>JAUMHL010000028.1:9368476-9384664 GCA_032362345.1 Sandelia bainsii | reverse complement strand
GCTACGGGCGGTGGGCGCTGTCACAGCCATTCATAGCTACAAGGCGCTGTGGTGGCTACGGGCGCGCCCACGTGGCTACAATTGGAGCTCGGCCTCCCTCCTAAATTGAGCAAGTTTCTTCATAAACACAAAGATGGCTGATGCAACGGAAGGTATCCTTCATTTCCGGTTAGGATATTCGTTCTAAAAGTGTTAAAAACAATTTCATTATACGTTTGATAGTCATATAATCGACGAAATTGAATCACTTTAACAGAAATGTCTCCAAAACACTTGTGTAACTTGAAGACAATCATGGTTTTTCCACAATCAACAACTATTCCATGAGGAGCTAATAAGCTAACAGCTAGCTTCAAAGTGAGGTAACGTTACTTAAACATGGCGTCTGAATTTATGACTTTATTTACCACAACTTGTCTGGTTGGTTATGTGATTTGTTGGCTTGAAATTCCACTGATAGGAGGTAGTGGCAGAATCTCACCAGACTTGTCAGTGATTTTCTACATTTTCCAGAGAGAGTCCTTGTCATTTTGTCAGCCTCCCTGTGGCTGGAGTAAGCGGGGAGAGCTGTCAAACTGTACCCGCCTGAGAGTGCCTTTCCGCGGGTTGATGACTCATAATAAGGATCGGTCAGGTGGTGAAAATGAGCAGGGAGGCAAGTGTGTGTGTGTCAATATTTATAATGTCACATTGTTTCTATCAAAGTTGCCAATTAAGCCTACAATAAAACCATATTATTCTCCTTTAATTCTTGCTAGCACTATTTCCCTGAGGCAGTGCATTATTTAATTTTTTTGCCATGTTAAGTGCAGTTGTGTTGTGTGTGTGTGTGTGTGTTGTGGGGTAGAGAGAGGGTGCGAGAGAGAAAGAGAGATATTGTGGGAGGGAGAAGGAGCTCTTCACTCCAGATCTTGGGGATCTTGCGTCTCTCGCTGCGGATTGTGTTCTCTACTTGTGAAGTGAGTGCAGGCTTTAACTCGGTAAATCACCACTTTACTCACTCGGCACATTTCCTCTAAGACAACCCGACTCTCTGGATGGAGAAA
This sequence comes from Sandelia bainsii, assembly GCA_032362345.1. Taxonomy (NCBI): domain Eukaryota; kingdom Metazoa; phylum Chordata; class Actinopteri; order Anabantiformes; family Anabantidae; genus Sandelia; species Sandelia bainsii. The sequence goes on along the minus strand of JAUMHL010000028.1, from coordinate 9,383,618 downwards.
CGCTGCTGCCGCTGCTGCTGCAAAATGAGGGCGCTGTGTTTGAACTTTGCCATCACCTGTCTGTGGCTTCTCCCTTCAGCGGTGAGTGCGATCAGTGAGCAGCTCTTTGCTCATTATTAACGAGGTGTCGTTGTAGTGGGACTTGGAGGTGTTAGTTTTATGCAAATAATCTCATGCGTGCTGCCAATTAGTGAAACCAGGGGGCTATAATGTCATTATTGTTAAAGTCATCTCAGATTCCCACACATTCTGGTCCAGCTCTGATTCTTAGCATTTCTGCACAACAAAAATGACGTACTGTTTAAATCTAGGCAACATAAATAAACCAACGTATGCTCTTGGAATTATTGATTGTCTAAAATGTAAAAAAAACAAAAAAAAAACGTTATGGGTGTTAAAGGATAATAAAAATAATTGATATTTTATTAATCCCATTGGGGAAATTATTGACGTGGTAACAGAGCGAATCCTAGAGAGGTGAGAGGTCAGGTTTTACCCCAGTAATAATGTTATTGTTTGAGGCTGGCAGTGGTTCCTACTTATTTGAGATTCAACTGTCATATCTTCACAACCTTCCTTTGAAAAGTTTGCTGCTGTATTCAAGGAAAGAAATTAGCCCTGTGGTCTTTTGTATGTAATGATTTTAGAAAGTCTTTTGTTAGATGGTGAAATTCAGCCAAAATTGATATGTACCATCCTCAAAATTTTAATTTGTTCTACCCTTATGGTCTGTAATTCCTTTTCAGGTATTATTGTAATTTAATCTGCTCTCCTGTCTTTAATTTAACTTTCTTAGCTTCGCTGCACGAGCAGCCAGCTGCAGCATCTGTAACATTAACACTGAAACTGTCAGGTGAATCCTCAAAGGAAGCTAATTTTGTGCTTTATTACTTGAACTAAACGATTGCACAGTTTGATCAAAAGTTTTATCACCCTGGGGCTGAAGAAACCTTGTCACTTCATTCTTTTTGTTAGATTGTGAAAAACTGACACGTTAAGGATCTTTTTACCAATGGCAAGAATGTGCTCACTGTCCTTAAAAATCCAATTACTGCTCTCAGGTTTCTCAGTTTTTTGTCTCTGCAGGTGCTTTTGCACATGTTTTGTGCTTGCATCTACTCCATCGCTGTTGCGCAGTTGTATTCACTGTGCTGGCATCTTGACACAGAGCCAATGACATGGCTGTCACACAGTGGGCTCCAATTAGAGCAGGTGAGAACAGCACATAGCTGGAGATTTAGGCATGTAACAATAGGCACAGCTGGAGCTCACTTGGTTAGGCAGTGATTGGCACATAGAGATGGCGTGGTTGTGATGTGAATCCCACTTGTTGTGAGAAATAATGATACACTGGGAGCTGTTTATTCAGAAATATGAGGGAGAACAACCCTAAACCTCCATCTGTCCTCGACACATTATGATGAAAATAGAAATCAAGTCTTGATTTGAGTTCTGCAAAGAACTTTTGTAGAACTCATGTTTCAATTCTCTAGAGGCATAAAAGCTTCGACCTGCCTCCCACGCGTCCAGTTACATATTGAAGTGTTTTTAATGACTGAAATATGATGATCTTGTTAGTTATTACCTTTAACTCAGTGATTTCTGTCTGTATTCTATGACTGTCTGTAAATTCGTTATATTCAAACATATGACAGTCCTATCTGTCAACTGTGCAGCAAATCTCAGAAATATCAGTTGCACAAACATCCTCACTAGTGGCTGGATTTATTGGGATTTGTGCATTTTAATAGACACAACAGCAGGTGGCTGCCTGGCTTATAATAAGCTACTTGATCAATCTGAACGTGAACTTAATTTTCATGTATGTTGCTGTAGTCTGCTGCTTGGTGTGGGCTATGAGAACCAAACTATTACTGAAACCACTATGACAAAACAATTAACTAACACTTAGTTAGCAGCAGTTAGTTTCAATAAATGCTATAGTTTGTTCAGAGTTTATTTGAAGCTGTCTCATCTCGCATAATGTCTGAAAAGGCAGACAAAAGTGAGTTTTTAAATTTTGTGGATCATTTCTACTGTGGAAAATAATATAAACCATATAAAATATAAATGTAAAATGTGAGGCAGTAACAGGACGGAAGGGAATGTACAAGTAAGTGGAGATGCCAAAAAGCAATGATGATACAGCTGCAAAGAAACAAACCTGACAAGGTGAATAAAGGTGAAAGCTTAATCCCTTATTAATTTCAACTGTGTAATCCAAATCACTTTAAGAATGGAAAATTGGATATTTAGAGGGATGACAGTGAAGAGAAAGGTTAAAGTGGGATTTTTAGTTTGACAGTTGAGATGTTCAGCGCAGAAGAAGCTCAACAAGAAAAAGATGCTGCAGTTTGCACATTTTTACAATTTTGTTACACTATGGACAGTGAGTGCTTATTATTTTATTGATTCTCTTCAGTATTTTCACCTTTGTCGATGATGTTCCTCTTCAATAAGCCCGTGGATTCAGTCCATTATCAAGGTGGCATTGAGGGTTTTAACAAGAGAGCCAGAGGACAAGCGGTTAGGAAAATGAATTAATGAATGAATAATGGCAACATGAGTGTGACTGTGTGGGTTTGTGGGAGTGTGCATGTTCCTTGTTGTAGTCCTTGCCCGAAGGAGCTGACCTACAGTATTGATCACAGTCAATTTCAAGTTGTTCTCATTTAGAGGACCTGGCACATCAAAGCATAATTATTTTGATCGATTATTTGATGCTCTATAACGTTGCTACAGTGAAACTGTCCTTCATTTGCGGTCATCCTGATGGTCTAAAGGGTTCCTCTCTATCCTGTTCTGTTATTTTCTATAGCGCAGAGGTAATGTTGATATGAGAACCTAATTAGTGAAGTGTGACGTATGTAGAACAATATAAGTACATGCAGGTAAAGTATTTTAATTTTCTCTAGCCTGTAGCTCGTACGTGTGTTTAAACCATTTTTTTTCTTGCTGTAGACGTTCCTCCTGTGCATACTGGCTATTAACTGGCCTTCTTAATGTGTTTTGAATGGGGGGACAACATCTAGTCTTCTTTCTGTGTAAAACAGTTCAGAGTTTATGCAAAGCATAAATTTGTTGTTGTAAGTTCTTTAATGGAAAACATTTTAACTACAGATTAGTTTATTTCTTATACAGTATGGTGACAGTAACCTAAGTTTGCTGCAGAAGTGGAACGATTTCTGTCATGAAAAAGTCTTAAAAGACTAAATTCTTAAAAGACAAGTTGTATAGATACACGTGTAGCAGCTATTTCCAAAAAACACTGTACATTGAAGATAGTAATGTTGTACTACTGGGCGTGTTATCAAAACAACCTCTGCTGATTCTGATTGCAAAGATGTCAAAAATGAAGTCAAAATGTGATGCGTGTTTCCTTATATTCTTTGCTTTTAAATGTTGTTTCACCCAAATAACAAAAAAAATATATACATATTTTATCATTTACTGTTGTGGTGTATGGTTATGCAAAGAGTGTGAGAAGTGCAGAAAGAGTGTTCCCATTACTCTGGATTAATGCACAGAACACACTGTCAGGGACAGCAGGTCAGGTGAAAACTGTTCACAGTGGATTATTCAGAGGAACACAGACACCATCTGAAACTTAAGTTTAGTATTGCCTTTTTTTAGTTCTGTGAGAACCACACACAACTTCCATTCATGTCTACTATAATGAGATGTCAACAGAGACATCAAAACCTGGAAAAACCTAATCAAATCCATTTACATGACCACTAGGAGAAATTTAAAAGGAAGGGTGTTGTGTGGGTGTGTCATTTGGTTGAACTGACACTTTTAGTTAGAAGGAAAGAGTGCTACAAAACGTTTGTTGTTCATTTATGTTTTGTTCTCGCAGGTCCAAGAAACAGCCATGGTCTTGAATTTTCAGACTCCAGAATGGAGAGAGGAGGAAGGTGGAAGAGCAGATGCTGTGGGAGCTGCACTGAAGGTTAAACATATCTCCAAAGATTTACAGATTATCTCCACCAAACACAAAACACCTGCTTATGGCTCTCTCGGCCCATACGGGTGGCCTCAGAACTTCTCCCAAGCCCTGGATCAGTATCTATACCGCCCGCCTCCCAAAACCAAACCTCCTGCTAAAACATCCCCAAAGGCCAAGAAGATCCTGGGCTGGGGTGATTTTTACTTTAATGTGAAGACAGTGAAGTTCAGCCTCCTGGTGACGGGGAAAATTGTGGACCACATCAACGGCACGTTCAGTGTCTACTTCCGTCATAACTCATCCCGTCTGGGGAACATATCTGTCAGTATCGTCCCTCCGTCGAAAACTGTAGGATGGGACGTTCTTGACTCTGCAACTCAGAGCACTTACACCAAAAACTCAGTCCTGGTTCCAGATGTGATGACCCAGTTCCAGAACCCTCCTCAGTCCACGAGCACTACCCTTCCCGACCAGCAGAAGCAGCAGCAGGACATGATGGTGGTGAGTGAGCTTAACTGCCGGATCGATTACCAGAGAACCAACCGGTCCAAGAAGACCAAGCCCTGCATGTATGACCCAGGCCAGACCTGCTACTCGGAAAACACCCAGTCCCAGGCTGCATGGATCTGTGCCAAACCCTTCAAGGTTATATGCATCTTCATCGCCTTCACTGGCACAGATTACAGGCTGGTACAAAAAGTTTGTCCGGACCACAACTTTCAGACAGAGCAGAACCAGCAGCATTTTGGATGACGGTTTCTGTTGAAACTGAGACTTTTCATTCATCCCTCAAAGTCTTGTGTCCAGTTTTTAAAATAGGTTTTAGATTAACTGTTTTTATACGATGTTAAAAACACATTTTCAGCACGTCAGTCTGTGCAGTTTGACAAGTGCAGTTCGAGTTTTAAGGTGTTAATGTGTTAATAGCAGAACGTGTTTATGGTGAGTTTTAAAATGTGAGCTTTGTATTGTCTGAAACTATGCTCATCCATTGAAATCTCCAAAAACCATTGGCTTGATCTGTGATATCACTTTCTGTGTAGTGTTTCATTAATTTTTCTGAATATGCATTGAAGACTTAAATCCAGAATTTACTGTTTGAAATTTGTGTTTTTGGGGCTCATTAATAAAACCAAATGGAGACATCTTTTTGGGACAGAATCATCTGTCATTTTGCAAATTTGAACAGACTTCAAGTTCTTGTGCAGTAGCTATGATGGTTTAGATTCTTCAAAGAAGTGAACCAGATGATTTACAGTTAATATCACTTTTATCAGTGAGACAAAGTGCGCATGTTCTTGGCTGCATTCCAGTTCTGACTTTCACCCTTTGCACCTTGAAAGTGTTCTGTTTTCCCAACCCTCTGCTGTCACAGACATGCTTTCTCTGTCATTACGGCAAACATTACGGGTGAGTGCATTTGTTTAATAATGTATTTATTTATTTTTGGAGATTTTAGAGCTTATCGTATCGCCTAAGAGCAGGTGCAAATAAATCACTTATTACTGCAAACTGGGTCAGCTTGTCAGTCACCTTAACCCTGATTAGAAGTGTGTGGTTTGAAGATGCATGTTGTGTACATTTTCTGTGGTATTCTTGCCTTGTCGGTCCAGTACGACCAGTGTTTGATAATTGTCTGAGGCTATTGAAAGAGACGAGTGCTGCTTTATGTCCCAGAATACTTTTTGTCGTTAAAGGAAAGTTGACTGCACAGTCTCCACTTTATGTAATATTCAATATACTCAAGGCCTCGAAAACTTAATGAACACAGAAGATGAAAGGCGAGTTGCTTCAACATATATTTATGCTTGAACAGTAATTTGTCTATTAGGCCAATGTAACACATAGTTATGTAACTATCATGCAGCTACAAGCTGCCTTCAACAAACAAGACCCTGATAACTAAGTCAGTGTGTGTGTGTCTGTGTGGCCAGCCCACAATACACTTTTCATGTCCAAGGTTTTTCCATAACCGCTCCACTGAACAACACTTTAGTTTTTTTTCTGCTGCCTTTCATTTAATGGATTGTTTAGAACATCAAAAGACACATTATTCTAACTCTCATGTTTACAAACCCCTGGTGCAAAGTATTATAATTTTGAGTGATGAAAGTGTTTTTGCACAGGCTCGCTCTTCATGAGGTTTTCAAAAGACAACAACAACAGAAAAAGAGCCCCTCAGAAACTTTTCAACTCTGCTCACTTTATAGCACAATGGAGAGTTGCATCAGATCCTGTGACTTGGTATTTGTCTCCTCATTAGGATTTTATTAACTGTGTAGAGCAGCACAATCTCTCCAGGGTTTTCCCTAACAGTATGGACTTGTTTTAGTTACTGAGAACAATTTTGCAACCATTATGTAAGAAGTGAATATTTACAGTAGTTGTTATATTTATTGATTGTTGTCTTCATCCACCACTTCTTGCTGCAGCCCCTTTACACCAAGGTTTTAGGGTGTTTGGGCCGAGAGGGTCTAATCACTGCAGAGTGGTGCAGTCGAAGTCTCACCAGTGCTGCAGGATGGACGGGACAGGAGAGCCTGGCCCAGGATGACCCAGAGATGTGGAGCCTCCTGCAGCAGGAGAAAGACAGGCAGTGTCGGGGACTGGAGCTCATAGCATCAGAGGTGAGAATATAAAAAAGAGATTGGAGTGGAGAGGTTTTGTGTTTGATGGTCTGTTTGAGCCACATTCATGCACAATTTTGCCTTTACTGTTATGTTTATTATTAACCATTGATCAGATACGGTATATATATGGTACATGTAATTAAATTTAGAATCAGGTCTTGAAGCTGGTGAAGCTGATTAAAACTGAAAATTGAAAAAGGGTGGGGAGTAATTGTAAGTAATAACGCCACTCTGGAGATTCAGGATGATCCAGAGGGTGGGTTATTTTGCTGATTTAAATAATGACGAAATCATATTTACTCTAAATGTCTCCTACACAGGCCAGAAGACAGTACACACATTAACTGCATAAGGACAACAGGGCTTCAGTTTAATTTCAGTTTAAGTGGAGTTCAGCAACCCTGCTGTTAAAGCATGTCATATCAAAGAGAAACTGTTAGTTTACTGTGTTTAGTATTGTGTCATCATTATTATTATTATTATTATTATATAGACAAATACAAATTAAAAACAGTAGACGTTATATGTCTCAGAAATGTTAGTATGAATACACAGTGAACTTAATTACTTAAATGCTGTGTAATTGAACTAGTTATGGATATCTACCTTTTATCACCATGTATTTAATTGTTTCAAAAATCTCCTTCAGACTTGTCTTTTCAGGTTAAAAAACTGTTGTTAATTGTTAGTTGATCATACATCCTTTGAATACCTTACCATAGTGGTCACTGCATCGGTTACAATCCGTGTGACTGTGATCTATAGACTTATGTGATGAACTCAACATCCTGCCGTCTCACTTTCCCTAAGATGGCAGTTTGCTTATCATTCTTGGAGACATGAACATCCACCTCAACCCCAGGCTGCCAACGTCGTTGTGCTTCTGACCACATTTGATCTAAAACTGGTCCCTACTCCCCAACCCTATAAACCTGGGAACCACCTAGACCCCATCCTCATCCGAAACTGCATCACAGACATCCTGTCAGTCACCCCTCTGACTCCCTGAGTCATTTCTTGTTCCCACCCCACAAGGTGGCTGCCATCAGCTTCCAGTTCCCCCCACCAGAGGGCGACACTGTGCTAACTCCATCAAGCAGCACATCACTATGTATCCATTCTTTCTCTCCTCTGTAGCCATCCTACCACCTGTCCTCCGGACCCCATCCCCTTTACTCTTCTACAAGCAACAGCACCCATAACTCCAGCAACTACACAAATCATCAATGCATGTCTCACAAGTGGTACCTTCCCCACCACATTTAAGCAGTCCCAGGTTACCCCGCTGCTTAAGAAGTCCACCCCCGACCCCTCCCTTATGGAGTATTACAGACCTTTCTCTCTTCTTCTGTTTCTGGCTGAATCGTTGAACAAGCAGTCTTCAACCAACTTCACTATCTCTGAATAACCTCCTTGATGTCAACCACTCTGACTTGAGGAGTGGTCATTTAACAGACACAGCCCTCCTGATGGTCGTGCAGTCCCTTCAGGCTGTAAAAACTGTGGCCCAGTCCTCTGTCCTAGTCCTATTTGATTTGTCATCTGGGCATCTTTGGTACAGCTCTCAGCTGGCTCAAGTTCTTCCTGTCTGGACAAACTGTCAGGCATCGTCCAACTCTCATTGCCTGGCTAGAATTATTGATGACTACAATCATGAGCAATAAAAGCTCTCCAGATGATCCAACATGCAGCAGCATTTAGCAAAGTGGTCTCATGTTGGCGGAACATAACCTAACTCTGTTTAATCAAAAAATGTTGTAGACAGAACTCTTTTGCTCTTTGATTCAACTACTCATGCAATTAAACTAAAAAAAATCTGGTTATCTGGTTTTTATGTCTCACAAAAGAAACATTTCACCTAATGGCACTTTGTTTCAAATGTCCTCTCCCTGACTTAGATTTGTTGCATTGCACCTCGCTTTTAAGTCACTGTGGAAACAAGCATCTGCCAAATGACTAAATGTAATGTAAATGAGGAATCCAGTTACATATTCATAAATTACATTACTTTAACATATAAGCTATTTAAACTAATAAAAAACAACCTTGTTAAACATTATTGGTCAGCTTTTCTACCATCAACGTTTTCAAGAATTTCCGTAGCTAGTTTTCTATACCATACCATACCATATCTATACTTCTGCACTTTTCTGTTTGATAAAATCACTCTATTCTACAAAAACATCAAAGCTGCTTTTTTTTTTGCCTTTCTGTATTAAGCATTGTTGTAAATTTACTGCTATGGACCTCTAGTTACTGTATTCATGTAACAGATGTAGTAACCCTGTGCATCCCTCTCAACTTGTTTCAGCTTCTCTGGTGCAGACCTTCACAAGACTAACAAGACTCTTACAAACTAACAAAGATGTTTCACAATGAATATGTGCAGTAATCTCAGTATGTGCATTATTAGCTAAATAGTGAATTGAGAAGGTGGAGATTATTACCTTCATGGAGTTTGGTTTGAATGCTGTTTTGTAATTCTTGCTCTGTATCTTCTGCATGATAGCAGCTGTTGAAGCCGTGACTATACACTAAGAGACAAAGTTGTTGCTAATTATCGTTTGTGCTTTTCTGTAGACAGAGGTGTTAAAGATGTCATATGTGAAACAGAAAGCAAGAAAAACAACCTAAACTGCAGAGGAGCCTCCTTAGGCAGCAACATCAAGTCACCAGATCTGTAGTTTCTAGAATGCAACTCTTTTCTTCAGAGAGTTCACCAAGATTTCCTTTGCATTTCATCCTATGCAAGCCACTGATATCATCTAAGTGGAAGCTGTGGGAAAAGAAGGGAGCATTCATTCTTTTATTCTCCACCAATTATGAGTCCACATCCCTATCAGTCGCAGTGACATCTGAAAGATTTGCATGTGCATGTGCTGTCAGTCAGTTGCTGCTGCAGACTGACTCCCAGTGGAGAACCCCTGTTTTTTCTTCAGGAATAAAGCCAAATGATCCCATTAGGTTCCCTTACTGATTTTTGCCATTGATCTCCACATTTTAACTTAAGAGAGAGAAGGATGGGTGTGTGTGTGTGTGTGTGTCAAAATAGTATTATGTCACATGGGAAACTGGTTTTAAATCCCACTGGAAAGATTGAGGGATCCGTAAACAGTGACAGGTTCAGTATAATAAGACGACAGAGGAGGTGGGGAGGAAGACACGGAGAAAGTATATGTGCAAAAGTGAGAGTGGGAGAAAAAAAAGACAGAGACAGGGAGAAAAAATCATTTACATTCATTTCCTTTTCTGCAGCTCTGACTCTCATGTGTCTTTGGGAGATTTGACATTGTACTGAAACCCACAGGGATTCAGTATTAGATTGCTCTGTATTTATCCCTTAATTTAACTGTAGTACCATTAGTACTTTAACACTTTTAAATAAGGTAATTAATTTTTACAGATTTAGAAAATACTGTGACAAACAAATATACAACATATTTAAATAGATTTTATTATCCTTCTCTGCATCTTATTTTTATATTTGAAGGAAAGTGTTCATAGATGAACTATATTACATACTGAATGACTCAAGTTTATACGTTGGGTGAACTATAAGTCTTGACCTAAATAGGAGCCGGGGTGTTCAGTCACCGCTCTCCGTGTAAATAAAGGTTATATTTGGATGGTGACAGTGTTCTGGATACATAACCATAATAAAAAATGTACAGTGTGTGTCTCTGGATGTTGACACTGTTCTTTGTCCTGTCAGAACTTCTGCAGCCGTGCAGCACTTGAGGCCCAGGGCTCCTGTCTGAACAACAAATACTCAGAGGGATACCCAGGACAAAGGTAACTGCACTGATAATTCACTTTCCAAATTACGCATTTCCACATTTACGGCATGTCTGTGACAATAATTTTGGACTTTTGGAAGATTTTCTGAAGAATTTGGTGGAATGGGCTGACATCAGTAGTGAAGTGAGTTTGACACCAGAATATTAACAATTTTACTCCCAGACTAGAATGTGCATGCAATTTAATATAATACAGTACTCTACAACATAATACACAGTTATAAGATATGATACAGTGCAAAACAATTAAACAACACATTACAGTTAATATGATATTCACACACACAATCCAGTAAAATACGATATCATACAATTTGATATATACAATATGATACAGTACAATGGGGGTGGGCAACACTGGTCTTCGAGATGACACAATCCAATAAAATATGGTACAACTATCCCTCAGGTGTGCTCAGTCAATTGGAAACTGGAAGATACCAATTCACATTGTCTTTCCCCACTCCACTGTCATCTGAGATGGTCTTCCAAGTTCCATTTGACCAAACACAGCAGTAGCAGTAGGACAGAGATAGTTGGAAAACTAGCAGGGCAGTGGCACTCAAGTACCAGGGTTGCCCACTCCACAAGTACAACTTTATACGATACAATACAATACCATACAGTACAACATGATAAATTATGCAGTTTATCTGTCTCAGGTACTATGGAGGCACAGAGGTCATCGACCAGATTGAGCGGCTGTGTCAGCAGCGAGCACTCACCACCTTTTGTCTAGACTCAAATTTGTGGGGGGTCAACGTCCAGCCTTACTCTGGGTCCCCCGCCAACTTTGCAGCCTACACATCTGTCCTGCAAACTCATGATCGCATCATGGGCCTGGATCTGCCCGATGGAGGCCAGTAAGTGAACATTTCACTGTGTTCAGTCCAGGCACACTCAAGCATACACCTCCAGTCAAAATGCTGTAGTGACATGTTAAGAGGAGGGGATGAAGGATTACTATTGCAACAACACATCCTCAGTGGGGCAAAACTAACCTGTCTCACAACAGTGTATTCCCAGATCACGTTCCCTTTTAGTTGGTGAACAAACGAACTCTTGATGAATTCTGCTTTGCAATAGGAAGAGCCGACATTGAAGGATCAAAAATAAAAAAACTTACTGAAACAATAAGGGACAGGAGAAGATCATACAAATACATTTAGTTTAATAAAATTGATTAATCTGATGTATGCTCTTGATTTACTTTAAAACTACTACTATACTTGACTTTAAAATGGGTGTTTACCAGGATTTTTCCAGGCAATCAACATAAAACACTGACTAGTGCCATGATTACTCGTATTCTTCCTATTATTACGAGAGACATATTACCAAAGCGTGTACATATAAAAGAAATAATAACTGATGGGTAATTACATTTTATTACATGTCAGAAATGTTCTGAAATTATCTGACAGTTTATTACAACATTAGTTGTTACAGTTTTGTTGAATGAGCTGTGAAATAGTTTGAGATTTGTCCTGTGGGGTTTTGACATTTTCCTCAGACAGAACTGGATATTGTTACGGGACTTAACGTCAAAAGGAACTAAAGTAAATGACACAATTTTAGTCACACAGTCAGGAGTTGTCACATTATGAATATTTTTTTTCCAGCCTGACACCCAAATCCCATACTGTTGCAGGTTAGCTGTAGGTTGAAAGCATTACATTAAATAAAACCTAAATAATGGTTAGTTGGGAGTTGGTGGGAGAACAGAAAACTTTCAAACATATATACATTAAAGCATGTATTAGACATAACAATAGCACAACAATGCAATCAGTTGCATAAGATAATAACTTAAACAAAGCATTTTTCTCTTTAAAAGATAACAATTTAACCGAAGATGACCTGTAGATAGGAGGAAGGAGTGGGAGAAAGGTGAAAAAGGTTAAAGTTATTTGTACTAAATTTAGTAAATGGTCAGATGGAAGAGAAATAAGTGTTTTAGAGAATATGTTAACAGTGCTACTGAAGACCTTGCATGAATCGTCACCTGCTCTTCTTCTGGTATGGAGGCTCACCTACATTATAAATCTACTGTTTTTCTGTTCCGCAACATTTCAGCCTTACCCACGGCTACATGACAGATACCAAGAGAATCTCAGCCACCTCCATCTACTTTGAATCTATGCCTTACAAGCTGGACGTGAGTAACATGTTTGACTTCTTGTAAATTAGAAATAAAGATTTTAAGAAGAAGGAAAACGAGACTCGAACAGAAAATATATCAGACTGTAAAAACTTTTGAGTGACATCACTTTCATTCTGTATCATCTCAGCCGAAAACAGGTCTGATAGATTATGATCAGCTGGAGAAGACAGCTCGACTCTTCAGACCCAGACTCATCATAGCAGGAACCAGCGCCTACGCTCGTCTCATCGACTACTCTCGCATGAAGAAGGTACTTCTTAAGTCCTCTGTGTTTTATTACAAAGCAGCAGTGGTAAAATACAAACAGTTACAATCAAAAAGCAGTTTAGTAAGCCCCTAAACCAAAAACAGCAAAATATAAAGACATTAAATAAAGGAAACAAAGAATGATATGTCTTATGAAAACTTTAAAGGATTAAAAATAAGGATAACTATCATCACACACTCTGACTTTGTGTATTTCAGCTGTGTGTGGAGCTTAACGCCTACCTGCTGGCAGACATGGCTCATATCAGCGGCCTGGTGGCAGCCGGAGCTGTCCCCTCTCCTTTTGAGCATGCCGACCTGGTCACCTCCACTACCCATAAGTCCCTGCGGGGGGCAAGGTGAGCGTCTAGACATTATGTGTGAATATTCTTTTCATTTGTATAGTGGATGATATGCACCATGTAAAAAATACATTTTATATCTCTAAAACAAATTTAGTATTTTTGTTCTTGTCAGTTGCCATGATTCTGGACATACTATTTTAAAGAATTTGTCAGATTGTTGGACAGACAGATGGTTTTAAAGGTAGGAGGACAGTGTATTTTTAAGGCTTTTGTTGTTGTACATTGTGCCTGGATTATTACAATCAATAGATACATAACGCATGTCAGAACCTTTCATACAAAGTCTACATACATAAAAGTCTACATAGTGCGGGTGTCCCGTAAGAGGAACAGTTATGCAGGACGATACTGTCTGTTGTTTGTTAAAAATTAAAACAGGGCATTTGAGGTTTCAGCATTTGGTTTTCCTTTTCCACTCTGCAGGGCTGGTCTGATCTTCTACAGGAAAGGTGTAAGGTCTGTGGATAAAAAAGGTCGGGAGGTGATCTATGACCTCCAGGACAGAGTAAACTTTGCCGTGTTCCCTTCACTTCAGGGAGGACCTCACAACCACGCCATCGCTGGTGTGGCTGTCGCACTAAAACAGGTTCAGAATTTTATTTATTAATATTCAACGCTATCCTAGAAATTGCTTTGGGAAAAACACACCACAGAACATTTTAGGCAAAAGCTTAACTTCTTTAGCTCATTTATAAATTATACAGTCCTAGCTGTTGCGCTCCAAAAGCATCATTTCTGTCTCCTCAGGCTTCCACTTCCATGTTCAAACAGTACATTTCTCAAGTGCTGCTGAACGCTAAGACCATGGCTAATGCTCTGCTGAAGAGAGGCTACACCCTGGTGTCAGGTACTGAGGCAACTGAAGTGTCTTTTTTATGATAAATATGAACTTCATAAGGTTGTTTGCTTGTACAAAACACATAAATATACAGACGTTTATGTTTTATCACTGATTATGAGAATTAATATCGCACCTCAACTAGTCAAGTACCTGACGCAGTTTCTTTTGCATTACTTTTTTATTCAGTCCTTTCTAATTTGCATTCTTTTTTCATGACTTTGGAAAAGTTTACTTACTTCACTTGACAGTTGCACGGAAAAAAATATTAGGAGAAAGTGATGAAACTTTGTTATTGTCTGTATGAAGGTCTTGAGTGGAGAGGGAAGGGAGTTTTTCTCACCGTTAGACAGAACTGAATATTTATCGTAATCATTCCTCCTTTCAGGTGGAACAGACAACCACCTGGTTCTAGTTGACCTTCGACCTCGTGGCATGGACGGGGCTCGGGCTGAAAGGGTCCTGGAACTCGTGTCTATCACTGCCAACAAGAACACCTGCCCCGGAGACAAGAGTGCCCTCACTCCAGGAGGACTTAGGCTCGGTACTCTAATGAACACATATAAAGCGGATGTGTTGGTAAATGTATTATTCTTGTGAAGAGTTGCCGCAGTGGAGGTTGTTTGGGCAGAACCTGTCAACCAGTCAGTCTTCACCTGTGTGATACTGGAGCCTTTCTTCTCTCTCTGTCTGATGTGTCTCTGTTTTCTTTTGTCTGTCTGTATGTTGTCTGTGTGTCCATCAGTCTGTCAGTTAGTCTGTCAGCATGTCTCTCTAACTCAACAATCTAAACTTCTTCATCAATTTTACCAATAGCAATTGAACTAATATTAGATTTTTTTTTATCATACCATCATCATACAATATCATATCTTTGTGACAGGAACCCCAGCTCTGACCTCCCGACAGTTCAAGGAGGCAGATTTTGAGAAGGTTGTGGACTTTATTGATGAAGGGATTCAGATCGCACATGATGTGAAGACGAAGACCGGTGAGAGAAGAAGAAGTTTCTCTGTTTTGTGTGAACTTGATGATGATTTATCCAGGGCGAGTGGTGTCATAGACCAGTGGTTCCCAAACCCAGTCCTCAGGCCCCCCTGCTCTGCTTGTTTTCCAGCTATCCCTGCCCCACCCACTGCTGATTACCTGTATC
>JAUMHL010000028.1:9338525-9368376 GCA_032362345.1 Sandelia bainsii | reverse complement strand
TCCCAAACCCAGTCCTCAGGCCCCCCCGCTCTGCTCGTTTTCCAGCTATCCCTGCCCCACCCACTGCTGATTACCTGGATCAGGTGTCTTTAGTCAATCAGAAAGGCAGGGATAGCTGGAAAACAAGCAGAGCAGGGGGGCCTGAGGACTGGGTTTGGGAACCACTGTCATAGACACATCAAGATGACATATTGTTGAAAGGGCTTTCCAGTGATTCAGTACAAAGGTGAACATTTGATAATGTGATAATGTGAAATGATGGTGTGCACCAAGGTGTGCACAGTTTATTTTAATTTTATTGTTGCAAATACAACATTAAAACATATATTATTTTGCTTGGTGTTAGGGACTGTGTGAAAATTATTTGGGGAGGTGAGTGCAGAAAAGATGTAGGGTAATATATTTTTTCTTCTGGTCAGTGGCCACAGGTACAGACTATGGTTGTACTGTGCAGCTTCCAGGTATGAATGTGTGAATAGAATCAAGGCTTTCCTGAAAAATTTAGATGACTTCTTAGCAATGTTCCCCTGAATAAATAAAAGTAAAAATTTAAATTACGATGAGTATAGACCAGTTCCACTTGTATTTTGTATTAAAATCACTTTTGCATGTAGATATTTTGGTTTGGAGCAGATTTAGAGCAGTTCTACATATGTTAATAGTGTTGTTTTATTACTTACTGCTGGGATGGTTGTAATTTTTAATTTTGTAATGTATTCTTAGCATGGTGAGAACCCAAAGACAATTTGAATAATACTGGAGAGGATTGTGCTTCTTTTCAAAGTGAGAAGGTGAAACATAATGTTCGGCCCTTCTTTCAAACCCTAATAATTTTTGTACAGTCCCTAACTGACTGGTTAACAAGCACATAACAGGGTTGGATTTGCAACATCAACATGGTTTTGCAGTACAGAGAGCAGTTTAGAAAGGCATATTAATATAATTAATTTAAAAGACACAATTTTATAGTGCGCATTCAAAGAAAAGTCAGGTGCACACACTTTATGTACACACAAAAATATTTTTTACCTGCTACTTTTGTTCCTTTTAATTGTTCTAGTCACTGAAAATGGCTTTAATGTAAATGATAGAGGATAAAAAATCTGCAGTGCAAAAATCCTTCTGTGCCAAAATGCATGCAAACATTTACTTTATCTGAAGTTAATGTGAGGGTTTAGCCATCTGAGATAATCAAATCAAGTGGATACCATCCACATTCACAGCCTTTGTAGTAAAACAATCTCTCTGTGTTTTCTCTAACAGTGTTTTTGTGTTGAGCTACATTGGTAATGACAGTAACAAAAATGTATACTTTAATTTTGTACTACTAAGGCTTTACCTTATTCACATGAGTTGTATGCTGGCTGAGGGCTCATGGTCACCTCAGATCAAATTTGACATAATGTCTTTGCACAAAACAAGGACTGTGTATTTTATCCTCTGTTGTTAACATTAAAGACACATGTAGGAGAGAATCTGTTAATGGTCAGTATGAACTGGAGGAAAAACTGCAGCAGCCAAAATCTGGTTCACTTTACATATGGGCACCTGGCTGCTGTTTTAAGACACACTTAACATTTTGTTAACCTATCATTTCAGCTTGGTGTTTTGCTTCCTCTGTCTCACACCAGGGAATCTGGCAAGCTTCAAGTCCTTCCTGCTGCAGGACCCAAAGACGGTGTCGCGTATCGCAGAGCTCCGCCAGCGGGTGGAGCTATTTTCCAGGCCCTTCCCCATGCCTGGATTCACTGACCACTAACAACTCAGCAACACAGACAGAAAGGCAGTTTCAACACCACATCACAGACGCATCCTATAGTATAATTAACTTGTTTTCACTGTACGGTTCATTGGTCATTACTGCACACAGTCAGACATTAACATACAAACTAATGACACTATCACTATCTGCCTTATGACTGGAATGTACCGGTAATATGATGTAAATGCTAAATAAAAAATAAATGATACTAATGGTCATATAATTCTTAAAATCAGCACCCAGATGAGAAAAGCATTGAGTGACATTATAATATGATGATATTATAACACATTATAATATAGTTATAATCACATATATTGTCAAAAACTATAACTCACCCGTGGCCACCCCTCAGTGGAGGCTACATTACACTACATTATAGTGTCTTTTAACCCATTTACACATTTACATAAGTGCTTGACATGAAGTATTACCTAAATGTCTTAGGTGGTGAAGTGATAATACAAATTCTAGATAGTGTTAAATTTCCAGGAATGTATCACTTGAGCAGGTTTTATTGTATGTTATGCTTCCCGTACTACACAGTCAGTTAATACATCAGTAGTTGCTGCATTTTCTGTAAAGGCGTTTTCACTGCACAGACTCTTGTTAGTTGCCCAATGCAAAGAACCATTCAGTGTTTTCAGGTATGTGGCTTTTTGTCATTAAGCTCCTTTCAGAGCACTTATCAGCATCAGGCTTTGTCGCGGAGAAACTCCCAGCAGCTGTGTTGGGACACATGCTCAGTTGACACTCACTAAACCACAAATGAGACAGGGGAAACGCTGCAAACAATTTTAGTTTGTTTTTAGACCTATTTCAGGCTCATTTCACTTACTTTACCTGTACTTTAATTTGTTATTGTTAATGATTTGTTGAGAACATTTAATGTACAGTATAAACAAGAGATGTTCTTAGTTGTAGGCAAGTGATGGTGGGCTCCAGCCTTTAAAAATGATCATTTCCATACAGATTAAATTAATTATATTTATGTTGCACTGTACTGTACATTATCTGGCAGTTAATACATACACAGCTGCTGCACTTTCTCTAACGAGGTTTTCATTGCGCAGACAGACTTTTGTTTGTTGCCCAAAGCTAAGAAGTACTCTTAAGTTTTCTTAGGTATGTGGCTTTTTTGACACTAAGGTCCTTTCAGAGTCCTTATTGGCACCAGGCTTTGTCCCAAACCCTGAGAAACTCCCAGCAGCTGTGTTGAGAATTGAACACACGCTCAGTTTACACTCACTAAACCAAAAAGCATGAGCACAAACACTGTCAAACTTTTGTAAAACGTACTGTCACCTACTTTACTTTCACTTTGATTTGTTATTGTAAATAATTTAACACTGCAAACACTGTATGTCTGATATTTTGTTGTCACTTGCATTAGTCATGAAGTGTTATGAATAGCTGCTGCTGAGTAACGTTTCATAAACTGTACACAGTACTGTATGTTTTCAGTCAAAACGAGGGAAGATACTTTTCAGATTTCACTGATCCATGATATGCTGCTGGCATTTCCTCTTGTCATTTCCTCTCACTGTCCACTTTAGGGAAGAGTCCAGAAGAAGAAAATAAAAGCTGGTCTCTAGATGGACAGATATCTAAAGAAGATAGTTAGATAGTCACTCTGAAAAAAAATTTAGTATTTTAGTTTTTTATTGTCTCAGACACTTTAGACTTCTTTTATTCAGTGTACAGCTGGTATTGTTTTCCACATTAATATTTTTTAAATTTAAAACTGCATTTTCTCTTTTGAAAGTAGACCAATGACCATACAGCACCTGTTATAAACAAAGAGAAACAAGCAGGAGGTTGAGGTCAACACAACCATCTTCCCTCAGCCATTTGCAGAATTTCCTTCTTCCACCATAAAAAAATGTAATTTTTGTGATACTGTCTCTGTATGTCACCCTGCTACCACACATTACATAATGATCATTTTCACAGACAGTTCATTTTACGCAAGAGGAAATGAGACCATTATGTAACATCAGAGTCCTTCACTGTCCTCAAGAAAACCTTCAGAACTTGCATTTCTGTGTCTTTAAATGCTTCTTCTCCCACTGTTTCTTGGGTTGCTGTAGTCACATCTTTATACTCCCAGACAGTTAAAAAAAGACAACCTCTCTATTTATTTCACTCTGGGATGAAATTATACACTTTATTATTCTAAGAAGAGTGTTTCCTCTGAGACAAAAAGTGCTTTATAAAGCTGCTCTAAACGAGCTCTGCAGCATGAAGCACTGCAGCTGCCTATTGGAGTGTTTAATATTTATTCCACTGAAGAACTGAGTGGACTTTTGTTTGGTGACAGACTTTTATGTCCTGCTCAGCTTTTCTCTCTGTCTTCCAATTTTTCAGTTCAAGGTTATTGCTTCAGCTTCTGCCAGAAGAATGTGTCCCCTCCATAGGGACTTGCCAGCTGAGCCACAGGTCAAAGGCCAGAGAAGCTCTCAGCTCTGTCGTTAGAAAACACGCACACACAGACACAATGGGACACAGACAACACAAACAACGACTCATCCGCTTCATCTTTGTGCCTGTTTCTCATGACCCAACAGCTCCTTTGACGCAGTTTGTGTATGAGTTTTAAGGCTTTATAAATTCACTTTCGGGAAATCATTTGATCCTTCATGTTTCAACGTTCTAGGTCATTAGACCTCTACTTCTTGGCACAAGAATCCCTGTGGTGTTCAAAAGTGTTTTTTTTTGGATCTGCACTATTTTTATTCTCTCTTCTTTCCCTCTTTTTGTGGGAGCATGGGGAGAAAAACACAGCTGACACTGAGACGAGTGTGAGCAAAAAGAGCCGAAGGAGCGGTCTGAGGTTTCTTAAGAGGATGAAACACGAGTTTCACCTTCACTGAACAAAGCTGAGAGATCGTGTAAGAATTTAAGAATTGTCTCTTAATGTATCCCCCCAGATGTAGTAGGGGAGTTACTAAGTATGTTAATAAAGCATGGAAGGATGAATACTGGATGTCAATATTTGATATGTCAGGGGGAACAGTCCTAAAAATCATTACAATATATGCCATCCAGTCACAAGTCAGGGACTGACAAATCCTGTGGTATCTAGAGGGTTCCCACAAATTTATATTAATTTTACCATTAATCCACTTAAATTTCTATTATTTTTGATTCATCACCTTGTCCATTGCTCAGAGTATCTCCTTAGAAATCAATGTTTATCTCCCTTATCTGTGTCTCCTTTTTTCAAAAATGGATGTGGATTTAGGTGTTTGAAAGCAATTACAGAAAGAGTTTCCGCCTGATTAACCTCATCAGTCCATTTCATTTTCATCCTGTGTGTACGTGCTTGTGTCTGCAGCATGGAGAGACCGTGGTGCCTGGATGTGGACTGCTGTGTGTGGAAGTACGTGTGTGTGCTCAGGTTGTATACAGCGTGCTCTGCTGTCATACATCAACACCATGCTGGGGGACTGTTCAGCTTCCTGCCACTCTGCTGTCGCTGATCAAAGACACAGGGCTGCTGTCACACAAGCTCACACACACACACACACACACCACCAAATGTGGTCGTAGAAGCACCAATCAGGCTGCAGCGTGGCAGCTGCACTGCCAGCAGATGGATCTGTTCCATCAGAGTTACTGATTGTGTATTTTCTATCTGTGTGTGTGGATGTGGAAAAAGATCTGTATCTGACTCAGTTCTATGCAGGTGTCACCTGAGTGTACGTGCATGTGTAACGTGCAGACCAGCAAAAAAAATAACCAAACATAAGTTAGACAGTTTATTTATTGAAAAAATTCAGCTCACTTCATCTCTGCTGGTTTTTATGGTTTTTACTCATTGTTAAATTTAGTGGCTGCTTAACCAACAATCATGTGGCAGTTATGAAGAAACACAAGCAGTGCGGTCACATTCATTTGACCTTCACTGAGATGCAGCAGGACGGTCTGATGTTCTCAAAGGTTCAGCATCAGGCATAAATACAGTATATGAAAAGTCAAACTTTTTAGTTGTAAAAGAAGGTTTTGTGTAGTTTTTTTCTTGTTTTTTCAACCAGACAGTGTAAAGAAAAAACAAAGAAGCTGAACCAATGTGTTTGCCAGATTTAACACAGAACCTATGGCAAAAATCTTTACTAATATTTGTAATACTTAATGAATGCATGCTGTACAGTTTTAGATGTTTTTAGATGTATTTTTCTTGGTGTTCCAGACAGCTTTTCCTTCACTGACTTCTGTGTAGTTTGAAAAGCAGACTTGCTGTGGCAAACTCCTGAAACATTTATGTTTGCATTACATGTGCTAAAACATGTTGTACCACTGGTTTCAGACCAAAAGAAAAAGCAAGTGTCACCAAATCTTACTCCTCAGTTTGTAATAAACAGTCAGGAAAGTATTGACGTAAGGAGAGGTTGTGTATATGTGTGTCTCCTGCATAAGTTTCAATTATGTCGTTTTTTTCAGTATTTGTTTGTGCCGTCACAGATCCATTCACTGAGAATCTTGATCACCAGTTTATCACCAGATACACTAAATGCTTAACCATCCAGATCTAGAATCCACCTGAGGTAAGGAGGAGTGAAATTGTTCCTAGATGAGGATTTTCTGAGATTTTCCCTATCTGGTTCATGACATTTAGAACTCAGGTCCGTCCTTCTTCAGGTTTTTGTAGTCTGTGGTGATTGCTACAAACTGAGGAAGTGGGAGAAGATCAAATTCAGTAGAGGTTATTGTGCAAAATAAATCATACCTGCATCCAAACGTGCAAAGAATTATGTAAATTGCACATTAGACAATACTAAATACTTGTTGTATTACCTTGTACTGGTATGTGGGGTCAAGTTTATTCCATGGCTCAGGGTTACTGGTCTTGTTCCAGCTAAAGACACAAATAAACACAAAGCTCTCATTGCAAACCTACCAGACCAATATTCATTCAACTAATCTGACACCACTTTATCTTATTACTACTTTGTTAGACAGCACACAATAAAAAAAACATTTGTAAAAAGAAGCAAAGCCAACCAAAAGTTGAGAGTCACATTCAAACTCCACAAACAGTAAGTGCTTTAAACCCACTGTGACACTACCAGGACACTGTCTAATAATTTCATCAAGCTTGTAAACAGTCACTGCTGCAAAGAAATGATCAAAGACAGTGCAACATCCTGTGAGCCCTTATACAAAGTATTTAGCTGTGTCGGCTGTCATTGGACTCCCATTAAAGCTAAATCAACAGTTTGGATTGCAGCAGGAGGAGAGAACATCCAAGCAAAAATAATTATCCCTCTGTTTAATTAGAGCATAAAACGTTTTTATCTGCCCTTCCCATGCCTTGTTAAAATGTTAACAAACGAGCCTTTCAAGATGGGGCTTACAAAAAAAGAAAGAAATCTGAGCTCAATTAATCTAAAATAACTATTTATTTGATAATATGAAAACAGAACTAAACAGGTGTCTGAACAAAGGAAAACACAAGCTAATTAACCAATTCCTTGTGCCTGATGTTCAGTCTTTAATATTAAGAAAATATAGATGTTTAAACGTGTTTTTTTCAGTGTATTTGTCAGTAAAGAGATCAAATTTAAAGGCAGTTCTTCTAAGAACAATCATACATATATATTTTTTACAATATTTTAGCAGAAGTCACAGCGAAATGTGAAAGTCCTTACGTAACATGGGGTCCTCTGGCCAACCGGACCAAATACAGAAATGCTCCGCCCATTCCCAAACAGATGAAGAAGAACTGGGGGATGAGCTGAAGACACAGAGAAGACACAGAGATATTATCAAAAGATGAAGTCTTATATTATGTTAGTTTATTAAAACTTTTCTGATTTGTCTTTTCTGATTTGGTGTGTGATATTTAGATCTGAACTTTTCACAATAAGACTCAAATAATTACTTTGTGAGACTGACTGATCATGTTCTCTGATCGATAATATCTTTATAGATAATGTTTGATGCTCAATTTAAATATAGAGCAGTAAAAACTGTCAGGAGCAACACGTGTTCTTGTTTGGTTGACATTTGATTGATTGGCTGGAGCCCACAGGATAAGAGGGAACATCACCTTTCTGAGAGTTTCACTACTGGGTTTTGGTGTTTTTTCTAAGGACACCTTGACATGTAGCTTGCCAGGACTTAGAATCATACTGCTCACCCATGGGTTGGAAGACAACTGCTCTACCCACTGAGCTACGTTGCCACCTTCATTCAGTGTTACAACAGCAGAAGACATAACAATAGCAGCAGAAGAAATGATAACTTTAGTAGTAGAATTCATGGCAGAGCTGCTGTATTGGATTGTACAGGTGTACCTAATAAAGTGGCTGGAGGAGATAGGCTATTAAAGTGTTAGCAGACTGGCTCCGTAAAAAAACTAAAAACATTTAGAGGACTGATCCTGCATATTGCATATTGTTTGATTAGTGTTTATGTGTCTGTAAACCTCTGTTTCCTTGAAGCATTGCTGTACAGAGTATGATCCCACAGGGCCAATTTATCATGTGCTTACTCAACCTCACCACCTTCTAGCTTTAATTTCAGGCTATACAGCATTTACAGATATGAGAGTTTCAGTGTCATTAACTATTGTCAAGACGATGTGCATTATTTAGAAAAATTAACAGTTCATTTAAAGTTACCGTTAACAGCCTAAATGTACAGAAGGAGCAATATATGCTGTCAAATAACAGAAGTGTTAGATCTACAGTCCATGACTGAATGTACAGTAGATGTTTTCACTTTCAGCCAGTGTATATGAGCCATGTATTGACAGCTGCAGCCCTAGTAGCGCAACTGGACATGGGTTTCTATTTTTGTTTAAAAATGTAAAGGAAGTTTGAAAAAACTTGTTCCAAGTTTCCCCAAAAAGACCAATAAACTGAAGAAAGTTGAACACACTAGGACAACTTGCAGACCACCATGAAGAAAACAGCGGAGACTGACATTTGATATCTGTGGTAGCTTGGTTATTGTTATTCCACCAGCGTTTGGTTTCAGTTGAACTTTCTGTTGTTATAACAACCACCACAGTCGACATCCCACGGCAGTTTTAAAGGTGCATTAGACCCTGAGATTACATCTCCTTGTTATTAAGCTAATTATAAAACACAATGTGAGGAGCAGAGTGATGCTCCTCAGTGATTTTAAAATAAATTTATTACCAAAAATATGCTGATAGCTTCCTCGGCAACAGCTTTTATGGTTGCCATTGCTTGTGTAATAGTCCCAAAAATCCGGAGTGGATATAGAAAGAAGGTGACAACAATGACAGAGCATAGAGACTTCAAATAGTTCCAAAAACACTGAGAGCTGGTAGCAGTGGGGCAAAAAAACACAACTATCACAGTAAAGTGTGAGTATTAGCTTTAGTTCAGTATAGTGCAATGAATGAATGAGTTCTTGGCAACATTGTACTGCTGAATTACAGACACTGTGTAATTTACTCTTTTTACCTGCTGTTTACTGTGTGAGTGAGACGTATGGAGACTGTCATTGAAGAAAGATTAACATAAAGGAAAAAATCAGACTATTATTGGAAAAAACAGAAATGAAAAAAAGATCGGAGCAACTGTTTTCAATACCCTGTTCAATGCCTGTGTTTCCCTTTTTCAGTTCAGGTTTTGTTTTCAGTACCAAATTTTACTTTAAAGTCATTGTCCTGGCTCCATAGTTGCACAGTGTAAGAGATTATACTGTCAATTATTTTACAAATCCAGTTTTCTATGTGTATTATAATTTTCAGTTGGACTAGTCCTGATTTGCTGGTCATGAAAGTCAAAAAAGTAATGATAAAGTAAGAGGATAAGCGTTGTTAATCAGCTAAATTATTATCATAATGGAAAAAGTAATAACTCAGTGTCTACACTGCATCAGCCTCCATTAGCTTCAACCTCTTGGCTTATTCTCTGTTAGCTGAATGTTTACAATACAACTCAAAATTCCTACGTAAATTTAAGCTACACTTCGACTAACTGTAGTCTGCTGTTGGACCAAGATTATTAGGAAAGAACTATATTTCACTATATTCTCACACTGCTGATCACAACCAACATCAAATCTGAGGATTAACTTTTACTCTGTCACCCTTCATCATTTCAGTGACCCTGCCACCACAATAAGTGTGTGGAGGTAGCATGTGACAGACTGTGGTATTTACCTAAATACTTTACATGTAGCCTACATGTTTCAGACACTTTTATTTTGTATAGCAGCTTTGTTTATTTGTTCCAGTCCCATAGTGTCTCACAATATTTCAAGAGGAGGTATTTGTTTAGTAAAGGTTTCTTTCTTTTTTCAGGGTATGTTTTTCTGCAAATTGTGTACTAATTTACATTTCACTGACAATTCTCCTACTATTACACAGGACCTTTGTTGTTTTTTGATGTTGTTTTGTTGTTACTTTTACTCAAATAAAAGGCAGAGAGAGAAAACCATGGTGCTCATAATGATTATTTAGCAAATCTGTATTTTACTCTCAGCTACAGCATCATGACTGAATGATTATACCTATCTGTCTTTAACTCTGCCTGTCAAACTCGGACTATTTGCCTGCCTTACTCTCTTTCCATCTGTCTGTTTCTCTGCCTGTTAGACTTTCTTTAAGAACTTTACATATCTGCCTCTGAGTTTGAGCTTCTGTTAACTCTCCATCCTCATTGAGAAAACAGACTGTTTTGACTATCTGCTTACCTTTACCCAAGTATAGCACATTAGTAGGCCACTGTTTTGAAGTTTAGGGTTACACCTTACATGAGTAGTTCTATTTCTTTTGAAACTTATTGTTGCTTTTACTTGAGTAGAAGATCACAATACTTCTTCCTTCACTTGACATATTTGCACTCTACTCATTATAGAGGTATAGAGGTGTAAGATGTAAAATAAAAAAAAACAATTACAGACATAACTCAGTCATCTAAACTATTTTTTCTGTCTTAAAGATGGGGGCCGGCAATGATCATCATTTGTAAATTGGTTTTCATGTGGCATGGAGATTTTTAGAGGGTTAATGATGCTTAGAAATCCAGACAGCACAAACTGAATTATATTTAGAGAAGTGAGTGACTTTGGACACTGCTTCAGTCTTTCTGATTAACTCTCCATCTGTCTCAGTGCTACCTGTCGGACCTCCTGCCTGTCTGTCTCTGGCAGTTTTAATAGCCCTTCTCCATCTCATATGTCTGACTTCCTATATGTCATATGTCTGACTACCTGTCAGTCTGTGTGGTTGTGTTTCTGCCTGTCTCTCTGACTCTGACACTTTCTCTCTCCAACAGTCTGTCTCTCTCTCTATCTGTCTGTCTCTCTCTGAGTGTTGTAACTTGATTAGGCAGGCTTGTAGAGTCACACAGGGATTTGCTCCCTGCAGCTTGTCTCTCTCTCTCTTTCTGTCTTCCTCTCAGCACGTCTATCTGTCAGGATGATAGACCATATGAAGGAGGTCTGGTAGAGCCTCACAGAGATTTGCTCCCTGCAACTTTTCCCTCTCTCTCTCTCTCCTGGGAGGCTGATGACAAGAAGTTAAAACTCTGTCACTCAACTCTCTGACAGCAGAGCTGGTTAAAAATTTAGAAATAATCCCATTCCCTGTAGGAACAACTTACATTTTGAAATTTATTTTATTCCATTCCATTTTATTTATTTCCTAAATGCGTGTATTTTTGTCAGTTTAGATTTAGGAGGTTTACAAAAGTCATGGCTGTGTATTTTTAAGTCTTAAGCCTCTCTCGCATTGGCTTGATTTCAAATGAGCCACTGGAGCAACTTAACCTGCTGAATTAGAGTTAAGATAAATGAGATAAAAGTAGACTTCCAGTACTGTCTTTTGTCTTGACTAATTACTAACACTCTACTTTTTTCAGCTACTGCATTTGATTGCAAAGTAGCTAGAAATTAATTAATAATTAGCATTTTATTATAAAGAGGATTAAGCTACATTTGTTGTGCATTTATCATCTGTGTGTAGCCAATTTATCAGTATTGTTCTTGTTTATTGAATACAAATAAATAAATCTAAAAAATCACAATACAACATGCACTCAAGGTAGGCCTCCCTAAGAGGGATTATTGGTGCAACTTCTGCAGTTAAACCAGATGCATTTACACTGACGTTAATGATGTTGAATAATGTGTACTGCTGTGGCAGAATGAATAGCTGAAACACAAAGTATGAAAAAATAACATTATATGATTTATTTCTTAACACTTTAGCTGTCCAAATGTTGTTACCACATTTTTTTTTTGTCTTAATTAGAAATCTTTGCTCAGTTATTATAAATACATGTTGTCAAAAGGAAAGTGGGCAATGTAGAGACTTTGCTGGATCACTAATTAGGCTTGTTGAAACATTTTTGAAACTGTAACTAGAGCCACTACAACCACTTTGTCAAAACGTGTAGTTTTGACAAAGTGGCTATTTTCCTCTGAAGCAAGAACTAAAAAGAAAAAATTATGAATAAAAATAAAGGTACTTACACCGGGGTGCTTTTTAGCATGCTCTACAGCTGTTCGAAACATCATTGCTCCAGTTCACAGAATTGCAGGAACAAATTATTCAGTCAATAATTCAGGTCCTTGTTATCAACAACCATAGGCTCTGCACAGCCGTGCACAGATTTAGACCTGTTGCTCTGTACATGTGAAGGGAGGAGGGGAGCAGGAGGAGGAGAAAGAGGCCATTTACATCTAATTACTGCTACTTCTGCTCCCTTGTTGGCGTGATTGTACCGTGCAGGACACTGTGTGTAACAGTTTATACTGAAACGTTTCATCCTTGTAAATGTTCAAT
This sequence comes from Sandelia bainsii, assembly GCA_032362345.1. Classification (NCBI taxonomy): domain Eukaryota; kingdom Metazoa; phylum Chordata; class Actinopteri; order Anabantiformes; family Anabantidae; genus Sandelia; species Sandelia bainsii. The sequence goes on along the minus strand of JAUMHL010000028.1, from coordinate 9,355,843 downwards.
AAATATACATGTCAGAGACAACTGATGCTCACATCACACTGTTTAATCACACAACGCTGTGCAAGCTCCTGCAGAGAACTCAGAGGCCTTTATCCCTCATTTCAGACATTTCAGCCCTTTGGGAGATGTCTGAAGGAAACAGAAGACCATACAAACACTGTCCTTTTATATGCCGTTGGGAAATATCTGTATCTACGAAGGTCTTTAGTTGCCAAAATTATATCAGTAAAGATAACTTAAAAAAGACACTGCATGACAAAAAAGACACACACAGGAACAAGGCTTTGTCAGGTTAAAACTGCATTTAAACACATCATTCTTAAGTCATTATGAAATTAAGTGAACCTAATGCTGCAGAAACTACTGGTAAGAAAAAAAGATGCAATGCAATACATGAAGAATGACAGCAAAAGAAAATAAAGTCTTTTGTTTTTCCATGATTAGTTCATGATTCTCTGTTTGATGATATTGGCAAATGAAGCTCTGAGACAAATGTATATACTGTACCTCAGTCATCATGTTTGTGTCTCATAAGGACTGATAAGATCAGTAGAATCATAGAAAAACATGTATGAAAACACTGTGTACTTTGGAAAGAGGAAAATCTTGCCAGACTCTTGAGTGGACCTGTATCTCTGTATCTGTTGACATAAAAGGGCTATTTGGAAAAGTGGAGCCACAAGGTTTTTCATAACATATAAAATTAATTATCATGACTGCATCAGGCTCAGAGGAGGTAATAAAGCCCAGCATGAGATAGCATCAGAGCTGTGTGCGTTTGTGTTGTAGTAATGGTTTGGTCAGATCTTTTACAAATGAGCTCACGAAGCTGTCTTGTAAATCATAAACCCACCGTGTGTCTGACCTCAACTCAAATGTAGAACCTGCATGTGTGTGCAGATGACTTTAGGTGATTTTGCGGACAGTTTTGGCTTGGTTCTCACAATTTCAAAGGCCTGTTCGAGGGTTAAGCCTTGGATTTAAGGTTAAGGATTAGGTTTTAGGGTTTAGATTAATGCTATGGTTAGGCATGTAGCTGTAACTAAGGTTAGGGTTAAGGGCTAATTCATTATGCATGAGTATTCAAGACTGTGTAGCCATTAACAAATAATAATCTCAGAAAATTAACCTGCACTTTACAGCTGATTTAAATTCTTCCTTTTCAGTAAGAAACACATATCATTCTTCCTTCTGGTTTGTGGTTCGTGTCAGCCACAGTACAAAAGATTTCCAATAGTGACAAGTTTCCTAGTGGTAAAAATATATTAAAAGATCCACAGAAACATCTCAAACTGCTCCAGCAACATAGTCAACTTTCCATCCCATCCATCATCCTAACTGCTTGTCCTCTCCAGGGTCGGGAGCCTATCCCAGCTGTCACTGGGCGAAAGCCGGGGTACACCCTGGACAGGTCGCCAACATACAGAGACAGACAACTATTCACACATACATGCACAATTCTGGGCAATTTAGAGTCAACAATTCACCTAACATGCATGTCTTTGGACGGTGGGAAGACGCCAGAGTACCAGGAGAAAAACCACACAGACAGGGGAAGAACATTCAAACTCCACACAGAAAGGCAGCTGGCCAACTCCTGGATTTGAACCCCGATCCTTCTACATAGTCAACTTTCCCTCTTCCAAATCAAATGATTATTATAATCATTCATGATGGTTAAAGATATGGATACATGCACTGCTTTTGTGTCACACTATTTTCATCCTTGAGCCTCGTCTCTATTGGACGAAAGAGATGATCAGTGTGCATAAATGGTTAAACATATTTCTTTTGTGTAAACCTGTTTGTGTAAATTGTTTTTCTATACAGAGACAGCAGCTTCTCACAAACTGTCCATGTCCAGGCAGGAAATATCAGGACTGTTTGGGTCATTCAGGTCATAATATTGACGCTCAGTAAGAGCTGCAGTAAGTGACTCTGTTGGACGAAAGCCAACATTTATTTGAGATGTGAGAACTAGATGTTCATCAGTTTATTGAAAGTCAAGAAACTCTGCAGAAAATTGAGTTTTAGGCTTTAAGCTTGTGGACATTTAATTAAGTTATTTAAAGCAACTCTCTACACACTGCCTTTAAACTCTTGTGGGAAGCCCTGACATTTGAGACTAGATGCACAGATGTTAAAAAGCATGTATCTCATGGGGTGTTCAGGACTCACAAGAAACAGCAAAACAAAAACAAGGACATCTTTAAGAGCAGAATATAAATTTGGCTGTTTGTTGGATTAAAGAGAAATGCTGTTTGGCAGCAGATGTTAGGACTTCCCGTATAATCTCATCAACTCAACTTTTGTGACGTTCAAAGTATCTATGAACATTTATTCAAGTACTGCACATAAAGCTACAGTATGTAACGTTTTTCTATTAATTTTTGTAGAAATATGCTTCAAAACTTATATTTATGTGCAGATATTTATTTCTAAAGTTTTTTAGCGAGGATCACCCTTCTAATAGAGAATTATAATTATTTCTGCTTGAGTAGTAAGTTTTGCAGTTTTTTAATTTAATTTCATAATGACTAATGCCTGAATAATTATTCTGCATGGTGGAGCGTGCAGAAGAGCACAGCAGAGCACAAAGAGGGTGCTAAACAGAGCACAGTGGATTGATCTTAAGTCTCATGCTAGTGGTAACTTAAATTGTAAATCTAGCTTTAAGTACAATTTCAAAGTTTAGTTTTTTAATATGCTAATTAATATTGAAAAACTGAACTTTTTTACTGCAACACATTTATCTGACAGTTATTTTTGCTGTTGCAGAAAGACTTTACTTTTACATACAAAACCTATGATCCGTATGTAAAATAGTATACATTTTTACAGATTAAAGTACCAAAACCAGTAAAATTTATATAAAATAGTTTACATTAGCACCACCTTAGCCAGTTACAGATGTACATTTATGAACATGCCAACGACCATAAGTAACAAATACAGTAAGTTCTTCATTTAAGTATTTACATTTATGTAAGTACAATTCTTAATGCAGGGCTTTTATTTGTAATGAAATTAATTTATAATGTGATACTGCTGTGGTTACTTAAGCATGATCTGAATACAACGTCCACCACTACTATTGGATTAAACAGGTAATGTTTAAACAGATTAAATATCATCCCCAAACACAAAAACTTTTCTCACACTACACAGATTTGTTTGCACATGTGATGAGCTTCACCAGGAAGGCATCACATGTAGTAGGTTCAACCTGCAACCCAATTTCTACCCCCAACAGGTGCTCCCACCAATTTGGAGTCACTAGAAATATTATGACATCATCCCTCACAGGCTTCCCACCCCTGAACGAGGTCATATATGTTTGCAGTACTCAGGATGAAAAGAGATAGTCATGTGCAACAAAACTCATGTTGGATTTTAACTCAAGACATAGTTACCTGGTGTCCAAATTATGTGAGTATGTGAACAGGACATTGTGCAAACAGGCTATTTTAAACTCTATATCCATGTAAACTTTTCTGTACTGATAAAAAGTGGATTCTATCGTTGCTTCCAGAATTATTTAGAATCTGTGACAGGCTAAGTTTTACACTGGAAAAATAACATAAGATTGTCCAACCATTAAAAAAACCCTCATTGTGCATCTGTCACACTCCCAACTCTTAGCTCTTGTTTTCTCTTCCTCTCCGACACAGGACTGACATGAGCTCAGCCCTGCCAGGTGTTCCTGCTGACCTACAACACTGCAGCTTACAGATAAATCCTCCTAATTGGACGCTGGCCAGGACTACGACACAAAAAGGGAACGACACAGTGCAGGCTTGTTTAAAAATACACAAGATCTGCATGCTGTACCTACAGGTTCCCCTGTGCTGCCTGATAGAGAATTTATTCTGAAACCCTATTTAATGATGACGTTTATTGGTTCTAGCAGTAAATATGACTTGTATACCACTGACATATGACATAAGTAGTAACAACTAGATGAGCCATGAATAAAGATGGTATTCATCAATATGGTATATCTTACTATTTCTCAAAAAATGCATCTCAATAAGCATTTAGAGATTATTCATCTGCATGATTATGGTGTAAAACAAACCAAGTGAGTCACAACAGTAGCCCTACGAACCTGCAGTTGATTTTTTTCCTAAACATTGTTAATGAAGGCATGCAGAAATGTAGTGCAACCATAGAAAGAAATCCTATTTACTTGCTTTTACAGATAAAAGATTGCCTTGTTTTCCCCTTTAATCTCTCTTGTTAAATTTGAGCCATTCGCCCTATGGTCACAGGCCTAGCGATGATTATTCCCCCTCTGCCCTGCTGTGGAAACAAGGCTGCTGTGTGTGTAGTTGCGAGACTGCTGCTTAAGCTAAATCGTTTGAGGGTTTGATCCTTGAGATGTGGCACAGTTTAACACCACATAATACTATCAGATCGCAGACTGCATGAAGGAGCAAAAGAGTGCAGCAAACACACCTGACAGTTGTTGAGTAAGAGTCAAAATCTTTATAGATTAGAAGAGAGAGAGAACTGTGCTGAACACATAACGATCGTGAAGTCATCCTGTGTCAAGAATCAAATGTTCAGCTGTTATATGTTGTGTAAACATTAAGCTGATTAAGATGTAGGTTTTGCAGATTAGTGCACTAAAACCAAAGTGCATTTTGTTTAGTACAAGTGAACATGTCTCTTCTTGAGTCTGGCTGATAGACCAGCTATGTGAGGTTGCAAGTTGAAACTCTGGAGACTCTGGAGTTTTGTGCAATATTGTAACAGACCTGTTACTGACAACAAACTGCTTAAGCTCAGTTTCTACTGAAGAGCTGAGAAATGAGAAAATGAAGACCGATCGACTTCATTTTACGTTCAATTGTGACATCTAGTAGTGCAACTCTGTACTGCAACACTCATTTTTGTGGTATTTAAAGGGTCATTTCATCCAAATCAATAGAAAACATTTTCATTTATCTCTAGTGTTTTTTTAATGCATGAAAAAAATTTTGGTTTTATTTGGCCACACAAAAAAATAGTCCCAATTATAATAGCTGACTACATATTCTTTGGATTATCCAGAGTAGTGCCAAAATAACATCTATTTATTGATTAGAGATTGACAGAAATTTAATCAAAAAATGTGATAATTAATTTGAGGATTTATAATTTTCTGTAGTTTAAAAAAAGTGTGTGAGAGAGTTTGGACCACTAGTCAGACAAAAACAAGCAATGTGACTGTGAATCACCCTCAGCTCTGGGAAACAGTATCGGGTATATTCAGGTATAATTTATACACTACACAATTAATTAATTAATTATTCTATTTAACAACAGACATGTTCATAGTGCTAATGGGCACCAATAAAGATGCTGTGAGCACCACAAATAAAATTCACCTCCATTATTTTGTTGTGACAGCACAGTTCTGGACACATAAAATGCAAAACTTTCTGTATGTATAGATACAACTGAAGGTGACGAGAACATGTTTTGATGTTTGTGTAATTTGAGTACTTTTAATTAATTTACTGATTTCACAGTCACCTGTAGTGAGGGAGAAAAAAGACACACTTGATGACTGCTCATCTGTAACCAGTGACATCAGACAGTTGCCAGACTTTCATTTCAACCTTCAATCAAAAGCAAACATCCGTTTCCATCAGTGAAAATATATTTAAAAAACACACAAACAACAAATTCTATTTACACAATAATACACATAATATGCTCACTGGAGGTTTTAAGATGATTCATTTGATGACCATTCAATATGAATGGTTTCTTGTGGTTTCATCAAGCGTGGAAGTTACAAAAGCCATAACAAAAAACAAAAGAAAGAGTGTGAATAGACACAGTAGTATCCCTGCAGACTGAGAAATAGACAGGATGTGTATTTCCATACCAGATTCTTGAACGCTGGTAAATTAAGGAATTAGCCATGTCCTAACACAAAAGAGGAACTCCAGCATTATCTAAGAGTATTCTTGAAATACCTTCACAACTGAGGTAAGCGTTGTCAGATGATCTTCTGGATTCTGAAAATGTCGCCATGAATTTATTTTTTTAGTTATCACCAGCTTAGCTCTGTGACTCAAATGTCAAATAATACAAGAGGCACAACCTGGGGCTATGGTATGGGGCTATCTGAATCATCAATGTTATAATCTTTTCTTCAGACCAATTAGAACTAAAGGTTAAAGTTTTCTTTACCTTTGACTGAATGCAAAAGTTCAGTTGCCTGGAGGTTGTTGCAAGGACTAAAACTGTAGTAACTTCACTCCAAAATCATTTCCGGAGTTTACTTAACATCAGACTGATGACATCTGTGATCTCAGTTTATGAAGTAACCATAGAAGATTCAGCAGGAGTTGGAGCAAGCGTAACCGTGGTAACAGCTGCAGAAGCTCCTGACGATGTCACTGAAGGCTCAGCGGGGCGAGCAGGAACTGGTCTGGTGATCTTCATGGGAATGAAGACGTTAGAGGCACAGTGCTCACTCAGATACTCGCCTCCTTTCTCCTCGTAGTCCTGTCTGCTGATCCACCCTTCTGCTGCTCCTCCATCTCCTCCAGGTGGATGCTCCAAGGCCCAGTCTCTAGCTCCGTACCAGGCATCCAGGGCCGGCCGTGATGCCATGGTCACCTGAGAAAGAATCAGTCAGAATTCAAATGTGAAAAGTTTTATCAGAAAAGTTTATGGCCAGTTAAACCGGAGGATCGGGTTTGACCCTTGATTAGAGTTTTTCTATTACTTCATATTAGTTTTCACACGTTTCACATCATTTGAAAGTTTAAGTAAGCCAAAAAAGAAATATGTTACAGAACAGTAGATATAAAAAAGCTAGAATATCCTAAGAACAAGACAAGTAGAAGTACAATAAGAATCATTAACCACAAAAGAAACATTTCTGTGGCCAAAATCTCAACTGTATATGATCATTAACAAATTTAAAGTCAAATGTGAACAAAATGGCGTATTTTCCTTTCCAGCAAATGCAAGTGACCTGGATAACTCAAGACTGATGTGCTAGATTTCTCAGCTTGAAGGCATTGGTCAATTTAGTGCCATTGTTGCTTCTCATGACCTCACAAACTTTGTTATCTACTGTATCTCACTTCACTAAGTGTATATAGTTATTATTACTATTATATTGATCTGTTCTATTTTGTATTTTTGTACTGTTTTGTGCTATATTCTGGACTTTTTCTGTTTTGTTGTTTTAACTGCTGCTGTGACACATGAATTTCCTCTTCGGGGGATCAATAAAGTGTTATCTCATCTAACCTAATCTATTTGCTGGTTAAGGTGTGAGTGTCATTCAAAACAAGACATTTAGTTACTTTAGTTACGTCTAACAATTAAAAGGGTTTAATGTTGTACCTTGAAGTGTGATTGGAAGGGCCTCATAGCCAGCAGTTCTCTCTCCACTCTTTGCTTCATCCCAGGGTACTGCATGTTCCCTCCTGTCAAAAACACATTGCTCACCAGCACCTCCTGCTGCTCTGGAGTGTACCTGTATGTGGAACAGAAGAAGTAAGAAATATTTTGATTCGTCAGAGTTCACATTTTCGAAAATAAAATTGTATAAAAACTTTGGTTAATGAGAAAAATATGTTTCGGATGCAAGCATGCAGTATGTGAGTGATAATATCAGATAGACAAAGAAAGAATCTGCCTGATCCATCTCTGTTTGCCTAATTTTATTCACGTCTGGCTTTGTGTACATACTACATAGTGTGTAGTTTATTTCAAACATATGCACATTCTCCATAATTACATAACACAATTTCATTCTTCTGTTTGAAAAGGAGTAGGCAGTATAAACTTATTTGGCCCTACCCTGTTTATATTATACATCCCTTACTCTAAAAAAATAGTTTCTTTCAATTCACAAAAAAAACAAAACAAAACAAAAAAAACAGAACAAACAAAACAACATAATTTCCTTCAAATAAAGAAAAGACAGAAAAAGCAAAATGACACAAATTTTCAAATAAAGAAACAAAACAAAACGGCACATCTATTTCCTGCTTCAATTACCTCCCTGTTCTTCATCCTTATATTTATTTAAAATTTGTTCTTTATATATTCTTTTACACTGATTTATGTTTTTACTTTCTTTTATTTCTTCTGTTAGACTGTTCTATAATTTAACCCCTGCTATTGAAATACACATACTTTTTAAAAGTTGTTCTATCAATGCAATTTTAAATTTAATTTTAATTTAATTTTAATTTGTTGTCTAAAATCACACCAAGAAATTTTATACATACTATATGTACATGCAAGTGTGTGAGCATATATGTTTGTCTTGTCTGGTTGCAATTGCTTGGCTGTATAATTACCTGGCCAGGACATACTGCAGTGTCTCCATCAGTCCCATCTGGTCCTCTCCAGTCAGTGATGGCTGAAACAGGATCTCTGGACACCGCAGACGCTCTGTCCCTACAAAGAGCTGGTGGTACTCTGCCATGTTGAACATGGGCTGGAGACAAGATCAAAAGTATTCTTTACTCACATGTAATAAGTACTGATACTACATGTTTCAGCTGATGAGCAAAGTTAGCTAGTTTCATTATTGTTATGACACATACACATTATACAGGACAGAAAGTTTTCTCACACATCCTGTCATATGTTACAGTAGTAGATGACTGCCTCCACAGCATTAATGAGGAAGTTCCAGTGTCTCTGTGCCACTACCTGCACCACATTAGCTGTTTTTTCTGGAAGTGTGTCCTCAGGGAAGTCAGGATCTATCAGCGCCACTCCATCTCCCTCGTCCATCGCCTGCTCCAGCTCAGGCACCTGGCAGAGAGCAACAGAACAGCCTCAAGCTCCATGTCAGCTGCAGCCTATCAACTGCAGAAAACAAGTGCGGATCCTGTGGAGACTCACAGCTTGTTCACGGTAATGACATGTAGACCTAATTACTTACCGTTTCATTTTCAAGTTTACTTCAGCTCAGTGGCTCCTAATTTAGTCAGCTGGTGAAATTTTATTATGTGGGGAATACAGTATAGCTCTACCAATCTGCATACATGGAATAGATACATACACTCAGTGAAACTTATGTAAAACTTTTGTGCACATCGAGTATAATCCAACTTGTATTAATAAGGTGCAAGAAGTTAGTTTTTTTTTTTATAAGTTACCAGAGTAAATCAAATTATTCCATCACAATAATTAGTAGATTAATAAAGATTAGTTTCACATGTTTTATCTGAGTTACCCAATATAAATCACTCAACAAAAGAAAGGTATGATCTGTTTTTTAATTAATTGCCATGCACTAAGAAAATAAAAAAACTTTTTACTAGCTAAATTTAAAATTGAATTTCTTTAACCATCCAAATGTTTTACCAGCACTTGCAAAGTAACGATTCAAGACTTACTCACTGTAATTTTCTCTGACTTGGTGGAGTAAACACCCACCTCTGTCTTTCCCTCCAGTCCATCACTCTGCAGCAGTTTCTGTCTGCCCTGCTCCACAGCCAGCTGCAGTTTGTTGATGTATGACTGCAGCTCCTCAGCTGAGTCCATGTTGAGTTTCACCAGGCTCTTATGAAACTGATCCAACAGGCCGACCTCCAGCAGCTCCTGTTCAAACAAACTCTTTGAAAAATGTGCAGCACACATCAGCTGTGTTTTAAACCAATGATCACACATCGAATCAAAAATATGATTAGAACTACTTATTATTTCGCAAGTTTCTATAGTAACTGATTATCTTATTTCTTGACAAGTCTTGCACATTTATAATAACACTTAAAAACCTTAAGAACATCACAATAAACTATAAATTATGATAACTGGTTTCTTGCCTGCACTGCCATAAGTCTGTCCAGCCTCTCCTGGTCCTGCTGCAGCTTCTCCTCCCGGCGGCGAGAATTGATCTCCTGAAGCCGTCGGAGCTGCTGAGCTCGTCTCTCCTGCCTCTCCTCCACACTCACACAGCCACCAGGCAACTTCCCAGAGAAGGGAAGCTGCATACGGTGAACCTCCCGTTCGTAAAACTCTGGGCTGCGCCACTTTTCCATCTCTGTGTAGAGGATAACATGTAGCTGTAAAGTTGTAAGTGTATCAGTTATGTGTTTGTGTGTGATTGCACTGACATTTTGTACCTTCATGATAATCCACAGCTGTGTAACTGTGTTCGTGCAACAGTTCCTCCATGCGGCTGAGTGTGATCGCAGCAAGGTGACCCGGGTATTTCAACTGGAGGAGGCGCTGCAAGTAGGACGCAGCCTGGCTACCAGCCACATTCACACGCTTACAGTTTACTGCATCCAACCTCAAATCAAAACCATCAAAATTACACTCTGCAGAACAAAGTGTTCAAAGTGTGTGTATAGCTGTATTACAGGGAGTTAAAAATGTTTTAAAGAGGTTAAAAACAACATGTAATTTACACTGAAGACACTTCAATATGTCACAGTAAGAAAAGCATAGGTGTAAATAATAAAATTATAATGGCTGAATTCCATTTAGCTCCTTATGTTTCATGGTCCTTATAGAGAGCATTTCTAAAAATAGGAATTTAAAATGAACTTTGAAAAAGCAAATAATGAGTCTTTGAATCCTCACCTGCCATTGATAACCGGCAGGATGTGTGAACACTGGTATCCTGAAGACAGAACGATGCCAGTATGAGGTGGCTGGATGTTTCTGTTATTGTGGTAGAAGCTGTACAAGCCGTCCACTCCGTAGGAGACATACGGGACGTGGTAGCACTCAAACAGCAACTCTGACATCATCTGCCGACAGTGCAGTGGGTTACAGGGTGCCTCTGTCAGCACGATGGGATGTTCCACACTGCCCTAAAAGAAATAAACTGACTGATCATCTGATTGACCGTCATTGTCGGTCTGCTTGACCGTCATTGTTGGGCTGTTGGTCAAACAACACTGAATTTTAGATGTCATATCTTGAACTTTGAGAAATTATGATGGGCATTGTCACTATCTTCTGACATTTACATTCTTACATATTTAGAAACTGAATAACTGATGAACATAAAATGATGTACATATTTGCTGAGAAATTAAACCAGTCATTAGTTACAACTCTTCTATTTTAATCGTCTTCAAGAGTCCAGTTGCCATTGAACAACGTTATTTTGGAATATTTTATTTTACTTTTTACTGTAATGTGCATGCGCGACTGTGTTGTTGATAACCAAGAAGTTATCTTAGAATATTTTATAAACATGCTGAATTTGATATGTCAAAATAAGTAATCCTTCTCTCAACGTTAAGCTATCATTACGTGCCAATCTACATTAAGTAAAACTAACTATCAGGTGAAGAATATAGCTTTAAACTTCTATTTAAAAATAACCTATAAGATGCTGAAAATTATATGTATCCATCAACCGTTTCATTCTATGTAAGTAATCTTAATATGAAGCCCCCCACATTACTTTAAAGTGTTTCATGATGCTGATATGTCTGTACTATACTGAAACCTATAAGTTATGTCTGAACTGAAACGTGTATGTATCTGTGCCCGCAGCCACACCACCACCTTCCACCACTCACCTCTGAGGCGATGCCCAGATGTGTGAACACATAGTCGAAAATCTGCTCCTGGATCTCGAAGTTTACCACCACGTTTCGATCAAACTGGCTCTTCAGCAGCCATCGTAGCGGCTCCAGGTTCGGGATGTCGTTACCGATCTGCGTCTCGCTCCGAGCAGCCCCTCTGCTGCGCGCCGCCACCGACCTGAAGAGCAGCCGCGGAGAGTCAAACTCCGCCGCCGGAACCGCACAGCCGGCCCGGGTCAGGAAGGAGCCGTTATCTATCACTACCGGCACCGGTGTAGCTGTCAGACACTGGGCGGGGAGCTCATAAATCGGGTCGGGAAACGTTTTACAGTCCTGAAATGAGAAAATTTGACAGATCGGTTGCTCCTTGGAAGCCATTTTGGGAGTGCGTCACTGCAAAATACAGCCGAGTGGAACTTCGGTGTCGCTGATTTATAGTTCCGACCTTTCCGAGTTTTTCAGCATACCAGCCTGAATCCGATTTAATCATTGTATAATATCCGAGTGCTTAAAAATAAGCGAAAATAAAATTCATTACCCTACATGGTTTTACCACTTCACAAATCCAACTGTGCCAAAATGTCCCCAAATTTCTACGACTTTAATGAACCTTTGCCTACTCCCAAATCTTAGGAACTGCTGTTTATCCATACAGTCTGTATCAACCTTTACTATAAATATGAATTTTGAAACATTATGCTATATTTACTTTAACCACCAGAGGTCGTACTACACTGTTAACATTAGAGTCAGTGTATGATTGAACCGTATAGCCACACTGGATCACTGTTGTTGAGTTATTAGACCAACCAACTCTCAGATAGGGTGTGTTTATAATTTAAGTCACTCGGTATGTTAGCATCATAAATTTGTATAGCTTATAGCTTATAGCTTATCTGACTTCACATTTACACAAGATGGAAATTGACACATTAAATCTGACTTACTTGTTTGGCCATAACTTTCATTTAAAATTGTACTGGAGATCCCAGAGTTTCTGATGGAAAACAGCTGTAAAATTTGCCAAACAGAGAGTTTTCCAATCTGTGTGTATCTGTGTGAGTCCATTTTGAAGCTACACTGACACTATGTGAACAGACATTTTCCCAGAGGCCCAGAGATCCCCAGTTTCTGTCTGCCATCCTGTTACTCTCAGCTGAACGGGTGAAGCCTCAGCTGGTGATGTGGGACACCTGCACATGAGAGATCTACTGTACATCCCAGTTGGCTTCAATTCAGATCATTCGGTCTGTGCACCTGTTGGAGATCCCACACTCTGTGATTTTCATTATTGCATAATCTAATGTAATGCCCACTTCTCAACTGTCAATGTGTGTACAATACAGATGATGAATGATTGTGCACGAGAAATACAGCTGGTCACAACTTTCATCCCAAGACTAGCAACCTTTGAGTTCTATTCACACCTTCATTCAGTAACACTAACACAGTTAGATACATCTGATCCCACTTTGAAACAAAGGTAACCTATGATGTAAAGAAAGCACCATTTTTATTAATTATCTTTCATTCTTGCATAATAATTTTAATTTTTTACATCACAGCTGTTTTAATCCTTTGTGTGAACCTACTATATTTCTGCAACTCACAAACCAATTGCACTTGTTTTGCCTTTTTAATAAAATATTTTGTTATTAATTTTGGTCAGTGCAGAGCTGGAGAGCAAAGTGAAATACAACATTTAAAGTAGATTACACACAGACTTGCACAGGCTAAATGTTAGTTACAAAAGCAGTGCTAAAAGTTACTATTAAAATGTTGTCCAATACGTCTGGTATATTGTACAGTTCATAAAGTAATTAAATGAACAATTACAATATTTCCAAAATGGTGTAGCTATTTAAAATATTCTCATGCAATATTTCTTAATCATTTTGATACACTCATTTACTTACTGTTATTTCATCATTTGTTCAGATAGAAAACATACAATAAACAGTTAACAGTAGAGGAAGTGTGTTTTTTGAACTGAGTGGGCTTTTTTCCTGGATAGCACCGATATTTGGGAGCAGAGGATGAAAAGAATCAAGGAAGGAAAATGTCTGTGTAGGAGGGGTGTTACTGTATGAAGCTTGATGGTGTGTCACTGAAGCATGAGCACAGTTCACTGCTCAGGCACAAAGCTCTAAGTGACTACCGTCCCCCTCCTCCTGATGCTAATAAGCAGATCTGGGTCAACTTACTCTCTCAAACACACACATGGCTACACACCCACTGTTAAGACACATACACACAGTCAAAATTCAAAGAAATGTCGACACATCCCCACCCACACACACATGCACACACACACACACACCCCCAATCTGCTTTCTCTCCTCTCAAACACACACACACACACACATTGAATTCATTCCAGCTTGTTGTGCTTGTCATCTAGTCAGCAGTGATGAGGAGCAGGGGAACTAATAGGCTACAAGTATCTGGGACTGCCACGTGTGATGCCACGAAGCCTCCATTTTGTGGAGGAATGAACAGAATGTTATGATTGGATACAAAATCCTTAATTATTTTTAGTGTTAGTAATTCATCTTATCTATTTATTAATTGTAATTTTATTTTGTAGTGGTTTCCTCTGACTACGATGTGACTTAGTAGAAAATATTAAACAGAGATAATTTGCTACATATTTACAATTTATGAGTAACAATGTATCTGTTGACTCAAACATCTGTCAGTGACAATTATGTGTACGATTCCGAGTCACTGAATTCTGAATTTTTTTTTACATTCCATTGTCATGACAACACAAATGTATCTTTTGTACATATCCGTGTGGATTCTGGAATGCTGTGACGTTCCTTTTTGTCATTTCAAATGTAACTTTATCAGTCGCATGTCTCTATAATGTTACAATAGAATTATAATGAAAGAACCATAACTGAGTGTTGTGTGTACCACTGGACTGTCGAAGCAAATCAGTCTCTCAGTGATGTGATTTCTTTTCATTCACAGGAGTAAACATCTCCAAATGAATAAATTACTCTGTGATGAGTGACTGACTGAAAACAGCAAGAGAAAAGAAAAGAAATCTTTGTGTACACACATAGGTTTGGTTGAGGTTAGAATTTGAGGTTAGAGGTTGAGGTTAGAATTAGATTTAGTAGGGTTATGGTAAGGTTTGATTTATGGTGGTTATGATTATGCTAATATTAGGGTAGGAATGCATTCCATATCCAATCATGACAAGAGAGATAGAGAGATAGAGAGATAGATAGAGAGAGAGAGAGAGAGAGAGAGAGAGAGAGAAGAAATGACGGATGGAGGGACAGAGCCAGGTTTACATAACAATCCTGACTTCTGATATTTCAGAGCCACACTGCAGACAAAACCCCCTGAAACCTCCATGACTCTCCTTCACACCCTGTCATGCCTCCACACACATAGATTCTTCATCTAACCTCTATTTCTGTGTCTTTCTCATTCTCTCTCCCTCACACACAAATTCATATACACACCACACCCACACACACACACACACAGAGTCTGTCACTACCGCTCTCTTCAGTCTCTGGCCCTGTAAGCCCAGCAGATCTTGTAAGGCCATAGGGTGATTAATGTGTTTGTGCACCTGTCACTATTCATGCATTCATGTTTGTGTGGGAGTGGGTGTGTGTGTACGTATATTTGAGTGTATGTGAAATGTATCTGTAAAAATTAAAATATTTTGATTTATAAGTGTGTGTGTAGGCAATCTCTTTGTTGTTTAAGTTCAATATGTAGACTATATTTTAGTAATGTTTGGTCCAGTACACACACACAGGTGTTTTCACACTGGGTGATCAGACCTATAGGATGTAGGACATTACAGGCACAGCATGCATGTCAAATTTGAAAGGTGAATTTCTACAAATACCAAAGTTGTGCATGTGGCTCTAATATAAGGTTGATGTTTGGCATTTCAATGTGTTGGACTTACAAATAAAACACAAGGGACAAATTGTGATGAATGTTTTGATCTGTGATTATTGGATCTACCATAAGTTTTTACTGTAGCAACTTGTGTTACATTTGCCAAATTCATCTGGTATTCATTATTCTCATGTTGTTTTAAAAGGGAAGCATACTGAAAGAATATATCTGGCCACTCTGTTGCTTGTCCAAGTATGTTTTCTATACGCATCTAACCCATCCGGGCATCTTAGAAGAATTATAATGACATTTTATTCATTATAGTAAACTAGTGTATGTCTGATAACTCTACACTGCTGTACAAGAACAATGCTGCTCTTTCATCTCTCACATTTATTGTGAGTTGGTGACAATTCACTGTCTTCCTGCCTCTGTTTTTCCCTCTCATGTCATGTCATGCAGGGGCATAGCTTTAGATTTTCAGATTGGGAGCCAAAGTGGGGCACACAGGGGGGGAGGGGGACAGTAAAAAAATAGGTGTTAAACTAGAATGCATAGCCCAGATTGTAAGGAATAATAAATTGTATATTATTAATGTTTGTTCAGTGTAAAAACTGGCAAACACACAACTTTATGTATTCTTATGTGAAATAATATCAGTAATGAAAGTGTGAAACTCCAGATAGCCAGATCCACATCTTTGCTGCTTTTTTATTTATAGTGGTGCAAATATCATCCAGAACTTACAATGAAAAATTGAACTGTTTAGGACAAAACGCATCATGAGAACCTGCTAGAGGCAGATAGTGTTGAACTAAATGTAGGTTTCAGAAAACGCTGAAACACTTCTGCTGAAGAATAAGGACATGTAACTGTTGCAATATGCACCTACAGTACAGTATGGTACAATTAAATATAGGATACTGACATTATTGCTTCCATGTCCCTTTATTAGTTATCTAAGTAATAAGAATGATTGCATTCAGAATCACTGTGTTCACTGTTTAACATGAAAACTAACATGAAGCAGGAAGGGTTCACTGAGTACTAGTGAATTTTAGATGGTTGGATGGATATTTAACTAAATATTGAAAAAAAGAGATCAGTTTTCATTTAGATTTTGGATCAGTTGATCTGTCAGTTACTCATAAATAGGCCCATTTACCCTCCAGTAAGGCAACCTTTCCCGCCATTCCAGACATCTCCGCCCCCTGGCTCACCTGTTTATTTCCTCATGAGCTTCTTACTAAATACCTGCTTCCCTCTCTCAGTCGTTACTTGCCTGATATTTGGATCTTCATCTGCTGTTTGCTCTTCCACCTCCTGCTGTGTCACCTGCCTGCTTCCTATGCCAAGTAGAAAATAAAGGTGAAACGCTTTGAAGTTTTTTATCGTTGTCTCTGTAGTCGTGCATTTGAGTCCTTGTCATTCTGGGCAGACGTTCTTGTAGACGTGCATGTGCTGTGTGAGAGAATAGAAAGACCGACAGGGTTTACAGAGTAGGTTTTCCGCCATCAGTCAGGTACAGGTAGTACACCAAGAGCAGCTTAAGAGGGAATACCTGTGGGTGCAAGTGCATGTAAGGAAGCATGTACTCACTTTCCCCCATGCTTATGCTTTTTGGTTCACCAAAGAGTCTAATTAGCAAGCAGAATATCTCAAAACTGTAAAACGGATTTTACAAAGATGTAAAAAAATTTATGCTGCCACCAGGCTGTGGTTATGTACAGTAGGCCTAATTCCGGTAATTAGATGCGAAATCAAGTTTTCCTGAATTACTGTCTTTAGTCTTGTCCAGTTCCACCTAATTATATGTTTTAACCTTTATTTTATTTTTGCGAGCAGTTTTCACCACACCTACCATTTTCACGTAATCTCCACAACACGTGGCAGATGAGTGTGTGTGTGTGTGTGCGTGTGTGT
>JAUMHL010000028.1:9245878-9324451 GCA_032362345.1 Sandelia bainsii | reverse complement strand
TGAGTTTTATCCAGACGTCACAGGATTCAAAACATCCATCTCAGGCCTCAGTATAGCACTAAGCGGCGGGTGGTCGATACACTTTAGGATGATGTAGGTTTTCTCTCTCCTGCATGTGAACTCCTTGTTCATGAAGCCAGTATCACCGCAGTTGTTCAGTCAAGATTTGTTATAGTATTTCTGAAGTCGTCTACTTGGTGAAAAACAAGCACCTGAGATTCTTGATCGAGTTAATATTTTTTACCCACTTCTATTTGAAATGTAGATAAAGACATTAGAGTAGTGGTTCCCTAACTTTCTCGTGGACCACTGCCTTGATTGTTTTCTAACACTCTCTGCCCTACCCACTGCTGATTACCTGAAGCAGGTGTGTATGATACCAGTTCACTTTGTCCTCCCATGCTCCACCCTCGTCTATGATGTTGTCTTACAGCTTCTGATTGACTTAACACACCTGATCAAGGCCAGGACCAGGTTTGGGAACCGCTGTATTAGAGGGATGTACATAAAGACTTAATGAGCAGCTGATATCAACATTAAAAAAACTGAAGTGGGTTCATTTAGAAGAGGAAGACTCTCTTTAAAAGATCATCATCAATGTCCCCAGTGCTTTACTGATTAACTCCTGACTTTTTGTGTGGACTGGCTCTGCTCTAAAATGTCACCTCATCGTCATTTGTTTCTGTAAACCAGTTACAAAACATGAAATCAAACTAAACCAGTGACAAAACTGTGACATTATTACCAGGCTGATTACACGTATTATTCTGTCACTTATGCTCAGATTTGCTGTAATGTTAAATTAACATTAACACAAACAGTAGCTAATAATTGAATGTAAGAAAGAAGAAAAACTAAATACATAATTTAATCAAGTAGATTAATAATCAGATGTAACGTAGGCCTTATTACATGTATGACAAGTTACAACTTGGAAAGGTTACCGGTTCAGTTGGTCTGACTTGTTTCTGAGTTTCAGCAGCTTTGGAGGTGCATGTTACATAACTTCATTTCACCAATACCATCATGTACTGATTTGTTTGTACTGTGTATTTTCAGACAAGATGAGGGGTCATTTGACATGGCTGTATTTAATTTGAATGTGATATCTGTTGTGAACCTGGGGAAAGATCCAGACAAGCGACTGTCTGTCAACAGCGTCAGCTGTGATGCTCAAGTTGGAGATGTAGACATGCACTTCTATGGTGAAGCCAGGTACTGTACAAAAGAGAGAGGAAAAGATACAGAGAGGTGACACTGATGTTGAGATATAAGATTTGCATTTTCATTTGTCAATAGTTGGATCTTCCAGGCTTTTGTGAAACATTTCAAGGGGCGAATCAGTGGTGAAATAGAGAAAAGAGTGAGTGTTTCTCCATACTGTATACTGTAAAGAGTTTATGTGGTGAACATTGCAGGAGATTTGTCTTGTTGTTTTCTCTCCAGATCTGTCCTAGTGTGGAGGAAGTGATTGTAAAACTGGAGTCCCACCTACAGGCCATGAACGGTATTGCATCAGGCTACATTTTCATTTATATCCTAACTACAATAAGAATGTACACATTTCTTTATACAGGTTACAAGCCAAAGAATAGTCTACTTTGCTTTATACTAACAGTCAATTGAAATTCACTCTTTAAATTATTTTTGTTTTATTCAGTTTCCTTTGACGTAGATCAAGTTCTTACTCTTGACCTCCATCTCACCGGCTTACCTGTTGTTGATGCTTCAAGTCTGAATCTGGGCCTTAAGGTAAAGATGAAATGTTGAGTTGATGAACTGTTTGAAGTTTGCCAAACTGCTTATATAGGACTTTGAGAAATTAAACTCTCAGGAAAAGGAGAGAGGACTTAGAGGACTGTGTCTGATGAAAACCAGGCTCTCTTCATCACCTGCTAAACCCATCACTGCGATACAGTATGGTGGTGGCAGCAACATGTTGTGGGGATGCTTCTCAGCGACAGGGACAAGAAGACTGCTCAGAGTTGTGGGACGGATAAATGCAGCTAAATACAGAGAAGTTTTTAAGAAAACCTGCTCACAAGCTGAGACTGAGTTCACCTTTCAGCATGACAGTGACCTGAAGCATACAGCCAGGACACCACTGGAGAGGCTTCTTGACAAGTCTCTCACTGTCCTCGACTAGCTTCACTAAAACCCAGATTTAAACCTGATGAGACCTGAAGATGGCCATTCACATCAATTTGCAAAAATATTTTGAAAACATGTTTCACCTTGTGGGTGTACTGTGGGTTACAACATAATCTGTACATGCCATACTCTGGCATCCATAATGTACAATGACAGCTTGTGCAAAAAATGTGAAAAGAAACAACAACAGCAACAAAAAGTTATCAAAAACTGTAATTCATCATCTTTCTCTTTATTTAAAGGGTGAGTTCTACAGTATCAAAACTCATAGCGAACCTCCCTTCAAGGCCATGCCCTTCACTCTGCCGAGGCAGCAAGGCTACATGTTGTCAGTCGGTCTGTCTGAATTCATGCTGAACTCTGCCTCATATGGATACTACTCAGCTGGACTGCTTCAGGCCGACATCAACGACAGCATGGTAAGTAAACCTGAAATTATGCATTAATCAGCGGATAGAGGAAGCAGTTTAAAGTTTTCTTCTCTTAACAATGTCTGTGGTTAATGTTTCATCATCTCAGATACTTCAGCACCTCCATATGCATCTAAATACCAGTGTAGTGGCGCTCTTCATTCCTCAGGTAAGTTTATTTATATCAAGGTTACATCTGAAGACGTTTATTAACTCAGGTTTTACATTCACATGCACAAAACATCATCAATGTTAAACATCATTAATGTTAAATAATACCTGGGTCCCGTTTGCCCACCCTAGATCTGAGAAAATTTAATTAAATTGATCACTTTGTGTCTTACTTTAGATAGTCCCCTCACTTTTCATCATCTCACGTTCTCTTGGGGGAAAAAAACAATAAATGTCCACGATCACACAGCCACAACTAGAGATTTTTTTCCCAAATCAAAAACATAAAAAAGGGGACACAATCAGTTACACTCATTGTTTTCAAAATGTGACTTCCATAATGATTAAATGAAATAAAATTTCTGTGAAAACCCACAATTTTTAGCCATTTGTAGCTCATATATTTTGGTTTTAGTTTCTCTGACCTGCACATGAAGATACAGTTAGGCCCAGAAGTGATCTGGACAAAGTTTTTATGATTTTACCTTTATACACCACCACAGTGGACCTGAAATAAAACAGTAGAGTACCTCTATTTTTTGGCTAGTATTATACAATAAAAATATACTGCATTATAACAATGTTAAACACATCATTAAAAATCTACACTTATTTACACAGTTACACAATTTAACCCGTAATTTAAAGTCAAAAGCAGTCCGTAAAACAAGCACTCAGTTTAAATTGGATAAATAGATTTCTTTTTCTTTCTTTTTCAATTTCCCCTCTTTGCCCCTCTTTACTCTACACAGTTTATGGTTTTATCAAAATACTAAATGTTAACCAGCTACTTTTTCCTCTCTGCAGCTGATGTTTCCAGGTTTGCCGATGAGTCTGAAGGTTTATGCTCGAGAGGTTCCAGTGTTTTCCTTCCAGCATGATGTTGTAAAACTGGGCTCCCAGGGCGCTGTCACGGCCTTTGCCATCCAGCCTAATGGTACCCAGACCCCGCTGTTCACTCTCAATGTCGTGAGTACTTTTGTTTTGTGACCCATTCTGAGTAAAATTAGCACATACAACTCCATTACATTATTCATGAGTTCATGATCATGGAACATTTTAGACAAGTCACCTTATTTTAATAATTCATGTCATCATTGAGCCCACAAAAGGTACATTTAAAGTGTTATTAAAAGAATTAATCAATTAATCAATTAGTAAACCATCAGGAAATTAATGGAAACAACTTTTCCAGTGATTAATACTTTGAAATTTATTAGGCAAAGATAGAAACATTCTCTGGTTCCAGTTTCCCACGTGTGAAAATCTGCTTCTTTTCATGTGATTGTAAATTGAATATCTTTACAAATTTCAGTAGACATTCTCCACTGTGGGAAATTTTGTTAACCCAACAGTTAATAGGCTCCAATTTAAACTCTTTTTTTCTTTTAGGACTCAAAATTCAGTGGTAAATTGTGGATTTCTGGTGGAAGACTCAAGAGCTCTGTGAAAATGGACAAGTGAGCATCACTATATTTTAAAACACACACCTGAAACTGGTTCACAGACTCAAAGTAATGATGACGCTTTCTTTCTAACAGTTTTACACTGAAGCTGGCAGCGAGTGAAGTCGGAACATTTTCGGTAAATGACAAAATCACACTTTATGTTTATGCTTGTACAAACTGAGGAGAATCTAGCAGTGACTCTAAAGCAAAGCAGAGCAAACTTACAGATTACTACAGCTCTTTGAATCTTGAAAGAATCACATGTTCCTCTTTGCAGACCGATGCTTTGGAAAATATTGTGAGGTGTGGACTGCAGACAATAGCATTTCCAAAAGTGAACGGTGAGTCTTGGATACATCTTTATGACTGTTTTGTACATCAGACAGCAATTCAGTATTCATTTTAAGTATCAATGATACAAAGCTTCTTTTCCTGCAGAATATGACCAAGAATGTTGTTTTTGGGGGATAGTCAGATGATAGATGAAAACAACATATAATGTGTTCTGTACAATCTCCTAATACTGAGATGAACTTCACTGTTTCAGAGAAACTGGCTAAAGGTTTGGTTTTACCCAGAATGAAACAAGCACAGCTGATCAACTCAGTTCTGAAGGTGGACAAGGTCAGTATAACAAAAAACAAAAAACATTGTTTGGTCAGTGTTTGGCCTTTGGAAGAGATTTTAGTTCAATGTAGATTTTGTCTTTGAACTGACTATTGTCTTATTTCTTTAGGGATTTATGGCCATGGCTTCAGACGTTGAAGTGTTCCTCACAGACAGAGACTGACAAACAGGCCTGTTAAACTCTGATACATCAAACTACTCTTCACCTCAGTTCAGTGTCTTAAACCCTCAACCTGAAAAGAAGCTGGAGTCCAGTCTGGATCCTGGACCGTAAAAAGGGGGCCTCAAGGGACCTTACTGCACTGTACATACTGTAATCAAAAATTCACATTTGCACATCTTCAGATTTAATCCACACTGATTCAGCCTGCAGGTGAACTGCACACTAAATGCTGACTGTGGATGTAACACTTTACATGCACATTCCCACTAAAAGAAGAATAAACAATTGATTTTAAAGTCACTGTGTGTCTGATTTTATGTGCTTATTTTTATTTTATCTCTCAAATTCTTATATTTTAAAGTTGTGAAAAATTAAATAATTCTGTTTCTTTACAGTTACTATTAATACCACCACCAAACAGATTTAATAATCTGTGCAAAATAAATTATTAAAATTCAAATTATTTACGTGTTTAAAATGTAATAAAACATAAAAATATAATTTACATGAACTATTTAACATATCACATTATTTGATCCTGCAGAATAAAATTAATTTTGATGTATCTCTTTTTGTAATCGAAGAACCAATTTTGTGTTAGATTAAATATAAGTTTGTTCTGTTTCTGATGCATTTCTGAAATAGTTCCCTTGTTATAGTTGCAATCAAAATTATTAAACCCTGCAGAGTTTGTAAAGGTTTACAATCTAATATTATCTGATGATTTGTATAAAGTACATTTATATAAGCTGAGTGACATTTTCAATCTGATAATTTACATCTTTAATGTAATCTTTCTAAATAGCAGTTTTCTGTAATACAGTCATATCATTATGGTCTAATGTTGCTGTTTCTTTAATCACACAGCCACAGAAAGGCTGTAAAACACAGTTAAGCTTTGAGAAACTATTGGAATTATTTATTGGAGGAACCTAAGTTCAAAGTATGCTCAACAAATTATTTTTGGAGAAAGTCTGCTTTTAGTCCTATTAATAAGATCAACATTATGTTCTCAAAAATCCCTCAAGTATTGTTTTCATCAAACTGTATTCACTCACAATTATCATTATATATACTGTACAACTTATACAGTAGATGAGAGTCCTGGCAGAGTCGTCATCAACCACACATCTTTTTTTCCCCTGAAATCCAAAACCATGAAGGAGAAAACACTAAAATGAAACATCTGGAGAGGATAAGAGAAAGTGGATGTTTATGAATCACTTCACTGTCACCACATTCATGAAACAATAACATTTATTTTGAAACATCTCAGTGAGTACTCCTTCGGTTAAGTTACATGTTCACATTCTTGGAATGTAACGCCACCAAAATATAAATATTAGCCACTGTTCTTAAAATGTTCCCCACGGAAAAACATCACGTCATTCATGAAACGAGACGATGTGTGGACACTGACCAGCTGTTCAGTCAGTCAGACAACAGACCTTACAGAGAACAAGCCTGAGCTGGATGATGCATGATTTACTGTTGAGTTAAGTATAAACAAGCTGGAAAAAAAAATTAGCTCAACTGAGCTGGAAGCAGGAGTATAACACTGTTAAAAAATAACTGCAGTTTTACCACAAACCCCTTTAATGTAAACTTTAAATTTGTAGAGCTATACTTATTCAAATACTTGGAGAGTAGGGAAGAACGAGATTTACGGGGCTGTTACATCACCTACATCTCAGAGTGGTGTTTATGAGAGTCAGAAGAAAACTGAACCTACATCCTGAAGCTAAAAATGACTGCACCTGAGAGACCTCTATGAGATTAGTAGGAAAATGTATGCTGATGTTCAAAAACACAACAATACCATAAATATCACCATCTAATGAAAAAATGGTCAGAGCATGTGTAGTGTGCTCATTGGTGATTAAATGTTTTAGGGTGTTACATAGACAATTAACTCTGTAGTTATATTTTGTGTTGGCACACTCAGTGATCCTGAACGTAACCCTGTACAGCTCCACCTGTAACACTGGTGACTGTTTACAACACGTGCAAACATGTTGCTCAGTGCTCTTTTACAGTGATTTCTGCAGCTTCCCACTAAGTACACACACTGACAATGAGTCAAATATTCAAGTATCCACATTCTTGTACTGTAACACTTAACCAAACAGCACATCATCAGTGTAAGATGAAAATAACAAATGCAAAGGAGACTAGGAAATCAAGTCATTTTACCAAAACTAAACCAGAACAATTATAAGATAATGTATGACAGGTAAATTAAACAAAAATTAGCCCGTCCATTTTCATTAAATGCTTTGAGACTTTCCACAAATAAGCCTCAGCTGGTCTTTATCTTTATACAAATCTTATCAGCAGCCCCCTCTGCTCCTAAGCTGTGGACTGTTTTGGACCCGTGGATTATGCACACACAGAAAACTGCCTGGCTGTTGCAGACCTGGACAGGTACCATTCGATTCCAGCACCACACAAGTACACACACAAATTGGCTTTCCTGTCTGGCTACTTAACCTGTGCTCAGATCTGGCTGTCAGACAAGCTGTGCTTCCTCTAAGCTACACCTTTACTACAAACAAACTGTTCAGAAAACAAGCCCTGAAGCTGATGTTTCTTGAATGTTGTCATTGTTACAAAAATACTAAAAGTTCTAGAGTGTCAATATCACAAGAGAGACAGCTGATATGGTCTGATTTACTGTTTCAGTTCCTTTTATACTTTGTCACAGCCTGTTTTTGTATGAAATACTATTATAGTCTATAGTATTATAGATATTATAGTCAGTTCTGTTGTAAAAGTGAGATAAAAAAACTGGTGAAAAATGACTTAAACTTCAGTCAATAACAAGACTGGAAAGAAACGTAATGTGTGAAGAGGAGAAAGAGAGAAAAGAGGAGACTGATGATGTCATGTGGAGGCACAATGTGAAAGAAAAGAAAAAAAAAAAGAGCTTCACCATCACAAGACGAAGTCCTATGAGCTTCAAGTGCAGAACAATTCAACCCTGTTTTTTTAAAACCATCATCAGCTCAAGGCTCCCCGTCACTGTGCACAGTGGCGAGTATCAAACTCGTCTGCGCCAACTGCTGAGGAGGGACGACAGCGAGTTTGTGTGACTTAAAAACACAAACAAACATGAGTAGGGTGAGAAGATGGGGCTGTGGTTATTAGGCTGTGCTGGCAGATGAGGTCCCCTTTGAGGGGAAAGTGTCTGAGAAGTCCATCGGTTCATGATGGTGGAGGAAGCAGCAGGGAAGGCCTGGATCATTTGTCTGCAACAGCTGCAGCCATCGGCGACCGCATTGTAACACGAGCCGTTGCAGCCAGCTCCTCGATTTCTGTGTTTAATCGTCTGATGACCCACTCCATCGCCTCCCGGCCCTGACAGACAAGCGTTACAGTATATTACAGGTTATTGTTTTGAAAAGAGAGACTGTGTCATAAGTTAAAAGGGTGATTTTAAAGGTGGCTTCACCTTGCTGGCATTGACAGAGATGGTCTTGGCCATGAGACCCTCGAGGTAGCTGCTCAGACTGACACCTTTCACACTGATCAGAGCCTCCTGTGTCAGCACAGTCCTGAACACAGACACACAAACGAAGGTTACAAACACTGCTGAAACAATAAAGACAATGTCAAATCTGTTATAGCTGTTGTACAAGTCCTATAATCCTTTTATGAACATGTTTGCCAACAAAATGCATCCATAAAGTCATCAATACTCTGTAGCAATTCAGTTTCCACCTAAATACTCAGACCCAAGCAGACGTGTGTGGGACAGAACTATGTGACTGACATTTGATGTTTATAAAAAGAAAATTTAGCCATTTACTTTTCAGGATCCTGTGGATGCGGCTTGTACGTCAACTTCTCGTCCACAGATACCAGGTTAGTGAAGGATATCTAGAAAGACAAAGTTTAGAAAATCACGTAATTAATACATCACACTTTTTACATCACATAAAGTCTTTACATTGTCAACAGCATTTAATTTAATTAAGAGACCAACTGCAGTGACAACAATTACAGCAGAGCCATAAAGACCCAACACGCATCCTTTTGTTCTCATAAACCTCTCCCATGGGAAAGCAGGAATTACACAGGAATAACCGGATAACATCAGCAACAGCTTCATTCAAACTGCTGCAAATGCCCATATTGTGAAAACATCTCTATGTTATCTAGAATCACTTTGTCATTGTCAAACAGCTACAGCTGTAACTTGAAGTGTTCTTATTAACAATGATCCATATGTCAGCAATACTCACGTTTGTAGATTTCAGCTCAAAGGTCTTCTGTCGGGGATCCACTACTGAATGTTCCTGAACATAAGTACATGTCCTTGTTGCCCCAATGATCTGCAGGAGAAGAACACACCTCAGACTTGTAACAAAGAAAAACTATTTAACATAAATCAAAATAAACCATTTCTGCAGCTTAAGTGTTTCTTTCATCATCTAACTTACAGACTTGGCCATGGCCGGGAGACCCCACTCTGTGCTGAGCAGCCTGGTGCTGTGTAACCGTCCCTCTGTGTCCACTCTTCTGTCCAGGACATCCACACCAAACACACTGGGGTTCATGGGGTTGGGGTACTTCTGCATCGCCGCTTTGGTTACCGTCTCCCACGGATGGCTGTGGAAACCAGTACAGACATTAGGACCAACAAGTTCCTACAGGATAATAAACTATAAAACAATGACAAACAAACTAATTCTGGAACACTTTTTCTAGAACACATTTTACTGAAAGTGCAGCGTCAACACAATACGGAAACCCATCACGCACTGTATAAAGGTTCTAATAAGCTAAGAGCAAAGAAAATTTGAATTAAAAAAAAAAAAAAAAAAGATAAAATGTGCAAACAACTTATACAGAGAAGGTATCATTCACCATAGAGTTCACAATAGTCCTGAACAGCAACAAGTTCAGGTTAATTTTCCTCTGCAATTTTCCGTGCTGCAGAAGTTTTTTTAAGTACATATATGAAAGAAGGTTTGAATAAAACAACTATATAAAAAATATACCCGTGACTCAAACAGTGCAGAGAGAGAAAACCAAACAACTCTAGAGGACAACGCACAAATGTGCAAAAAGCTCTGCTATTATGTGACAACAGGCTGAAAATCAAACGATGGAAATCAGGAAGAATCATGTTGCCGCAGAGTCACACTGACTTGAAACTTGGGCTTCGTTTAATAATATACGTTTTAATTTTGACACATTAAATACGCCGAATTAGCTAATAATAGTTTATTTGGGGTTTCGTACCATTTGATGCACAGACAACTATCAATAAATTACTAAAATAATGAACTAAATTTAAAAACCTGATGTTGCAAGTTCTGAAGCGTCCCAATCCCTTCGTCAGACCATACAGCGAGTTAAATTGTGGAGTATTTTTGCCTTGCATTTGTTTACATTTTGGAAAACCAAGTACACCGAATTAGCCATTAAAAGTTCTGTTTTGCTTTGGACTACTTCAAGTACCAACAACTGTCATTCAAATATTGTGATACTGAAGACATCTTAAAAACACGATTATTCTAAGGCAAGTTCTGTACCACGTATGTTGTCTCAAAGTTACGGCATTCTGATTGCGTAATTATGAGACAAGTAAGGCGTAAATACGAGATAAAGTCGCATTTATTGTTAAAGTTGTTGTGAACGGCATGCGCTTCCGTATAGATTTGGTAATATTATACAATAAAACCGCACAGCCCAGACACAGGCTGCGGGAGGTGAACGCCCCCCTCGGCATAGCGCGGACTAACATCACCCTCATGGGTCCATCTAGAAATTCTAGAAATGGAAAACAATAATCTGGTCACTGCTGCACTTGTAATACTTTCTGATAGAAATACGACACACGTGAAATAGAGGAATAGCTGTATTTTAACACAGCACATCCCGTACAGACAGATAATTATATAATGCTCATGACCCATACACACGTCAAATTCACTATCAGGGTCTGTCCCCGAGATTAAAGCACACACATGTGAAGCACATGACTCCGTTTAAGCCATTTCTAACAAGTGGCTGAAATTCTGAAATAAACTGCAGCGCTAAATTTTAAAAAACGACGTAATTTGCTAACAATTAGCATCTGATAGCAAAGTTCGCTGCGAACATAGCGGCACACGGCTAATCTAAAAGTTAACTTAGCTAGCTAAAGCAGTTTTTACTTCTTCAACTGCACAAAAACCGACAAAAAAAGAGACACTTGTTTTTTATTGTCCAGATATAATGACAACGTAAGATCACATTTGAGTAATAAATGTGTAAATTAACATACACGACTAAACGACTGAGTAACATTAAGCATTAAGCTGAAGTTACTTAACTGCTGTTTAACCTTAGCAGCTAACGAGGCTAACAGCTGCGTCCGAACAGTGTCAGAGAACCAACAACAAAAAAAAAGGTTACACAAGAGGAAATCTGCTCCTTAACAAACTATTTCTACAAGACATCATCGCGGACACAAAACTACTCACTTGAAAATGTGCTCTGACGCCCAGATCTTCATTTTAACAGGCTTTTCTGTCAGGGCTCAGGAGCCGGCGACTAGTGACAGCGTGACCGGAGTGCGGAAGGAGGAGAGGCGATAAGGAGACACCCTTAACGGAGCCTGAGCACCGAGACTCCCCCTGCTGAGAGTGATCGGTGCTGCACTTCCAGAACAACCTCATCCAGAACAATCCATCATTTATTTATTTATTTATTTTATACATATTACACAACAGTGGTGGTAAGTAACTAAGTATATTTACTCAAATACTGTACTTAAGTGCACCGTTGAGATACTGCAGAAAGCTTTTTTATTAGCACCGTGTGAAATGAGTTAAATATTATACTGGCGTAAATAGCTTAAAACATTTGCTTTTTACATAAAGGGTATATTTCTGAATAGAATAAAATGATTAAATGTTTTAATTAATTTTTCAAAGGAAATTCACAGAAGTAGGCCTTTTTGAAGTAGGTAGCTCTCTCTCCTTGAAAATTTAACTTAAAGTCAGGACATTTTTTATTTCTGCAGAAACTTTACTTATGAGCAAGGTGGAAAAAATCTGGACTAGATAAGACTGGACCACCACGTTGGTGTTAACAACAGAGTCTATACATTCAATCCATAAATCAGTTGGATTGATGCTCAGAGGAACTGATTCCTTAGTGAAGCATGTGTTTATGTACTTTTACCCAGTACTTAGCTTGAGTAACGAATTTTAAGTTGTATATAATTATAAATAAACGTTCCTCATAAGATATTTGCCCTTGTTTTTACATCATTAGGTCACAATGTCCTTCCAATAACAGAAAGGCTGCGTTTCTGGGGGGCGGGACAAGGGAGCATAAAACCTGTCAATCATTACCCTGCTCTGTTCTTATTGGGTAGGAGAAAAGATCTGCGTATGCCAAGCGACGTCATCACGCACGGATCCGATCTGTCCTTGAAGCTACAACACAGGCAAGATGGTAGCGTACTGGAGACAGGCAGGCCTAAGGTAATAAAAGATGTTAAAATGTGTGTTTTCAGAGTTTGTTTTGTGTTCTTTATTGATCAAGGTATTTTGATAAATATTCTGTATTAAAATGAAATTATCCCATTCATTCTTACATAGCCTTACTACCTTGTGTTAGCTTTTTCATCCATGCGTTAACGTTGCTCATGCTAACAGCTAACGCTAACTAATACCCGTCTGAGATGTAACTATTTCTCTTACTGCGTTAGATATAACTCTTGTTATTGAAGAAACCGTTGTAAATGTCTTTTACGGACTCCTGGTTGTCAGTATTGCCTGCAATTAGCTTGCGGCTAACATGTGTGTCCTCTCTTGCAGCTATATCCGCTTCTCCGCTGTCTGCGCTAACGCAGTGCGGGCTGCACTGAAGCCGCAGTTCAAAACCGAGGCGCAGAAGGCCGCAGAAGCCAGCGTTAAAGTCCTCAAACCCAAAGTAGCAGCATAGCGTAAGTTCAGCAGTTATTCTATAATATAAGATGCCAGCACTTTAAAGAGAGAAATATCGACTATGCTGCATTGGTACAAGTACACCGTTTTGAAAGTACTGTATTGATGTATTTTAGTTTATCATCACTGATGCATTCAAGTTCAACAACATTTTACCTCTTCAAGTTGGAGGTAGTCTTAAGAGGTGTTTCAAATGTTTTTGTTCCCTCATTTACGCAAATAGAGTGGCTATAACATTAGAATATATCTTAATATAAAGCACTCCTCCAGCACGACTCCACCATGGTAGATTTATCACCTTTTATGACAGCTTCAATAAAAACGGAGAGATTATAACATGTTAAAAAGTAGAATTCATGGCAGAGCTGCATGTGTACCTAATGAAGTGAATAGTAAGTATAAATAAGTATAATGTTGTGTATGCAAACTCCTAATCCCCAACATAACCACCAACTCCACCTGTCAAATATACATATGCATTTATTTTTGTCATTTCTTGCAAGATTTAGCCACCAAAATTCATTTTCAGTTCAGATTAATCCTAATCTAGATGTCACTGAAATGAAAAGTTGTTGTGTGGTGGAGCTTAATGTTCATGAGGACATTTTCAGTAACGTTTCTGGCCTTCTGCTTGGTTTGTCTCTAGGATGTGATACCATGATGTAGATCCTATCCTGGAGTTCTGAGGTCCAGTCACTGCCCTGTCATACACACTGGGGAGAAAAGAGGTGGTGTGGGTGATGATGGATGACATCAAGGTGAAGTGTTGGAGACTGGGGACCTGAAGGAAATTACTGTTTTTCCCTTTCATTTGTAATTAAAATTGTAATAAAGATTAATATCGGAAATAAGAAACTGTCCCTTTGTCTGAACAAAGAATTTACAGCAGTGCAGGTTGAGACACAAACATTTTTGTCCAGTAACAACAGTTTTTATTTTGATATAAATAAGTCATATTAGTTTTCATAGTCTTATACAGAAACATGGTATTTACAGAGGTATGTTTTGATCCATGAGTTTGTTGAAATTTAAATGTTCCTTTAATAATCTGAGTCAGAGAATATGGGGTCATTGGCTTGAAATCAGTGAAAACCTGAATCCAAAAACTTTAGAAATGCATGCTTTGCCCAGTGGGCACAAAATTAAATAAATTACAGCAAATAACGACTGGTGTTACGTTCCAATGCCTTCAAACATTTTTAACATATCACAGGTGGTCTGTGTTTGTTGGCTGTATGTAGGCCTTGTAAGAAACATTTTCATCTGAAAAGCCTTTTTGTCAGGAGTTGGTGTTGGTAAACATTTGTATTCCAGAGAAGTAAATGTCATATGAATGCTGTGTTTAAAAGTAAAATCAGGAACAATATATTTGTTTTGTTGTTACATTACTTTTATATAAGTCATAATTTGTTGATCCACTCAGGAATTCTCTGCTTGCCACGTCTATGGATTAAGGTCAGGATTAGTAGCAGAGTATAAAAGAGGTTCAATCATATTTATCTTTAGCAGCAGGGTTTGTGATTACAACTGTAAAATTTTCTAATCTCAAGTTCACCCTGTACTCCTGCATTTATGATGAAATTACAGTTTTATTTTCCTTTCCATCTTGTTTAATGGGGCTTGGTGTGGACACATCCACAGTTCACCTGCAGTGTCTTTTACCAGTATGGTATGCAGCCCAACCCTAGCTGTCTTTTTTCTCTCTGGTCATCTTGATCATTGTTTCTGGCGATCTGTACAGGAAGATTAGTTTCTCAAACAGTGTTTCCTCCAGCTCCATTTCTCCTGTCTCCCGGACCACAAAAATGTCTGTGCAGAGCTTCAGGACGCGGTCCACACACGGCAGCTCCTCAAACATGATGGACCTGGAGATCCCGTTGAAAAACTCCCTGACGAACTTTCCAATCACCAGCACCACTGACATGTACAGGCCTACGATACTGTGGGGAAGAGTAGGGAGTGGACAGGTTAAAATATGTCTGAGTAAGCAACAGGTTTTTGTTTTTTGCAATAAGACTACACTTCAGTTAAAACTGTTTTTCCAAGTTTTCATTCATTTTTAGTGAGATCTCTGTTGTCTACCAGTCCCAATACTGTATTTCTGCTGTAATTTGCTGATACAGTTTCAGCTGTAGAACAACCTGCTCCATTGCACTCAACAACATTCAGCTAAAAGGGCCAAAGAATCACAGATGAAAAAATCAAAAAGACATGTTTACTCATAATTACCCACATTAAAACTGACAACATTCTGTCACCATGTAGGAGAAAGATGCTGGCACTGTGTCTAATGTTCAGGCACCTCAAACCCCTGGGATCATTCACAGAAAGGACATTTCCTTCTACTTTCAGGAAAACATAAGTCTGGACAGTTTTTATTATATGTGCGTGTGAAATGCCCCTTTAAAACCTCAAAATGTAGGGAAGTCCTGTTTTAAATAAACTCACAATCATAACAATGGTGTCCTTTTATGTCAGAGGTTCCTTTCTACCTACCCATGTCCAGCCAGGAAGCCCAGACTGGAGGGGCTGACTTTATCACTGAACACCACGATCTCTATACTGTGACACTTGTCCTCAGAGGAGGTGAGAACTGGGGAGCACTCCTCTACCACCCACCACTGGTCTGCCTCTTTCTCTGAGCTCCTGTTGACCTGTTTAAGTTTGATTGACATGGGTCTGAAGAAAGCCAGAGTGCTGAGATCTGGGCGGTCCGAGTGCTCTGAGGAAAGACACAAAGTTTAAATTAAACCACAGGAGTGATACATACAGGACTGATCAGCCGATTCTTTCTGGAGTTCAGACCTCACTGATATAAAACCACAAATGAAAGGGGAGCATAAGGAGCCGAATTACAAACAAATGCATCACTGCATTCATTTACATTTTATTAAGTGCAATACAATTTTACTTTATGAAAGACCACCTTCCAGTAAATGTACAGTAAACTGTGACTAACCTACTTTCATCCTGGTCGCCATTTTGGACTCTGGTCCTTTTGGACCCCTGATGAACTTTGGCAGCAGAGAGTTAATGATCCTTCAGGACAAAATAACACGAGACAGTTGTAACATACAGTATCTCAGCTCATATAGTTTTATGATAATTTTGTGTTAGTTAAGTGTTTGATTCTATTAAGCTGTTCTTTAGCATTTGTAATAAAAAAAATTGTAGTAAAAAGAAAATGCATTTTAACACCAGCAAACTTATACTATATATATGTGTGTCTTAAATGAGACTCACACAGGTTTGCTGCTGTTTCCTTTCAGCATGTTGACAATCCCTTCCATCAAGATCTTGTCCTCAAACTTCACAGTGTGTTCTCCCACTGTCTCTGCGTTGATTGATATGGACGCATTCCTGAGGACAGCAGGAGAGGAGTATTAACAGACACATGTGACAAAGCTTAACTCAAGTCAAAATGCACCTAATTTAGGCTCTTGCAAGTGAGGCTGGTACATTTATCAATCTGCAAGAAATAAATGTGACATTTGAAGCTCAAATATAAAAATCATCAAATAACAATTTGAAGAGCAATGTTGAGATTTTCCTGGTTTGTATATTATTCTCTACCTTCTTTTGCATTCTCCGTACAGCTCCAGGTATTTTAGTCTGGCTGAAGTATGTGCATGCTGTACCACTTCTTCACTATCCGCGTGTTTCCCTACAAACTCTTTAGCTACTGTCTGAGTAATTCCCTGGTGACATTTTGACTCACATATTTGTGGAGTGACACAAACAGTGATGTTAGGCAGCCTAGCAAACCAATGGAGAAAAAAACATTTTTTTCAACTTTGCAGTTTAAAAATTGTGTTGACTGTTAAATTGCAATATCAGTTCAATTAATTGTTCAGCCCTAACGACAACATATAAATAGGCACACTTTTAATGCACACATGCTCACATTCATACATATAGAATATGTGTAAAACTGTTGAAAAATGTGTTTTCTTGTCTTTGATGTATGAAACAACAAAAGGTCAAATTTACTAATGTAGACACACACAGACTGACCTGAGCAGCGTCCAGCGTAAGGTCACATATATATGAGTTGATATGCTGAGCTCCTGTATCATCGCTTCTCGACTGGCCGGGCTGATGCTCCACAGCAGACTGGCATCACTCTTGATTTTAGCAACAACAATGTCCTCTGTAAAGTAGTTCATTATGAACTGCATCGCAGACTGGGAGGGACAAACAGAAGAGGATTAAATTTCCACAGTTGTTGAGAATAAGGGACACCTGAGTCTCTACATGACGTACAGTATTTTAACATGACTAAAACCACCTGGTGGTTTCAATGTTGTGGGGGGCAGGGGTCATCATGAGAGCTCTGACCAGTCTGCAGTTACACAGCCCCACTGTGTGTTCTTACCTCCACGTCACAGCTGTGACACTCTGTAAACCATACAGCTGTGACAAGTATTGTCCGAGCCCTTGAGTTGGAAGGTTTTGCATTTAGTCTCAGTTTGGTGTTCATAGCTAAATGAAGTGCATCTTACTGGATGAGTAGCGTAGACTTTGGTGAGTCGGTTGAATTCATGTTCTTTGTACGGAACCAAGTTCTGCTCCTGGGCGCTCATGGTGAACAGAGGCTGTGATACACAAACACAGTTCAGAGCAAAACTGTTTACTGGCAAGAATCTGTCAATATGACATGTATCATGATACAGGGGTTTGTGATATATTGTGATACTGGAAGGAAGGCAATGTATTGCATTTTTTTAAATCAAATTTTTTGAACAATTAAAAAGGTCTGAAATGAACAGTTAGCCGACACAGTCACACAGGTGTGAACCATGATGGCAATCTGAGGTGCCTCCATCAGGACAAAATGTCAGTTTGTACAGTACTTTAATTTATGACCAAGTTCCTACAAAACTAACAATAACTAATCCCCATCAGCCTCAGTTTTGTTAATTTAATATGCTAATGCACTAAACTGAGATGGTGAACATAGGACAACAGGAGGAGGGGGTAAAGAAAAGTGGTTGTTATGTTAAAAGATGATACCTGTGACTTTTGCCCTCAACGTAACTTTGTTATGTTACATAACATACGTATGCACATAGGATAAAAGTTGAGCATACAGTTTAATGCACTCATATCCATGCTGACCTCGTATCCTGCGATGCTGAGTTGGATGGAGACTTCTACAGGCCGATTAGTTACTCCAGCTGCTGACTGGACCAGTGACATGAAGAGAAGCGGGAACCAGATTATTCCGATTAGAGCAAAGATGAGGAACCCGCCCATTCCATATTTTACCACCTTTTTCTTCATCTGCCCTGGAGGGTGGGGGTATTTCTGTAAAAACAACAACAAACAAATACCTATTATTACCAGATTATTATTCAGTTTACTAAAGAATTTAAGGGGAAAACCTGGAAAGAGTTTTTTTATTATTTCAGTTTTAGTGTGTGGTATTGCAATTAAAGCGGTCAGTACAGAATGACGCAGTGAGTACACTGCTCTCACTTTCTCAGACTCCCTCCAGCACTTGAGGATAAATATGTTTGCATAGATGTCTTCAACACAAATCCAACTGGACAGAGACAGAGTTGTGTCAGTCCAAACCCAATCCATCACTGCCCTCAACTCCGTTAGAAAGGGAACCAAACGAAATCTGGAAGATTTGGAAGATGACGGAGAGAAGACAAGAATTACAAAGAAATTACGACATTGCCTACTAAACTATTAAAAATTAAATAATATATGATATACAAATCAAATCAGAAACACCTTCAACACTCAACTGTGAAGTTCTACAAGGAAGTTACAATAACTGTAAGTTCTTAATGGAGATATTTGTATTTATTAAAGCCAGAAGTCTTCTCATACCCCTGGAAGAGGAAAAGGTTCAGGTAATTATAGTGCTTGGTGAGGAAGTTGCCCAGGATGCGGTTTGGGTAGCCACATTTGATCTGGTAGGCAGACAGGCCAAAGTAGATGCACTTTACAAAGTACCAGAGCTGAGCTACAGGGTTCCTGTTGAACCTCCTGTGGAGCAAAAAAAGACACATCAAGAGAAGGAGACATCAATGGTATTAAAGAGAACTAGAATTACCACAGTGAGGTTGTATGCCTCTTCCAACTAGTGAAGTTGTAGTTTACATGTATGTTTGTCCTGACTCATATTCTAATACATTTATGCATGAACCTAAGTGGATGTTTGTCATTTCCCTCCATGCATCCCTGTGACATCGAATTCTCAAGAATGGGACGTACCTGAGGTCAGTGACCTTGAAATCTAATCAATTGTTCCCTGAGTCCATGTGGACAATTGTACCAAATATGAAGAAATTTCCCTACTTAATGCCTCCGGCCATGGCTCCCACCAACGCAGAGGTTTAGAATTACATTTAATTGATGAAGTCTGACCTCTCAGTGACTCCAGGGAGGATGAAGAACATCCAGAAGTGAATGCCGAACACCAGAACCACCTGGAAAACACACTTTCCCAGCAGGGACTTCTTCAGGTAGAGGGCCCGGTCTACTATCATGGTACCAAACTGGATGAGCAGCATAACCAGGAAGGCCTCTGGAACCTGATCCTCCGACAGTGACTCTGTGATGTCGACTGCTGCAGAGTATTTCTACAAAGAGTCAAAGATCAGCAAGTGTGAATGCATATTGTTATGTAAAACTCATATGAATGTATATTATTGATTTTATGAGAAACACTGCAGACTTTTACCCCAAAAGCCCAGTATCCATATATGGTGACGATGAAATTAACTACATCGATGAGAAACATGAGGGCGTAGACATCGCACACAGGGCTGTAGTCTGGGTGGATGATGTCATAGAAAAACTGTCTTATAGGTAAGTAGATGTGAAGGCAACTGTAGAAAAAAAAAAAAATATATATATATATGTATCTACATTAGAATCCTACAAAATACTTTATTAGCGCACACATTCTCAAACTTAACAAAAAGCTTGAGAATTCTGCAGCTCATATTATATAATTAAAGATGGAAAGGATAAAAGATGACGCACACTTCTATGATGGAAGCTTTGGCCTGTAGCATCTTCTCTCTGATGTGCTGTCTGATCCTCTGCTTCCTGGTCAGTGGAGCCCTGTGGCACTGCCTTCTTTTCTTCTTGCTCTGATGCTTCTTGGGCTTCACCTCTCCAATAAAAAAATTAAAGATAAAATGGGGAAATGTTAATCAAGTAGAGAAGAAGTAAAATTAAAAACAACTTGAGCTTTTTGTGAATATTCACCATCAGATCCTGCAGAGTCTTCTCTTTTTCGTCTGCAGAATATGGAGGTGGTGGAGGCGTGGAGAGGGAGGAACTTCAGCCGGCGTGGAGCTGTCTCCTTGTTGCCCATCTTATCTCCACCTGTCATCTTCTTCTTGTCCACTTTCTTCTTCAGCTTCTTGAAGAAATCAGGCATCTCAACCTCCTTGTTGTCCCACAGCCCGTGGCACTGTACAGTCATAAAGACAAAAAACAGTTTTCACAGGCAAAACTAGCTACATGGAAACAGTACTGGCAGCAGAGGGTATATTTGAATTAGAAATAAATATCAATGGTACTTTTTCATGGTTACCTTGAGAATAGACCGATGGAAGAACAGAGCAAGCAGCTGAATGAGGTCAAAAAGGACGTAGCCATCTTTCTTCTCTACACCAATAATATTGGGCAGGGCAAAGGGTCGCTCTGCATTGATGCCTCGGTAGGCAGAGCTGGTCCAGGGAAAGAAACCAAACTGGAAGAAGTACTTCACCACGACAGTCAGCTGAGAGAAACAGAGAAGAGAGTGACAAGTTCATTTCTACATACACAAATACTCGATTTTATATATACTATATTTCAGAGCCAGCAATTATCATAAAATGTTTTCCCCAAAAACCAATTAATGCTCTTTTCTAATATTTTTCTCGTTTTGTTGTTCAGATATGGAACAAGTACAAAAAAATGTCATTTGACATCTGATGTGCCTTGCTGAATGGTAAAAGTGTTTCATTAGAGACAATGTTGCTGAATCAGAGAAAAAATATGAGGAAAATATTAAAAATGGTATGTTTAGACAAAAATAAACATTAGTGCAGCAACAAAAATCCTCCACACTTTTTTACACTTTAAAGAAACGTTAAACATACCACACAATGTTGAAACAACCGACCTCAGTGTAGATTATAGCTGTCATCCAGAAGCGTTTAGTCGGCCGTGGCACAGACAGCATGGCCCAGAGGAAGATGAGAATCGGCAGGATGAGGGAGAGGAGGGAAGCTGACACAATGTGGTTGAGGATGATGACGAAGTAGCACAGCATCTCTGACTTGGACACCATTGTGTTATAGAGCGCGAACAGCAGCTTCAGTGGCCTCGGCAGCGTCACGAAAAACTTATCAGACTCCGAGATCTCATCATTTTCAAACATTCTGCAGGCAGGAGGGAAGGAAGGGAAGAGAAAAAGGAAAAACAGATTAACAGCTTGTCTCTTTCACAAAACAAAAAATAAGTGCTCTAATATTGTTCTCAATAAACAACTTTCTTGTGTTAACTAACTTATTGAGCAGCAGTTCACTGGCAGTGAGGTTCCTTGTTTCCTGACTCAGAGGCCTGGGAGAATCTGGGAGATCAAGACTTTTCTCTCCATCACTCTCCCTGAAACCTAGCGAGGCGCATTCTGGATGTTCAGCACATTCATCGTCATCTTTCCTCTGCTTTTCCTGTTCCCTCTCCTCTCTCATAACCTCATGATCCTCTTCTTGTTGTTCCTCAGCCTGCTCTTCCCCTGTCTCTTCATCTTCTTGCTCAGGTTCCTTCTCACCCTCTGTGTCATCCTCTTGCTCATGGTCTTCCTTCTGCAGGGCACCATCTTCGTGGCTTTTGAGAAGGTGTGAGATATTTTAGCTTTAAGCACAGCGAGCTTTAAGACAGCAAGTTCAAGTATAAGATCCAGTAGAAAACTCATACAAAGTAGTTGGTAATTGTACAGATCTATATTTCTAAATAAAAAATAAAAATAAAAATGCAAAAGCACGTAAAAACCTGCTGGAAAACAAATTTAAGTCAAGGTTTAAAAAATCTGTATATACTTAAGATTCTGTAAGGTCTCAAACCTTACACTGCAAAGTGCCTTGAGATGACTTCTGTTGTGATTTGGTGCTTTATAAATAAAACTGAATTGAATTGAATCTGTAGTCCAACAGTGACAGAGCTTAAGTACTAATACAACACTAAAAATACACCATTAGAAGTAAAAGTTAATTAAAAATCTACCAAGTTAAAGTAAAAGTACAGAAATAATAGCAATGTATTAGCAACACAAAATTGCCTCTGTGGTGATATTTACTAGTATTACAGGGTTATGTTGTTAATATTGATGCACCCAGAGCATTTTTCTATTGTATTCTATTTTTGGTGATAGTTCTATTTAATCCCCTTTTGATATTTTCTTCTGTCACTTGAGCTGCTGTGACGTGACTTTCCATGATGTGGGATCAATTAACTCTTGTCTAATCTTAAACAATTTGGTCAGTGTGGTAACAGGCAGTAGGGCTTTCTTAACCAGCTTTACTAAATCTATGTGTGATACCCGTTTGTTACTCAAACCAAAGACTTCCACTTCACCTTGGTGAAAGTTCATCAGTGTCGAAAGAAGTCATGTCCATGTTTGCTGCTTTCATGAGCCTCCGTCTGAGCTGGTCAGCAGCAGGTGACACAGCAGGGGGCTCGTCCAGCTCCTCCTGCGTCGGCTGCCGGGAGCCCAGCATTGTTTCATCTGTCATACAGCTGAAGGTGAGCAAAAAGAAGAGCAGATGAATTAAGATGAGTTAAACTATAAATATGTTGTGTGCATCTGTATGACTGGCTGGTAGTTGTAAGTCAAACTGCTTATTTACAGTGCATGTGGGGACGCAGAGAAAGAAACACAGCAGCTTCAGGGAAGGGAATTAAAACCTGAGAGCGGCAAATATGTGGCAGACTCAGTGTCCAGTGATCTACCTTGAAACACTGCTGCCCCAGGACACTTTGGAGGCTTGGTTCTTAAGCTTGGCGTACTCGTGGTGTGAGGAGGGAACAGTAGGTGGCGAGGAGGGAGGAGGCAGGGAGTCACTTAGGTTGTCCTGAGATGACAGTGTGTTCTGACGGGACATCCAGTTCTCATAAAACTGCTTTACGCTCTCCTGGCTCACCTCTTTGCCCTGACGAATGAGAAAAAGAGGGAAACACAATGTTAATGCTGTAGCTGTATATTTTACTAAAACTAAAACTAATAAGTAGCAGGCAGAACTTGACTGATGTTAGCTTTTGAAGGACGACATATCTGTACTAAACCTGAAAACAACACATATTTTTAAAGTAACATACAGGAGAAAATATAAATTCTAAAAAGGAGGCTTTTTTTTAATTTATGCAGTACAGAATATGTGTCCCACAGTTCTACCAATAACATATACAAGTTACAGTTTTTTCAGTCGCTTATCCAAGCTTTACATCAGTGCCCATGAAGTCTCAATATCAACAAATACTTGTACTTGTGTAAATGAAACTGGAAATTTTTCAGTTATTCAGTATATAAAATATCAATCTGATACTGAACCAATAAAGCGATTTTCATTAGTTTTAAATCTTTTCATCCCACCTTTTTTAGTTGCTGGTTCAGTAACGCTCGCTCAAAGCGCAGCACTTTGGAAATGTCCAGGTTTTCTTTACAGAACGAGTTCAGACCCTCCGTCAGGTCATCAAGAAGAGACTGAACAAACACCCAACTGAACTTCAAGGTGCTTATGACTCGCTGCATGATGTTTTCTGTAAGGAGAGGAGCATAAGTGAGAATGAAAGTGTTTCTTTATTAAATGATTTCCTCTGCTGCCTGTTCATATTACAGCAATAACAAGCCAGAAAGCCAGCAATAAAAAATCTATTCTCTGAGTTTAGTTGTTTACTTGAAAAGGTGGCAGAACATCAGGATTTCTTGGAGTATAATGCAGCAACTTGTGTGCTTTTACCTTTTTCCTCCTCTGCATCCTCTTCCACGGTGCTTTCATCCAGTTCATCCTCACTAGAGTCTGTTCTATCAATGCCTGGAAAAAGATTTTATTGTTCAATACCTAGCAGCTGGTCTATCACAAACAGCAGCAGAACATCTGCACAACTACTGGCCAGACCTCTATCAAATGGTCCCAGGGGACGATTCCTAAGGATTCAGGTGACCTCCTGACATCTCCTGCAGCTCTGAGATCAGGGCAATATATCCACAGCATATCCACTTTGTTGCACACCAAGGTACCAAAACAATGTTGTCCAGACTTACTGTATTGTATGTGAGCTGATGCTTTTGGCGACCCGACCTGTCCTCTGATGCTTTAATGTTAACTTTAATATGTTTTATGATATAATTTTAATATAAATATTTAAAACCTGCTGGACAGGATATTCACATTTTTTGTTCTTTCCAATTTGACATTTTAGAAAGGACAAACCTGTGGAAACAACATAATGTAATCTACTGCCATTAAGCTATTAAGTTTTACATGCATAACGTGTCTTCCACAAGAAGGTAGATTTTTGGGTTTGATGACACTCTGGACTGCCACCTTCAGTAAAATGATAGGATCAAATAAATATGTAAATGTAAATAAAATAAATTAAGTTAGTGAGCTGTTTAGTGAAGCTCTTATCTCATCTGTAGTGAGAGGTTTTAGTGTCTCTATGACACTTTGACAGGGCACAAATGTTCAAATCATCACCAAATCATTTCATATCATTCCTGCAATAACTGGATAAAACGATCTGTGGTTCTGACAGTCAAAATCAAAAACTACAGAGAATACAGGTTAGAGAGAGGGATAGGATGCTTTTACATGAACACCACACGTTGCTCTCTCACCTTGTTGTCTCAGCACCTCTCTCTTTTCTATCTTCTTCTCTTCTTTCTTTCTTTTCTTCTTCTCCTTCTTCAGGTCCTTCAGAGCAGATTTAGAGCTGGTGACCCAGGCGTCATAGGCCAGCTGTGGTAACAAAGACAAGAAGATTGAGTGATGATGTTACAGAGACATCAAACGTGCTGTACAGACATTTAACCACGGCAATGTTTTTCAAGGAGCAGTGTAAGGAAAACACTTAATGTATCCTTTTCATTGACCTGGAAAGCAGATTTCTTCTTTGGTGGCTCTTCCTCTTTCTTCTCTGTAGCTTCCTCCTCGTCCTCATCACTGTCACTCTCAAACAGGTGATAGCCGCAGTTGTTTTCCACTGCGTGAAACAGAGCAGAGTCAAAATGATGTGAGCCACAGAGTGCATCGCTCTGAGAGAACTGAGCACTGTTTACATTACTTAACTTGGCTTCTCACCTCCAGGCTTCGAGACCCAAGGCTTCCACCATTTTCCTGCATCTCTCTTTGCCTTCTCATCATCACCTGTGACACACAGTTTAAACTGTTCAAACAGTAGTTGCATGTTGTTGCATGTCCTTTCAAGGTTACAGTAAATATCAATGAGCACCACAGATTAATTAATATACCAATTGGTGCTTAATGCATGGATTAGACTCTGTTTGTTAGCACAAAATGATATTACATCACAAAAACAAAATTTCAATAATATTATTAGGATTTAGATCAAATATAGGTAAATAAAAGTACTGTGGCTTTGAAAGGGCATTTACATACAACTGAATATGGAAGACTAAAAATTTGATATAAATGTTTATAAGTTTGTTATGAACATGAAATACGAACACAGGGAGAGCCTGCTCATGCTTTGCTTGTTTATTATCAGTAGAAACAAGAAATAGATTAACTTGCGTTACCTGGTGTCACCTGCTCCTGATCAGTAGAAGGTTCTGGTTTGTCTGCTGGTGCAGGTCGACTCTTCTGCTTAGATTTAATCTTCTCCATCCTGCAGAAAGAAAATTCCTTACTTACTACAGAAGGATGGTAGAAAGGTAACTTCATTGCTTATTATTAGTTTGCCTGAGGACAAATAGGACATAAAGGGGACATTCTGTTGAATGTTACTGTAAACTGGATCCACGTGTTTTACGGAATGTGTCTTACTGTTTTTTCAGCGTCTCCACAGATTTCTTCTCCATCTCCAGTCTGGCTGCTACCTGCTTCTTCACCTTCGCCTCAAACAGCTCAGCACCTCTTGGAGTTAGATAACATTAATTTGCTTATTGTTAATACTACTACAATTTCTCAAAGTGCTTCTTTGTGAAACGCTTCGTGAGTTTGTTAAGAAGTTAGTAATCTCCTCATAAAGTTATTTTAATTATCATAACAAAATGTAACTGTGTTGTGTTGCCCAACAGACAACAGGAAAAGGCTGCTTTAGAGAATAGAGAGTTTCCCTAGATTTACACATGTTGATAAATATTCTGGTGCTAACTACAGTCAGAAATGCAGACATGTAAAATTTAACGTTCAAAAGAAAAGCTACTAAGTAAGTACTAAGATGGTCAGCTGAACAAACTCCACTAAACCTGTATAAATTTGCAATAATAACAAAACAATGGCTCAATATTAACTTGGTCTAAATGCAGCATCTCATTCTATGAACTTATTATTCCCTTCTAATACATAATTACTTCCAGTAAACTATCGACTGACCTCTTGGTGTCATCTGTATGACAGGAACTATGTGTACAGTTCCCTCATTCTGATAAGTATATTTGGGGCCTAAAGGTTGGGAGGTTTAGTACCTGGAGGCTAATAGCTTAGATGACTTGAGATCAGACACCACGTAGAGGAAATAGTAGCTGAGGAAGACCCTCCTTTGAGCCAGGAGGACTGTGAAACAGATTGCATCCCAGACGATGCCAGCCTCGCCCTCAGGCAGCTCACACTGATCATCAGGTTCAGCTGAAACACAAACAGGATACACAACAAAGCTATTAGGAGACATAAAGAGATACTTAATAAAGTCTCAGTTATCTGTTTTTGTACTCTACTCAGACTATAACTGTGATTTAAACATTAACTCTACATT
The DNA here is from genome assembly GCA_032362345.1 of Sandelia bainsii. Classification (NCBI taxonomy): domain Eukaryota; kingdom Metazoa; phylum Chordata; class Actinopteri; order Anabantiformes; family Anabantidae; genus Sandelia; species Sandelia bainsii. The sequence goes on along the minus strand of JAUMHL010000028.1, from coordinate 9,297,582 downwards.
AAGCTTAGCTTTAATATTAATCCACTGATCAACCCAAAAGGTTTGGGGCCCCTTAGAAATTGCCTTGTTTTTGAAAGAAGAGCACATATTACTGCTATAAAATACTACTACTAAACTACTCAGCTGAAAACTGATTTTTTTTCAAGAGCCTTGAGATGTTTTTCTGTTTTGATTTGGTGCTGTATAAATAAACCTAATGTAAATTAATTGAATTAATTGGTTATTAGAAAACCCTTTCACAAATACAAAATATAATATAAAAAATAAAACATATAGTATAAAAATCTAATAAATTATAATAATATAACTTATAAATAAATAATAATAAATTATTAACAGCAGCAGTAGATAGTGCTAGGGGTGAAAGGGATGTGATGGATTGGACCATTTTTCAGATCTCCACCCACAAACAATATTCATAATAATATTCAAAATACACAGTGGAGTGGGGGTTGAATTGATTTATTGTATTTACAAGTCAACAGCTTACTGACTTTGGAAGTACTGATACAGGGTCAGCAGATGATGATTTTACTGGAGAAGATGTCTGACTATTATTTTGACAGTTTTTGGAATTAGTCTAGTCTAGCAAACAAGTAACCTAAAGAGCCATTTTGTAAATTCAGCTTGAATGGCATTGTTCTCTCAGATGAGTTTAAAAAATAGGTGGCTAAATATACTTCAGTCATTATTATACTTGTGCAGCCTGCCCAAATAAAGTCTAAGTGTGGAAAACACTGTACTTTGCATCTTTTTACTGCACCTTTGCTTGAAAATGTAAGAAATCATAAGATCTACTTTAAACAGTGGCAGTAAAACTGTATGTCACATGGTTAAACTTGGCACATAATCCGCCGTTCATATGTGTGCCAGTGTGTGTGGAGGGTGACCCTAACACCACTAATTACCCATACAATGTATACAAACACAAGAAAGATGTCAGTTATGGTTATTAGAGACACTTACGGACATTGTAGCCTTTGATGGTGCAGAACATGCTGAAGGCCTGAATTAACCAGCAGCAGTTCTTCAAAAGGCTATCCAGATAGGCACAAGAACCGAGCTGTTCACAAGAGGCCATAATCGACAATAAACAGTCTGCTTAAAAAAACAAAACAATAAGCTCCATGCCTTAAATTATTTTGTACACAGCTACTGACTCACAGACAGCAGGTTCTTCATGGCGATCACAAAGCAGGTGTATCCGATGAGCCAGTCCCACAGTCGCAGGATGTATCTCACTGGCTGCATCAGGACGCTGCCTCCAAACAACATGAAGTAAAAACAGGCCACCAGGTAGCCCAGACAGAAGATGTTGATCCGCGTGGTGCCGGTGATGAAGATGAGGCAGAGCACCAGCCAGAAGAAATAGCTGAACACAAACACTTTCACCATGTCAAGGTAACACCTGAAGACCAGACAGAGGTGGGCAATGTAAACGAAATTAATATACTGGCTGGCTGTTCTGTTTCCTATCTTTATAATAACAGTTAACTGTTAGTTTTCCTTTTTTATTGTAGTTTTATTGTTTTTAATAGACTAGGAATGCACGTTTATTTAATTTCAAACATTTCACAAGGTGAAAACTAAACAAGTTATTTTTATTTGGTGAATTAAATATAAATAATGGATTATCAAACTACTGATTAGTTTCCAGGAACTTAATGAACTACTCAACACCAGATGTAGTTTGCTGTTAAATTGTTATTGAATTATTATTACAGTAAACAACACCTCAACTGCACAAACTCTTTAACTCCTCTGTAAAATTTTAGTTTTGGTTGAGGTTTTTTTAATTTTTTTATAAACATTTAGTCTGCTGGCAGTGAGATGGCAAAGAACAGAAGCAGAAACAAACCACACAAACAAACCCACTAATGTATCATGAAAATGGGAGATGTCCATGAGTGCCTGTTCAGCAGATATACCACTAAATGCTCCTAAAATGACCACAAGTGAGTGTGATGGCAGTTCTCCACCTGTAGTATAACCTACAGAGCGGGAAGTACTTTGAAAAGATCAGCAACGTGTTTGATTAAGGCGTTTTTGAGACCAAAATCCTACTCTTTGCTCAAAAAACACACCGAAAATAAAATGTAAACTGTGAAAAAACAAACTAAAATGACCTGCAGAGGAAGGTTAGTATTTCTGACCTGCAATGAAGGAAGTTATTGACTGGTATGAACTGGTTGAAGGAACAAGGATCCAAACTACGACTGATCTCAACATTGTCTCCAGCGAGCAGTCGCACTGCTGCTCGGTTCTCCTCCTCAAACACCTGCCACTGCAGAGAGGAGCACAGCAACAGGAGGTGGTCATCTGCAAAGAGCAGGACAGAAATGGACGATCTGACAAAAGGAATTACAGAGGACAAAAGGCTTTTCAAAGTCAAGAGAGGTGTGAAACAAAGAAAGGTAGACTTACAGAATATAAAAGAAGGATTGGGACTCATGGCAAAGTCAGGCAGGTAAAACCACTTAATGACATTAGAGGTCAAAGGCTGAACTGCAGTCCTCCAGGGGTAATCTGGCCAGCAAAGAGAACAGAACAGCACAGAATGAGACTTGTATGAATCTTTAACTTTAACAGAGCTGGAACAATTAGTTGATTAATTGATGAACAAATAGCTTATTACCAACTAATGAATTCATCAATCACAAAAAACACATTTTTGTAACTCTGTGATCTGAGAAAATGATATTTTTACAATCAGTTAATTGAAAAGATAATTGACAGAGGAATTGACACTTTTCTCTTCGTTTTGTAGCTAAATTTGACATTTTTTTTACTAAATATTGATAGTTGTGATGTTGTTGGACTGATCAATAAATTTATTTGTATGATCTTTGTCACTGTCCATCTTGGCCAGTTTTTCAAAGCTAACCTCTGTTGCTTTGCTGATATTTAAAGCATCTTCATCCAAACCATATAAATTATAGTTTATTTACACAAAAAAACAGATTATTCAAACTTCCATACCAACACAGAGAGCAGGAGGGATTCCAATACAGAGCATGTACTGCAGCACCATGAATCCTGCTGTAAAGCAGCAGTATTTAGGCCACACTTCCCCAATAGCCTTCCTGCGTCGCCGAGACAGGACGGCCAACAAGGTGCATGAATGGAGTAAGGCATAGAAATCCATCCTCTGACCAATCACGTTGACTGCCACGATTAAGCTGATCTAAGAAGTGCATTTCAAGTGAAGTCACATTAATTCATGGGTAAACACATTAATAACAATAATAAGTGTACAATAATAAAATTAATAGTTGTGCATGTTAAGCTGTCAGTGTCAGGAATGTTAAACAGTTCAGATGCACATGAAGACATGTCACACACGTCAGGTACCTCCAGTCCAAATTTGTAGAAGCAGAAGTTGATGAAGTACTTGATGCAGGGCAGGATGCCGTGATCCAGGTGCTGCCTTGTGATGCCCTGGAAGATGATGCTGAAGGTGGGTGGCTTAAGGTTATTATGGAGACGAAAGTAGAGCTGGTGGCGATGGACAGTTGCCTCAAACACCAGCAGTCCCAGCACCATCAGATGGTTCTACAACACAGAAATAAACTGAACTGGGACAAAATCTAAAGGTCAGACTGTCTAGAGACATATTAATGTCAATTCTGCCATTAACATAATTGATTTTGTGTGGTTTACAAAATTAGATGTTGTCATTATAATAGTTGTTTCTATTCAGAATTATTCAGACACATTACACAACAGTAATTTGTCAGCAAAACCAATTCAAACTCGTTACGTGCCTTCTGAATTAAAAATGGAGTCAGCTCTTGCATCTTCTATCTACTTCTTTCTATCTCAGTATTTTAGTGCTGTCTGAGATCTTCAGGATCATATTTCTACATAACGAGGAGCCTCCTTTCCCAGATTATAAAAAGCTATTACAAGTATTTGCAGATACAGTTGTGTCTACAGTAAATCCAAAAGCAAATGCATTAGAATTTAAAGTTGGTTGAGTGTACTTGAGATTATATAACTGAATGAAAAAGCAGTTTTGTGTGATGGTTGTGATTTTAAAAACATGTTGACAGGTTTGTCACTGTACCCTGAGACAGGGGAGTATCCTGCCCTCACACTTCCGCAGTGCTCCACACCAGTAGACAGGGTCAACGGGCTCAGTGTAGAGAATAGACCTCCTGAGCAGCTCCACCATGTTCCCCCTCAGAACAACTCCATGATCCAGGCCTGAACTGTTGAAAGATATCAGGCCCTGAGATACAGAAAGACAAATGTGTAAGCAGGAAGGTGAGAGTTATGCTTAACACATGCTTGTATGCTAAATGGTGTATTGTTTAAATTAAAACATGATAAAGACAAAGTTCATACAGTTTTTATTATCTATCATACATGCAGCTATGCATACTCACAACAGTGCAGTTGGAGGAGTAATCAATGGGTTTGATGAATTTGAGCTGGTAAAACATCTTGCACACCACCATGACACAAGCCCACACAGCAGAGATGGTGGATGCCAGAGGTCGTAAACGTGGGAACGGGAGTGCAAACACCCACAGAACCAGGAAAACCGAGTTCATCAGAGAAACCTGTGAAAATGGAAAATGTTTTACTTATGATGATCGAACACATGATCAACAACATATACATCAACAAAGGTATAAAAAACGCACACACACATACAGATCAAACATCCCACCTCTTGCAGTGACACCCAAATGATGCCAGAGGAAACAATTTTGACGCTGTGGAGCTCCAGCAGTCTCCAGCTCAGCTCCTGGAGCTTGTGAAGTCCCATCAGTGCCTGAAAGACGAGCAGGGTCGCCCGGTCCACAATCACAAACCACATGTTCTCCTGACTGCTGGGAACATTTTCTGAAGAGACGGTATGAAACACAGGGAAGGAATAAAACGTAAGATGTCATTTGAACATCCAGCTACAGCTTTTACTATTACATCGCTCATACAGTGATTAATGGCAGGATAATTATCTACAATCCACTGCATACAAAGCTCTGAATTTTAAGACTAAGACTATTCTTTATTTTAAAATCAAGTAACTTGCATAAAATTGAATGTTTTATATCAATGCTTTTTGAGTTTTGTTTGCTTTTATTTTAAAGGCTATTCTTTAAATGAGTAGAATTAAATTTTAATATGTGGCTTATATTTAATTTAATGTTTTAAAGATTATTATAGTATTTAAGATTTAAATGAAGTGAATTGAAGATAAATACTCAAGCATCTTTAACTTAAATTCGTGAAAATGTGTTGCTTTTATGAAGTTAAAAAGGTTTAAATCTCAGTCTTCTTAACTAATTAATTTATTTAATTTGAAGGTTGGACTGGAATTTATAGTGCCTAGAGTTTTATGCTGGTTTAAAGATGACCCCCTTCAGGAGAATTTTCTTCTTGTAAACTGCACATTTTCAGAAAATAATATTTTTATATATTATTTTCCATCTTATATTTACTTCTAGTTTGGGAAGTTTCTGTAGCATAATTAAGAAGCAAAAATTAATTATTTAATTGAACAAATCTTTTTTAAATTTAAAATGATGAGCTACCACAAAATAAAAAGTGTCAGAGTCCAAATTAGAAAAGTGTTAATGCACACACAAAAAAATGACATTTGTTTTTTGTAGAATATGCAATCTCAACTTTTTCAAGAAAATGTATCACTCATATGAGTAATTTAACCTCTTTCCTAACTGTGCCAACAGAAGGAGTAATTTGGGTCCTGAGTTGTTTTTACCCTCTCCTGTCATCTCCTCCTGCTCCTCAGCTCCTTTCTCCGAGTACGTTTGAAGTCCAACGCTGTCAAGAGTCTCCTGACTTTTTCCGTTTCCCATCTGCTCCTTCACAAGCCTGCAGTGAGTTTTTATTTTATTTTACACAATTATCATTATTATTATTATTTATTAGATTAAAATTGCTAATCTTCAAAGGCTGAGTAGGTAGGATATAAATATTACTTGTCAGTATTTCTAAACACATTTTAGATATTCTAAATAAGCATAAGATGTAGACACAAACCATTGACTCAACAATGAGTTGTACAAGAGTCTTACCTTTGCTGTAACATTTCTATGTTTTCTTTAATTCTGGAAATGAAATTAAAGACAGATGTGTGAAAATTACAGCAAGCATTAGTATTATTTCTGTTACTTTTACACCACAAGAGGCCAGTTCATTCAAACACTAATTATGTCTACTAAATCAACTCAACAACTGTGTGACATACAGTCAATGATGATGGGGCTTTACACAGTGTCTAAGTGTCTGACATGTGAGTGCAACAAAACATTTATGGAGGAATAAATGTGTCTCTTACGTTTCAGATATCAAATTGAGTGAACTCCTGAGCTCTTCCTCGCTGCGTGGAGAGAAGAATGAATTACGACAAACAGAGATCAGTATGTTTACCAGTCAGCCAGTACGTACAGCATGTAAGCAACAGTGAGTTATTGTTTTAATGGTCCAGAAAAATTACTTGAATTCATTAATAACACTGATTTATCTGAAAGAAGTAGTAGAATTAATTCATTTACTTGCACTGTTTCAATAAAATCCACATTTTTCACCACATTGGCCTTTTAATAATGACCAAATGTAACTAAGTACCTCTAACTCTTTAGTAGTGCACAAACAAAACTGATCTTATATCTACTTGATAGATGCATTATTGTCACAGTATCTTTATTTGAGCACAGTATCTTTCCCCTTCCTGCACATTTTCCTGTCGTCTCACCTGGGAGCCTGCCTGACAGGTACGTTGTCAAGGTCAGTGAGAGTCAAAAAATCTGAGTTGAAGTAGTGTAGCTGAAGAATACAAGCCAATAGGAACGCAGCAGGAAGCAGAATACGCGCAAACAACTCCACTGTGTCGTATCGTTCCAAACCCAGGTCACGAAGACTAGAGAATCAGACCAGAGAAACAATAATGATAATAATAATAAATGAGTCTGCTGTAAGCCTCTGACAAAATTCACAATCGTTTTCTTACATTATGAATAAAAAGGTTCCTAAAACTTACACAAAAGATTATTAAATGGGTAATAATTCACAGGGCAATATGTGCATACACTAAGAGACTCACCCTTCCTCAGACATGCCCATGATCTGCCTGAACAGCCCAGACACACTTCTGAATTGGTACATGTAGATGGCTATCAACACCACCATGGAGTAACCAACCACCACCGCCCAGAACTTCTTCAGCAGCCGACGCCACACGTCATAACGGATCTGAGGAGAGAGAAAACAGACAACAGTCAGTACTGTTTCCTTTAGGGATTTTACTAACTTACTCCACGTTTAATTAAATTTCCTGTTTCCATATTCAGTGCTTCTGTCAGGATTACTCAATAAGAACACTATTCCTGGGTTTGGCCTCTTGTAAAGAGTCAAAACGTTCTGTATTTCCCAAACTTTTCTCCAACATTAAAAGTACTGCATATAAAACATAGGGTATTTTTGATGTCATCCAAACAAAAAAATTATGTTCTTTTGTTTTAGTATTTGTTTAGTAGTAGTACATCACCTCTGTAGCCATTAGGCGTTCCTGTAAGTGAAACAGGGTGTTTCTAAAAGGTCAGCAGAAATATAAGATGGGGAAGAAAAGGCAGGAAAACAACAACAAAACTGGCTGAGTATGTGTTTGTGAGTCATAATCAATACTTTTAACTTTAAAATAGTATTGATGAGCCGTAGATAGAGTGGTTGTGTGATCATTCCCAGAATATATGTGAGAGTTTTACTCTCGCATAAATAATTACACACAAACACTAGCTAAATCATTCACAGATGGTAATTTAGAAGTCCATGCATTACAGTATAATATGAACATAAACTGTAGTGGCTGTGTGTGCTACATCATGTCTGAACTATAACAGCAGATTTCCTCTCCACTTACCGGCACCTACAATCTCAATATCAAATTTCCGTTCTTCATCTACTTTACTACGTATATAGCACATAGTCAGACAATAAATGCATACATAAAAATCAATTTTCACACCTAAGAGTAACATCAACACACAGTGTAAATGTTGGCCACTAACCTGGTAGAGGACAACACAGAAGAGGAAAAGAACAATGTAGAGGATCTTGTAAACAACCACCTGAGTGAAGTGAAACATGGTCGAGATTAGATCCATTTAAATTCTGTCACACACGATTGCCCTAAGGCTGCATGCACATTTATTCTTTGTAAATTGACTTGATTGTAATAACATTTGTATTACTGTATTATTCGACACAGCTCTGCTGCGGACCCAGCGTTTCTCACCATTCATTCTCTGTTCTTAGGTAATTTTTGTTTTTGTCACCTGCACTTGTTGCTGTAACCTAAAATATTGTAACTTAAAGCTACAGTATATAACTATTTAATAGAAATATGCTGCATAACTTATCTCAGTATGAAAAAGTGCTGCAAAGCCTCCTGCAACAAAGTCTCACATTAACTTCTAAAAGTTTTTGAACAAAGTGCAGACTTCCAACCAATCAGAGAACAGCAAGGATTTCAACATGACAATTAAAAATTGTAGCATTAGTATTTATTGTCATTTCGTTTCACAACAGCTACCTAAAGGATTGTGCAGAGGTGGAGTGTAAAGAGCAAAGCAGAGATGAATGAAAGCAGGCAGAGGGAAGGCTCTGTGAAGCAGAGTGGATTAACTGCATAAAGTAGAAAATTCCTAACCTCAGATGTTTTTCTTACTTCTTCATTTATTGTCTAAACTACAGTTCGCAATCGCATTCACTGTGTCAAGCACTGGGCCCATATAGGGTTTATGGTGAAAGATTTTGATTGCATACTTGCATACTTAATCTAGAGTAGATTAAGTTAATGTAGAAATGAAAATAATCACTTTGCAAACATTTGGTCACCACAACAGATGATAAAAAGTTAACAAAAGAAAAATGGTGACAAGCAAAAAGAAAAACTACATGAGAACATCTGACTTTTGCCAAGGTGCATTTTTAAAATCTACCAACAGATACCTTTCCAGAGAAGCTGACCACAAAGAACATGGAGCAGCAGAAGAGGATCCAGTATTTCACCAGCATCCCTTTCACACCTGAAATCACCATCGCTGCCAGAGACGACGACTGACCTTCCTCCACTGAGGTGGAAGAAACAGAAAACAGAAGGATGAGGAGGAGAAGGAGTGTGTGTTCAACAAAAAGAAATCAATCAAACAGTCTGGCTATTGTTACACGGGTCCAAACTAAATCTCTAACACTACAAACATAGTCTTTGGAGATTAATTACCGGACGCGACTTTGACTTCATCTAAGGATTCCTCCTTCATGCTCTGCTCCTCTTGTTTCTCCTTCAGCTGCTGACGAAACATCAACCAAAAGCTGAAGCTGTAGAAGACCTGCAGCACACACAGGACGTCATGAGTGCAAAACATATGGTGTACATGCACAGCTTTAAAATCTGCAATAGCAAACATAGTGAGGTTCCAGATAGTATGGTGTGTGTAACAACTATAATGCAATCTGGTAAGCAAAATGCTAATAATATTTATATAAATAATATTATGTAAAAATAGCTTGTCAATGCATAGTTCTCAGCCTATGGAAATTAAATATGAGCAATATTTAAGACGTCTAATTAGCAGCCTTGTTAAGAGCTGGTCCATTTCTCTGAATGCTATGAACAGGATTTGCGTTTTTTTTAACAGTACTTCTTGTGCAAGCTGCTTTAAATACTGCAAAAAAAATGTAAGTGCCTCAGTAAGTCATGATAATGTGAAAGTGAGACGGCATGAACAACCTGCACATCACACTTCTTTAAGTTGCAACAGAACATTTACAAAATATTTCTGATGTCTCAAGTCGTGCTCTTGAAGTTTTAAGGTGAGCCCAGAGGAAACTTTTCTTGTAGTGTCAAACTCTGCAGATGCATCATTCTGCAAAACCTTTTTGTGCTTTTCCTGGTGTGACTCTGAAGAAGTCCCATGAGATTTTAACAATATACTGCCAGTCTAAATACCACTGCCAGTTTAATCTGACCCATAACCCACCTACACAGTCCTAATGATGCAGATTAGCTGTAAACTATTTCAATTCAACTGACTTTTTAAAAGACTTTTTACAATATTTAACTTACTATTCAGATATGGAATAACAAGGATATACTGACATTTTAAAGTTTTCAGGCATTTTATTACTTTATCTATGTAAACAACACACGCATTTACACCTATTGTTGTCCCTTATCTTACTCACATAATTTCACTACCTAATAATGTCTTTAATTAACGTCACAAGAGCTCATTTAATTTAAAAAACGTGGTCTTCTTTTTAGGTCCCTGTTCCTCTCTAACTCACCTTTGCGCCCAGGTGCATGCAAGGCGCAGGGTGGTAGCCGTTCAGGTCAAAGTCCACTATCACAGCCGGGGGTAGCCCGGGGTACAGCTCGGCCCGGCTCAGTCGCAACCCGCTCAGGAAGCCCAGCACCACCAGGACGGTGCCGTAGATGGCCAGGAAGGGGGCAGACATCATGGCGTATCGCCGCCGGTCTCTCATCATCCAGATTATACACGACCACACCAGCAGGGCAAAGGTCAGCCAGTTGTTATAGGTGATACTCCACACCTGAGATTACATATTTTCGACACAGCTACATTAATGCAACCAACAGCTATTATGGGACAAAACTAAACAATTAATTTAACATATGCGACGTTACATTTAATCAATGTAATCAATGTTAAAATTAAGCCAACAATTTAGCATTGGCGACGTTCTTGCTAACCTTAGTATTAAACAAAACGATCTTATTAATGCTTATGTCTGCAATGTATTCCGCCTAATTTGTTATGTGTATATTTGGGTAGTCGATGTTAGTCTAGTTAGTTATTCTAGCAACAGCACGTCACAAATAAAAATTACATTCTTTTACAATTGCTCACTTATTGGGTTATACATCTAGCTAGCTAACGCTAGCCGTAGCGTAAGACTTGGCCTAGCTATCTTAGCTAACATGTACTCAAACTGGTTATTTTGGTCAACTCTAGTCAATTAATGATTAACTCAGAAAAAGATAATTAATTAATAATCATTGATTTTGTCTAAGTAAATCATCAAAATAACATGGATTCTCTTCTTCAGGCTACTCAAATATTTGATTTCACATTGTTAACTGAATGGCTTTTAAAAATAATTGACAGTTTAACTGCTGCATAATGAGAGTCAAATAAAGATATAAACAAATCTTACTTATGGTGATCAAGAATATTGTACTAAAATATGTTTTAATAGACGTTTAAATTGTTGATTTCATTATCTGTTCCTAGGGTGGCATATTGAAGCAGTGGTTAGCACTTTTACCACACAAGCGCTAACTAAAATGCTCTAAAATGTGAATGTGAGCATAAATGGTTGCCTGTCTCTGTGTGTGTAGATAGCCAGGAGACCTGTGCAGGGTGTATGCTACCTGTCACCCCAGTGTCAGCTGGGATCAGCCTGAGCCTCCCTGCAACCCTCATAGGTGGTACAGCTAATGGATGGATATCTGTTCCTGCATCTGCACTACTGTAGCTTTTACTTCAACCCTCCTAATCTACAGTCCTTAGACGGTAACAATACTGAGCTCTTATCCTAGTAAGATACTCTTTTGTTGCTACGAGACCTGTCACTCTAACTCATAACCTTTAAATCTTTATCATTGTATGTTCTTTACCATCATGATGATGAGGGCACTGACATAGCTGTGTTTTTGTACTAGCTGCCCAAAGATGACCAGACCACTTGGACCTGAGGGGGGAGGCAATGTCTCTGTCAGACTCTTTGGGACCTCCTCAATCTTGTCCTCCACTTCTCCCTCACCTTCTGTCTCTAGCACAAGTGACAGATAAAGGAAAATGGAATGGAAGAGAGTAGTAAACAAGTGGACTAAACCAAAAACAGCTCTGTGCGATCTGTTAATTTAACGTATTGTTAACAGTGCCTTAATTTATGTATAGCTGAAGTTTCAGGGCAATGCACAGTAATCTGTTGTTGAGGTGATTCTTTTAGATATTTCAGTGTGATTACCATGTGACAGTGAGTCTTTGTCTTCATACTGTGGTGGAAGGTAACAGTTTGTGTACCCTGCCCCTCCTAACAGAGTTCCCACTTCATCTCTATGGACATCTTGCCAGGAACTGCTAGTCATTAAGATCATTGGCTGAAGAAAGAAAGAGAATCATACTGTTCAGGTCAGTCATGGTCAGACAGAAATTATGTGTAATTCCATTATTCACATGCCTCAACTCATAATCAGAATAATCAAAATCAGTCTATAAAAACAGCTCACCTCATCAGGTAGATAAGTTTCCTCATCTGTGCTGCTCAAAAGCTGAACAGAGAGAAAATCTTGGGTTGGCTGTGTCTTTTGTAATGTTGACTTGTCAGTGAAAGAGCTGTCTATCTAGAAAGTCCATAGTTTATATTACAAATGTCAGGCTATTGTCCAGAGTTACTAAGAGCGAGAAAGAATGAGACAACAAGCAATCAGATCTAGAGTCAGAGTCAAATATATTCCATACACACAACATTTGTGTTACCTCCTGCTTGTCTCCTGAGACGTAGAGGACCCTGGAGAAGCTTGGAGGAGCCTCTGGACTTTCTGCTGGACTCTCAAACTCCTCACCATCATCAGCATCAGCACTATCCTGAGAAGCACAGTAGCCATTAAAAGCCAGACATGTAAGTTAATGTCATCTGAATACTGTGTGAAGTTAATGAGCATGTGTGCTTGTGCATAAACTAATTTATTCACTTATAAAAAGACATTTGTCACTGTGATTTTCAGTGATTACAGTAGTCATAGTAGTAACTTTGTTTTTTGTACAGTTATTGATAAGAGTAGTAGTAGAAGTCACACTGGCACTGGTACTAGTACTAGTACCAGTGCCAGTGTAACTTCTACTACTACTCTTGGTACTAATGGAACTACTAGTACCAGTACTAAAACTGTAAACGAGCAGCATCACACAAACATCTAATGTTTGCATCTGAATATAATTCCTCTGACACGCATTCACACATACACACACAGACCTCCTCAGTGATGTGGACCCATTTGTGCAGCAGAGCCACCAGTGTGTAGTATAGCAGCAGCAGAACCAGTGGGTTGATGAAATCAGGCCAGCTGACATGTGGATGCAGACTGAGAGTATTTGGGTCTGAACTCTTGGTTCTGATTACACCTGTCATACCAAACAGTCTGGGTAGAGGGAGAAGATTGTGGGAAGAGGGATCAGAGGAATTAATACAGTGTCATCTCGTATGCAAGTAATGAGACAATAAATCAACTTTTAAACACATTAGGCACGTCTTTTCCTGGCAGAAATATGGTCCTTTTGTCAGCTCTATCTGCTACCTGCTCTATACTGTATTTAAAAAAAAGAAAAAGTGAATAGAGCAAAGTGAATTTAAACTGTAATAATTCCTCATTTGAGGGAATTGAAAACAGACCCATAACAAATGCAAACACACTAGGTGAAAGCCAAAGACAAGGCTTGTTAATGTTTTAGAGTCTAAATTAATTAACTTCACCTAGTTCTGATGAAGACATTCCTTACCTTGAAATGTTTCTGTAATTTGTATTTGTGTTAGGGTGGGGTGGTTGGATTGAATCTAACATAATATTACAGATTCTTGATATTTAATATCAGATTAATACCATTTAAGTACCAGATCAGTACTATATATGCGTCTAATCCTACTTTACAATGACTCCTGTACCTGGCATAGATGTCATCTGGTGGTACAAGCTGCTGGGTCAGGGGCAGCTGGTACAGGTACAGAGCCAGCAGGTGTCCTCCACTGAAGATGGCCATCATGACGCATAGACAGCTGAAGAGGAGCAGGCCGATGGAGCGACTGAACACCCACCACCACACCAGACCGAGAAACGCCCCAAAATACACACTTGAGGTGAGGGAGGGCAGTGTGATACCTGTACACACACAGATGCACATGCACACAGCTCAGTGTGACAACAGGAAAAACTAGGTGAAATAAGTAAAACATAGGTACATTGTAAAACTGTGATACACCTGTGTGTACACAAGCTGCTGTAGTGTACCTGCCAGCCCCAGCAGTATGGTCACCACCACCTTTGCTGCTGTGTTCATGATTGCTGACAGCAGTAGCCTCAATCCAGCTGCAAACACAATCAGCTTCTGGACAAACTGGGGTGGACCCGACTGAACTGGCACCGTAGTCTCATCTGAGCTGTCAAATGATGAACCCTCTGTGTCGCTTGCTCCCTCAGAATCTGTTTCAGACATTTCCACTTCCTGCCAGACAGATAAAACAGTCATATTGATCCCACAGTGGGGTTTCTTAACTATGCACAATGTTATAACATGATAAATGTGCCCATGGTTACCTCAGGGTCAGATGGCCGTATTCCATTTTCATGGAGACTGATTTGGGGCAAAGGTCGCAATAGTTTTTTGCAAAGCCTCAGTATGAAGAGGGTAGAGAACAAAAGACAGATGTCTGGGGCCAAGAGGCGCACAATATTCCCAGGATCTACTGAGTTAAACCTGGAAACACACAGGCATTAACGTTTGATCTCCTGTGCTCTCCAGTCGTACTGGAAACTTATAAAAATCAATTTGCTAAGACTTGCTTGATATAGGAAATTTAATGTAATAAACATTTAGCTGCCTTTATTTTATGTTAGCATTACATTATCTTTTTGTTCTACCATCAGCAGCCACCAACAATAACAGTAAAAAAGATTCAATTTTACTTGTGACCAGTATCAATTTCAAGTAGTAATTTCAAGTTTTTGGATATAAAAATGCATAAACACTGATACATTCCTAAAAAGAATGCATAAGTAAATGGTGCATCATACCTTACAATTCCTAAATGATAGAAGAAATTGTCCCAGTGGCCGCTAACTGTTAAAAAAAACATGGTCATTAATCTGAGTTGAATTTTTTTTTGTTCTTCAAAGGTGCAGTGTGTGAGATGTAGAGGGATCTATTAAAAGAAATTTAATACGGTATTCATAATTATGTTTTGATTAGTGTGTAATCACCTGAAAATAATTACAGTATTGTCTAATAATCACCTGTTGTGTTTTCTTTAGCTTAGAATGAGGAATTTTTTTCTATGTAGGGTGCGGTTTTTCTTTAAGAGAGTGCACCATGTTGCACCATCATGACTATACAGTAGCCCAGAACAGACAAACCACGCCAAAGGCTACTACAATACAGGAAAGGTAACAAAAATATTTGTTGTCTTACATGTAAGCTATGATTTATTGTTTTACGTACTAGATAGGTTAAACAGAATTTATTTTCTAAATATATAGCTATCCAAAATAACCAGTAGATGACACTAAGGCCCTGATTTGCCAAGATCCCAAATAGCCAGTACTAAATTGTGTGTGCAGTCTTGAAAATTGCGCGTTTAGTTTGTGGGCATTTTGCAGGTAATCTACTAAGAAAAATTGCATGTTTGACTACAGGTGCAAACATAGCCGTATTTAAATGAGGATTTTGCTTGTCTCATTAGTGCCCCCCATGGAGAGTTTGGTGAGTGAACAGCATAAATGTGCTGTAATTAAAAATGTGTGTAAATGTGCAGTAATTAAAAAAAGTTCAGCACCAAATGCTTGGCCTGTGGTTAAGGGGGCACAGTAACTCATTTAGGGGTGTGAAAAACGTCCAAAATCCACACTGTGCACTATTTTGCTCATTTCAAACATGCAATCCTCATTGCGCACCCTTGATCGATCATCTTGTGTTGTTTTGTGCGTGTGTTGTCAAGTTTGCACATGATTTAGTACACGAAAAACTTCAGTAAACCAGGGCCTAAGTGTTAAACACACCGCACCTTTAAAGTTTTGCATTTATACATGACAAACATCATTACAGATGTTCAAGTCTGCTGACAGGGCTGACATCGTTTAATTTTCCAAAAGAGTATCACAAGTTTGTTTTTACCATGTGGAGGAATGTAGATGAACGGGATCTGCAGGAAGCACTGCAGGGTCAGAAAGGTCATGCTAGTATAGATGATAAGCCGCATGAACTGACCCGTTTTACCTATAAGAGCAGCAAACAGTGAAAGAAAAAACAAGAATTACATTTAAAAGTTTAAATTCAGAACAAGTTATACATCTTGAAAGTGAACTGAGATGTAGTTAGGTCGTTGTGCATTTATTTATAAGGAATAATGTGAAAGAAAATTTCTGTGATCTGTAAATGTGTAGCATAGTTATAATTGTAAGTGACCTATGATAAATCAAACACTGTGGTCTGTAATCTTCTTCACCACCAGATATAAAAATTTTGGCTGAGCTCTGATGGCGCACACACAAATACACACACAGTTCATTCTTCTCTTAAAGACATTTTTCAGTGGAATATTGTCTCCATGACACTTTGCAGTATTTTAAATTGAACTGATTCTGTCTCCCTGTGAGCACTTTTAGTGATCAATACACTAGCTAAAGCAAAGTACTGTCTGTTAGTCTGGGCATACGAGTGAGTGAGTATTTAAGATAAAGTTGTTTTTTTTACAAAGAACCAAACATTCTTTTAAAAGGGTCAAGGACCACAGCTGGTTATTGTATTGTTCAAATGAATAACTACCAGACACAAAATAAGGTGTTACAAGGTGCAGTTATTCTAGTGAGTACTTTAGTGTGCAGATGAAGTTGGTGTTTACATGGAATAAATGGAGAAAACCCCTCAAGCTCTCTCTAATAATAAAATGTTGGTACTTTTAAATTTTACCTTAGGATCTCAAGCAATTTCACTTCCTGTAATTTGTTGCTTGAAATGTTAAATAGATTGCAGAGCTACACAAGAGCACTTTTTTGAGTGACTTTCTGTTTCCCTCTGATTGGTCAGCGATACACATTTTTCCAGCAACTGATATACATATCACAAAGGTCTTTTATGGTTCATTAAATTTCAATTGTCCAACATGACGCACTAAATCACTAAATGGAAGGACCTACAAGAAAGTAGGAGATTTAAAAATGCCACCACCACCAATGATGCTTAAAACAATAAATAATCTCCTTCTTTAGTAGACTATATAAAAAATAATAATAACAAAGCTGTACTTATCTGAACAAAGGCAAACATTCAATAATATCATATTTTTGTGCCATTCATTTATTGAAGTTCTTACTTTACGTAAACCTAAAATCCAAATTCAAGTTGTTTTTTTTCTGAATCTTAGTCTAGACTGTGTCACAGTCCAAATAATGGATATAAATTTTTTGCTGAGGTTGTGCAACATTAGCTGAACCAGCAAATTGTTGTTGATGTTCAGGATTTTTACTAAAAGCTTTGTTTCACTTTAGCCTCTCTGCTTCTCAATAAGAAGTCACACGTGTGTATGTATATATATCTGGATGTACAAAAATCTGTCAAGCAAATGCACACACACAGGATGTACACGCATTTGATCACTTAGCCCAAGGAGAGAGGAGATAACAGTGGGATTTATGAAGCTTTCATAGAGAGGCTGAAATTGTTTTTAGATGGAGAGAAAGAAAAATGTTGTCAATATGCTGACATCAGATCTTTTAATTCCTCACTGTAATTACCAGGCTATGTATAATTGATTTGACCGTTTCAACCACATCCCCTTTACAAAGTACTTTGAGGGAAGGGCACAGATACTTTAATTCATCAGAATGCAGTAATCAATAAAGTGAAGACACACACGTGCAGTACTTACAAATACACACTTTGTCTTACTTAATATAATCTCTTGTGCTTTTTCTCCTCTGCTTATTATCTTCCTTACTATATACTGACTTATTTTAAAGTTTATTTTCATCAAATTTTGTCATTTCCTGATGTAATACCTGGGAAGCATTTAGGATCTTTTACATTGTGTGTTCTGATTATTTACAGGTTTTGTGCACAGAAATGCATACATGCACGTGTGTCTGTGAAGATTCTCAGTCATCCAGGGCAAGTTGTCTGGAAGTTGAGTCATGAGAAGTCCGGTAATAATAGAAAACAAATGCAAAGACAGCACTTACAACTAATAAATACTGAAATACTTCACTTTATGCTACTTTTACTGTGGCACAGTTTTCATCACTGAAAATCAAGTTGCCAAATGATTACTATTATTTTTGTTATTATTTTTATGTTTTATAGATACAGATCAGTGTCCAGCATGAAAACACAGAGATGCAGAAAGGACAGTACTGTACAAAATACACACAACCCAGATTTAAATACTAAACATCCCTAGAACTGCTCACTGTACATAATTTTAAATACTTTATAGCACTAAAGCTTTTACTCTATATTACTTTAACAGTAAGGGGCATTACCATTTACTATTTCAAAGAATGGTGTTTGTTACATAGTGTAATGGTCTTATTTGAATGTCACCATCTTAAATTGCAGACACAAAACTAACATAAATTAATTTCAAGCCAAACAATTTCATACTGTACATCAGTATCAAAACTTTTACACTTTATAAGTGATTCAAACAAAAATGTGTGAAATGATATATTGATGTTATTAGTCTCTGGAGCACTTCTCACCTTTTACAGTAACCAGGCTGGGGTTCGGTAGCAGCGGCAAAATGAGCAGAAACAGGAAATACACCACTGACAGACCATTGTAGCGGAATGAAGAAGCTGAGGTGCAGAGGAAATAACAAACGTACATCATCTGTTTGATATAAATTATCTTAATTAATTCACTTGTCAACAGAGAACAGTTACATAGTCTCTCACGTTTTAATTTTGTCATCTATTCTACATATGTACATGTGTATCACAAATCCTGCATTTTGCCTAATTTTAAATATTGTAAAGAAATACAAATAAATTCTAAAATACATTTCCCACAGGTCACCTAAAACACTAAATGTTGTGTCTTAGCATTTAAACTGAAAAAATTTAAATTAGACAAACCTGTGAGAGTGACTTCAGATTTTTTAGTCGACATGATGAAATTGAAACCTACGCCACTAGTGGCTCTTTAGCATGACTTTTTGTGTAAGGTTAAACAAGTGGACATAAGATAATCATTAGTGACAAGGACAAATAGTAATTTAAACAACCACATCCTCTCTATTTCCCATACAAAAAGTAGCTAATCTGATTAAATTACATAAAAATTCTGTGCTTAATATGGGTTTTTAAATTACTTAATGTACAGTAACTTATTCTGATGGCAATATTAAAATCAACTGTTTTTATTGATGTCACTCTTACATCAAATAGAAATGTCTAGATGCTTTATACATTGTTAACTCTTTACCTCTAATTCATTGTGCAAGACTTAAGTCATGTATCATACATGAATGCCCCTAATATAAAGTCATATTAATCTATGAAACTGATTCAGTGTTCAGCAATCAGCATTTTCTTGGGACTCAGCAAAAGGGCAGCTGTATGTGCGCTAACCTGTCTAGCTTTACTACACTAACTTCAACACACTGATACTGTACACCACCAGCATATAACATGTTTCTACTAATGGCTGGAATTAAAACCAATATACTAATATAAAACCAAAGCTCATGCCATATAGGAATAAAAGTCAGAAAGTAATTTGTGGAGAAAATAATTAAGGACCAGTTGATCAGCAGAAAGAATGGCTGCATACAAATGTATAAAAAAAATCTTTAGACCAGATATTCTACCCATTCAAAACAAAACAACAAAACTTTTTTTTTCAGATATGTTCTGAAGTATTTCAAGAGAACTAGTCTGAACCAAAAGTGCGGTACAAATTATTTGATTAGTCTTACTCTGACCTCAACTCTGACATAATCTAAAACTGCTGAGGAAATACCATTTGTGTAATTAAACTAAACATAATATGATCTTTTCCCTCTTGAGCTGAACTCAGCTTAAAGAGGTGAAGGTGGATGCACCAGAAACGTTATTGCTAAATTCTTAAAAATGTGCATAAATAAAAAAATTATACATCAACTCACCAGCCAGCAGGAGCAGTGGTAGTAATATGTTATATAGCATCCCAACCACAAGGTCCCCTGCCATGTCTCCTTCTCTGTGTCAGAGACACCCACACTGCTCCTTCAGATACTATCTGCCTCTAGATGTCTGCACAAATAGGTAAATGTGTGGGGAAACTCCACTCTGCTCATTTCTCAGAAGAAAACAGGTGCAGCCTCAAAGCATCGTCCAGTACAACGGTGAAAATACACTCAAACTATACAAAGACATGTAATGTCAGTGTAGTGTCTGGCAGCACTGTGAAGAATCTTGATTTAAAATTGCGTGAAGAAGATGACTCCCTCCCCTCTTTGCTGGTGTTTCTGTCACACCCTCTTTTCCCTCCCTCACCTCTTTCTCTCTCTGTTTCACTCCCAGACATAATGGGTTGCATCTCTGTACTATGCTCATATTCAGGCTAATCTCACTCAGGAGAATATCCACTATCATTACATGACTAGAATACATGCTTCCTCTAATATCAAAAAGTGGACAAACAAGCAGCAAAAGCAGAGGCAAACTGAGAAACTGAGACTTCAGAATTATGAAGAATTTGCAAATGTGCTAAAAAGTATGTTTTGAGAGCAGTTTGTGTGTCTTTGTTTGAGCATGGGCTTCTTGATTTAGAGAATAGGTTGAAACCACAGTATGATTTCTTTATATCTGAAAACCAGACGGGTACTCACTGTGTTTGTTTCCTTAGAGCCGCGTCAGGCTGGCTCATCACATTTGTGCTGTGTGTGAAGGGAAGTGTATCTAATATTCATGGCTATGAGGCCATTAAGAGCTGGTGTGACTACAGAAGAATGATCAATGCAGGGACCGACAGTTGCAAAAACATTAACTTTATATCAAACTATAAGACAAAAAAATCCAGTCATATATTTTTGTTGTGTCATGACATTTTTGGCAGTGTAAATCTGCTAAAATAGCAGCTGCAAATGTGTCTGTACGAGGCTGTTCAAGTAGTGAAATTAATAACAGAATTATTCCCAGTGGCAGAATTTATAAATTGGATAGTAAGTGTTACTGCAGTTATCTGAATTTGGACTCCTACAGGGTCAAAGAGAACAAGATAACTGATATAATCAGTGCCTATTCTGCCTAAAATATTCTGCCTTGGATTTTACAGCCACTCAGTACTGCCCTGAAATCTATAAACTTTTTATTGATGTTTTGTGAGCTGTGAGCTTGGCAAATAAAGTGGTAAAATCGATTACAGTTCAGTATAAAAATTGATGAAACAGTTAATACATAAAACCAAAATTCAGTTCAGTTTTTTCAGGCACAAAGCTTCCCTAGTTTTAATGTTAAAGAAATTGAGTCACTAAAGTTTGACTTCATCCTCATTTTTCAAGCAAAACATCAAACTTTTCTATGGATTTTTTGCTTTTCTCAAATATCTTTATACTGTGGATGTTTGTGGAACAAAATGAGCAATCTAACAACATTAGGTTTGATTTTAGGACAAAGTGATGATTTTTCAATAAATTTTCAAAATTGCAGATGAATCAAATGAATAAAAATAATCAAATAGTGTTGTGTTGAAGCCCTTCATGCAGCTTATTCACTGACAGACTACTTGTGACTTCATAAGTGTTGAAATGAAGCAACTATTGGTGCACATTAACAAGGAAAAAGTACAGTAACTGTTGTTTTTATCATTTTAACACTTTTATAAAATGCTCAGAATACCATCTAGACATTTAATTTACTATCTCAGATTTAATTAAAAAGTTCCTAACCTTGTTAACTGAGGCCAAACTAAACTAATAAATTGTTTTGTCTGTAGATTGTTACAGATTACAATCCTCTGTAGGTAGATGAACCCCCTGAATAAGAGGAAAAAACACACTCTGTTATTCCTCAGCAGCAGATTTAAATTGATTATGATGAGAATGAGTGCTGAGTATGCAGCTTACATTTCATGACAGTGCAGTTAAAAAGAGCCAATGTGCTGTAAAAGTGTCTTTGGTGGTGATGGAGGGGGAGAAAGTGTCTCACCTTATACAACACAGAAACTGCTCCAAACTGTCAATACTACACACTAACTGTATAAAAATTGTAGTATATCATTATTAATATGTATAGTTAGAAAGGGAAAAGTGCGAGAAAGAAAAGAGAGGGAGGACCTGTAGTCTGTGAGAGATTTAAATTTATATTCAATTGAATCTTTTTCTCTAGTTTAATGATGAAATGTGTGTTTAGCATAACAATAAAGTAAATATGTACAGTATGTTGAATCTGCTAATGATATGAGATTATCGACTTATGATGAGACCAGAGTTCTGCAACATACCTTTACTCTACAAGGAGACAATGATGGATTGTAATTTAAAGCTCGAAGTCATGATTTGGCTTTTGTCTTAATATTAGACTTTGTTTTTTTAGAGTGTGGCATATGCAGCCAAAGGTTAATTTTTATATTTGTGTGACGTCATATAGTTGATGTACTGAAATTTTTATATTGTGATAAACTGTGATAAACAAACTGGTAAAAAATATGTCTTATTTATTAGGGTTTGTCTGATTTGTCAGGTCAGCACAACACTCACTACCAAAGCCCACTACAAAACCCAGAGAGCAGCAGGGGTATTTAAATAGAGAGCTTTCCACACTTTCTAGTCCACTCACTTTCAGTGTTATTCAGACAAACCTGTTTATGTATCTGGATGGAATTTGTAGATTAAGATACGAGCTCCAGGTAGTTTTTATCAGTAGATGTAAAGAAGGGATGAAGAAGGTTGAATGTTTTTCATAAAAGAGAAATTACTGCAGATGTGTTTGCTATTCAAGGCAACTTGATAATATTTATATAAAATCCCAGCATAATGATATTTATTTTACATTTGGATAATTAATTGAATGACTTCACTCTTACATGAATATACAGTAGTCCTGCTGAATAATGATAACTGTTTTGGAGGGTTAAATCACAGGAATGAAAGATAAATGAGTAATTTAATTATTTATCTATTAATTGTTAATTAATTGACCATATATTTTTAAATTATCAAATTGATATTGTTTATGATTTATGATCATGCTAAGATGCTTGTATTTATCAGTTCAGGGTCTGTTTAAAACATTCAGGTGTGTTTGGACCGGGAATTTATTCAGTGTTTTACTTTGCAAAGTCATTTCAGATATTACATTTTAATCGAAGTTTTCTTTATACATATTCTGAAACAGCAAATGCACAGTTGTGACTTGAAATTAACTCAAAACCCTACTGCTCAGGGTAAGAAAACTGCTGCCACCTAGTGTTTAAGACTCCTAACAACAGTGGAGGTTATTGTATGTCCCTGTAGCTAATGTAAATGTTTTATTCAATAGGATATTTATTTTGAAAAAGAATAACTTCTATATGTAGCCCAGAACATCTATTGAATAATAACTGCTATTAATTTAACAGTATTATAAAAGTTTCACACACATCTTTTTGCAGATATTTATTGCAGCGCTTTGAAATAGATTGTATATATTTAACTTATATGATCTGGTCACACAAACTAAGATAACCACATTCAGACTAACCTGCTATAGACACCTGACTCTTGACCTAATGGTGCATGCACAACAAACCCTTCAAGTACCCACCTAGTACACTGTTCACATCATTATATAAATCATAATAATATTGTATCTATAAATACTGTAACTTCCCTAAAACACCGTTACATTTTTACAGTGTTGGACACTGAATCAAATGGTGGTTCTGTAGTTAGCACTGCTGCCTCACAGTATGAAGCTTCTAGGTTCAGGTTCTTGCTGTGGATATGGGTTTCCTCCAGGTGCTGCTGTTTCCTCTTGACTGTTTAGTGAGACTGTGGGAGGAAACCCTGAGATATTTATTTTATTAAACTCTGAGTAGATCAACCTTACTTAAAGTAACTTTAAGTACAATCTGTTTCTAATACTTCTACATTTAAATGTAGGACCTTTCTTTGACAGAGTATTTCTCCATAATTGTAAGTAGTACATAGACAAAGTCAGTGCTTAAGTAAAAGTGCTGAAACTATAATAATTATTCTAAAACTTATATCAGTAAATGTGCATAAACCCAAGATCCAGGGAGAAAACTACTTCAGAAACAAAGAGTTTTATTTGAATTTCCAATATGAATTTAATGTGGTCTATCCAGAAATGCACCCTTTTGTTACCAATAAAAAAGCAAATTCTGGTGGCTCCACACCAGTGAAACTAAACCTTGTAAACTGTATAATTGTGCTGTGAACTAAATACACTGTCAAATATGGCAAAGGAATATCTCTAGGAATTAATTTAAAAAGAGAGAGCCAGAGAGAGTCTTTACTGTAGTGACATATAATAAACAGCACAGCTGTAAAGTGAAGGGAAAACATTTAATTGCCATTTCTGTGGCACTGAAATACTCATATTTCCTAGTTAAGTAAAAGTATCATTGCCACAGTGCATTGGCAACGTTACTTGAAGTAGAATTGCCCATTTCAGAACAACATATTATTATTATATATGATTATATTTTGTCATAGGAAAACATAACTGGTAATTAAACACATGCACATATAAATGTAATACTGTAATGGAGTAAAATGTGCAGTATTTCCTTCTGAATTGTAGTGGATAATGGAAATACTGCAACATGCAAAAACCTCCGATGTGTGTAAGTACAGTACAAGTAAATGCACTAACTTTCTACAACTACTTCACTTGAAGCTGCAGCTGTGCAGTGAGCTGTTGGAGCCCCTGGCCCGGCTGACTCCCACCCTCCGGACCGTGCACGGTGGTTTTCTTTGAAGAGGGCGCCGTTTTCTCCGCAGAGCCGCGCCGCTGACGCTTGCTTCGCGCCCGGGCCACGTGACAAGGCGAAGCGGCCTCTCCTCTCCTCTCCTCCTCTCTCGGTCCTTCCTTCCCAGGGTTCAATGAGCGCTGTGTGGCCCCACCCCGTCTCTCTTCAGCGTTGTCTACCTTCTCAGTGTAAGCTACTATTCTCAGAGAGAGAGAGAGAAAGTGAGAAAATAACCTCAAAGAATTGGTTATTCCTGACTTTCACCTTCCACGGCCAGCGGCCAGGAGGGGAGCGGCCTTTTCGGTGGGGACGAGCTGCTACAACAACCCCGTGTCCTATTTTTTTGTGAATGTGAATGCATGTAGACTGAAGCCTGCAGCCTATGTACCCACCTCGGATTCAGGAGTAATATATATATAAATGCATGTTTAGTGAGAGTGTGTATGTGTGTGCACATCTATGTAGGCTGTAAAAACTGAGCCTGACAGCGGGGGTTGTTTTTTCACCTGCAAAAAAACGTGGATACATTTCGACGGTTTCTTGGTCACGTTTTCTTATCTTTAAAAAATAATAATTTTTTGCTTCTTGAAGGTTTTCACCGGAGCCGAGTTGGGAATAAAAAAAATAATATTACAGGATTGGGGTGCGCAGTTTTGGAGGCTTGGTGGTGATGTGAGGGGTTGATAACACATTTCCAGCAACAAAAGCAAGGGGCAGCGCCAGAGAGAGAGAGAGAGAGAGAGAGAGAGAAGGCCTATCTGGAGGAGAAAACACAGCAAGGAACAGCCATCGCAAATATAAGGAGGACAAATCGGGGGATAGTGGGTCGTTTCGGAGTTGGAGGTGGAGGAGGAAGCAGCCGAAGACACAGCTGCAGTGAGTTTGAAGCTGTTTCGAGTTGATTTGATGCAAAGAATGAAAAGGACTCGCAGCCGGATGACGACGGAAGCAGTGAGAATATCACACATGTAGCTCGTCCTGGGTGTAAATATTATTTTCTTCCCTTCTGTGCTGCTGGGCCCCGACGAAGACATCCGTCGGGGAGACAGCGAAATAGACAGAGAATAAGAATACACCTATGGTTGCGTTTATCATGAGAGGAGACGTGGAAACGAGCCGCGCCATAGCACGGGCGAGCTTCTCGGACACGCCGAGTTCGGCTCCTTATCACGGGCAGCAGTGAGACTCAAAACCCGGGCTTTTGGAGATGCAAATTAGGTTGTTTATTCTGCCTCCATTTCAGGTGA
This sequence comes from Sandelia bainsii, assembly GCA_032362345.1. NCBI lineage: Eukaryota > Metazoa > Chordata > Actinopteri > Anabantiformes > Anabantidae > Sandelia > Sandelia bainsii. The sequence continues at coordinate 9,271,613 of JAUMHL010000028.1, read as the reverse complement.
ACCCCCCAATTTTTGGTGTCTTAACAGACGTTGTGGATTACAGTTCGTAAGCATACACGGTTGACGGAGGTGGGGAAAACAAAACAAAAACTGCTGCATGTGAAGGAGGAAAAAGCCCGAGCAGGATTCAACAAACCGAGAAGGCGGCCTCGGTGTCGTCAGCAGCAGTATCCTGCCCTTTCCCTGACAGCAAAATACGCGTTATGGACACATAATTTCTACATTGCTGCACCACGGATACTTTCTGGAGCAAACCGGGGAAGTTGGACGGTGTCAATGTGTGTGACATTACTGTCAAATCTGCGGGTCAAACGAGGGATCTAGACTAGTTCAGTTTATTTAATTATTTTTCCTTCTACATACCCCCTCCACCTCCACTTTTTTTCTTGTTCTTTTTCCACCTCCTCCTCCTCGTCCTCCTCCCTTGGACCCCCTTTTTTCCCTTTTTCTTGCGGGAAGATGGGTTGTTTGGGCAACAGTAAGACCGAAGACCAGAGAAATGAGGAGAAGGCACAAAGAGAAGCAAACAAAAAGATAGAAAAGCAGCTCCAAAAAGACAAACAGATATACAGAGCAACACACAGACTACTACTTTTAGGTGAGTTTTATTTTTTTTGTTTTTTCTCACCCCCTCTTTCTCTGCTTGCTGCTTTTCAGGCAAGGCCTCAGTCTGCACAGTTGAGGCTCTGCTTCCTCCCCGCATAACCTTCTGGGATGTTGTTTTGGAAAACATTGTCAACAGTGTGACTTTGCCATTGCATAAGGCTAAAAAGTCAGCACTCTGCTGGGCTTGATGTTGAGCATGTTGCTTTAATTTTGTCAGCCCTAACACAACACAACAGAACAGCAAAACATATAGCAGAGTCCATAGGTTGATTTTGAGAGTGCACAGTGATGTAGAAGTAAATATATGCTGTCAGCATCCATCATTGAATACAGCAGTCACTGACATCATTCATAGCTAGTTTGATAGTTATTATGCTGATAGTTATTATAAATGTGAATGTTTTTTAATGCAACATATCTTTTTCCAGCAAGATCGGTTTGGAACTAGCATGGTGTACAGTACACATGTCTGTCAAGTTGACTGAACTAACACTAGTTACATTATATGAAAGTTTCTGGGTGTCTTAGCCACAAAAGTGCCTTAAGATATTGTGACTGGGAGCAAAAACACTAAAACCTATTTAATGAAGAAATGAACATGTGTCAGACTCAACATGTGGTTCTGTGTGTGTGTGTGTGTGTCAGAGTGAACTGTAGGTGGGCTGGGTCTCTACATTACATAAGAGACGAATAAGAGTGTCTAGCTTTCCCTGACATGCTCTCCTCTGTACCCTCCTCGTGTGTCTATTCACAGGCTTATCACTTATAAGAAGTCATGGTGTTCTTTGTACAAATCATAATATGTGATTACAGAAATGCTAGTGAAGGTGGGTATTGTATGACATGCCAGTATTTATGCTGAAGAGGAAGTTGTGACTTGAGGAAAGCAGAAGGATGGAATGCACATGAAATTCAAAACAAAGATGTCTGCCATAAAGTTAGCTGCATTTTTATTATGTAAGTTGCTACCAGTTTTACTTTATGCCAGACCTGTTGACCTGCAAGCTGTTATTTGGAAATCTGTATAGTTTTGAGGATATGTTGGTGCACTTGTATTTGGTTTGTATCCATGTTAGGCAAAGATGTGATAGTAGTAGTAGTAGTAGTAGTAGTAGTAGTAGTAGTATCCATATTCTTGCCATAAAGAATCTTTCAATGAAAATGGCAGCCAAGAAGCAAACATGATAAATTTATGTTATAAACAGTCGCAAGCTAAATTAATGGCACGATTTCCTGGTTTTCTACATCAATTGGTCATGAAATGTGATCTGATCTTCACCAAAGATGCGAATGTTAGCATACACAATATTTCTAAGATGATAAAACAGTCATGATCTTTTATGTCTTTATTGAAAACACGCATTAAACATACATAGTGATGGTGGGAAAAAGTAAAAGCAATAGGCTTCTGATGTCACTAAATGTCAACTAGAGTCAGGTGTTAGCAAACCTGGAGTCCAATCAATGAATCAAGAATGGAGGTGTGGTTTAGAGATACAGTGACTTATAAAAACAGTCTTGGTGTGCTATTCACGAGTAGCATCAGCTGATGAAAGCCATGCCTTGCATCTCAAAAGACCTATAGTCAAGAGTTGTTGATTTGCATGTAGCTGGAATGGGTTACAGAATAATCTAAAAGAATTTAGATATTCATCAGTCCACAGTTAGTCAAATTGTCTTTAAATGGAGATGATTTGGTACTGTGGCTACTCTCCATAGAAGTAGCCATCGAGTCAAGATCACTTCAAAGCCACCCAATGCTCAGTGAGGTGAAAAAGAACCGTAGAGTAACAGTAAAGACTTGAATGATTAGTTGAAGCTGGTTAACATCTCTGTTCACTAGTCAACCATATGCAAAACAATGAAGAGGCATGGTATCAATGGCAGGATACCACCGAGGAAGCTATTGCTCTCCAAACAAAATATTTCAGCACATATGAACTTTGCCAAAGAGCATCTCGAAAGTTTACAGCACTACTGAGATGTCTTGTGGACAGATGAAATGATAGGTAAACTTATTTGGGAAGAACACGCAGCACTATGTATAGTGTAAAAAGAGACCCACATACCAATATGAAAACATTGTCCCAACAGTAAAGTACAGTGGAGGGAGCATCATGATTTGGGCATTATGGTGGGGAAAATGAATTCCCAAGTTTATCAAGGTGTCGTACAGGATAATGTCAGAAGATGCCAGGTGATGCAGCAAGTCAATGACCCTAAACATTAGGGTCGTAAGTCCACTACAAAATGGCTTTGGAGACAAAAAATCCACCTTTTCAAGTGGCCCAGTCAGAGGCCAGACCTTAACCCAATAGAGATGCTGTGGAATGACTTAGAGAGCCAGTCACTCCGGACGTCTTAAGAATATGCCTCGGCTGAAGCAGTTCTTTAAGGAAGAATGGTGCAGAATTCTAAGGTCTAATCCACAGCTACAGGAAGCGCTTGCATTAGATTACTGCTGCCAAAAGTGGTTGAACCAGTTATTAGAACACTGTTGCTATTACTTTTCCACCATCACTCTGTATGTTTAATAGGTGTGTTCAATAAGACGTGAAAGATCATGTCTGTTTGTGTCTGTCAGCTTAGAAATATTGTGTTTGTTGGTATTTGTGACTTTGGTGAAGATCAGATCACATTTCAAGACCAATATATGCAGAAAACTAGGAAATTGCTAACAGTGCCACTCCTTTTTCTTGTGACTGTATATGGATTAACTCACAAATGTTGACCATGTATTTGCAGAACTAAAACATCATTCATCATTATGTGTTGTCTTTTCACATGTTGCTCATTATAAGGGTAACCTGCAACCAGGACTACTCTTATTATTAAGTGTTGACGAGTTTGTGGACCATGTTGGCATAATGTGTTTCATAGAAGACGTGATGATAGTATGTGTTGTATTGAGGGCTAATGATTATAAGTCTCTCAATAATAAAATACTAAATTTATCAGACTAGATCTTCTGAACTGAATATATTATCATCTTAAGTCAGTATTCTTTAATCAAAATAGTCTCAACATATCAATATAAAAGTTATAAGATTTTGACATTAACTAAAACAAATAAATTACCTACACCTAAACTTCATGGACATGTACCATCAATAAGGATATGTGGTGGATCCTGAAAACTTCTCAGACTTGCTCCTACCATTTATCCAACAAGAGACGTTTCATAATATTGTATTTTTTTATATTATAGTCTAGATGTATTTCCCTGTCTAGAAAATAGCCACAGCAACAATCTGAGGATGTTTTTAATTACTATTTTATTCAATGTTTTTCCTAATTTGACCCAAGATTCAGTTGAACATATTGAACATTTTATTGACATCCGCAATTGAAGTGAACTTGAAAATTGCAAGTATTTGATTTGACAATCCAGTTCTAATGCAATATCACCACAATATTTGCTAATCTAATGGACAATCTTGTGTGCAGAAAGATCTGCAAATGTTTATGTGGTAATGTGCCACTACAGTCATCTGTTATTTAACTGCAGTAAATGTTAAATTGACAGTGTTGAACCCGGCCCTAGACATCATTCACCTTTAATTAGTTTATCAGAGTTTGACTTTTCTGTATGTTCCTTTACAAACTGTGCAGTGTTTGCATCAGTGTTTGCCCACTTTTGTCTATTAATACCACGTCTTGGGTTCAGAGTAGATGAATTTACCGATGTACCACTTGACGGAAGGAAACAACAATCCCCAAGCAAACACAGGTTTCCTCTGAGAACACTGATAGATTATGTCATCCTTAACTTATGTCTGTGCCTGATATGATTTTTGTATTTTATCTAATAAGAGTTTGAACAGTCTTGATTTCTTTTATTATTGTGTATAAAAGCCAAATAATTTGAGTTTGTTGAAGTCACAGTACAAACACAGTTTCATAGTGTCATTATGTTGATAACACTGAGGTTTTAAAACGCTGTTGATGTTGTTTTAAAGTTTCAGTAGCCGACCAAAAAGACTTGAAATATTTTCCTTTAAATGATAGCCAGGATGCTCTTAAAGCATCTAAAATTTCTCAAAAGCAGTGTTTGATGCCATTGAAAACTCTAATAGAACATAGCATAAACAAAACACAGCATTTAAAAGGCTATGTTATGAATCAAAAAATATCTTTTAAAAAGAATAATTTTGACCTTGACAGTTTTTACCAGACTGTTTTAATGTGTTGTATCAAGGACACAGGGTTTAGGTTGCAGGATGTTTGACAATGTGCCTGACTGTCACAATATGTCTCATGAGTGGGAAAGTCTAAAATGTCCATATATAAAACTGCTGCAAACTGCCAGTCAGTTTGACCACTTAATGGGGGGATTACGTTTGATGAGTATCTCTTTGGAATTGGTTCAAATGTTAAAGTCTCTACTTTCACCAAAATTATGTTTGTGGACACTGGATAAACAGTGTTGGTTGTTGTTGCACCATTTTTTCCATTTAACATATCCAACATGGCCGAGAATAAACTCTCTGAGATTTCATGCCTAAGTCTTCACTTAGATAATCTGATATTCTGTTACAGTGCTGGTGCAAACACCTGTGTATCAGTACTCCAAAAGTTACCAAAGCTCTACAGGTACAACAGCCCTTCTGAGAGGAATGCAAGCACAGTCTTTCCACCCAAACACATCCCTCAGTCCCATATTGGATTTAGCAAGAAACAAGCGATGTTGTCTTGAAATGAGGTACATTGCTGTTCAAGGATTATTTATAATAATTCAGACATACTGCATTTCCATCTGAAGTTCCTTACAGATATAAGAAAAAATAGTCTTTGTACTGAGTAATAATAAAATATAAAATATATATATGACACAGAAGACTAGACTAGATTAGTTCAGGTATTCAATCTTTTACAATAGGCATTCAGTTTCTTTGATTCAGCAGAGTTGAATAAATTGTGAGTAAATGAGTCAGACAAGATGTTTGTATCCAAATATCTTCGCCCATTAACTCAGGTAATGTGTCATCTCCAGTTCAGTTGTAAAGATATGTTTATCATAACATGAAACCACTGAAAGAAATGTTTAAGGCCTGAGACAGGAAAGAGGTTGGACAGTGTGAAATGGTTGAAACTTGTACATGTTAAACTTAAAGCTGCTCACTCTTTCAGTACTGCAAATGCACCTCAGGCCCACAGCGTACAGCTAACTGGCTAGCCATGCTAGTAATATCTCCTAATGCTGATTGCTGTTTATTGGCAGCCAAATACACAGAAGCTGATTTTTGGCTAACAAAAACAGATTATACAGACCATGAGATCTGCATTCCCTTCTCACTAGTGTCTACACCTTGTGATAGCATTTTTTCACAGGACATAAAGGCATGCAATGAGCTTTTGCACTATTTCTTTATTAGAAGAAATGTAGAACCAGAACTGAAGGGATGGAAATGGAAAAATGTCTTATGATTGTGATTACAGTATCTAGTGGGATAGTCCAGTTTATTATTTCCAGCATGACAAGCAGCAGCAGTGTCCATGTATATACCCCCTTTTTCCTAAAAAAGAAAATTACTCATGTGAACAGATCCATAATATTTCTCTCTCTCGCTCTCTCTCAGGAGCTGGAGAGTCAGGGAAGAGCACCATTGTAAAGCAGATGAGGATCCTACATGTCAACGGCTTCAATGCAGAGTAAGTGTGATATGAGTAAAAGCTTCGACATTGCTGAGCTTGAGCATGTATCAAAAGTAGGGTTACGCAGTATCTGCTGCGCTCACCAGGTGATGCCTGTATCCCATTTCTGGGGGTGCACTTTTTTAAGGACGTGACACATGTTGACACCTGTTTATGGAAAACCTTACATCCAATGAAGGTGCTATGAAACTGGGACAAGGTCAGTGATGCTTAAGCTCACAGTAAGGCCTGTAACATTTCATTTAAGCAACATTGATGTACAGATACATTAAAATCACCTCTATCTACCTGACAAAATCACTGCAGGCTCACACTTCTATTTTGATTGGTCAGCTGACGAAAGAAAAAAAAAAATTAGAATCTGCAATTATTTGAACACAAACATTAAAACACACCTGACTTCTAACATTTATTGACTGAAGTAGACATCCCTGTTCTTTTGTGGGTGTAAATCTAATTGAATTGTCTGCTTTTGGCTTACTTTGGTTTCCAGTTCTTCATTTTTGTGTCTCTAGAAGCACACAAATTATTTCAATTCTACCACTCTCTCTTTCTTGCTTTTTAGTTTCTGGATGGCATACTTGACTTGTGCTTGTTTCATCAGGCAAAATGTAGAGGAGTTGTGTGTGTGTGTGTGTGTGTGTGTTTTTATGTGTCAGTGAGCTGATGTGTATTGGTCTGGTGGTTGTGATGAGGGTGGAAGCAAGGTTAGCCTAGAAAATCGGCACCTAAAGCAGACAAGAGCGTATGACCCAGCACATGACTCCGCAACACAGAGGAGTTTGTGTGTCAGTATTTGTATGTGTATGTGTGGGTGTCTTCGTTAACAACACCCACAAACTCACACGACGCGTTTGTCTTTCAGTCAGACTTGTGACATTGCTTGGATTAACTTGTTGATTAGATTTGATTGATTTATTTTATTTGTCTACCAAGACACCAATCATCTTTGTTTTTGAAGATCCGTTAAAATCGAAACAGTCTTGCAGGCCACTTGCTCGTGGGTCTCCAAATGACAAGCATAGTAATATGTTTTAATGAGCCTGGATCAGGAGGCAGAACATACACTTACTGATCTGAGACTGAAAGGGTTCAATAGCGCCTGTGATAACAGATTTTGGGTGAATGAGTTGAGTATTGTGGAACCTAAAGGTCAGAGTAATTGTCTTGAAGACTGTTTGCTGGCCTGATTGGAACAGGAATGAATGATGAACTCGGCTCTCTGTATTCTCTCAACAACTATGACTGAGCTGCCCTTGGGCAAGGCATTTAACTACCAGCTTCGTCACTGGAGCCAATAAATGGTAAAGCTCTTAGGTCCGGGGATGTGTCAGTTGTTTTTTGTTGAAAAGAAAATCTCTTATAAAGCCCAAATCTCTGATCCAAAAGCTCTGACGTTGATGCAAGAGGCAAGACTGTAAAGTTCCAGGCTGTAAAACATAACTGAAAGATGCTAAAACAATTTATGGAGCTGAGAGAATCCGCAGAGTCTAGTGATAATTCTCTGGGTTTGTCACTATGAGCCACCCCTTATACAAAATAGTTATTTTTAATCCATTGTTAGTATGAAAATATTAATCATAGCTGCTTTAGGTTTCAAACCATTTTTAACTTTCACAATTATTTTAGTGTTTGTCTGTTCCAGCTGCTGCAGTTTTCACAGTTTACTGGTCTAAGGCTCTGTGTTCCTCGTGATTTTCCACAATTGTTGGACAGAAAAGTTTGTTGACAAGAAATAATTTATGCATAAATTGCTAATCCTCAAGAATTTAGCAAGTAGAGTTGGTTTGTCAGTATTTGCTTGGTTCCAGTTATGTGTGTTTCCAGCAGCCATACTCACAATACAAAGAACATAAATTTGATTATTTATCATCAGATTTTGATAAGACAGAACCCATACCATAAAACACTGAATTATGATCAATGTTATTATAATATTGGCTCAGACCCAGACCCTGCTTTACATCTAACTGTTAAGTCTCTGCTTTTATTCACTTTAACACATCAGTGGACGTCATCAATGGAACAAGTTTGTTGTGTCATGCCATCTTATTTTCTTTCCCTCTCTCAAACCACATTCAGAGCACACACACACGACCATGTGATTTTTTTAATGACTATTAGGTTGGAAATGTAAACAAGGCCTCTTCAGTCTCCCTTCTAACCCGATAAACTCTATCTAACCTCCTCTTTTCTCTCGTCTTCTCGCCCTCGCTTGTGTTTCTTGGTGCACAGTGACCTCACAGGCTGCTCAGGCTCTGTTACCATTGTCAATGAGTATTACACAAATTATATTCAAGTCTACGTCCGTGTCTTTGTGTCAGTCTAGTGTACAGTTCTGTCCTGAAGTCTAGTCATTAGATTTGTTGTTTTGGTGATGCTATTATGAATATATATATTTATTTCTTAGTCTCTTTATTAGAATACAATTGAACATACAGAAATATGTACACAGTATTAAACAGAAAAAACATTAGAAAAAACAGCTGAAGGCTGTGACAAATATTGAGTGCAAACTTTATAGAGGAACATGGAGAGGTCAAGAACAAAAGTATGAGTGGAAAACCTGTCAAAATCTGATGAGACGTTTCTCAGTGTTTCTTCTTTGAGAGACTGGAAGAAGTCCAGCAAGGACCTGGCTCAGCACCTGGCAGCTTCATCTGGATGCCAAGTTGATCCCTCCATAGTCCAAAGCAGCTTGATCAGGAATAGTCTTTGTGGAAGTATAGCAGCCATGAAACCACTTTTTGTGTTTCTAGTTGTTCTAATGTAAAAATATATGGCCATTATAGCATTGCTGAAAAAAAAAAACCACAAATCTAATTGTGGCCCAAGACCTTTGAACAGTGCTGTATACAATTATTTTAATGGGAATGTAACAACTCACTGTAGTTTAATTCTTGCCTGTCTTTACCAAACTCCGAAGGAGATTTGTGAAACAAACACATTGTGTTTCAAAACACCACTTTCTAATTGTAATAAAACACCTCTTGTTTTGCGTATGATACAGGTCAAAACAACATGAAATGTTATGACTTACGGCTAAGATGGGTTTACAGTAGCATTTCAGTGACATAGTAGCTTGACTCAGGAAGGTGTATATTGCATGGATAATGTGTTTATATTTTGTGACAGTTTTTGTGTATTGTGTTTGAGTTGTGTGTATTTATAGGATGGACTGGGACAAAAACATCGGCCCTGGCATCTTGGCCGAGACCAGCCCACCACATACAATAACGCACGCACATCTTCAACACCCACCATTTTGCGGGTCGCGCGCTGTCTCCGTTAGCTCAGTTGGTAAGGAGTTGCGCTTTGACACCAGAGTTCCGGGTTCGCATCTTGGCCATGACAGACAGATATGTGTACTCACCAACTGCCCACAAACACAGAGCCAGGACTCTTCACATTATCAAATCTGGCCCTTGTTAAAAAAAATGTTGACACCCCTGATTTAGAAGAAGACTGTACATGTTAGTGATTCCTTCTGATACGCAGGACTTGGGTTATTGAGAGAACACACAGTTTTAGGCAGGGTCTATGCTGATGTTGTTATGACTTTCTTTGCCTGTAGGTGGTGACATCAACATGTCAGCGTCTACTTGTCGAAACTTCTACTGGAATCACTTTCCTGTGTGTGTGTGTGTGTGTGTGTGTGTGTGTGTGTGTCAAAAATTGACAAATGTAGAACTGATCTGACGGTAACAAAACAAGTCAGCAGAGTTTGTCTGTCCATGAAAAATTGCTGCCTTTGCTTACATTTTTGCATAGATTTGAACCATTGCTGCAGTGTCTCTTGTAAAACATAAAAGTGCCATAGAATAAAGAGGCCCAATTTCACCTGCTTTCACTGACATAGAACTATTGTAAACACAATGCACTGTTGTCCTGGCAGGCTCAAGGTGAAAGATAGACTAACTGGTCCTCTGCCTTTATGAGAAACATTTCTGTCACAGAGAGTCCAAATATCTTGTGCAAACAACTATTCTTCACTGCAGACAGACATAATTTCTCTACCACGCATGCCATTGAAGGTCTGCTTACTCCTCCCAGATCTGAAACAAACCTAATTCAGTGCACTGTAGTGTACCATGCTATGGTAACATCCCTTCCTGTACTTATTTTATTTCACTAAAATAATACTTCTAACTAAATTCTTTTCTGTTCAAGAGAAGAAACAGTACAAATATAAGGTTCAGGTCTTTTATGATAGCTGTCTTCCTGTGGTGGATGTAAACCTGCTTAGACACATTTTAGTGTATCCTGTTTTCCCATAATGTTTAGACCATCATGTCAACATTATACAGTCATTAATGAGTTATTTCTAATAATGTAATTACATGTGCTTGCTGCTTAGTTCATTCAGATTATTATTTTCACTCTGGATATACGGAAATTTATTGGAAACTGACGGACTTGGTGCAGTTTTATTTTTATTGTAATATTTAGTAGTTTCCTGACGGTAAATACATGTTGGAGCCAGTAGAACAATGTGTAAACATATATATGAAATCTGCATTAGCATAGCTAACACTGCGCACATGGGAAGTCAATAGCACACAAAAGTAATAAGTTAAAGGTGCACGCTGTTAATTTAATATATAAAGTGCTGGGGGTTTTTTTTATGACATCCACAGGGGCATCTTGGCTTTAAGCAAGTAAAAAAATTTAGAAAGCATGTTATACAAACTGAAGAAAGATTAAGCTATTTAGGAGGTGTAATGAAGGGTGCCATTGAGTTGCACAATGGTAAAATTCAGTTGTTTAATTTAGTAGTTTTCTGTATAAAAAGAAAACAAAATGCTTAATTGAAAAAAGTGAATCAGGAATCATTATGGTTGTTTCTGTGATTTACTTTACGGTATGTAGCAAGATTTTAGTCTTTCCCTGTCTTTCTTCCCTTTTAGTCTGAAGGCACTGATGTATGTATGTGACTGCTGTACAACGATAAAATCTCTAACATGAATGTGTGTGTGTGTGTTTCAGAGAGAAGAAGCAAAAAATTCAGGACATCAAGAATAATATTAAAGAGGCCATTGAGGTAAGTGGCTGTGTTTGTCTTTTTTGAATGTGGCAAATAAAAAATGTCTAATTCTCTACTCCTGCATGCTACTTTACTAGCTTACTTGAACAGTTATCTTCAAATTCAAAAATGTTGTGTATCGTGTGTGTTTGTGTCATCAGCTCTTAAATGTATTTTATTTGGGTTTGTATATTTGCAACAGACCATAGTAACTGCTATGAGCAATCTGATACCGCCAGTGCAGTTGGCATGCCCAGAGAACCAGTACCGGATCGAATACATCCTCAACCTCGTCAGCCAGAAGGACTTTGAGTTTCCATCTGTAAGTAGTAAATCAGACTTCACAAACATACACAACCAAACCCAGAAATACCATTAACTTCACACACACCAACTTCAAAGAAAAATGCATGCTAATTCTTATTGTTTTATCTGTGGCCCTGCTGTTTGCTGACCTGCAGACTTTCAGATGAACATGCTTCCCATGTACATCTGATTTGACTTCATTCACTTGCAGTATTTGTTCATTTATGTACATAATCTGGGAATCTTTTTACAAACCTCCAAAACATGGGCTAGCTGGCTAAATTAAATTTAAAATTGGATCTCATGTTGGTTTCAGTATAATACATTTATAATACAATACAGTATATTTAATTTGAAACAGGTGCAGGTATCATCAGCTGTGTGTATTTATGATTTAGTAGATGATAGTGTGTAATAGTCCCAACATCCCAGGTGTTAATCCCCAGACATGGGAAACAGACACTAAAGTTTACTAATGACCCAATGGGTAATGCCTGAATAGATTTAGTATTCTCAGTGGGACATTCTTATTAACTAATTGCCCAGGCCCATAGACTAAACCTCAAAGTATCACTGTGTTTAATTTTAATAGAAAGTAGAAGGCAGTGGTGCAGGTATGATTGCCAAGTGATGATCTTCACCAGATAAATAGATTTTAGTGATACAGGATTAATCTAATTGCAATCGCAATCACAATGTCAGCCTATACAATTATATAACCAAAAAGGCTGCAAGTTAATTAAACAAATATGTGCGTGTGTGAATGTGACAACCTATTCTCTGTTTGCTCCTTATCTATTCCCATAGTACATAGATTAATAGTCAGTCATGTTTAGGCATGTGATGTGTCACACAACTTTGCAGTGTGCAAAGAGTTCCAACCAGTAGGGGTGGATGCCAACGCTCAAGTAGGGTCGAGAACAAGAACTTGACCTATGTTACAGTATATGGTGACATTTTAGGTTCAGACACTGACTTAGTGTCAGTGCAAAGGGAGGAACTGTGTAAAACAAAGTGAAAGTCGTTACATCACGCGGAAACATTACAAATTTGAGACGCAGAGAAAGGTAAGATGAATGCATGACAATAAAAGCCCTGAGTTGTAAAAAGACAGCTGAAAGCTAGCCTGCAAGCCAAACAAAGCAAAACACAATTACAGATGTTTGTGAGTGTCGCTCCATCTGACAGATCGTCCCAGAGATACAGCATCAACGGCAAAGAAGGATTTCAGCGAGTGATCTGCACCATGGACAAGAGCCACCAGCTGTTTTAGTTGAGAAATACACATTTCAAAATGATCAGTAATCTGTGCAGTTTCCTTGATGACCAAGTTATCAAGGAAAATTTGTTTGATACTTGATATTATATCAGAACTGCAAATCACAATATTGGCAACGATAATCACAAAGTTACTTTTCACCAAATCATGATTGATAGTTAATGAGCAAACCACATACAACTGTCGTACTCAGGGAAATTTCATTAAGACACACCAGCTCTTACAGGAATCAAGTCTGTGACTTTTCACATACGGGATGCTCTTGAACCACTAAATCTCCCTGCTGCCCTAGGAATTCCACTCATGCTGAGCTGTTGGGAAGTAATTTTTTGTTTACGGTCGCTATTTGGCTTTACTTGTTTGGTTGGTTGACTTGTTTATGTTAATTTGTCTTTTATGCTTTGCTAAGCATTGGATAACTTCCTATATGTGGTTACACACAGCAAATTGGTCCATTAGAAATTGATGTAAATGAAAGTGCATGTGTGTGTATGTCTCTGCGTGTGTGTGCCCATGTCTTTGTTTCCATTTTGTTTAAATACCATTTTTGTGTAGAGTAAAATGACTGTGTGAGTGTGTATGAGTATTCCCACTTTGGAATAAGGAATTAGCCTGATTTTAAGACCACAGCAAGTGATTAATGTTGATTTAATACAACTAAAAAACAAATGCCAATTCTCATATTTGACAGTATTCTCATATAACTGTTCTGAAATGGTTTCATCATCTTGTTTGATAAATTACACACATGTATGTACACGTTCAACTGATAAACTGTTGATTATCAGTGGCTTATTAGCATTGTCTGTTTCCCATTGTCATATTACTAAGTAATTGTTAATTTTACTAAAAGTTCAGTGTTATTGCACACACAGAGATGAACACCTCCCCAAGTGTTAGTTAAACACATTGTTAATTGAGCAGGTCAGATAATACAAAGCAAATGTCACAGTCCTGGTGTATTTTAATCCTGATGATGTATTCCTGGATTATTATTTTTTACAGGATGTACATTGCTGCATTCTGAACATTTCTACCTATTTTGTCAAAGCTGATTCTCTTAACTTCTCCCACTAATTACTACAGAAGTTTTGTTGTTCTATTAAATAACTTGAATTCCAGTGTTTTTCTTTTTTTCTTACTGGCACCATTATCCAAAAATGTGTTGATACATTTTCTTCACACCTGCAAATAGGCATCGTTTTTGCATTTAAATGCAGCAGCTCATTTTATTTCATTTTTATTTCTCAGGAGTTTGAATCCTGCTGTTTTACTTGTGTCCTTTACTGCAATTAAGTATTTTAGGGTGCTGTTGACATACATCACTTAATGCAGGTGTATGTTATTATAATTTTTTGTTCAAGGTATCAGTCCATGTGCACCGCCGGGTCACTGTTTCTTTCAGCAGCTTCCAAACACTCTTGAAAATTACCGAAGACACTGGTTCAGAATGCAAGAAAAAGTGAAGTGGTTAATCCATGCTGTGTCTCAGCGTGTCAGTGAGTCTGTCTGTAGTGACTGTGTATAGTGAGTCTCTCTCTCCCTCTGCCGCTATTTACCTTTACAGACATGTACACAGGCATCACCCAGGCACAACGTAAACTGCATGCACACACTCTTGAATTCCCTGAGCCCTCAGTCACTGCAGATGAAAGGAATCCCTGGCCTCTTTTCTTTCTTCATCAGAGTTGTCAAATTGGTGTAAAATTCTCAGTAAATAAATTGGAACATCTCCTGCTTGTATTATTCAGGAGAAAAAACACATTTAATCAAGCAAACACAGAATTTTCTACAACATGTAACCTTACATTTTCAGTCCCCCTTTTAGACAGAGATCACGTATACATTACCATTAAGTTGACCCTATGACGACTTTCCTTATTTACACTAAACCAAACAATGCCACTTGCCGGTATCTCGGTAGTAGAGACGTGACGTTTAACATGACGTCTACTGTGATGTACTGTATAACACAACGTGTCAGAAATGTTATTCATACTTTCAAAGCAAAGGCAGTGAACCAAATATTGATCTGCAGTATATACATTTATGACCTGATTCTGACTCAAGCAAAATTGTTGTGCATCCTATACAACATAAGATTCGGATTTATGCAAGCAATGGGTTCATGCAATAAGACGTACAGTACATTGGGTGAGAAACAGGGAGCCCCTCAAAGAACAGCTATGACATGTGAGATTAGGCAGAGGTAACTGGTTAGATTCAGGGTCAAGTTGGGGTCAAATTAAACAAAGTAACGTACCACTGGCTGGGATAGATATCTTAAACATACTTTCCTTATTCAGCAGTCTTAAGAGTCTCCCTTTTTGTCATCCAGCAGATGTGGTAGAGTGGACCAGGAGAAACTACTCCGGTGGCAGGTTGCAGAATTAAGTTGTTAAAACATCAACACCCCTTTGTCCCCAATCAGCTTCTCACCTTTCACACAGATGTCCAGCACTGACACTGCAATTTCACTACCTCCATTGCATGGCGGGAGCGTGACAGTGCCTAACAGTTCTGTAACACTACATTCTGCTTCCTGTCATTAATGTATTTCTGTGTTTCCCTATCTCCTTAGGAATTTTATGACCATGCAAAGACACTGTGGCAGGATGAAGGGGTCAGGGCATGCTACGAGAGATCCAACGAGTACCAGCTAATCGACTGTGCACAGTAGTACGTAACTATCTGCTAGTCCAGCTAAAAGTGGTTTCCTAATGTCATCAAATGTTGTGTTTTGTTTGACCGATTGTCCAAGTTCCACACAACACAAAGAAAAGTCCAGAGCACCTCCATATCCTAATGGACATATAACCAAACCGTAAAACCTCAGTGTTATACGGTTCAATTCCCAACAGAGGCTTTTGTTGCATGTCATATCATCTTCTCTCTCCCACACATTTCCTGTCTGCCTCTTTACTGTCAACTGTCAAAACAAAGGTAAAATACCAGCACCAAAAACGTTATTGCAAGGGAATAATTGGTATTGTTGTTAAAAAATACTTAAATTATGTAAAGAAATTTCTTTTCCTTTTTTTTCCCCATAATAAAACTCCTCTCAAATCAAGCGCTCTGCAGCTATTTTAGAAAATTTATTTGAGAGTAACCCATTAAATAAAAAGAGCAAAACTTCTAAGAGAGATTGATAAACCACCTATTAATAAACCCATCCATCCATCCATTTTCTTAACCGCTTGTCCTCGTAAGGGTCACGGGGGGTGCTGGAGCCTATCCCAGCTGTCATCTGGCGAGAGGCGGGGTACACCCTGGACAGGTTGCCAATCCATCGCAGCTATTAATAAACCACAAATTTATATTCATGTGTTAGGAAATCTTAATCATAGTCTAAACCAGTAAACTCCATCTAAGGATTTTCAGACTTCTTCTTTTTCTTTCGGCTACTCCCTTTAGGGATAGCTTCAGCGGATCATCCATCTCCACCTCACTCTATTCTCTACCTGTTCCTCTGTCCTTCCATCCTCTTACATTTTCTTCTTTAGCACGTCCATAAACCTCTTCTTTGGCCTCTTGTTAGTACCATCCTCAGCATTCGTCTCCCGATACACTCCGCATCCCTCCTGCACACGCCTAAAATGTTTGTCATCTACGTATCTGATTTAGCACAGGTTTTACACTGGAAGCCTTTCCTGATGCAACCCTCCCCGTTTATCCAGGTCCGCTTGGTACCAGCACTAAGGGAGCTCTGACTTACATAGCCTCAGTGGCTGAGTTGGTGACCAAAGCCTACAATCTGTCTAAATCTGTGGACACTTAAGAAATCATTTGAAATTCCTTTTTGACGTGGCTGTCACTAAAAACCTTTTGTTTTGCAATTTTTTCATGTTTTTATTTAACTCCTGTGAAGAGCATGAGTTACACTCAAGTTTTCCACGTTTCGTCCTCTGGTAATCATTATTTTAAACATTCACAGAACAGTAACTTAACATATTGTTAAGTTAGTTTCTCTGTAGGCTTTAGGGAAACTATGATGTATAGCATTAAGATTAGGTGAAGTCATGTCTATCCTGACTCCGGCCCCTGTAACCTTCGTCTGAACATGCTAGTTAAGGACATGCAGGCGTGGATCCATGTGGTTGTCAGCATCCTGTTTTGTCTTTATATCTATAAAAATGTGCATTAAGTGATTTTAATAGCATCCCGTGGTTTAAAAAAAAAAAGATAGGAGGACTCCAAGGTCTCCCCAAGAAAAGTGGTCAGCGTAGGTGAGGTAAATGCTGCCCCCACCCCTGTCTTGATCACAGCTACTGGTAACAAACTTAAAACTAACTTCAACTTCATGTAGACGCACAGGACTAAACCATATCTAACTGGTGATTAGAGAAGTAATTTCCGTCCGATATCTGCAGCATTCATTGTTCTAAGTTGACTAAACTACCAAAAGAAGTTATTTTTCCATGAAACATAAATATAAAGGTGCATGGCAACATCAGTACAGTACAAGCTTTGTGCCCATTAAGTAACTAAATTGAGGTATGACTGTGTACCTAGTATGTACATACATACATGTACAGTGACTCGGGTAAAGTGACTCACTGGAGTAGTTTTCTGTGTATTTCCTGCCTGTATAAACTGACAGACGGATATTAAGTCAATGCAAATGCAAACACATAGCACCAACACTGGCAATTATATTGCCCCATATAAGTAGACCGTACATGCTGTGTGAACTGGTCGAGGAGAGGAGCCAGTGGCAGTTATCTTTAAACATTACATGTTGTGGCTTTTGCACGTAGCTGGATCTCACAAGTTTCTTTACTGATGTGTTGATGTGACACGTGCATATACAATTGCAAGAGTGAGTCACTGACAGCATCATACATCACATCTCCAAAAGCCAACCATTCACTGTCATATAAAAATTGATGCATATATTTTTTTTTAAGGTCTTTGTGGTGGCCAGTAGCAGACGCATCTTAAATTTGTATGTAACAGTTCGGAGTTGATTGCAACTTAACACACTGATGCCCAGTTATCATTTTCAAAGCAAAAGCAGGTGAGAAGACAGAAAATAAAAAGTTTTCATAAAACAGCAGCGGTTTTCAGTTTTTGGAGCAAACATGGCCGAGGCTGAGTCATCTACAAATTATGAGGATGTTTAAAGGAGGAGGGGTGCCATTTGAGCATACCTTTGCTCCTCAGCTGTGGACCACAAGTCTTTAGCCTATAGTTCACTAGTAGATCACTCTTGGTGAACATTACATATAATTAATTTTGCACTTTGAGTTAGTTTTGGTCTTTAAAAAGTGTACTAAGGAGAAAATTCTCCTGTATTTTTCCCTCAGGTGGTTGAGATGGTACAGTCCGGTCTTTTGTTCCCTCCCTCTTGTTGCTCCCATATCCAGCACATATCTTTTCTCCTCTGTCTCCCTTTTCTCCATCTGCATCTGTCTGTCTTCCATCTTTATGGAGCAGCTCGAGCCACACACGATTGGGAGCTGATACACTATTAATAGCGCCTGTAGTTGGGTCTCCATGGTAACCGTGCAGGAGGCCAGGGCGCTGGGGAGCTATTTTTGAAATCTGCTCTGTAATGTCAGACAGACGCCACTACGCTTTCATTCTCTTTCAGTCTCTCTCTCTCTCTCTCTCTGTCATCTCCCCCTCTTTCTTCTTCCTGCACGTGCACTCTCATCTCTCTGTTTCTGTCTTGACACGTGCACTGTGCACCATGTTGACATCCTTCTGTTTTTTTCCTCTGTCCATCTCTCTTCAGAGTCTTTGTCTTTCAGGAATACACAGATTTTGGCCCTTAGATCTGCTTACCATTGTGTGATGGGAAGTTCCTGACGTAGTTCACAGATGATGCTAAAGTGATTCAGTGCTTGTGTATAGTGGATGATGCAAACTAACATGTCAGAGTAATCAAATCAACACTGGAAAACATTGTGTTTATGGCTCCACATAGTAACTTAGTGAAACATTTATTATACATATTTCGGGTGCATAAAATAATTGTGATAATTAGCCACATCAATATTATTTAGATCAGTCTGTGATATTGTTGTGACAGTAACAAGTGAAACAGAAATTAAAGCTAATGTTGGAGATTTTTCTGGACATACAGAGAACATCGTTCTAGCTTTAGATTTTATTTTCTCTTTAAAATAGTTTGAAGAAAGTTTTTTTTTTTTTTTTGATACCTTGACATGATTTACTCAATTTTTCAGGGTTTTGGCTGTTTTCAAACTTTGACTCTGCCCACCACAAACATACTGTAGCAATGCCCTGGGTTTTTATAGTCAAGTTAATTTTATTTGTACAGCACTTGTCATTCACAACAGCAGTTAAATGTGATTCGCATCAACACGAGCGCAAACTGATCAATATTAAATCATATCAAGTCAGATGTGGGATCTGCACCAAAATGACCTCTCTGTCCTTAGACCTTCAAATTGGACAAGGAGAAGCTCTCCAACAAAAATATAGTCTGATATTGTCCACCATCTCTGTCTAATATGTTATAAATAGATTTTTGATAATGATCATGTGATGTTTAGAAAAATAAGTTAGAAAGGAGAGGTGTTTGTGTGAGCCAGAACATTTCCCTGCACATGTTCACCCACATGATATTTAGTTCTTTCCTGGAGATTTTTAAATCAGCAGATGCTGCAGGTGACCCACCTTCTGCATATCAATAAACTGTTTTGTGAGCAGCAAATACAGTTTTAAATTTATTTTTAAAAAGTGCCACACATTTACACTTGATATTGCTTTTGTTGGCACAGGAGAGCTGAATTTCTTTTAGTCTCTCATTTTTGGATTTGTATCTCCCAGTTTTTGAGTTCTTCTGGGTTCAGGTACTTCTAGGTATCTTTATTTCCTTCTACCACGTGCACTCATGCATTTTAACATATTGGACAGGTACATTTCTCAGAGGCAGGGAGGACACCTCTGTCCTCAAGGTTTCCCGCTGAGCAAAGAACAATCTCGGATGTTGGTTTCATTGGTGTGTTTGAGTCCATATGTTTTATCATTCAAGATTTAGAAAACTTTGAGTCACAGAGGGAAATTCTTTTGCTTATTACAGCTGCTCTCTGTTCAAAAGGAAAAGAAATATCCACTACAAGGAAAAGGACCACTCCAACACCAATACAGAAAACTCAATAAGGATAAAGAAAATATAAAGATGGACATAAAGGTCTTCACAACATGCAGTATAAATCCTATGAGGGGAAAATAGCTGCTGTATTTCAAAACTGTCTCAACTGACATGAGTCATGCATGAGTGAAACTTTTATTTAATATTTTACTAAAACACATGATGCATTTAAATGTTACTGAGAGTAGTGCATTTATATGTTTAGAGTACCAAGTGCTGCTTTTTAGTTTTCGTAGTTACTGTAGTTGTTTTCCTTAATACATAGGAAGCAAATATCTGATCTAGTAATATGCCAATAATTGTTATTCTGTTTTTTCTTTTTCTCTCCCTGCAGCTTTCTAGACAAGATTGACATTGTGAAACAGAATGACTACACTCCAACTGATCAGGTGGGTGAATTTCTTTCACCACAATTTAATACATCCTACACTTTGTTATACAAGTGTATCCGCTTTTTTATATAGAGGTATTTCAAGGTCATGTGGGTTTGAAAGTGTGGCCTGTATCAGAAATTAAATCATGTACATCCACGTTGGAGACTAAAAGGGACCAAGAGTTGGAGTTGGATCCAACAGAAAATTTTCAACTGGCAACAGAGCAACATAGCATCTTTATTCTGTTCTTTTTCTGTTTCAAAGTTTACATTATTCTTCATAGCATCAAAGACCAATCTCATGTCGGTATTTTACTGAAGCTGTCCCTTAGGAAGCCTAGAAATGGGGTCAGAAAATAAAAACATCTCATGCCCCAGTTTCTTCAAGTTTTTCACCCTGATCTAGAAAAGAAGCCCAGGACACAGGAGTGATATTTAAAATGTAAAGCTTGCTCCAGATTTTGCAGTGTAAGCATTCAAAATCATGTCAAATATCTTTATCACTTGAGCGTTTTTGGTACCATTTCCCATTTTTACCAGGATTTACTGCGGTGCAGAGTATTGACTTCAGGGATCTTCGAGACAAGATTCCAAGTGGATAAAGTAAATTTCCAGTAAGTAAAAAAAAAAAAAAAGGCAGAAAAATGCTAGTGATATGTATGGGATAATTTCTTAACAAACTTAGACAAATGGACCAGTGTAACTAAGAGGTACAGTTTGTCCACATGATGGCAGCATTTTACCTGTTAATACTAAGGCCTTGTTTAATTCCCACAGTATGTTTGATGTTGGCGGTCAAAGGGACGAACGCCGGAAATGGATTCAGTGCTTTAACGGTAACTTTTATTTATTTTTTCTTCCCCTCGTGTCACTCATCTCATGCCTCTCTCTCTCGCTCTCGCTGTGACTGATTTATCTCTGTCCCGTTCTCGTCGTCAGATGTAACGGCCATCATCTTCGTGGTGGCCAGTAGCAGTTACAACATGGTGATCCGAGAGGACAATCAAACCAATCGTTTACAGGAGGCCCTCAACCTCTTCAAGAACATCTGGAACAACAGGTGAAGAGAGACTGACACCGTCTGCATGTTTAATGTTACTGTGTAGAAGTAGCAATGGTGGTAAAAGTTCCTTTCCAGTTTCAGATTGACTGCATACTAAATCAGAAAGCCTTCCCAGTTCATCCAAAAAATGCTGTTCAGTGGCAACTGGACTTGCTTGAAGTTGTTGAAGATGTTTCACCTTCCACCGAGAAAGCTTCCTCAGTTATGACTCGCTGGCTGGAGTTGCAGGTTTATAAACCCTGTGGAGTCTTTGAGTCGTAAGCACTTGATGGTCACCTGTGGGTTGTTGCAACCCAGAACTTAAAGCAAATGAACTTGCCACTGAACAACATTTTTTTTTGGATAACCATGACCTGAATGACTGAGAATCTTTACAGGCATCTCAGTTCATCAGATTTTTGTAGCTGCAGTCAAGGGGGGTAAGCTTTATGCACTTTATGAACTGTTTTTTTTTCTCCTGAATTACTGTGTAACTACATGCAGAGATTCTCTAACAACAAACAACAAAAAACCAGTCAAAGATAAATCACGTGCTGTATTTACAACTCAAAGGGTAAGCTAATAAAAGTTGTAGAAAGGTTAAAAATGATCAACATCTTTGGCAGTGTGTCCCACATCACAGCAGGGATTATCACTCAGTTTAATTCTGACAGCTATATACTACATAAGTAAAAGTTACTCCATCCTTAATGCTGCAGGTTTCAGTTGTGGAAATGTCCTGTTTATATTTTTTGTATGAAACTTAAGTACGCATTTTGCAGACTCTCATTTTTCTCTAGCTAGCAAGTGTCTACACTCTCAGTGAAACCCTGTTTGTATGTACTGTTACAAACACCAAGCACTGATTCCCTCTTATGTCTCTCTTTACGCTCAGAAACAGTTTGATGTTTCAGTGTCTTACCTTAATTCAATGTTTTGTCCTCTTCAGGTGGCTGCGGACCATTTCTGTCATCTTGTTCCTAAATAAACAGGACCTGCTCGCAGAGAAAGTGCTGGCAGGAAAATCCAAAATTGAAGAATACTTTCCTGAATTTGCTCGCTACACTACCCCCGATGATGGTGAGCAATCGTGTTAGTTTTATCCAGTTTAAACACTTTGAAATGGCCATTTATTTAGACACAAACATGTCAGTCTACTGACTCGTTTGCTACTAGTAGCTGTAGAAATGCAGCTGCTGTTTTTCCACTTATTATTAATATTTGGGGAAATAATCTAATCGTTGTTTGTAAAGTAGGGTGGCCAGACACCCCAAACTGCCTCAAACAGTCCCAACTGGAAACTGGTCTATGAAAAATACCAAGACGTCCCAGTTTCTGCCACCTGTGCTAAATATGTCCCAGTTAAAAAAAACAACAACTCTTGCTTATCACTGTAAAAATGTCCTGAGCCTGCAGAAACATTCCCCTGCTTCTGTACAGTAGGTATTCACCAAGAAATATAGTGATAAATCTGCTCTTAGTGTAATGGGTTTTCTCTCTGTGTTAGAACTGTACACAAGCCTTGACTTACACCACCATTAAAACTTGATCTGTTAGGGACAGTGTAGTTATTCACTACAAGAGGTCATCTTTAATTGACACCTGCGAGATTGCTCTGCTCACACTTGACAATCACGGCAGTCTTCA
The DNA here is from genome assembly GCA_032362345.1 of Sandelia bainsii. Classification (NCBI taxonomy): domain Eukaryota; kingdom Metazoa; phylum Chordata; class Actinopteri; order Anabantiformes; family Anabantidae; genus Sandelia; species Sandelia bainsii. The sequence continues at coordinate 9,248,559 of JAUMHL010000028.1, read as the reverse complement.
GCTAGTTACATAATTACTCACATTATAACGTAAACTTGTTACTACTATTACTAGTACTACTAATATACTAATATATCTCAATTCATCCATCATCTCTCTGCTCTCTCAGCAACGCCAGAGCCTGGAGAAGATCCACGTGTTACAAGGGCAAAGTACTTCATAAGAGATGAATTCCTGGTACGTGTATAAGCAGACCTGTCTTGTCTATCATTTTCTTATCAACTACTACAACCAAAACCAACAATGATCTGATCTTATTACTTGCGAGTATTGTCTAACAGCTGTTTTGTCTGTACTATAAAGTTCCAAAAAGACATCGGTGAGCCATAGTACTGCACTGGTCCCTCATTACAATTACCATTGGAACTGTAGTTTATTTTCAGTCGATTGCACATGCCAGACCACTCATGTGGTAATGCCCAACAAGTGCTCTACTTACTCCATGTTTGAGTTACAGTTGCTAAAAACTGCTCTGCCTGGCTGTTTCTGGAAGTTATTGAAATAAAATAATATATTTGTTGTTAAAACTTAATTAGGAACAAATGGTCATAGTGAAGAAGCTGCACAGAAACCACTGATGTACTGTATTGTCGGTTTGTTTTTTTCATTTCAGATAACCAAAAATATAGAATTCTCTATTGAGCTAAACATGACGTGACCATGAATGCACTTCAGCAGAGAAAACCGTCAAGTTTCTCAGAAGTGTTAATGTAATATATTTAACAAATCCGTTTTTCATAATTTTCTTTCTCCATCTACAGAGGATCAGCACAGCAAGTGGGGATGGAAGGCACTACTGTTACCCCCACTTTACCTGCGCTGTCGACACAGAAAACATCCGCCGTGTCTTCAATGACTGTCGAGACATCATCCAGCGGATGCACCTGCGGCAGTACGAGCTGTTGTGATGGGAGAGCAAAGGTGTTCCTCCAGAAACACAAAAACAGATCGGACTGTGATAAACTTTGACCCTTGAGTCTCTGAACTCCCCTCTTCCAATGGAAGTGAGTGAGCTCTTATGAAGGAATAGGGGCCAAAATACAAATACACATACACACACACACGTGCACGCACACACACACACACACACTTACTGTAAACACACCCTGAACCCAGACCTTCTCCTGATGCCACCCCCTACCTGCAGTAGACAGAAATGTTTCAATGGAGGTGTTTTAGAGACTAAGACATAAACAGACTCTGCTATCCACCTTCAGCCATATTCTGTTTACTTCTCAACATCATGTACCATCCCTGTTACCTTCACTTTTCCAAAAACCCAGAGTGGCCCAGTCTGGACTGTAATTCCAGCAGTGAGGAGGGTTTGAGCTGTCGTCGAAATCAGCTACTTTAGTGCAACTGTTAAACTGTTGAATTACTGCAAATAAAGAATAAACATGTCACAACAGATCAGATTAACACTGTATCTAACAGAAAACACAAGCACTGGGCTCAGGACTTGACTCAAACCGTGTACATCAGTCCTTCTTATCACTTATACAAATCCATAAATCCAACCGCAGAATCTGCTTGCACACAGAAACACGGCAGGATCACCGAGCTGCTGGATACGGATTTTTTTCGCCACAGTGCTTTGAGATTAAGGGCACTGACTGATTGACTGCACCGCCAAGCCTCAAGGAGCAGCGTTACCGCAGATTTAACGGACGAAGGGTGTGTTGTGAGCAGTCAGGCTGCAAGGGGCGGAGGTTCACAGGAACAGGACAGACTCCTGTGTGAAATTCTCTGATGGAGGTCGGACATGTTTGGTGGGGATTGTGACGCAAGTCCCTCAGTTTCTCCACAGAATAGTTTTGCCACATGACTTTGCCTTGGTGGCGGTGAAGCGAAACGTGGGGAGGATATTACTGAGTTTAAAACAAAATAAATAAAAAATGCCAACTTTTATGGAACTTAAACAGAGAACAAAAGCATCCTTCTTCAGTACAGTACCACATAAGTTAAAGAGAACTCTCATCTTGTCATGACCCTGTACTTTCTCCACAGTTTTTGTCTGTGTAGACTTTTGTGCCATTGTGCCCTGTGCGTGCTCTTTCTTTATTGTTTCTCTTTCAGTCTCTGTCATTCTTTCCTTTTTTTCTTCCCTGCTCTTTCTCCTCTGAGGATTTTACGCACTCTCCATCTTCACATTTCTCTCTTGTTTTCTCCATCACTTCCCCTCCTCCTCATCTCTACTACCTTCCCATCTGAGCTTTCGCCCTGTGAGCGGTGCACTTTTATTTTAACAGAAAATAAAATATAGTAATCCTGGAATATAAAAAACAAGAAGATGACTACAACAAGTGGGACACAAATGTTTTTTGTTTTCTTTACTACTGTGGTCACCTGCTCACACTTCCCTGCTATTTCTCTCTCTGTCATTCCTCCCCCTCCTCTAGCTCCTTTGTATGTTTGTCTTTACTTTACTGCTGATCTATTATTCTTGTACAGACTGTAAAATGTATTATTTTGTACAACTTTATTGAAAAAATAACTTTTAGAAGATCCCTGTGCCTTGATCACGACTGTACGTGTGTAATGAGCTAAAGTGGGTGTCATACTGCGCTGTATAGCTTGGCCAATCCCCTCCTAACCCCCTGCCTCCTTCACCACCTCTCTCTCTCTCTCTCTCTCTCTCTCTCTCTCTCTCTCTCTCTCTCTCTCTCTCTCTCTCTCTCTCT
>JAUMHL010000028.1:9218691-9245778 GCA_032362345.1 Sandelia bainsii | reverse complement strand
CCCTCTTTTTTCTCTCTCTCTCTCTCTCTCTCTCCCTCTTTTCTCTCTCTCTCTCTCTCTCTCTCTCTCTCCCTCTTTTCTCTCTCTCTCTCTCTCTCTCCCGTCTGCTGCCCCTCTCTCCTCGGGGATGCAGGACAACCATTCGTAGCTTTTGTAGTATTATTTCTCTTCCCCTATCCTCCCATTCTCTTTATGATTTAAATGTCTATTTTTGGATCCATATACCCCAAAAAGATAAATATATGAAATGTATATGGGTTTTAAAAAAAGTATTTTATTAGAATCAAATGAACCTTGACAAATTGTACACTTGATAGTGTGCGTATTGCTATAACTTAAATCCTTTCAAATGAAGTTGTGTTCAGATTTCTTTTGTTTTCTTCTGTTGACATCTGCAGAGGACATTTTGAAGGGTTAAAGAGGAGAGGACAGATGCAAAACATTGCTTGTTTCTACAGTAATCTTATCATTTTTCTGAAAGATAACAAAAAAGGAATTAATTTGGTTTAGCGGTTTATTTTCTGATGAGGACGGTCCTCCTTAGCCTTGCACAGCAGAGGCAGACTGTACAGTATTAGCATCTCTCTCATTTCAGTGCCCTAGTCTTCATTTAATGTGTACATCAAATATGGGTCTCTATTTCTGAACAGGAGCTCTAAGAAATAAAGTTGTTTTTGTTTTTTGGTGCAGACAGCAACAGGTCTGTCATTACACATAAACAGACACACCTACATGTACACAGGCAGCGATGCTTTCTACTCTCTTATATAAGCTGCATTTCTGCAATCTTATCCTTAAATTTTCATCATCCGGAAGGGTTGTTGTAAATCCACATTAGAGGAAGCAGAGTTTCCTCTTCAAAAACGGACTCTGTATATATGGGGACATGAGAGCCTCTGGTTGTGAATCTCACAAATATTGTGGAACTTCTTATTGAGAGTTAGATAATGAACTCTCCTCAGTCCCTGTAAAAGTGTAACTAACGGCCTTGTCCTGCAGTCTGAAGATAAAATGTACTGAGTGGACAGAGTGTGAGCTAATATTCCCAACTGTAAAACTACAGGGTTTCATCTCACAAGGTGTTTTATTTGGCAAACACAAACAATTCTCTCATCTAAAATTGTCTTTAGAACACACAAAATTTGTTGCTTTCAGTCTGTGTGACTGGAGTGGACTGTGTGCTGTAAGTATAAAGAAAATGGTTTTAAGGGCAAAGATGCAGCAAAAGCCGCAAGTTAAACCATACTTTTTACGACAGATACTATGCTTGTCTTTTCATTTTGTATGAGAGCTGATCTCTAATGAGAAGGATGGAAATCTAAAGAAGGTGCAAAGTTAAAATGTTAACCTGGACGGAGTCAAAAAGCACAGCAGGGTAACCAATCATATGACATCCATCTGTTTACGAAAGCTTTAACATACAGTAGTATTTACTTCTGAGGTAACATTGTCATGAACCTCAAGTAATAACCAGGGAGGTAAAAAATATGGCTAGTATGCAACAGGACTGTTAAGTGTCAGTAATAAATATTAAATGAAATAGGAAACCACTGATCTACAATATAAATATATATATCTATATATACACCACACGTATATACACTACCAGTTAAAAGTTTGGACCTACCTTCACACAAAAAGTGTTTCTTCTCATTCTCATTCTTCAACGTTGTACATTAATACTGAACAAATTGAAATCATGACGCAACAGATATGGAATTATTTTATTATATTTTTATTATACATTTAGCTGTGGCACACTTGTTGCATTCTCTCATCAGATTCACAATGTAGTTACCTGGAATGGTTTTCTGTTCACATTCTCTTGCCTTGTCAAGAGTTAATTTGTGAAATTTCTTGCCTTTTTAATGTGCTTTAGACCATCAGTTGTCTTGTGCAGATGAAAGGAGGGTAAAAAGTCAATAGCTCTATAAGTGCTACTACAACTACTTTACAATCTATATTATGGCAAGAAACACTCAATCTCAAGGAATGAAGGTCAGTCAATACGAAAACTGTCCTTTGGTCGGATGAGTAGAAACTTCTGGTTCTAACCTTGTCTTTGTTAGACATAGAGAGGGTGAACGAACACGTCCTGAATGCAGAGGTGTGATGGTGTGGGGGTGCTTTGCTGGTGCACACTTCACCAGCATGGCTACCACAGCATTTTTCAGCGACATGCCATCCTGTCTGGTTTACACTTGTGAGACCATCATTTGTTTTCCAACAGTACAATGACCCCAAACACACTTCTAGGTTATGCAAGAGCTATTTGTCCAAGAAGGAGACAGTTGGAGTGCTGCATCAGTTGACCTTAGACTTAGACTTTACTTTATTAATCCCACCATGGGGAAAATGAGCTGTTACAGCAGCACAAGAGAAAAAGAGCAGACTAGTGATTAGAGATACAATAGAAAATAAGTAAATAAAAATGGAGAATAAAAAATAACTAAGGTGCAATTAAAAAGAAAAAAGGACAATATATCAAAAACTGCCAAGAATGCAGAAATCAGTTAAGTGCAATACAATGCAAGAATGAATTTTACAATGTGTCAGTAATACTTGTGTATTTTAGCATGTTTATTTGTTCCGCGTGCACATTGTATAGTCTGACTGCAGTCGGTATAAAGGACCTGCAGTAGCGCTTCGTCCTACACAGTGGCTGTAACAGTCTACTGCTGAAGGAGCTGCTCAGGGCCTCCACAGTCTCATGCAGGGGGTGAGAGGTGTTGTTCATAATGGACATTTGCTTGTGTATCATCCTCCTCTCACCCACCTCCTCTATTAAGTCCAGGGGACTGACCAGACAGAGCTGGCCCTCTTCACCAGTCTATTGATTGCCTCCACAATCATCCATTTGAGATGGTTTGGGATGAGTTGGACAGGAGAGTGCAGGAAAAGCAACCAACAAGTGCTCAACACCTCTTTGTCAAACTTCTTTAAGATTGTTGGAAAACTGTTCTAGGCGAACCTCGTGAGGCTGACTGACTGAGGGTGCATCAAAAATATAAAACATATTCTGAGTTAACACTTTTTAGTTTACTACACAATCCCATGTGTTCTTTCATAGTTTAGATGCCTTCGGTATTAATGTACAATGTTGTAAATAGTACAATTAAGGAAAAACCACTGAAGGAGAAGTTTTGTCCAAACATTTGACTGGTAGTGTATGTATGCAGTATGTGACTGTAGTTTTTATTGTATTAGGTAAATTCTCTACTCCAATGAAGGAATGCTATACCAGGAAATGAAAGCCATGTTGCTCATAAAAGAAAATAGACACTGTAACATAGTTTTGGGAATTGAAGAATTAATTATGACCTCTGTTCTAAAGAAACTAATTCAACTCCCAGCAGTGGAAACTGATTCACAAGGAATGTCTGGAAAGTCCTGACTCAGCTCCTTCGTGAATAACGTCTGGCCTTGTGATTGTTTGCCTAACAAACGTTTGATCACTCAGATTTGCACTAAAACTGAAATGACAGTAAGAAGCAAAGTGGACTCCTACTTTAAAGAGTCTGAAAGATAATTGTCATGCAGTCCCACTGAACAGTGGTGCAGAAATCTTTGCTTCTAAATGTTTTTAAGCTAGGCCTGTCCTTCTAACCAATCAGAGAATTTAAATTATTTCTGCTTTAATAATAAATTTTGGACAATTCTCATTTATTGTACTTTCTTAATGATGACGAGCTGAAGAGGTGGGCAGAGCACAGTGGAGTGTGCAGCAGTGAGAGGGAGGGCTGTGTGGAGCAGAGTGGATTGATTTCAAGTCTCATGCTAGTGCTATAGTTTACGTTGCATAGCTTTAACAGAATAATTTTTTTTTTTTTTTAAAGAAAGAAATTAAAAACATCTATTGTGCTTCTCTTTGTTTTCTGGTCCTAATCTACTGAGGGTGTGAGGGTGTATGATAAGGGGACATACAAGCTCATTATTACTAAAATCTTTGCTACAGCCCGGACCAGAACCCCCCAGGTGGGAACCATGACAGAAAACTGTTCTAGTCCCTTAACTTTGTTAGTAACAGAAGTTTTAAAGATTTTCCTGAAAAACACGAGACCTGTTTGCAGTAAATATTAACCACAAATCTGATCCAATAACAAGTTACATTAGGTAAAGAAACAACTCTGAATACATATTTTAATAACAAGTAGAAAAACTAACATTGCCAACAAATGTTTGTTGGCAGTGAATAGGTGTAGAGAAGGTGTAAGAAAGATTACATCCTTTCATAAGCATTACTGAACCAGAGGGAATTGCATCACAGACTGTGGCAACATTGGAGTGGTTTAGCAGACTTTTTAAACCTACATAGAGGAATTTGTGATTTGTATTTGGATTATTATTCTGAGGGGGAATTATGAAAAAATACTGTACATAACTCAAATGTATTAATAATTATCCAGAGAGATAACTCTCCACTTAAAAGCAAAGTCAATTAAATTTAAAAAGTCAAGGGCCTTTGCAAACTGCTCAACAAGACACCCCCTGTCCTTAGACCCTTTCATCTAAAGACAGATGAAATGACTAATCTGAGGAGCAACAAGTTAATTCTTATTTAGCTTTAGTTAGCTTATTTTGTGGATTGCTTAATGAAGTTATAAATTAAGCATCAAGGTTTAAGTTAACTGACTGAGCTTTTGTGGAATAGTTCATGCACCCTGAGGAGTCTTTGTATTTATGGAGAAGAATCTGCCTGCAGACAAGATAGCAGACTGCTCTTATGCTGGTGGACCATTTGAAATGCTGGAATAATTTTTGTTTCGTTTAAACTCTTCTGTGCCATATTTTATACCTGTTTGCAGTTTACAGCGCAGATGTGTAATATGCTCTCCTTTTAAAACATTTTGTTTCACTGGAGTGTAGTCCCCAACATTCGCTTTTTATTGGTACTGCAACTAAAGGCTAAATTTTTGAACAGAAAAAATTAACGGAATTTCTTGAAGTTGATGTTGCTCTCCTTGAAACTGTATTAAGCCTAAACCTAACATGGCCTGCAAATTTTAGATTTCTGCAGAAATAATAATATTATTAATATTGTGTTGTGAAACAAATATGAATTAGACTTGCACATTTATGTTATCAACGTTCTAAGTGGTACATATGTGTAGATGTGTAGTTTTAGGCAAGTACTTGCACATTTAGGCCTATTTGAGTATTCAGATGTGTATTTTTTAATATGTGAAATACGTTTCTATATGAGCTGACGTATAGTCCCGCCCCGTTTTGCGACGTCATCGCGCTCCTTCCGACCCGTCTCTCCGTCCGTTGGTAGCACAGTTAGCACTAGCACTAACCGCCAGCAGCTGTCGGTTGCATCCAGCCAGGCAGTCCGAGTGGTGGTGCGTTTGTAATCATCCTCCTGCCCGTCCTTTTCCCCCTGCAGAAAAACCGTGGACGACAGGGTTGTTTCTTCGGGAGCCAGCGGCTTCACCTCTCCTGACCACTTGCGGTAAACAGTTGTTGTCCTCGCCGTCACGACAGGAAGAACCTCTGGGACATGGCCAGACCAGAACAAGTCCTGGTGCTTGAGCCACAACACGAACTGAAATTCAGAGGTAACGCTGAGGCAGAGGGCAGGGCCGGGGGCTAGCTAGCTAACGTAGTAGCCGTTAATGACATGCAGCGTCTCGTTGGTTAAATAAACCAGTTAAATTGTGATGAGCTGTTCCTGTTTGTTGTTGCTGCTGTTAATGACAGTTGACAGTTATAGCTAGTTCTAACGTTAGTCTACATTGTGTGTATAACAGTGGCGATGACAGTTGAAACGGCAGTGTGCGACGATGCTAACTAGGTAGCATTCAGCTAAGGTAGCTAGCAAGTCAAACTGCTAGCTGTCATTGCAGCGTCAGGGCAGGCCCAACGTGCCGATTCTCTTATTCACTCATTTGCTGCTTTTGATCTGTATTTTATCCTCTGACAGTATGTGAAACAACGTGGTGTGATCTAATTCTTGACATAAGCCTTCGTTCTGGTGTTGTTGCTAATACCAAGAAGTGATAATTCTAGTATATTCCACGATTAGTCTGTCATTGTTTAGCCTCTTTTGCATGCTTATTTCACAATATTATAAGCTAGCAAGCTTTGACTGGTAGCTTTACGGTATACTCTTACTGTGTTCCTGAATTCCTTTCCAGCTTTTCTTTATCCAGGAAGCAGAATAATTGTGAAAATACAGACTGAGCTGGTGTGCTAGGAAAAAAGGGTACTTTCTGAGACAGTTTTCTTATGGGCCTGAAATTGATGTAGAAATGGGTCAAGTGATTGCCTAAGGTAATGGCTCATTGATTGATTATTGTAGCGCTTTGAATGCAAATATAAGCCAGGAGAAGATGCACACACCCACTCAGTTATTGACAACCGTGTAACTGATTAGAGCAGAAAACACAGTGAGACAAATTTCTATAATGAAGGATGATATGTCAAAACAAGTTAAATCTTTAAGTGTGCACTAAAGTGGTCAAATGATCTAACGGGCTACAGTGTAAGTGCAAGACAAGCAACGAGAAATACATTAGCATTTGTAAATTTTCTACAGCATCCAGTTTTTGACTGCGGGCGTGGCATGAATAATAAAATAAAGGCTTGCACACATTGCTGCTCTTTTCCACTGTTTTAATGTTTAATGTGTAATGTTTATGGCTGACTTTGTGGAGTCGCTCGCAAACACTACTCACATACTCATTCTTGCAGTTCCACAAATGTGTACGCACTTTATCAAACAAATGTGGCAACTTTGTTTGAACTGGCAAAGAAATATAACAGCCCAAACTACTAAATAAGTCTATAAATCCACACATAAACACTGTGCTGTTTCTCTGTGTCTCCTTCTCAGGCCCGTTTACAGATGTCGTCACTGCCACTCTGAAGCTCACCAATCCCACAGATAGAAATGTGTGTTTCAAAGTCAAGACAACTGCGCCTCGCAGATACTGTGTGCGCCCGAACAGTGGCATCATTGACTCTGGAACCTCCATTAATGTTTCTGGTTTGTAAAAGTTTTTTCATCCTAAGGTGACACCGTTGATAAGCCTGATCAAAGTACTTTAATAATGTGATTATCTGTATTTGCTTTCATGCTGTATTTCTAGATTAAACCAAGGTATTTAGTTTCTGAGGAAAAAAATCACTACAGTTGTGGATCTAACGGTGAAGCAAAAAATGGAAGTTATTTCACTTGGCAACAACACTGACATAAAAATAATTGTGCCCTTTTACTTAAATGTAGGTTGTGAACAAGAAGAAGGCAGTGTTAAAGCTATATTAAGCAATGCTAATTATCAAAATAAAAAAAATGATTATCAGCATTGCTTAAATTCATATACTCCCAGTAATAGAACAAGAAAACCTGAACTACAAGTCAGCATGTATTTTATTTCCACACCAAAATAAATCTCCTAGCCACAGTTGCACCAACCTACAACTGGTACAGCAGCCTGCACCTAAATGTAAATCTTTGCAATTGCTGGATAACTATAACCTGCACTAAAAATATATACATATAAACAAATCTCTGCACAAAGCTATCTTGAGAAGAAAAGAAGAACTGGAAACAACAGAACTACAGCTGGATTTTTAAAATGAAGAAATATCACTGAAACCAAAGATACAACCAGTCACCTATCTTGACATAGAAGTGGGATCTGCATTGAAACTGAAGTAGTATTTAATGGATATGCAAGGTGATGGATGATGGTGTTGGATGAAAACACTTAGCTCAAAGACACAGTTTCAGTAACTGTTGTGAGTTTTTCTTCCCACTGTGTTATGTTATTTCTCTTATAATCATTACGGTCAAGCAAATCACATTCTGAGTTTCTAACATTCACTACAACAAGAGTTATTGTGCTCCTCATTGATTATCTAAGCATGAAAATTAGTTTAGTTAGTTATTAGTTTCAGGACAATATGTCAAGAGAAAACAGGTCATGGTGTAGGCCAAATCATACAATGCTTTCTAACATCTTTTAGTCTTTGCCTAAAGTTCTGGGTCTCCATTCTGTCACTGTGTTTGTCCACAGTTATGCTGCAGCCTTTTGACTACGACCCCAATGAAAAGAGTAAACACAAATTCATGGTGCAGTCCATGCTGGCTCCATACGACATGACTGACATGGAAGGAGTTGTAAGTAATGAGGAATAAGATATGATTTGGGATTATTATAAAACAAAGAATATTTTATTGAATACTATATGTAAATAATTCATCATTAGTACCTTAATCTACATCACAGTTGGCCTATTGACTGTGCGTTTTTCTTGATGAACCACATCTGTGTCTTTCTGTCTTACCTTCAGCTGAACTCTTGAATATATTAGTTTACATCTGTCTGTTCCATTGTGCAGAAGCTATTCTGAAACATGGGGACAAAACCACACATTTATAATACACCTAGAAATGAGATAAAGATGACTTGTGTTTCCATTAGAAGTAGTATCTTATACATTAAGGATAAAATAAACTGATCTGTAACATCCCTGTATGAGCATGTACTCTATCCCTTTTTCTCCTCTCATCCCATTTCTATTCTTAATCACAGTGGAAGGAGGCAAAGCCGGAAGAGCTGATGGATTCAAAGTTGAGATGTACATTTGAGATGCCCCTAGAAAATGACAAAACTGTAAGTCTAACTTTTAGCTATTTTCTCATATTGCCATCAGATTTACAAGCTCAGAAATGTTGCATTGTGTATTTCCTGAAGAACCATTTATAGTCATTTTAAGACCTTTAGATATGACGTTAAGGAAGAAAATTAGATAGATAGATTAGAAAATAGATTAGATAGATTAGAAATATTCACATTGCTTGTTTCTTTGACTTTAATGTTTTTTTACTCAGCATTTTCTCAGTCTCCTAACATCAGCAGCACATCACTCATTACATACTTTATTTATTCATTTATGATTTATTTGTTTGTACTTTCATCTCACCTCCTGCCACGTCTCTGCGCGTCTTTCCATTCCCATCCTCCCTCTCCCTCTACTCTCACCCCACCGTCCTCTCCCACCCTCATTCTCTTTCCACAGCATGAGAGTGAAAGCAACAAAATTGTGTCTTCCTCTGCCTCCTTTGTTAAGACTGACCACTATGTGCTGCCCAAGTCAGCCAGTGCCTCGCTGGATGATGGAGAGGTGAAGAAGATCATGGAGGAGTGCAAGCGGCTGCAGACGGAGGTGCAGAGGCTACGGGAAGAAAACAAACAGATCAGGGTGAGTCTGCTTTTTCTCAGAGGCTTGTATTTTCTACAAGCATGTTCTTTGACATAAATAGTAACAGAAATAGTTGAAGCGTTTCATTCTTGAATGCAAGGTCTACTGTTTGTTCCACATCATCTAAAATAAAATAACAGAGTTTTGGTAAAGAAAATCTATTTTACAGAGTTGACTGGTCGTTATAAAGAGACAAACATAATATGTGTGAGAAAGAAGCCGGTTCACTGTATCACCTCAGTCATTGCTTGAAAAAAACCTGTAGATATCAAAAGCTGTACACATCAGGTAACATAACTTTTCAAAAAATAATAAAAAATCAAATAATGTCTATTTTATGAGCCAGAATAATTATGCTATCCCTCAACCACTGGTGCTCTTGGAGGGGAAAATATCAAACTTACAGAGGATAATGCGTAGTGCTGATATGCACTGGTGTGTGTTTTAATGTGCCCATATCTGAAAAAGCTTTATTACTTTTAAACATCCACTTCAGTGCCTGGAATTAGACTTTTTTAATGCTACATCCTACCCATGGATGTGGGCATATTTCTATCTTTGTACGTTTGATGTCTATTTTCTGTTTATAATAATAACCTAATAACCTGATCTTGTATTTGGACGAGTATTAGTCTAAAGGCACCTTTCCAATGTACCCACCAGTGTTGCCAGCTCCTTTCAGAAGCAGCAGCTATTAGCTGTCAGTAATGTAGCTGCAAGTCACCCGTGATTGAATGATTCCCTGATGGCGTGGGCAGTAGTTTACTTGAAAAATTAAACTTGACAATGTGCTATGGTGGGCAAACTGTGCAATAACTTGTGGGTTTACATGGACTTATTTACATCAGTAATTTGATTTATCTATTACTGCAACTGTACTTGGAAGCATTTTTTGCTGTGTGTGTGTGTATTCTGAAGATAACTGAGATTATTTTAACAGAGCTAATTGTCGAAATTTAACAAATACAGAGTGAAAAACAACATACAGTATTTGTAGTTCTAAAAACCACTGTATTTTCATCTTTATTTCTTTTTATTTTATTATATCTGTATTTCTGACTTCTCTCTCTTCATCACAGGAGGACGATGGGCTGCGGAAGAGAAAGGCAATGCCAGCAGCCGCTTCTCACTCCTCCACCATGGTGACCTCAACTGTGAGGGACGAAGGCCTAAGCACCCGCCTCCTGGCGCTCTGTGTGCTCTTCTTTGTCATTGGAGTCATCATTGGCAAGCTGGCCCTGTAAAGACACAGACGGACAGAGCACAGTGATGGACGGAGGGACGGTGTGCTCGGGAGGACATGTGTCAATGATGGCAACAGGGATGTCTTCTTGGTTTATGTTGATTTCTTTCTTCTTTTTTTAACATGTAAGGCAATGTCATAATGCTTTGTCTGGATGGAAAATAATTATTTAATGTGTATAAAGAAAACGAAGGAAGGCAATCCCAAGTTTAACAAAGAGTGTGATCGTTTGTCACAGGTCTTGCCTTTGTCTTTTTTTGTGAAATAATCACAATCTCTGCTTTGTTCTTTCCGTCCATCCCTCCTTCCTAAACGATCTTCCCCAGCTTGCACAGTTAACAGTTAATGATGTGTGGAAGTGACTTCACGCTGGCTGAATGTCTAAAGTCTTTCACTGATCCTATATTCATTCTTAAGTCCTCATGTTTTTCACTCACATTGTCTATAAAAGATCTAACACTCTCTTCCACTTACTACTGATAATCTGCAAAGAGATGAACACAACTGGTCAGTGGAAGACTTTTTTTTTTCTAGAGTCACAACTATGTATTGCTGTCTGAAGAGTATATGGTAAAAAGGTTAGCCAGTAGAAGTTGTGTGTGTGTGTGTGTCTTGTTGATTTTGCCTCCTACAGGATGGCTGCTGTGACTGTGTGGATGTTTTTGTGAGGAGACCAAGAACGACAAAATCAAAGGCCGTTTTAGAAGGAAGGAAGAGAGGTGGTTTAAAAAATAAACTGTTGTCTGAACAAATTTCCTGTACACAACAGAAAAATGGGGTTTGTTTGATCTGATTAAAACTTTTGATTTCAGTTGCTGCCCAGACCGGCAGCCTGTAGAAAGTCACAAAATCAAATCAAAACCATGACTCAGTGAAATCAACATTATGATAAAGGATTTATGCTGCTTAATGAACTAGTTCGAAAACAAAGCTGTAATTTAAGCTGTAATGTAAGGTGTCAAGATTTTTCCAGTTAACGCTTCCTCAGGTAAAGAGACAAAGAGTGGCTGTAAACCTAAAGGTCAATTCCGCCAATTTTCAACTTGCTTCCTATGGTTCTAGTTTGGGGAGTACTTGTACATGAATGTGTTTAAACCTCCCTCTGCATTGCTTATATTAAAATCTCTCTACTTCTAGATGAAAAACTGCTCCGAATGATTTTCCTCAGGCCTTCAAACAAGTCTACAACCTCCTTAGTATAAGGAAAAATTGACAAGTCAAGGAAAAAAAACCTCCTCCAGATTATGTCATATGGAGTTTTTCAGTTAGAAGTAGATGAAGTTTAAAAACATGAGTACCATTTATTCCCCAAACTAGAACCATAGGAATCAAGTTGAAGATTGGTGAAGTCGCCCTTCAAAAAGACCAAATTTTCCACTTAATGCGGTGAACTTGTCACGCAAAACAAATTCAGACATTTCCAATGTAAAACATACAGTATGTAATGATGGATTTGGCCACGTTCTTTAATTTTGCCCATGGAATATTGTATTTGCATCCTCTAGTGTATTATGGCAGTTGTTTGCTTTTTTTTCTCCTTATAGTACCATGTAGCCACGATGCTTCTGTTGTTTATAATACTCAAATGCAATATATTCCGATGTCCACTCTGCAATCTGCATGAAATTACCTGGATTTGTAATGATTATTATTATTTTTGAGTGTTGAAATTATATTGGCAAAACAAAAAAATACTGTCTTTTCAAAAGGGACCATTGTCTGGTTTTTCAGTTTGTGTTTGCCTTTCGATCATCATTTGCTTTTGTTTCCTGCTGGGCTCTGGTGGTTGTGAGATAACTGAGACAACACAGCTGTATTATCTTGGTTATCACGTGACCATCTCAGCAAACGCAGTTGTTTAAAAAGGAAAAGAAAAAATAAATGTGTTTTTCGTTGCCAGAGCGAGCTCGGTGGGCAGAGATGTGGGCATGTGAGCAGCTAGGAGGAGAACTGACCCGTGAATACACACTACATTAAAGAAAATAGTAAAGCATCATCGCTTCAGACCACACATGCAGTCACACAGTGTAATCACAGCAATTGGATACTCTTTTTGTATGTACATAAAAAGACTTCAAAGATAACTGGCAAAGTTCTTAACATACTGTAGTAAAGGAAGAAAATACTTAAACAACCACCATGGATCATGTAGCATCATAATGAATTAAAATACATAAACCCCCAACAGTGTTTCTGTGCAACATGTATTTTCTTTTATTTAGCTTAGATTTTGTGTGTGCGTGTGTCTGCAAAAACAGTTAGTAGAATAAGAGACTCATCAGCAGTGCTCATCCACTCAGCCAACTGATGTAGCAATTATTCAGCACCACGTTTGAAGTACAACTTGTAAACTACTATTAATAGATTAAAGGGGCATGCCACTGATTTTTACATATGAACATTAGTACTTACTAACTACTCTGTGATAAAAAAAAATCTGTGAAGCTTATAGTCATTGTTAATGTGATTATGTTTTTAGCAGAAAAGCAGAAAGAAAGATTTAAGGGTTTAAAATAAATCCAATTACCAGATAAAAATCATCTAAAGACAAGATAATATTGGTTGCATTGTTGAAACTGTAGCATCCAGTGTTTTGGGGGTTTGACTCGTACTACAGAGTAAAAGTCAGGATGTTTTGACCTCTGCTGCTTCAGTTTGACTGTTCTTCAGTCTCTGTCTTATTTATTTTCTGGCTTAACAACTACATTGCTGGAGTCCCACTTTAAAATCTGAAAGATCCTTTCAGGGCCTGGTTTTCAACGTGCATATACACTTTTATTATAATAATAATAATTTTCAGTTGTGTTTTTTTTCACAGGAAAAATAATCTGCTCCTTCGTACTCACTGAAAAAACCCCAGAATCTTATGAATACGCTAATAGATTTTCAGACTCCCCGATACAAGATGTCTCTACTTCACTAAAAGTCAGTTTTAAGTATCTGTGCACTGGAGATTTGAAGTTTCCACATCACACTTTTTGGACCATAATTAGTTTGCATATATACTGTAAATAATGCTCATATCTACACATATCACTAGTTGTATCATAGAGTTGCCAATTTTCTGTCAATTATCCAGTGGTGGTATAAATAGACAAACTGTATAATCAAGTAAAAATGCAAATACATTTAAGTACAAAAGTATTTAAAAGAAATAGGTAGAGAATAGATTTCTCTGGGTATAAATCTCAGTGAATTACTGACAAAAAATTATATTTTTACCACTATTGACCTTAGTCTAGTTCAGATTTTGTTCCACATCTGCAGCATAAATAACATTTATAATACATAATCTAAATATCTAAAAAATTAAACTGTTTAATTTATGTACAGATTCAAGAAGAAAATTACTTCCACAACCTGATTTCCAACCTGATGACCAAAAATTATTTTGAAAAATCAACATTAATTTAATTTCCTCTATTCAAAAATTAACATGTAGTTGTAGCAATACTCAAAGTGAATGTTGGAGGCTACACACCAGTGAAACAAAATTTTATAAAAAGGAATTAAAAAATGATTTTATTAAACACGTTGAAACGGTTTCAGATGCCCAGTAGGTGGAGACCGAGGCAACGAGCAAACCCCAGTCGTCATCGGCAACCTGACGTCATCGGGCCTTATCCAGGAAGTGGAAAAACATCAACAATCCTGGTTCAGGCTAGGGCGAAGAGTCAGTGTAGCCTAGCAGCGAGGTAGCCGAGATTACTCTATTTTTATACATTTAGTGCGTTGTAGCATCTAAAACATGTCGTTGTTTGGTAAGATATTTGGAGGAGGAGGAAAAGGGGGAAAGGGACCGAGCCCCCAAGAGGCGATCCAGAAACTCCGAGAGACGGAGGAGATGCTAACCAAGAAACAGGAATTTCTAGAGAAAAAGATCGAACAGGAGCTGCAAATCGCCAAGAAAAACGGCACGAAAAACAAACGAGGTGAGATATAAGGGCGTGATATGCTCATAGTTTCTACTATTTATCTTTAGATTGCCTGGTAAACAACGCAAAGCTGGATGTTAGCGTGTTAGCTGAGTCAGCTAACTTTGCCGAGCTGTCGTAACTGTTCGCAGCCTCACCAAACGACAGTGTCGCGGTCATAGTTACACCCGAGGTGGGTGTTTGGTCACTGTGTGCCACATTTAATTATCTGATTATTTATTATTGAGCTCTTTTCACTGAGGTGACGCCATCATTATACTGTGCCAGGATATTTGTTGTAGATGATCTACTCCCGTGGTCTATCGGTGACCGTTAAAAAACAAAAAACGATCACTAGTTAAAGGTGTGGCAACCGACACAGCCACAGCTGCAGGCAGACCGGTCATAATGATATTTACAAAGAGTGTCAGGACGAGGGCTGAATGTTTAAGTTTCACATGTTACAGAGACGTGATAACACTGTCAGAGAGGTGGGCGTGTGTTTGCACCTTGGTACTGAAACGTGCAGCAGGTCCTACAGCTGCCTGATAGATCATTATACGAGCTAATAATGTCAGAAATGCCAGACAGAAATATTACAGTGACCTTTAAACCTTAATCTGACACTTACACAGCATGATGCAAACATTGTTCTTTATTTATTTATTTCAAGGTCAGAGCACATTGATCAGCATCGCTGTAAATGTGCCAGTTGTAGCCAGAAGGCTCATTTTCAGTTGATGTTGAAAATATAATTTGTTAAATTAGCCCTTAGAAGAAACAGTGAAGCACACAGAACAGTGGAAAGCAGGTGAAGACATGAAGCAGCCAACAAGCATCATGCAATTAGATTAATTTCAATGCAGGAAATTACAAAACAATATTAAATAGACAATCAAAGCGGGTAGCAGTGTGGTTCATGGCTTACAAGTTCTGTTGCAGTGGCATGTGGAGATTCTCTAATGTTCTGCTGTTCATTATATTTAATTTCCTAACGGCCACTAACTGATACGGCTACTTTAGTTTCTCTACAGTAACTAACATAAGACTGTCACACCAGTAACCTCTCCCTGATGAGTATGCACCTTTTGTTTGATCTTCAGTTAGAAATTGCTATAAAATGAGTGACATATCATTAGGGAATCACCATACGACACTGAAACAGAACTGAAATCCCATCAGTCTTTTTTTTTTAAAATCCTGATGCTGTCGGCGCATTAGATTACAAAACCAGGTAAAAGACACATGTTTTATTGCACACATGGCAACATGAAGTGACTGGCTATGAATTGCCTTTAAACCAAATTTTAAGATTGCAGGAACAGTCTACCTATATTTAAAGAAATAAAGTTTAAAGTAAGTTTATATTGTGAAGGCTGTCTGGCAAAAAAGATGTCTTCGTCTTTGGCACAACAATACTCTTATTTTGTCTTATTCTTACAACAATACAGGCAGGGTAGGTGGTAAATGTGTCAAATAGAGCACAGATGTCCAACTGGTACGTTGTTGGCAAAGCTTGACATTTTCTCCTAAGGCTGGTTTAGAGGAAACTTGCAGATAGTCAAAGTGTTTTGTTGTGTGAGGAATATGAATGTTCTCTTTTCATAGTAGATTTATCATCATTATTACTCTTGTGCAAATCATTGTTTTGGCATAATTGTACACCTAAAAAGGTTATGGGCTTGCCCAAAATAGTAAAGTCAGTTCTGTGGAATCACGAATGACCATAAATAGTATAATGTGGATATCTGGGGAGACGTTTTGAAGACGCCATACATGTAAACATTGATTACTGGTAAAAATGTGACAGTGGTACAAAACAGTAGTTTGAATGGTCACCAGTATCAATGGTGGTCATCCTCTGAGGAGCATAAATATTAATGCCAACCTGATCAGTAATTATCAGTAGTAGTTTGGGAACCAAATATAATTGCTATTACACTCATAGAATCTACATCTATAAGACTCACTGGAGGCTGATCATGAAATTGAAAAAACTTTGTGGTGTTACAATGCATTCTTCTTGTACTGGTGTACACTGTCTGAGTCCACGATGGTTTACACAATGATTCAGTCCATCATGACGCTCTCTGTCAGGATCACTGCGGGTTATCAGGTGTCTGACTTATTTATTAATTATGGTCATGTGACTGCTCTGGCTGATTAATTTCTACTTTACAGTTTTTCCACCTTATCTGCCAAGTGCTTGTCAAAGTGGATCACTGTAATTTCACAAGAGATGTGGTGCTGACTATCACTGCACCTATTAAAGCTTCCATGACATCACTGTCTCCATGATTCACAGGTTTACTTCACTTCCTCTGAGTTACTGCACTAAACCTATTTTTGTGACACTGTGTTGAATGATTTGTTCTCCTCTTATTTCTCTCTGTGTCTCCCTCCTCAGCGGCTCTGCAGGCTTTGAAAAGAAAGAAGCGATATGAGAAGCAGCTTGCGCAGATTGACGGCACGCTGTCCACCATCGAGTTCCAGAGAGAGGCTCTGGAGAACGCCAACACGAACACTGAAGTGCTCAAGAACCTGGGCTTTGCTGCCAAGGCCATGAAGTCTGCCCATGAAAACATGTACGAGCGATCACCCAGTCACTGATAAGTTTCATCACAATTGTACTGGTTCATCAATTGGACTCAATTGAAGCCTGTTTATAGAATCATTACATTTGTCACTAACTGCTTCTTAATTGCGACAACGGCAGGGTACATAAAAACGATCCAGTCAGTTCTAAATCAATAAAAAGATTATGAGGGATAGAATAATGCGGAGGATTTGACCCATATGGAGTAATACCTCCCTAATTCAAACCTCTCAGCATCAGATGTTATTTGAATCCATACTTGGCCTCAGTGACTGAATAGGTAAATATGCAGAATATAAACTGAACAGGCATTTAGAGATTACCTTCGCATTTCTGTGTGAGTAACTCTGCCAACCTATCAGTTTGTGTAGGTAAATGAGACACAAAATAAATAGCAGTGCCTTCAGTTTTGCTCATATTTCCTTACTGTTGTTCAGGGACATTGACAAGGTGGACGACCTGATGCAGGACATTACAGAGCAGCAGGAGCTGGCCCAGGAAATCTCTGACGCCATCTCTAAACCTGTCGGCTTTGGAGAGGAGTTTGATGAGGTAGGTGTGACACTTGATTTTTACAGGTTTTCAGGTTTGTTTGTGACGTTTTCTAAATGCACAGTGTGATTCTGAACTGATCCCTGTTATAAAGATTAACAATCACACTGAATCAATGTGTAAGAAAATGATGTAGTAAAATATATACTGTGAATATGACATCGCAAAAAGGAGAATGGACAAGCTCCTGCTTGTTATCAGTATGTTCTTTGTTTAAAGTTTTTATGCTGAATATGAACATTAATACACATATAACGGACCCCAGCCAGACCAGGAACAGACAAGGGTCAGGAGAAATAAGGTCAGTCAGCAAGAACTTGTGTTTTGGACTGAGGAGAACCAACTGGGCAGGTGTCTTGTCATATTTAACCACACGCTGCTCTTTAAACGGGTGAGATTTACAGAAAATGTTGCTTCAGGCTAATCTGATGTTACAAACATTTCACTATAGACGACCCAGAGATATTACTGGGCATCAGCCGATACAGCCATCGTGAACAATGGATATTTTTAGACACCGTGCGTTTCTTGGTGCCTTTACACAGATGTATCCTGGTACAGCAGAGTTCAGCCTCATCTTTGATGCTTCCCTGAGTTGTTTAGTGACCGATCAGGCTGAACACTGCTTGTTGACCTCTTGAGTTTCTGGAGTCATTACTGTGGCATTAAAGCTGTCGAGTCATCCTTTTTTTGAATGGTTCTTATTCATAGATCGACCTCACTAAAGATGTTATTCAGACTCAAAACATTCTTTCTCTAATTCTCAGTCAACTGACTTTAAAATATTTTAACGTAACTCTCAACGACATGTTGTGTGATGTACCACAGCATGCTAATTTTCAAAATAAAATAAAACTAACACCTTTTGTTTAAACTTCTTTATTCACAAAAAATTACAAAAAGACAAATTTCACACTGGTGTCAGAAATCAACAAACTATAATACAATAAGTTTAACAGAGGAATTTGTCATGTTAAAGCAGCCAATTGTTAAATGTTACTATTACATCTGTCAGTGACGTGTCACAAGCACAGCGCTTTACTGTGACAGAAGTAAAGAGAGAATGGTTCAGGTTACATGAAAAACATCTGTCTAAAGCAAAGTGCTCCATGACCGATGAGGAGGTCAGGGGGATGAGAATCACTGAGATATTTGAGAATATTCAGGCTACAGTAGGTGATGTTACATTGTCAGGTGTTATGTCAGTTTGATACTGGACAGAAATCTGCATTTAACTCAACTCAACTTTAACACCAGCCGAAGCTGAAACAAAGTGCTGTACAGCAGAGATAATTAAATTAAATGAACAACAACATAAAAGCTAAAGAACATGATAAAAGCAATAAAAATCCAATCCAAACAACAAAAGTAATCAAACAGGTAAAATCAAACAATAAAACAAAATAAAAACAAAATAAGATCAAGATTCAAGCTGGGTTGAAGGCCAGGGAGTAAAAGTGGGTTTTAAGACGGGTTTTAAAAATGGACAGTGAGGGGGCCTGTCGAATGTGCAGAGGTAGAGCATTTCAAAGTTTGGGGGCACTAATAGAGAAAGCCCTATCCCCTCTGAGCTTCCGCTTAGATCTTGGGACGGTGAGGAGCAGCTGGTCGGCTGACCTGAGGGACTGAGCAGGAGTGTAGCGGTGAAGAAGCTCAGATAAGTAAGGGGGGGAAAGATCATTTAAACTTTTAAAAACAAACATAAGAATTTTAAAATGGGCTCTAAAGTGCACAGGGAGCCAGTGTAGTGAAGCAAGGACAGGGGTTATATGCTCTCTTTTTCGTGTTCGTTCTGAACCAGCTGTAGATGTGCAAGAGAAGACTGACTGACTCCAAAATAAAGCGAGTTACAGTAATCCAGCCTTGATGAAATGAAGGCATGGATTACTGTTTCAAACTGCTGCCTGGAGAGAACAGATTTAATCTTTGCCAATTGCCTTAGATGATAAAAGCTCGACTTAACTGTGGCGCTAATTTGACTATCTAATTTAAAATCACTGTCCATTTTAAAACCAAGATTAACAACTGTGGGCTTAGCGTACATGGCTAGGGGACCAAGCTCAAAAGGAAGGGTCTCACATGGGCCATTTGGTCCAAACACAATTACCTCTGTCTTCATTTAAATTTAAAAAGTTTAGGGCCATCCATGCCTTAATATCCTCAAGACATGCTAACAGAGTTGTAATTGACCGGGCATCCCTTCGCTTCAATGGTACATAAATTTGACAGTCATCCGCATAGCAGTGGAACGAGATGCCATGTTTCCTAAGAATGGACCCTAGAGGAAGTAAATAAAGTGCAAAAAGCGTAGACCCTAAAATTTCCCAACACATTATGATCAAGACCAGGTTTCTTTATCAAGGGCTGTACTACTGCATGTTTGACTTTAGCAGGGACCACACCAGAAGACAGGCAGCTATTAAAAATATTAAGAACCAAGTGCCTGATACTCCGGAAGACTTCTTTAAAAAACCGAGGTCCGAGGTCTACGCATCACAGGGGGAACCAGAAGGCTTAATCTGGGTAACCAACTTCTCTAAGAATGACAGTGTCACAGGCTCAAACTGGTTAAAAGCAGCAGAGCAAGGAACACAAGCAGAAGGGTCAGAATCTGGACGAGAGATGAGAGCCCTTGTGGTGGTGACCTTCTCAATGAAAAACTGCATAAAATTATTGCACAGTTCAGTAGAGGGTTCCAAACAGTCTGTGGAGCATTCAGGAGATAGTCAATGGTGTTAAAAAGTACACGAGGGTTCTGACTGTGAGAGAGAATAATATTAGAAAAGTGATCCCTTTTGGCCTCTTTAACTATGTTCTGGTAGTTGAGCCAGCAGTCTTTAAAATTTTGAAGAGACACATGCAGTTTGTCCTACTTCCATTTAAGCTCAGCTCTGTGACATTCCTGTCTGGCAGCTCGAGTCCTGTCATTAAACCAGGGCTCTGGTTTAACTCTAGACTGCCTAATTTTTAATGGAGCCACAGAATCCAGGACAGTTTGACAAGAAGAGTGCAGCCAAGAACTAAGCTCCTCCGCGTCGATTGAATCTGGAGGAAAGAGCCGGTCAAAAGCCGCAGAGAACTGCCTGGCAGTGGAGGGGTTAATAATCCGACAGCTCCAGGCAGAAGCGCAAGTATTAACTGCAGTGCAAGTAAAGACAGTCTCAAATATTACAGGCATGTGATTGGAAAGTACAGTATTATGGATCTTCAGGTTAGTCACAGGCAATCCTTAAGAGAGTATGAGATCCAGTGTGTGACCCTTTTTCATGCGTGGGAACAAGCACAGACTGCACCAGGTTAAAAGAGTCAATGAGTGTTAACTCCTTTACCAGAGGTTTATCAGGGCAACATACATGTATATTAAAATCACCAACAATAAGAATATGGTCATAACTAGTCAAAATCCCGGCCAGGAATTCTGAAAAGTCAGGAAGGTAAGAAGACACTGAGGTAAGAAATCAAAACAAGCCGGCAGTAGCAGCGGCAGGCATCTTAGCGTGGTATCGTGTCGTCTAAAAGACTATGGCATGCCTAAATACAGAGTAATTTAACATTGGTTTCATTCAAAATGTGTTCATTACGTTTAACCACCGTCTTTCTCTAACCTTAATCAACCTTGGTTCTCTGTCGTAGCATTCATTTTGTGTCTCACATTGGGAACGCCTTCAGTGTGACCCCATCAGAAGCTCCTGTTGCACTCCGCCAGCTTGGCTGGGACTAAGCACATCAGTGGCAAGGAGAGGAGAGACCCTTCCACTGTAAAAGGGGTTTACACTATGCATACAGTCATTTAAAAACCTCTTCTCACTATGAGCAGACCTTCAATCACACATCTCTGGGCCAACTGTCTCTCTGGGGCCTGGTCACTTCATGAAGGATGCGCTCCACAAGGTCCCTGTCTTTAGACAACTGGCTCTTTCATGGGCCCTTTCCATTGTTTTGGATGCTCCATCAGTTCACCCTTTTCAGGGGCGACTCAGTTCAGGAGATTTGAGCTGCAGCAAGTTGGGCCTCTCCACATACCTTTGTCAAGTTCTACAAACTTGGTGTTACAGCTCATTCAGTTCTCAGTGTGGGTACATCTCTGTAGGGATCATTAAGAGACAGCTGGTCACAGATAACATCTGCCAAGCAATCTGGGAGTCAGTATTTCCCAATTTGTGACACAAAACAAATGCTATGAGAGAATTATTTACAGTTCACAGTTATTTATAAGTTATTTACATAACCATGGTTCTCTGAGTAGCATGAGTGACCCTCCTTGCCTGTACATAGTGAGGAAGACTGTAAACATAGTTTCAACCCCTTTTATAGAGGGAGGGACTCTCCACTACTTGACACTGACATGCTTAGTCCTAGCCAATCCTGCCAGGCCTTAGCACAACCTCAGCATGACAGTAGGACTATAGGCTATCGTAATTTGATTAAACTACCCCATATTTACAGTGACAGTAACTTTTATCAAGTGAAAAAAGTGATTTAAAACACATTTAAGGCTCAACAGGTATAAGAGTTACAATACATTTACTGCTGAGACATAAATACGATACATAATACTACAATTTACAACTATTATCCAGTATAACAGGATGTTCCATCACAAACAGACATACCATCATCAACCAGTCACATCTACTGATGCCCACCAAGCAAACAAAAATATTCTAAATATAAATAACACAAAATTGTTCCCATTTACAATGAACGGCCGAGGCCATCACTGAGAGTATTGAAGGCCTGAGCTTACGACAGCACAAGGGAGAAATCCGATTGGATGAAAATTATATGCGCTGCACTGGAAGCAGCTGGAAGCAGTGCAACCGAGGGAGAAAGTCGCAATGAAATGACAATAACAGATTGATGAGACATTTGTTAGAAAATACACACAGCATTGATATAAATCTATATAAAATTATAAAGATATAATTTTCTGATTCTGACTATGTCTACGCCAGCAGAGAAGGCTTTGCTAGCCCTGACGTCCTGCCACTGAATAAAAGAGAAGTTATAAAGATAAACAACAATACAGAGACTAACACAAACAATGACACAGCTTAGGAGTACTTTTTGCTGGGAAAAGTTCAGCTGTTGTTTTGATTAAGACATCAAAGTTGCAGAAACATGACTCAAGAATTTAAGCAGATGTTAATCAAATATTCAAAGCTTTTGGTCTTCATGAAAAAAATCTATCACAAGGACACCATTCTTATATTCATATTAGTATTATTATTTCTGTTTGATCATCATTAGTGGTAGTAAAAGTATAATATTGCATCTTTGCAACTAGCTCACTCCATCTTACTTATGGATGGACCATCCATCTTATTTCCATCAGGATGCAATGTCTGTCTCAATAAATAAAATAAAACTATGTGGAAAAGGCAAAACAAAAATTGTAACATAAAAATGCACCTCTGACTCCAAGCATGGTTGAAAATGTCAGACTTCTCTAAAATGGTTATTCATCTTTGCTACTGCTGTATTCTGTTTTTGTTATGGTTGCCCATGGTACCATGACAGCAACATGCCATATGCTTTCTGTGTGTGTGTGTTCAATAACCAAATATTATCCTTAAAGAAAGAAAAAAAAAAAAAAAGAAAGAAAAGAAAATATAAACTCACAAAGAAATCGTTTGTAGAACACAGGCAAGTTTCAAACATTATTTAGACAGTTTTACAGAGGCAGCTGGAAATGTGGGACAGCTGGTAATCATTTCAGCTGTGTTAAAATTAATTATTACTATTTTTGAAAGGTTTAAAGCAACTCCCAACAACCTAATCTCATTCAAGAAAGAGATAAAACCAGGAAAGTCTAAAGTAATTTGAATTAATTCTATGACATTAATTATCTGTACAGTAGATCTTACAGGAACCACCATGATTGAAAGAAATGTTTGTGCCTGTAAAGAACAATGACTTGAACACCTAGTCTCTAGCATCTATTTGCTTGAAATGTATGTGTACATTTGAACTCTTTGGCCTGTACTGTACACACAGGCCTCCGCTATTGTATGTAGGATGTATCCAGAGGTTTTTCATGTGGATGGGCATTATTTTGTCTAGCATATAAAGGAGTAACAAACAGAAAGACAAAAGAGGAAAAACAGGAATGATGCACCAGTGGTCACAGGCATAAGTAGAAAAACATTTTTTTTCTGTGCAAACATGTGCAGAATGTAGCAAAATGATAAATATAATTATATTTTTATTGTGAAATTTGTAATAAGAAAATATCACAGTCAATTAGCCAGCCAATCCCTCCACATTCTGAGCTCTAACGACTGCAGCAGTTGAATTTGTTCAAAATAAATTGGGTTAGGAATGAAGCCAAAGTGGCTATATTTGTATCATCATTTTTCAGCCTCACCACTGGAAATATCACAAGAGATTGAAGGAATGGGGGGTGAACAAAATGAAGTAACAGGCAGACAAAGTGACTGTCACAGCTGTAAGCAAAGTTAACTTGAGCAACAGTGCTGAAAATGACCCTACTGCTGTTGCCAAAATGTCATGAAGTATAGAATGAAGATAAGATATTCTCACATAACAGTGTTTTTATCATTCCAGTTTTTTGTGCAATGTAGATGTGATCATTTTACTCTGTAGTGTCATTGCTCTCGTATGAAATCTTTGATGCATATCTTTCTACAATTTATTTACACATTTAAGTCAAAGTCAAAATCAACTCTGTGTCACTCAACTCACATTACTGTGGCGTAATGTAAAATAACATAAGTTGGTAAACTAAATAAGGACTCATCCTTTTTGCATCCTGTTTATTGCATAATAAATATCAATTTGTAATCAGCACATAACAGTAGGAGTAAGAACACATCACAAAATGTTAAAAGAGAGCTGTGATTCCAGTGTGTTTGTATTTGTGAGTTTCTTCTGCATCCAGCACCTACTCCATTGACATTAAGTGGATATGCTACCAAATTACAGATGTCAAACTTATAGTGCTAGAGGAAAGGTCAGTGAACCCGGTATAACTTTTTGGGCCCGTCTCTTGCTGAAGGTGGCTAGGAAGAGAGTAGAAGAAACCAACAGACAAAAACTCACAACCACACTGATACTGTTGTTTTTCCACAGTGCTCGTTTAATAGGCTACTACCTTACCAAGCCTGGTTGTACGGCTACTATGTTCACATATGAACAAAATAGAAACCACACTAGATGTTACACTTGAGCTGAGATGCATTCATAAAATAGATCCGGTTGGTAAAAGTGTCCATCACTCAACATGTGCCTCACTCAACCAAAACAAACACGCAGTCTGATGACGTAGCTAGACTCGTATCCAAGCAACGGTATCATAAAGGTACATTTCATAGTTTAAACTGTTAGAATAGAATAGACATTTATTGTCATTGTACAGAGAGTACAACGAAACTGTGGGTGCTCCACCCAGCTACGGTGCATTACAAATGAGGAAAAACAATGTATAAATAAAAAATAAAAAAGAACAAGGAAGAAAAATGTAATGACAATATATACACAATGTGCAGTAAATTTACAGATGGTCAGTAATTTACATATTAAATAATATTTACACATGGACTTTAGTCCTTTGTTGTTTCTGTGTGTAGTGGTGATGGTGGGTATTTTTAGTGGTTGTTGGAAGTTCTAATGACCCAGGGGAAAAAGCTGTTTGTGAGTCTGGTGGTGTAAGACCTGATTGACCTGAAGCGCCTTCCAGAGGGCAGCAGGCCGAACAGGTGGTGGGCTGGATGTGAGGGGTCTCCTGTGATGGCCGTATTCTCCTGAGGCAGTGGGATCTAGATATGTCATCCAGGGGGGGAGAGGGCAGCTGATAATTTTTTGGGCGGTGTTTATAACCCTCTGCACAGCCTTCCTGTCCTCAGCTGGGGCGCCTATTTACCACACACCCAGACAGTATGTGAGTACACTCTCCACAGAGGAGTGGTAGAAGGCCAGCAGCAGCTTCTTGTCCAGATAGTTTTTTCTGAGAACCCGCAGGAAATGCAGCCGCTGCTGAGCCTTCTTCACCAGGGCCTTAGTGTTATAGGTCCAGGAGAGGTCAGCAGAAATGTTGGTGCCCAGAAACCTGAAGGTGGTGACAGTTTCCACACGTTCTCCATTAATGAGCAGAGGAGTGTGGTCTTTCCTGTGCTTCCTGAAGTCCATAATCAGTTCTTTTGTTTTACGGACATTCAGTGTCAGGTTGTTCTCTGAGCACCAGAGAGACAGTTTCTCTACCTCAGCCCTGTATGCTGTCTCATCCCCATCTGAGATGAGTCCAACCACGGTGGTATCATCCGCATATTTGATGATTTCGTTGGTTGGGTGAGTTGGAGTAAAGTTAAAGGTATACAGGGCGTACAGTAGAGAGCTCAGCACACAGCCCTGAGGGGAGCCAGTGCTGAGTGTGAGTGTGGAGGAAAGGTGGGGGCCGAGTCTGACTGATTGTGGGCGGTGTGTGAGGAAATGTTTAATCCAGATGCAGGTGGGGGTGGGGATCTGCAGTTGTGTCAGTACACTGGGCGCTATGGATTTCTGTCTGGTTAATGTGGCAAATATATTACAATACACATCTGAGTAATTGTTATAACCAGCTATAGACCAGCCAACAGAATATTTAACAATGTTTGTGTAGAAATGTTTGGCTAATAAACACAGGTGTTACTAAATTAATGTAGAAACCCTTGGTAAGTGGATTATTTATCATAACCTGGGCAAATGATTATGGAATCATGGCATAAATTGTCAGTGCAGTGCACTGCAGCCGTGGTTGTGTCATTGACTCACGACCTGGATTGTAGTTTAACTGCTTGTCTTCATGACACGTGAAATATCCAGAATGTGCAGCTGCATCTCAAACACACATACTTTTTGAGTTGTGCCACTGTATGCCTCTTATGAGGAACAAAATGATGAAAACTCATGTTGCGTGCTTCACATGTATTCCACGCTTCATGATTTATGAATTCATTGACATTCATCAAACTGATTTTCTATGGAAGGGTCAAAGCATAGGGCTATGGTTTGAGTGTTGCCTAAGGCCTAAAGTATCAGTAGGCAGAATGCTAACAGGAAAAAATCACTACAGCATAGTCATGTATTTATCAGCCAGGAGGGCTCTAGAGATCAAATTTGAAACCACCAAGCTAGCACATGTAATCCTGCTACCTCTCCCCTTCAGCTGAGCCAAAAGAACACCCTCAGTCAGGATTATGAAGAAACTGATTGCCAGTAGCAATGAATCACATGGACAATGTGTTGCACAGGGATAAGAGACTAAAAGGCATTAGAGGTCTTTATGGGTATACATTTGGGATTTATTTGTGTTTTACAATAATGATGTTCTTCACACAGGTCTACATATTCCACATGAATACATCCAATGTGCCAGATACTTTATGTCAAGAGTTAAAGTTCTATCCACCTGCTTATGTGTGCATTTTCAATTTGGGCATGGTAAACCCAGTGTGGAAAGGAAAAAAATGGAAACACTTTACAAGTACACTACTCATTAAAAGTTAGGGATATTTGGCTTTCGGGTGAAATTTCAGGATGAACCTAAAATGCACTATAACCTTTACAGGTGAACT
>JAUMHL010000028.1:9199707-9218591 GCA_032362345.1 Sandelia bainsii | reverse complement strand
AAGGGTCAGAATCTGGACGAGAGATGAGAGCCCTTGTGGTGGTGACCTTCTCAATGAAAAACTGCATAAAATTATTGAGTTTAACCTCAGTGGCAGCGAGACAAGACACTTTGAATTTTCCTTGTTAATTACTGAAATATAGAAGCTGCTGTACTGAAATATGTCAATGAAAATCCAAAAATCCAAAGTGTCTTTCAGTAATTTGCTAAGCCATCATTGTATTGCATATTTAGTTTGTTATATACTATACAGTGTATATTTTAATTAAATCAATTTTGGTATTATATTTATTCATTATATAAGTCTTAAGTCAAACAACTGTTTTCTCCTCGTGTCTGTTCAGTACATGAACAGTTTACTTTTACAACAGATCTGCCATATCTTATATTGTACTTACTACAGAGTACCTTAGAGAAAATCTCTATGCAAGTGATGCCACAGATTCATTAAATCACTGTTTAAGAACTAATCTGTTCAAACGACTGGTTTGAACACTTCAATTCAATTCAATTCAACTGTATTTATATAGCACCAAATAACAAGTAATCTCAAGGCACTTTACAGTGTAAGGTGTAAGACCTTACACAGAATATATATATGCAGAATATTTGTAGAAAACCCAACAATCCCACTTGAGCAAGCACTACAGCTTTTATTTGTTCAAACCAGGTTCTGTTTTTGCATGAATGAGTTTGTGTTTATGCTCACCTTTACTTTCTTTCTCAGGATGAACTGCTGGCGGAGCTGGATGAGCTGGAACAGGAGGAGCTGGACAAAAATCTGCTGGAGATTGGGGGACCGGAGAACGTCCCCCTCCCCAACGTGCCTTCTACTTCGTTACCCTCCAGACCTGGTAATGCGGTTATGCGCACCAAATTATAATTTTTACGCTTTGTTTTTTGTTCACATTAAACAAATATGATGTTATGTGAAGCTTTAAAGATGCTGGCAGACAGATTCTGTTACATTTCATCAGAGCTCTTCCAGCTGTTTCCCCTACTTACAGTCTTTATGCTAAGCTAAGAAGTTAAGCTCAGCTGGTAAAAACTCTGGAGACGCCCTGAAACCAGTGAAGATCAGCCAAACATAACCAGTAAAACCTCTCCTCCTTTTGTCTCTTGTCTTTTCACCCCTGAAGCCAAGAAAGAGGAGGATGAGGACGACATGGAGGACCTGCAGCGCTGGGCGATGGAAGCCATGTAAACGCAGCATCTGCTACATCATAACTGCATCACAGTGGGGAAGAGGAAGGAACAAGAGGGAATGAATGGACTGATAGGATGTTGTGTATGAGTGTTTTGTGTATCTGAGGAGAGCTGACTGTCTACATTATGTAACACTACAAAAAAAAGTAAAAATGCTGTAGTTTTTCTTTTCCCGTCCCCGTCAATACCTGAACCTAAAAACCCCTTGGAGCCAATCTGGGGCTCTAAGTATTGAAACTCTTTCACTGTACTTATACGAAAGTCACTTAATATTTTTACCCCCTGTTTTAATACAAATACTAGCACTTCGTGGTCCTTCCACTGGGCAGGACTGTTTCAGCACTCGCTGTTATTATTAGCTCCTTGACGACAGTGGAGCTATTTGCCAGGTTAGTTTTACAGGCTGTGACGTTGTTAACTCACATATTTACCTGCATTTGTGGCGTTAAACTTGTTGGATGTTTATTTTTTTTCCTTTTTGACAAAAATAATAATCCTTAGCTCCCTGTTTTTTGTTAACTGCTCTTGAAAATAGGTGAACAGCTGAGCATGCGCTGGGTGAAGAAGCTTTGAAGTGTGTGTTTGCCAGAATCGGAACCTCTTCTTTTGTTTCAGGCTGCGTGTTTTGTCCCTCCTCCCTCTCCTCTTTGCCTCCTGTTGCCATTTCAGCGACTTCTCCCTCCCTCAAAGGCGTTTCACAGTGGTTCTTGTTATTTGGTGTAAATATCTCAAATGTGTCTCTTTTTATACATTGTATTTCTGCCGTCATTGGGAGGTTCTGTTGAGATTGTGTGAAGCATGCAACAACCGGAAATCACAATACAGATCACAACACACGGCTAGACAGAGAGATGTTTAACCTAACACTTTCACCCTGCTCCGTTTGTCTCTGTCTTTCTTTTGTTTCAAATTGTATAATGTTAAAATAATAATAATAATAATAATAATAAACTATTGTCTCATCTGATTAAATGCATCTAGAAGAAGATGGTGGTTTATAAAAGAGTAGATTATAGTCAATCTACAACATCAGCGTTTTGGGGTGAACTCCTATAGTTTTTCAAAGTCATGATGTACATTTTCTACATTAAAAAATGTAACACAAGGACGGATGGACAAGCATGTTTGCGGTTCTATGTTTTATTTATCCAGATGAGAATATTATTTGCAAAATCATTAAAGGTTTTCAATTCTTTTATTGTAGTGGAAGTTTTATCTTTTTACTCTGATACATCGTTATAGTTTATCACCTACGGACTTGGGCCGAATTAACAAAATTAACAAAATTTCAATGCAACCTGACTCAGGCTGCTGGGTAGAATGACTGACTGCTATCACGTCAACTCACTTGTGTGTTGTTAGACTAGCAACTGCGTTTAGAAAGCTCGTCAGAGGAGGAGCACAGGTTCAAATTGTAGAATGTTTATACGAAGTCATTCAAAAAATGGGGCTTATGGTGAAAAAAATTATTTAAAGATGAGTAGACTGACAAATGTTTGGTCAGGGTATCTGAGAAGAGCACAAGACCAGTGTGTGTAATTTTCAGCAGGTAATGGACCATGACACTGTGGAACCTTTACAATTGACCCTCTCTGACTTTATTTGTGACTTTGAGCATCCCTGTTATAGAATATAATGTGCTACATAGGCACAACTGTGTTTTACCCATAAAACTTACACACTATATATTGGTGCTCTTGATCTAACACATTGTTTCAGGGGTTACAGGGAAGCTGAGTGTAAACTCTAATTTATTTTTTTCAAACTGATGCTTTGTTCTACTTCTCAAACTAGGGCTGCAATCAACATGTCATTATATATTAATGTTATGATTATTATCTGAACTAATTAGTTAATGGATTTGTCATTTATGAAATATCTCTACATAGTAATTCCTTTCTAAGTACATTAGAAAACACTAGAATTATAATCACTTTTATGTAGCAGACCATATCACTATAGTTGTACTATTAATAATTAGCTTACATAAACCGTTAGTTTATTGGTTTTCTGTTTGGGTCATGGCTGAACAGCTCTTTTATGGTTTTACAAACATATAATGTAAATATTTAGCAACAATTTTGCGATGTTGCTCTTGAACATTCCTCATCTGGAATGCGCCGTCGCGAAATAATTACGTCAGGATTTGTCCACTTCACGCTTGCGTACTGCGGTTCAGCGCTGATGCAAGAAAATTTCGGCGCAGTAGTGTGCTGATCGAGCACTGAAAAGTAACCGGGTTTTATCCATTCCTTTACGCGCAAACATGTCGGGAGACGAGGTGAGTTACCCCTGGTTTATCCGCTATTAGTCTGCGTTTTAGTGTTGATTTGTTGGGTGAATTTAGGTGAATTATTGGCTTAGATCAGTGTTGATGATGACTTTGGGCCTCGGCACTGCTGCTCCCCTCCCTGTCCGCACCAGTCCTCACATGGCTGCAGCCGAGCTAACAACGGTCCGAGCAGACCAAATAGTAAAATAAAAATCGATACACTACTGTATCACGAGCAATCACATCGTGTGGCTTATTAATGCTCACTGTGGCGTGTCAATCCGCCCTGTCACAGCTACTGGATGACTCAAATTGAAGGACTAAAGCTAGCTAGTTAGCATTAGCTGGCTGTTAAAGAGTGCTAAGCTGCATTGCTAACGGTGAATATTTTCAAGCAGAAACAAAAAGCTGCAGATAATTAGCACTGGTAGTCCCAGATAGTTGGTTTTACACTAAGATAACGATATGACATAAACAACTGTGTGACTGGTCACGATACACTACACTTCAATAACTGGAATTTAATTTTTATTTCGCTTTTTTTTTTTTTGTCTTAACCATCAATTTATATGAATATGATGATACACAAGGAAGGTGTGTGCTTGCATCAATTACATGATAAGAGTCATTAAAAAATCTACAACAATATCAAGTCTTACATCACAGTATCTAACTATACAATGCCAATTTTATAATGTTGGCTGGATGATGTCTGTTATCATAATGGTTTTAGAATTTAAGTGGGAACTGGACTTGATTGAGATTTTTGATCACTTTTTACTCCTCATCCCAACGCACTTTTGCAAGTAGCATGATATGGATGATAGTAAATCTCCAGATATATACTTAAAATAATTTTTTGATTACTAACTAATACTATACAACTAATCATATCTGCAGGTCTTAGCGTTTTAGCTCTAGCCACTTGATTTTCTAAAGCTGTAATTTTCTGTAAATCAAGAAAAACGAAATATGTCATAAAAATAAAAAGCAGACCCAAAGGTACCTCTGCTTTATATAATATTACCTCGTTACAACCAAACTAACCTTGGGTAACGCTGACAACACATAAATGATAAGTGACCATGATGTAAGAGTTACAATAGACTATAGTTACACATTATTACACACAGTTAAACACGCAGGAAGTTATCTTCTTGGGCCACTTGAGGAAGTCTTACTGTGGGCCGAACTGAGCTCACCTGGAACAGCCCTGTCCTTTAGCAACCTGGGCAAAAATGCTGCTGCATACTGCTCGAACTCTGTTGCTCTGTTGGCGTCTAACTAGCTATTGTTTTATGGTTTAGTCTTTATGGTTTTGGGACAAGTTAGTAACTAAGTACCACAAGGAAGTGGCTAGCCATTTCTCACTTGGGGGGGGAAAGACCGTGTCAAAAACATTTCAAGCTCTATTTCTTTTTTATTTTTTTCTCCTTCAGATGATTTTCGATCCAAACATGACCAAGAAAAAGAAGAAGAAGAAGAAGCCCTTCATGCTGGACGAGGATGGAGGAGAAGGAGTGGGAGGAGAAGAAGCTAAAGAGGTGGAGGTGAAGGAGGCAGAACCAGAGGCAGGAGACGACAAGGAGATGGACCTTGATGAAGATGAAGGCAGAAAGAAAGGTTTGAATGAACAAAGATTTCTTATTTAAGCTTTCTTGAGGTGATGTTACACTTTACACGTCCATTTAGCTGCCAGTCTGTGCTACGTTGGAATTAAGTTCAGTTTGTTTTCTAGAGCCATCTGATGATTTGAATGATCTGAACTTCTTCAACCAGAAGAAAAAGAAGAAGAAACCCAAGAAAGTGTTTGACAATGATATTGAAGAGGGATTAAAGGTCGGTTACCTCAGTAGCAGTTTTTCTTTCTCTTCTCATCATCACTTCAGTCTTTGCCTTTTCATTTCCATTGCTTTTCTGACCTCTTCGTGTTTCACTTCAGCTGTTGCCTTCCTGTCATGAATTTCACTTCAATTACAGGAACTGAAAATTGAAGGGGACCAGACAGAGGTATTGGAGGATGACAGTATGGACTTTCCTACCAAAAAGAAAAAGTCTAAGAAAGTGGACTTTGACGAAGGAGAGATGCTGGAGAAGGACGACAGTGAGAATAATTCACCTCATTTTTAAGGTAACTAAACTAAAGAAAGACACATGTAACAACATGCTTGTATAATGTGTTTGCAGCTTTAGAGGATGATGAGGGGAAGAACAATGACGGAATCTCATTCAGCTCCTCAACAGGACCTGCCTGGGCCGGTTCTGAAAGAGACTACACTTACGATGAGGTAGGCCAGCTGTAAACGCACACACACACACCCAACACAAGAAAGGATGGCTCGTTTGTGTTCAGGGAAGTTGATATATGTACAGCACTGTTCAAAAGTCTTAAGCCACCATTAGAATTGTTTTTTACCAATGCTATGATAGCCATATATTTATTTCTATATAACTAGAAACACAAAAAGTGGTTTCTTGGCTGCTATCCTTCCACAAAGACTATTCTTGATCAAGCTTCTTAGGACTATAGAAGGATCAATTTGGCATCCAGATCAAGCTGGGAGATGTTGAGCCAGGTCTTTGCTGGACTCAGACAGATATTAGCCTTGTATAGAAAATCTTTCGTTATGCACACAGAATGTAAAACATTTAATCTTTTAAGATCTTATCCTGAGTGTAACTGCAGCATTTTTATCTCAGCTCTTGAACAGAGTCTTCAACATCATGAGAGAGAAGAACCCCGACATGGTGGCTGGAGAGAAGAGGAAGTTCGTGATGAAGCCTCCTCAGGTCGTCCGAGTGGGAACCAAGAAAACCTCCTTTGTCAACTTCACAGACATCTGCAAACTGTGAGTGTCCAACTCTCCCTCCTCATACACACTGATCTCACTGTTATTATCAATCCCACTTCAGTCTGATCAGTTGAGCTGATTTAAGCCTTTTATGAAAATCTAAATTCTCCTTTTGTGAAATATGACTATTGTTTGTTAGCCACATGACTTTTCATGTACTTCATCACAGGTTGCATCGTCAGCCTAAACATCTCCTTGCTTTCCTGTTGGCTGAGCTGGGAACAAGGTACATTTCTTTATGTTCAGTGTTCATAAATATAATAATACACTGCACCAGTTAACACATGTTTGATCTTTTTTTTTGCTTTGTGCCTTTTTTTTCCTCTTAACAGTGGTTCCATAGATGGAAATAACCAGCTTGTGATCAAAGGCAGATTTCAACAGAAACAGATAGAAAATGTGTTGAGAAGATATATCAGTAAGTGGGGAATTAAGCTTATTTGTAGTATAACACAAATCTTGTGACTTCTTTCTCCTCTAAAATAGGAATGTACAGTGATCTCCTATGTGCTCTGCAATGCTAATAACTGTCTTCTCACCTCTGCAGAGGAATACGTGACGTGTCACACCTGCCGCTCCCCTGAGACCATCCTGCAGAAAGACACTCGCCTCTATTTCCTGCAGTGTGAGACATGCCACTCCCGCTGCTCTGTCGCCAGCATCAAGACCGGCTTCCAGGCTGTGACGGGCAAGAGGGCCCAGCTCCGCGCCAAGGCCAACTAAAAAGGCCACCTAAACTGGGCTCTCCCTCCTCTCTCGGCCTCCCCCTTCCTCTCAGAAGGGCCGAACCTGGGGTTGGATGCCCCCTTGATTTGCTAAAAGGACTCTCTGAATCGAACTGTGGGAGGGTTTGGCTGTTGTTTAGTTGTGTCGTGGCCTGACCAGGCAGGGAGTGAGAGTATCTAAAGATGACAGATGGGAGTTCAGGCACCGTAAGCAGATGAAGTGTACCACTTACACTGTTGGAGGCATTTGATTTGTTGCATCTGGCTGATGAACCCTCCACCTCTTAGGTTTTTTTTCATTGCTGTGATTCTTGATTCCTGCAAGAAAACCCTGATTTAACATGGCTTAAATGCTTCCTTGTTCTTTTTTTCTTCCCACCTTTCATACAGAAGGAGTAATTCTTCACATAAGGAATACATTTCTCCATGCAACCAACCAAATTGTAGTTAAGATGAGTTGATGATCCACAATAATAGAGCTCAGTCGCTGTGGTAACCTTGTTGCCTATGGCCACTTCTTTATTCCTGGGCTCAGCATTGCTTAAACTTTTGGTTTTGTTTAACTACTTTTTTTTCCCCCCCCAATCTTATGAAAGATAAAAAGTAAAGTCACCAGACTGGAGTACATACAGGAATATGTCACTGTAACTAGTCTGCGACCTTCCATTTTCATTGTTTTATCATAGACAGTGAACAGAGTCAAACGACTGGAGATGAAGGGGTGATTTTAATAGAGAAGTTGTGTGTAAGACAAATGTTTACGTGCTTTTGAGGCACTGATGAGCAGTGGTGTGCTTTACTTCTTTGATTTCAAAAGTTTAGATCAACACATTTTGTCAATTATTGAAGATTCCAGAAGGTTGTGAAAATTAATAAAATTCATTTTGTCAAGAAAAGTAGATTTTTTTTATTTATTTTTTTAGCTAATGTCAGTCCCCTAACACAAACGCACCTGAATACTTTCCCCTAAAATCATCTTCTGAGCAGTTGCCTCAGATCTCTGCTGCTCTCATAAGTCATTATTTACAAATGTGATTCAAGATATTTATGCCACAATCTAGCCAGGATATGAGGGGTTTCCATCAACTGATAATGGATACATGATACTGGTTCTGTTTTTGTTTGAGAAGAAGGTCTGGCTGGAATAATTTTAACACCTGGTTTTTACAAAAATAAAATATTGTACTCTCTCTCCACTACTGCTCTCTCTGTGCTTACATCCTTATTGTCACAATTTGTAAATGTATACTGCTCTGGTGAATATTAATTGTCATGAAAATCTAACCATGGAACTGAAGAGGTCAGGAATTGTTTCCTCAGTGACATGTATAGTTCTCACCTGACAGCTGTTCACAGTACCTGGATGGTCTGAATCCATAGTGTGATAATGCTGCTACAGTCAGGTATGCATTTATTTCGACAGTGAAACAGTTTTGAGTTTGGTTTTGTATACCAGCACAATGGATCTGATATGAGACAGAATGCTTAAAAACTGGATTGTCCGCTTTATTTTGGTTGAAAATATTGATCAAACTGTGCAAAGTTGGTAACCACATTATTTTAATCTAAATAATTGTATTAATCCAATTTGTTAGAAATCACTCTAGTACAATGCCACTTTGCACTACTATTGTCTACCATGTGATTCTGGGCTTTACATTTTTTGTGTTAAGAAATTAACCCTCAACCAATAAATGAAAACAAATATTTTAATTATTTTCTTTAATAATGTATTATTTGGTGCATTCATGTCAGAAAATAGTGGGAAAACTGCATTAACACATTCTAATTGAGAGATTTTGAGTTTATTACTATACAGAACTGGGAAAACTAACCAATATTAACATTTGCGAAGCTGGTTCCAGCTGAATTAATGTTGTTTTACTTAAAATGTGATGAACTATTAATCCAGTATCATGATTGCTGACAACTGGTTTTGTGTCAGTCTTCTTATTGGCTGATCAACTAATCATTTTAGCTCTAGAGCACAGTTTTCTTTGTGGGTATAGTGGGGGATAATGAAACTGCTATGCACATTAGGGTTAATGTAGTCTTGGTTGCACATTCTGGTGGTTCAGATTTTACATGCAAAGTACTAAGATTACAAGTAATAAAAGTATGTACTGTTACAGAATAATTATACTGCAAGATAGTTTAAGTGGTATTTGTAGTGGTATATGTTTTAGACAACTATTTGAACTTTTGAGTGTTACGTTTGTGTATCTATCAATCATGGCTAATTTAAATTTTCCTCTTTTATGTGTCTGATCAAAAATGACAAATTGAAGCTTTTAATTTGAAGTTCTTTACCGGAACTGTCCTGTCGTTCCCTACGCGTTGATTGGCCGGTTTGACGCAAGCGCAGATATTTTCTTGGCGGAGAAGACCACAGAGTAAACGGCAGCGTTCAGTTTGGTTACGAGCTGTTGCGGAGCATTGTCGAGAACAACACTATAAAGTGAAAAATATGCCTCGAGTTTATATTGGGCGACTGAGCTATCATGTCCGTGAAAAGGACATTCAACGATTTTTCAGCGGATATGGAAAACTCATGGAAATTGATTTAAAAAACGGGTGAGTGTTCTGTGGTAATGTAAACGCGAGTTAGCAAACTAACGTCTCCTAGGGAGCATTAATGTTAACGACGTCAACACCGACATATAGTAATTTCGCGCTTTTAAGTAAATATATATTATATTTGTAGTTAAATCAGCTTATGTTATCAACTCTTTCAGTTCATTTTATTAGAACATTATCATTGTGAATTACATTTTTTTTTGTTTCCTTAACTTTAGTCTTGCTCGTGTGGTAACGTCGCATGGCCAACATGGCGTCTTTGTGCTTGCTAAAGCGCGGAGTTAGCAGGCCACGCTAAGCTAAGCCAGCTAACGTTAATGGAATATCCACAGTGTTGTGATTATATAATATATGTATACTTAAGCTCTGTGTTTTTATTACAGCTATGGATTCGTGGAGTTTGAGGATAATCGGGACGCCGATGATGCCGTGTATGAGCTGAACGGGAAGGAGCTGTGCGGGGAGCGGGTGATCGTCGAACATGCCCGGGGGCCGCGGCGAGACCGAGATGGCTACGGTGGGGGTTACTGGGGTGGTGGGCGCAGTAAGTGCAGTCTATTACAAGATACCCTCTCTTCCCCGTGAGGTGTCGATGTGGACTGCACAAAGACCTATTTCGTTGATTTATATACACGCTAATTGCAGCAAAAGTTTAACGTCACAGGCACTTCACCAGTTCAGTTGACTTTCAGGTACACTGACACGGTTTACAACCGCAAGTCCCACGTTAATGTTTTACCTGGCTGAACGTTTGTTATGGCTCCGATTGCATGCACACTTCAATAGCTGAAGAAGTGATAATATACTGCACATACTTATATTTACGTGTTAATTTAGTAGTATAGCATTAGCTGTGCTACTTATGGAACCAGGGCTGATCTACATTCTTCTTGTTCAGGAAATTTAGTTTAACTTTTTTCTCCATACAATATTGCGAAAAAGTTGCTTTCAGTTTCAACATAGGGTTGGTGACCTGTAGGTTTTTGCTCCTTAGTGCTCACACAAACACTAGCTTGTGGCTCATGTTTGGGAAGGAGCAACAATCTGCAAGTCAGAGCCCTCTAACAGCAGATGAGTTTAGCTTGCAAGGTTCTCTTTGATCATAATTATTACTTTGCTGAGACATAAGGGTGTATATTTCCAATTTCTTTGCACAACAGAAGAAAGCTAAATATGAGTAATTATCACAAAGTAGCTCTAATTCCATACAGGCTAGTGTAGTTTAGCGTAATCATTAGATTTTCACATTTAACATTTTCATGTGAAATGTGTATTTTTTTTAACTTTGGTATATATTTTTATATTCAACATTAACAAGTCCTTGATGTTTCAATTTGAAAGAGTCCAGTTGCGGGCTGAGGCTGAGAGTCCATTGAGGCTAAAGATGACTGGCTAAGATGACTGCCTGTCCCGTTTGGCCTTGGCTTTCACCTTACAATGTGTGTGTGACCTTTGCCCCCCCCTTGATCCTTGGCTGACCTAACCGGAAGCCATGATGACAGCAGCCTTTTGCCAATAGACCAGGGGCGATGGTGAGGATTGCCATTGGTTTCTATGTTGACCTGACAGCAAACATAAGTGGATCGGCTCTAGTAAAGAACTTGCAATCAAAAGAAATGTTGTAAGTGAACCAAAAAAAGGACAGCCAAATTTCACGCTGACATCCAGTCAAATAATGAATAGCAAAAACATTGGTGTATTGTTTTTTGTTTTTGTTTTTTTACGCCGTTCTTACCCAGTATGATAGAACAGTGTCCTTGTGCGCAACCTATGTGGATTCCTCCTTTCTGTTTGTTTTACAGGGTTCAAACGTCTTGAAAGAACATCACTGTCCATTTGTTTATGCAGCTAAAGCATCACAGTGTGATGTATCGAAGTAAGACAGGCTTTGTATTGCCGGAAACAGATGCAGTGGTGTTCTTTGCAGCAGAGCAACAAATGTTGAATAGTAGAGACTTTAAAGAGCCCGAGCAGTGGGTTGTAGATCTTTTATCTGAAGCTTTGTGTTTGAAAATGGGATCAGAGGGACTCCTTTAAGTTCAAATTTGTATCCCCTTGGACTTTATCTGGCCAGTCACTACCTTGTGTTCATTTGCTGACCCAGCCCTTTAGTTCTGTGTCTTGGCCATTCTAGTTTTTTCCCTGACATTTTTCATGTGCTGTTGTTTTTAAAGGTAGCGGTTACAGCAGCAGGAGCCGCTCTGGCAGGGATAAGTATGGACCTCCCGTCCGTACTGAGTATCGTCTCATCGTGGAGAACTTGTCCAGCCGCTGCAGTTGGCAGGATCTCAAGGTACCCTTTTAAAGTCTGGTCAACACATTTTCCGAGAAATTTTTATTACCTGAATAAAACTGAGTGCCCTTAGTTTGACTTTACTAGCTGAACACAATGGTGAAATCAGAATTTGTCTATCACGCAAGGTTTTTAACTGCATAATTTTGATTAAAAGTGCACAACAAAATAGATGTCATTTTTGTGATCAGCAGGTCGAATTCCTTAATAATAACATAATTTTTCGCAGGTATCAAATATGTTGACCAGTGTAATTAAGACTGTTTAATTGTATGGTTAAAATGACATGTCAGCATATTTGTTTTTCTGTCCATCAGGATTTTATGCGTCAAGCAGGAGAGGTAACATACGCAGACGCCCACAAGGAACGCACCAACGAG
The DNA here is from genome assembly GCA_032362345.1 of Sandelia bainsii. Lineage (NCBI taxonomy): Eukaryota > Metazoa > Chordata > Actinopteri > Anabantiformes > Anabantidae > Sandelia > Sandelia bainsii. The sequence continues at coordinate 9,206,287 of JAUMHL010000028.1, read as the reverse complement.
GGAGTGATTGAGTTCCGCAGCCACTCGGACATGAAGAGAGCTCTGGACAAGCTTGATGGTACAGACATCAACGGGCGGAAGATTCGTCTGGTGGAGGACCGGCCCCGCAGACGAAGGTCCTACTCTGGCAGCCGTTCCAGGTAAGGACACCCTTTCACCACTGAATAAGTTCTGTACAGTAGAGTTGTTTGATAAAAGATGCACAGAAGCACAAGTATTGGCTGTAGTTTTGTTTTTGACTTTTCTGCTGTCATCATCAGATCTCGTAGCCGTCGCCGCTCTCACAGCAGGAGCCACAGAAGTTCTCGGAGTCGCTCCAGATCCCACTCCAGGTCAGGACGGTTTTCATATAGGGAAATTATAATATATACATTAATTACATATACACTGAATATCTGAAGATTCTCAGTCATCCAGGTCATGGTTATCTCAAAGATTTTTCAATGGCAACTGGACTTGTTTTAGTTCCTTGACTACGTTTCGCCCTTCCATTCCAGAGGGCTTTTTCTTCCTCTGGAATGGAAGGGCGAGTCCAGTTGCCATTGAAAAACCTTTTTTTGAGATGCATATACACTGGATTTCTAGTTAAAGTATTGTTGTAGATGTATAAGCTATTGAGTCTTTTTGAATAGGAATGTCAAAGTGTAAAGTATAAGCATTTCTTTTATTCTTTACAGGTCTCGTTCCCACAGCAACAAGAGACATCATTCTCGCTCCAGATCTGGAAGGAAGTCGCGATCTCGCAATCGCAGGTCTCGTTCTCATTCCCGTAAATCTAAATCTCGTTCACGATCCCGCAAATCCCAGTCCCGTTCAGCCGATAGGAAATCCAAATCTCGGTCCAAGAGCCGATCTAAGGTGAAGTCAGAGCGGGATTCTCGCAGTCGATCCAAGGAGAGGTCTGGTGACAAGAAATCTCGCAGTCGTTCAGCTTCCCCAGCTGAGAACGGGAAGGAGGAGCGCGTCGCCAAATCTGCTTCCCGCTCCCCGTCCCCACATGAGGATGACCGCCGTTCTAAGTCGAGGGAGAAACGTTCAGCCTCCCGCTCAAAGTCCCGCTCAAGATCTCGCTCACGGTCTAGATCAGCTTCTCAGGATTAGTGAGCTTAGAGACGGGAGGCGTTTTTCTCATTGTTGATCTTGATTCTTATGCTGTACATAATGAGCAGTGTTGTCATACTGGCTTGTGCTTCCAGACTCGTCTACTTTTCTCCTACAAATGTGCGCTTGTCATAAACGGGTTTTAGATGCCGTATGCATCAGTGGCTACTTTATAGGATCATTTTGGTCTCTGAATTGTTTGCCTCCCAAAAAACAAATATCTCAAGCATATTTTCCAAAATGCAGGTGCCAGTCTTGAAATCTTGAGTTTCAACCTGAGGTCACTCTGTTCCACAGATTTCAGCTTTAATTGATAAACTGTATAATTGACACATTTGTCTGTTCAGCCAGCTGTAGCTTTGGAAAATTTAGGTTCTTATATTTTACTTAAATCATCTCAAGAGATCTTGTTCAGTCTGTAGGTTGATACAATTTACTGTCGTGTGTGGTTGTCCCCAGTTTGCTAGGGATGAAGCAACAATATGAAACAAATATGATACAGTTTCATTCTCATTCAGACTGCATGCTTGTTGGAGAAAAGTAGCATTAGCCTTCAGCAGTGCAGCGTTTTTCCTTTTTGATCTGCGCCCTGAAGGAATTGGTCAGGGCTCTACAATGCACAACTGGCATGCAAGATCTTGTACTGCAGAATTTCAAACTTAGAAGACAATGAAAATGGTTTGTATTTCATGTTTGAACAACAACTTAGATCATAGATGGACTGTTGTGATCCATTTTATCCTCTTGTACATAGACCTCTTAATTGGCACCAAGACCTGATTTGTCCTGTCTTTTTTTCTTTTCTTTTTTTTGTAACCTTTAGCAGGTGGTCTGTGTAAGGGTCCTTATTTTGCTGTAACGACTTGAGTTTCAGAAATAGTTTTTTGTTTAGCTTTGTTCTCATTGCACCCCCACGCTTTGTTTTAAATTTGTATTCAATGGTTAGTTGCAAGTTTAGTGCAAGGATTGAAGGGTTTTCTCAAGCCTGTGTTTATTTAAAATTTGCAAATGGTAGTGGAGTTTTTGTACTCAAAGGGTGCAACCATTCACATTTCTCGAGGGTCTGCTTGTGTGTTTATAACATCACTAGATTTACTGAATGCAGACCCTCTTGTAGAACAGATTTCTATTTCTCCATGCGGACGGGATCTAACACAAAGTGTCATTTTTTTTATTGTATGTTCAATAAAGATCTTAATGAAAAATCAAACTGTGTGTCGGGATTGCAAAAACCTTGACTGCAGTATCAACATGACCTATATCCTGCTAATTATATAAGAAATGCTCTTTCATTAAGAGATGGTGCTGTGGGTAAATTATCAGGATCCCTGCTTTACTGATGTACATGGGATAAGTTTGTTGATGTATCAAAGAAAATAAGTTTAGCAGCTGATTAGATTCCAGTGTAGTCGATAGGGCACCTTATTATTTTCACATATCGATCATTATAGAAAGTGGAGCGGTTGAACTGAAGTCTTCTCGTGACATTATAGTCAACGAGCGATGACTGTACTCGGAGGGCTGCGCATGCGCTGTACGAGCCCCGGAGCCGCAGGAGATCAGAGCTGGTAAGCCAAATTTCAGTTCCGAAATGATCTGTAAACACTAAATGTTTTTCACATTTAAAACATTTCCTGTAATTGAAGCAGACACGAGCATCTCTAAATAACACGCGGTGTAAAGGAACAAGTATCTTTTTTTTTTTTTTTTTTTCTCCTCGAGGAAAACCGTTTTGGCGTTACCGATATAATCAATCACAAAGCTTTTCACCCTAAAATATGTATTTAATAGTGGCACACGTTTAATTAGCTTAATCGAGTTTAATACTTTTAAATAGTAGAAGCAGTCGCGCCGAGGTTTGTAAAATACACAACATGCTTTACGTTGTTGTGAGGTGAAAATGTTGCTCATTCATTTCAGATGCTGGCGGAATGGGTGACAGGGTTAATTTTTCAGTATATTGGATTTTCACTGGATTTCAGACACTGCTTTTGCTTCTTTTCTTTTTTTTTTAGTCTGACGGATTTCTGATCCACCGCCATTTTAACTGAAATGCTGTATTTTTGTGTGAGTGTGAAATTGGACGCTTGTGCGTAAATATTTGTGTGTCACCATTATTGCCTTTTTTATTGTAGGTAATGGATGTCTGTTAAAAAAAGTCACACGGGGTCATGGAAGAAGTAATCTCTGCTATGTTATCATTGCATAAAATGGCACTAATATTAGAATTATTTTCTTTTCTTAGTTAAGTAGCCTAAAAAATCTAAGTCTGCTGTGTATTTTCCCCATTTAAAAATGTTTGTATGTCTAGGAGCCATTTTGGGTAAAAAATGAGAGGCAGTAAACATAAATGGAGTCAAAGTGTGTCAGTCAGCAGTGGTTCTTGGTATCATTATGTTCAAATAATTGTTCCAGTCATGTTCTTATGCGATAAGGAATAATATAGCAACATACTGGGCTCATGTCCTATAGTTCTCCCCATCTTATGAATCTTCTCCTGTGCATTGTGTTAAAATACAGCAATACCCCTAATTAATGATAAACTAAATAAATAATACGTGTACATATAACTCAAACCAAATGTAGAATAATTTATAAAAAAGTCCAAATCTCTAAGTTAAAACCCCTTTAATGAAGAAAACAAATCCTTAGGAGCAGCAGTAGAGGAGGACGTTATAGGACCTGGATCATAAAACTAACATATCCTGTCTTCAGTGCTCCGAAGTAAAGGACAGGGACGCTGCTATGAGTGCCAAAGTGAACATGGAGGCTCTGTCCAAAGAACCTGATCGCACCCCGTCCTCATTGTCCCCTTCTGAGGCTGTCCTCATATGTGGGAGTGATGGAGTAGCCAGGAAGGCTCGGCCCCAGCCCCACACCACCACAGCCCTCCTCCTGCCAGGTGAGTGTACATGGGTTTAGAGAGACCGTCCTTTAACAGGTTAATGCCACAACAAGTAAGACACTGACTCTGACCTCTGACCTCCTTTAAATGAGCATCAAGCAACCCATTCAGAAGAGAGTGTAAGTTTTAAGAGACCAGCATTATTTACATACACTAATAACTCTAAGTTTAAAGCTAAACTTGTGTCTATTTTTCTCTTAAAAGGTCATGCACGGTGTACCACTTCTTATCTTACACCAAATATCCTTACACTCACATAATACCATCACATATGTATTGGTGTTTGTTTTTGAATGGGTTCAAATATATATCAGTCAGAACCTAGAGTTCAAATTACATCAGTTTTTCTAGATGTTGATAAATCAGCATATTTTAGCATCATTTTGTTTTACTGTTAGATTATAAACTGCTATGATAAGGACATGATATGACCAGATGTTGATGATGGTTATTTAAGAACAACATCAGTCAACTTCCTTGTCATTAGAGCTAAAACAAGAAGTTAATTAATCATTAATCAATTAGTTGATTGGCAGAAAAATAAGCAAATATATATATAATGGATAATTAATCTAAATTATTCCTCAGGCAAAAAGTGAAAAAATGCTACAAATCCTTCTGGTTCAGCTTCTTAACCTGCAGGATTTGCAGGTTTGTCACATGTAATAGTAAATAGAATATTGTGTTTATTTCACTATGGGACAAGAATTTGTCATCTAACACTGTAAAGATTTCATACACCAAACAATTATTAGTATAATTGAAAAACTAATCACAAGATTAATAGAAAATGAAAATGTTAGTTGCAGGCCTCAATACCTTGATACAGGTCTCATTGTATACAGTAATACAGTTTGTGTATGTCTCTAAACTTTCATGACCTAAAGTCCTAACACAAGCACTCTTTACTTGCAAGTGTCAAACTGGAAACCTGAATTTAAAGGTGAACTTCACTGATTTTACTCTCTGCAGTGTGTTTACAGGCCACTGGGAGTACTACTACATATGTTAAATAAAAGTTGTATAAAACATTATGTGGCTCCAGAAGGAGCTGTATGAAATCTGATAAACTACATCAGGTGGAGCTGAAGACTACAAGAGTGAGAATGAAAAAACACATGAGGGGAGGGAGAAAGAAGTGAACTTACTAGACCTCCGCAGACCATCTCTGTTTGAGGCTACATTAGCTGCCTCAAAGCTTTTTTCCTTGTTGCAAACATCTAACCAACAACCAAATGGAACAACATCATAATAATTGTTAATACACATAAACATACAGTGGCAAGAAAAAGTAAGTGAACTATTTACAATTTCCTGCTTTTCTGATCTGATCTTCACCAAAGTCACAAATATAAACAAACACAACATTTCTAAGCTGATAAAACACAAACATCATCATCATCTTTCATGTCTTTATTGAAACACTAAGCTCCTGATGTCAATAAATGTGTCAGGTGATAGCAAACCTGGAGCCCAATCATTGAAACAAGAATGAAGGTGTGGTTTAGAGCTACCCTGACGTATAAAAACACCCAAACAGTGTCAGTGTGCTATTCACAAGCAGCATCAGTTGACATGAGACATGCCTCGCAAAAAAGAGATCTCAGAATATCTATGACCGCTGTACATACTGTGCACATTGATTTAAGGATACATGGAGGTGTGAATGAACACATATTACCAATTACAATATGTAAACAAATTGGTGTTCCTTCTCTGAGGTAATTGTACCCTTCCATTTTTGCACAAATTTCCTCCAAATTAGCTTTTATTTAAGAAACATAACATACTATAATAAGAAACACATACTTACTGTATTTTAGTTTCAGTCTTTACAGTCAACATTTATCATTTCTGTGGCGTCTCTCTCTCCTCAGCTCCTGCTCATGGCCATCAGAAGGTGGAGGTGACTCCAGCTGTTGCGGTGGGCGACCCAGGTAAAGGAGCCAGGGCTGGTGAACTGGCTACGCCCACCCTGACAGCACAGGTGGGTGGGGCTTGTAGCATTGTCCACGTCCTAGAGTGGAAGGAGGGGATGGCCATTCTGCCCAGCAGCAACCTCAAGGTAAAGTGATGTTTCTGGATTGAATGTGTTGTAGAAATTACAAAATGTTTTGATCTTTCATGTGTAGCAGCCCATCAAGCAACATCTCCCTGACAGCATGTCAAGCTCTTTTTCACTTGCTTGTTTTCTCCTTAAAGAGTTTTATAGATCACCCCGTTGTCTCACTTGTTAAGGTCTCCTTGATCTTATTCCCACAGCAATTACATTAACTCAGTCTGATTGGAAACCTGTTCAAAAGCTCAACTGCAGCAGGATAACACTAAACGAGGTGCACGTTGGCAAAATGTCAGGAAACAGACAAACAATGAAACTGCAATAAAAAAAATTGATTGATGAGAGCTACTCATTAGTGCAGTGGTTCTCAAACTATGGTACGCGTACCACTTGTGGTACCTAGGTTCCCTCTAGTGGTACGCAGGAACACCTGAGAGGTTTTACGAAAATTAAATAATAACATTAAAGACATAATACTACTATAGTTTACAGGTGAACTGTCTCCGTTCACTGGA
>JAUMHL010000028.1:9181991-9199607 GCA_032362345.1 Sandelia bainsii | reverse complement strand
ATAAAGCCACAAAATCATCATAGTTTACAGGTGAACTGTTTCCGCTCACTGGACAACGTCTGACCGTCAGACTTTTAACACTTTACATCTCCATAAACATTATCAACAGCATTAGATTCACAACACCGCATCCCGAATTACAAGTGTTAGTTTAAACTAACTATACAGTGTGTTCATTCACATGATGTTGTAGCCGAAATCTGGTATCTGAATGTCTGTCATAAATTAGAACCACGTCCAGTTTTGTTGGGGACGTTTAATTCAGACACATGAATAGACAATCCCAAAACACAGGTTAATAACGACGCTAAACTGATTTAAGTTGGTTCCCGCTGACATGCAGAAACAGCCTTATTCACAGAGATCGCTGAAGCCTGTTGGTTGGTCAGGATCTAATAGTAAATCACCTATTTCTGAATCCAGAGTGAGCTAACGGGTGATGTGTGCACATTTGCGCACAGCTGTACAGCTGTCTGTGTGTCGGCAGGAACCAACGGAGTCATGTGATCATTGTTGCTGCGTCTGACTGGTGAAACTAATGTGTAGAATAAATGGTAAAAATAAAAGTAACGAGTCGAGTGTTGCTCAATGTAGTGGAGTAAGAACAGAGTTCTTCACAAAACTACTCAAATAAAAGTAAAACGTATGGTGCAGTAAAACTACTCTTAGAAGTAAATTTTTTTCAAAAAGTTACTTAAGTAAATGTAACGGAGTAAATGTAACTCGTTACTACCCACCTCTGGTCATAATGGTGGTACTTGGAGAGCAAATTATTTTTAGAGGTGGTACCCAGTGTAAAAAGTTTGAGTGCATTACCAGACACTATTAATGAATCCATCCATCCATTTTCCTAACCACTTTTCCTCGCAAGGGTCGTGGGAGTGCTGGAGCCCATCCCAGCTGTCACTGGGAGAAAGGTGGGGTACACCCTGGACAGGTCCAACATATAGAGACAAACAACATGCATGCTCACATTCACACCTACGGACAATTTAGTCACCAATTAACCTTACATGCATGTCTTGTGATGGAAGCCAGAGTACCTGGAGAAAACCCATGCAGACACGGGGAGAACATGCAAACTCCACACAGAAAGGCACCCGGCCGACCAGGGGATCGAACCCGGGTCCTTCTAGCTGTGAGGCGACAGTGCTAACCACTTGCTCAATGCTAACATTGATCTCAAATGTGAACTTTGCTTGTTGTTCTCTGTTGTATATTCTGTTGTTAAGAGAAAATCAACATCACACATTAAAAAAACAAACTAAACTGCTGTGTTGACCATTCGTCACATATTTTCACATTGTACTGACAAAAAAAAAATTTGACTAATGTAAAATATCTACAAATAAACAAGTATGGAATTTGTGATTGCATTGCAACCTGAAATTAACATTAAGACTCTGATGAGATCCAGTAAACTCTATTTGGATCTAACAGTTAAATAGTGTCATTGATAATTTTTTGTTGTCTGTCACTGTTTCTGTTTAGAATTTTTATAACAAGGACAGCTTTTTCTTTTTTCTTTTAACTGGCCACTGTTATGAAGGCAAAAATACCAACAGCCATGTAAACATACTAAAGCACTCCCAGTACACTTACTGGATGTGCCATCACACCAGGCATTTAGCACATGCATGTTGGGTGACCATGTTCTCATGACAAAGGTTTTAACTCATAAATACACACCTGAGATGCTCTGAGAACAAGGTATAATTTTGTCACCCACCCATTTGCTTTTTTTGTGTGGATAAAAACTTTAACACAAAATTTAAACTGTAGCTGCCACTGTAACAAACCACTAGATAAACAAAATGTGATGCACATTTTCTCACGAGAAAAAGAGGCTGCAATAATTACAATAAACTCCTGATTTAGGTTACAGGTAGTGCTGCACGTTTTGTAATAGTCTGATCGTTTTGAGGCGAAAAGGCTTGAACAGACACGGTAAAACGTCAGGACACATTTTGACAGATGGATCCATTGATGCATGTGTTTGTTGTGTTTATGTAGTTTTGTGTGAGTGATGTAGGTACACTGAGCACACTGATCACCCCAGGGACAACCAGCAGCATCGCTGAACCAGCAGCAGGGACTTCTGGGCGATCTGTTGACGCAGAAAGCTCTTCAGCAGACAAGCTAGGTAGATTCATGGTTACATAAGGTTTCAGTAATGGTAGGGACTGAAAACAGAAGACAGCTATTTAGTGAAACGTTTTCACTTTGCACTCACAAGTCGCTACCAATGTCAACACCAAGTAGTACATTGCTAGATGAGCCATATGTAGCAACACAGCTTTGGTATGATGGGAATAATTAAATAAAAGGAGTGTATTTGCAGGTGTTATGCTAGTTAAATTAGTTACTTTCTATATATGGCTGTACTGTTATTTGAAAGATTTCACAGTATGCCCTTTTCACTGATCTCTTGTGTGTGTGTATTAAGCAGAAATGAGCAATAATTACATCAGCTGCAGAAGAGCTCCTTTTGATGAGTGAAGAGTGCAGCTGCAGGTTCATGTTAAAAATATCAAGTAGGCATCACTTAGATCTTTGGAAAAATCTAAATCCAGCTGAAAATGAATGTACATAACCAATAAGTAGTGGAAATGGACAAAAAGAATAACAGACCAGAAAAGGCAGAGCAGCATAGCAGAGTTGTTCATTTAGATTTCATACTCTGTGTCGTCAGACTTCACCCAGAGCCTCTTAATTGCTTTTCCTGTTTTTTCAGATGTGTTGGCTCCCGTTGGCTCTGTGAGAGGTGCAGCTGTCGAGCCAGAGAGGATGGTGCCGGTAAAGCCTGAAGTCCATGTCGGACCAGGACAACAGAACCATGATCCCAGGGCTCAGAGAACTTACACAGAGGAGCTACGCAGAGAGCCCATCACTGATAAGTGTGTTCAAAACAGTGTCTTCTCTTTAGTAATCAAACATGCATCTCTACATACACGTGCACACTACCACAATCCTTCATGCACATGTGGAGTCACTTGTGTGTTAATGTTTACTTTTATATCCTGGCAAATATTTTGTTTATGAGAATATTTTACACATGAAGAGGAAAACCCACCTAAAACTCATTTGAACTGAGACGTAGAAACGAATGATGATTCTAAAGTGTTGGCACTAGCTTTTGCTGTAGTGGTAGATTTGCTTCTGGGTGTCAACCAGTGTGTCCTCCTTTAAACAAAGATATTAGTATGTTTTATGTTGCACTATGCACCCTGTGATGTGTTGATCCTATATTTGTGTAAAACACTAATGTTATGTGTGTATATTAGTGCTTCATCACATGGTATCTGCTCGACTGTACTCACCTTTTACGGTTTTCCATCTGGCAAATGTTGTGGAAGCATTACTATCACAACCAAAGTCGTCTCATGATCTGAACTCTGACGTATTTGACAAACTCTGCAGTCTTTTATTTTGTTGCTTTCAAAATTTGTCTCCTTGCTGTGACAAACAGCCACATACCAAGAAATAAGAACAAAGAACATTCTTGTGTTGGCAGTTCACATCAGTTTTGTGCAGCATTGCTATGACAACCAGGTATACCGAGGGAGTACTGTTTGCAGTGGAGAACTAACCATTCTCAAAAGCGAGTAGAGTAGAGACAGTACCATGTGGTGGAAAAACGCTTTAAGTCACCTCTCAGTTTAGTTTTACTGTTTTTGTATTGAAAGTCACAAACACATCCACCAAATAGGAGCAACTGTGTGACAAAGTCTGTTGAAAAACATTACGAAATGCAAAATAAAATTTAATTAACATTTAATATAAATTTAAAAGCAAACTTGCACAAAATGTGCAAAATGTCTTCACACTGATAGGTCTGCACTCTCAGTGCAGTTCAGTGTGTGGGTTGCAACTGTAAACATTGTATGTCCTAAATTTTCATTTGCTGATATTAATTAAAAGCAACAAGCACTTACACAGTCTCTGCACTGGGGTTTGTCTACACAACATCAAAAGACAATCCACAACTAACGTTGAGTGTGCAAGGTGAGAATGAAGTGGGCATAATAATATAAAATAAGGAAGCAGAATACATTATGGTGATGTGTTTACACAGACTCTTCAGACTTACACTGTCCTCTTTGCACCTCAGGAGGAGTGTCGGGGTTGAGAAGGTGCCAGCAGGAGGGAGGGTCTCCTCCCTTAACCTTGACCACCTGAAACCCATGAGGAAGAGGAAGAGGAAGGAGTACCTGAGTCCGTCTGAGGAAGACTCTGACATTGAGGGCACGGTGGGACAGAACTTTTATCTGGAGACAAACTAGATGTTATGAGATGTCTGATGAATCTAATTATGGCATTTAATGACTCATTGTGTCTTGGGTATTGTCACAAATGCCTTATGTCTTAAAATGCTGCTGTAATTCTTAACTTAATTTTTATTTTATGTTTTTAGGATGAGAAAATGGATGACTCTAAAGCAGACAGCAGACACATCAGAGGAGGTTGGACCAGTTATTATTTACATTTCTTTTTAGTTGGTCTCATATCATCCATCTTTTGTGCTTCTTCCCTTTGACTTCATTTCTGTCATCTTTTCCACAATTAAATTCCTCTTCTCACCCTGTTTTCTTCAGTTTGAACTTGTTCCAGTTAAAGTTTGTGATGCACAATGTATTAATGAATTAACAAGTTATTATTTTTGCTGCAGCTGGAGACATTAAGACAGAACAGTGGACATGGGCTCAGTATTTAGAGGAAACCAAAGCTGTTGCTGCTCCCAACAAGCTTTTCCAAGAGGTACATTAGAGTTTATCAGTGAATATTCACGCTGTAGTTTCAGCCCAAGGAAGTCCTACGTACAGGTTCACCCTGCAACCTGTAATTTTTTACTACTTCTTTTACTACATCTACTGGAAGAAAGTGATGTATGCGGTCAAAAGCATGCTTACTATTTTTTGCTTTGTTTTCTTTTTGAGAGTAGATTTGAGGGTTTCTTGGAGTGGTTTCATTTAAATTATTATTATTTTTATCTAAACCTTTTTGCTAATTTTCCCTGAAGACTTTTTACCCTAATAAAAACAGTGAAAACATTACTATGGGAATGATGAAATCTGTCCTCTGCTTATTTCTCCCATGTGTTCAGTCCCAGAGAGTGCCAACAGTGAAGAACGGCTTTAAACAGGGGATGAAGCTGGAAGGCATCGACCCGCAACATCCGTCTATGTACTTTGTCCTCACTGTGGCCGAGGTGAGCCAGACATCCATAATTTCAGTGTAATAATCACTGATTACTCACAGACTGCTTTGTATGCAAGAGAGTTTAGTCCAGTGTTGCCTTCTTCTTTGGTTTTTCTCTCATGTTTCATGACATCATCCAGGTCTGTGGTTACCGGCTGCGGCTCCATTTTGACGGCTACTCCGACTGCCACGACTTCTGGGTGAATGCCAACTCCCCCGACATCCACCCTGCAGGCTGGTGCGAGAGCACAGGACACAAACTGCACACTCCCAAAGGTCAGAGGTGACACATTGAAAGACCAAAGAGCTGTAGCTGTGGAGAAAATGACTGTAGGAGGCTTGTTGTTACATTTCTTAGGATAAATCCTAAACATTAAAGGCTTTAAAAAACCTTATGTACATTACAAGTACATGTTTGTTTAATCCATGAGTTAATTCAGTGAGTTTTAGAAATGCTGGTAGGTGGATTTTCTTTTCATTTTTCTTTTCATTTTGACAGAGCCATGTTGTTTCCCTTGGTTTGAGTCTTTATGCTAAGCTAACTGTTTCCTGGCCTTTTTACCGCATAGATTTGAATGGTCTCAATCTTCTCATCTTGCTGCCATGAAAGCAAATCAGCCTTAAGCTTTCCTTGAATTGTTCCTTTACACGTTAGGCTGTCTTTGCACTGTTCCCATGTCCCTTGTTAATTTTCTATCTCTGTGTTTTGTTCAGGCTGTAAAGAGGAGGAGTTTACCTGGAGCAACTATCTGAGAATGACTAAAGCACAAGTGGCTCCCAAAGAGCTGTTTGCCAGTCCTGGGAGGGTAACTGCCACTAAACAGTATAATATACAATAATTATGTTATTATCTTCAGAGATATAGATTAGCTGAATTAGCGGAAAACTCCAATTATAACAGGACAGCTCCAGTGATAAAAGTTATTTTACACATTCTTTATCTTTCAGAAACATTTTGTCTTTAAGCAAATACAATATTAAAGAATTCTAGTACCAAAGTATAAAGTACTTCCTTCCTTATGTGCACTTTCTATGTAATTTCTAATGTTCTTCTTTTTGTTCAGATCGATGTCAAATGTGGTTTTGATGTAGGAATGAAGCTTGAGGCCGTCGACCGTATGAACCCCTCTCTCATCTGTGTAGCAACTGTCACTGATGTGGTAGACAACCGCTTTCTGGTTCATTTTGATAACTGGGATGACACATATGACTACTGGTAAGTCTCTGACAACATTAGTTTTCCTCTGATATAATTTACCTTTCAAAAACAGTGCAGCAATAAAATAAAAATGTAAAAAAAATCAGCAGTGGTTTTAAATTTAGGTTTAAAACACGTGTTGGGTGTTCCCAGCACTGTACTGTGCCATATCATTGACGCTGTCCAGCAAATTAGTCTGAGGTACAGGGTTAGTGAGAGTGACTGAGACTAAACCAGTAAACATGTCATAAACCAAAAACAATGAGCTACAACATGCTCATTAGAGCTGCAGAGTTGGTTGTCAACTTTCACATTGCATGAAAGCCAGTGTTAGCATCAAGCTTTAACTAAGTTTCAACTAAATTAAAAATAAAGGCTGTTTGAGCACCAGGGTGGCAGCTCTAAAACCTGTCACATGATGAAAACAAATGTTTTTCCACAGTCTCCAAACTCATTCTGAATTCTCAATTCTGAACCTTTTTCTTTACAATAAAACTATCAAACTGCTGCACCTGTCACGTCATTTCTGTTTCTACTAATTTTACTGTGAAGTGTCAAAGAGTTTCTTTTATAACACTGGCTGTTGTTGTTGTTTTTGTTGATGATTTAAATATGCAGGTGTGATGCCAGCAGTCCATACATTCATCCCATTGGTTGGTGCCAGGAGAGAAACTTGCCCCTGACACCACCTCAAGGTGATCAGTGTGTGTGTTTCCTGTTAATTATTAATTTACTGATGTTCGTAGTCACAGCACCGGTCATGAAGTTTAAAAACTACTCTGCATAGTTTCCCTTGTGTCCTGTACATTATCTGTGCAATATATTAGTCTGTGATTTAAGATTTTTACTGGGCCCCATAGCATGTGCTTTAACATACTCACACAGATAAGCACAAATTAAGCTTGTAAGCTTGTATTTAGGGGATGCATGTTTGTGTTTGTGTTCACTTACTGATGTGAAATTGTGTTTTGTTGCATCAGATTATCCAGACCAGGGCCAGTTTTCCTGGTCTCACTACCTGCAGGAGACTGGTGCCAAGGCTGTGGCTGCTGAGGCCTTTAAAGTGGTGAGAACAAAGAATAAATGTACTGTTTTTGATGTAATTAACAGTATGACAGGAAATCATTACACTTGGGCCTCTGGTTTAACTGTGGTTCTGAGTTACAAGACTGAAAATGTCAGATTACAGACAATAATATGCATCGTTTGTTAGGGTCCCAGTCATCAGTTACCTACTGTATATCAGGGACATTTTGGGTGTGACTTTATATAAGAGATGCAAATACATACATAATGATTGCAATACAGTTTTAATGTGATGTAAAACACCTGTAAGATACTGAAATCTCAGGTTTGATTCTAGTTGGAGACTTTTGTTATGTTTCATTTCCCATCTCTCAACTCATTTCCTGTCATCTGTCTACCACAAAATCCCAATAAAAGTATAACAATATAGCAGTTAAATTCTAGAAATTAAGAGTGCTGCAGGTAACACCATCCCTTGCTTGACATGTTTTGTTAACATGAACATACCAGTTGAAGGTTATTTCCTGTCATCCTCTGCCCTGTCTCCAGCGTGCTCCCCACAGTTTCCAGGCTAAGATGAAACTGGAGGCTGTGGACAAGAGAAGTCCTGGTCTGATCAGAGTGGCCACAGTGGAAGAAGTTGAGACTCACCGGATTAAGGTAATAGTCTGTGTGTGTGTGTGTGTGTGTCCGTCCTGAATATTGAAGTACTAAATGTCAGAGGTAGTGATGGTGTTGATCTTGTTTGTGTTTAAAATGTTTCTTTAGCTCCTTCTGGCACTAATGGCTCTGATGTGCCGTCTGGAATAAACACTTACATGTACTGATATAGAAACCAACCTCAGACCCAGGTTGAGCTGTATTGTGCATGTACAGCTCCATCTCTATTCTCCATCTCTCTTCTGTTTCAGGTCCATTATGACGGATGGAGTCATGTCTATGATGAGTGGATGGACTCAGATCACCCTGACATACACCCAGCAGGCTGGTGTGAGGCGACCGGTCACCCGCTAAAAGTTCCTCCACGGGACCCCAAAACACAGCAACCACATGGTAACAACCATCAACACACATCTCTCTGTTTAAGAAGTCAGTTTTCTTCAACATGCAAACAAAATTATTCTTGATACCATCAAATCATTATTGACTTAATTGCATTTTTGCTCTGACTAAATTTGGCTTCTCTATTGTATGTAATAATCGATCTTACAAATTTAAAACTAAAAGGGGAAGCAACTATTAAATTAAATTTGCTAATTGAAATGAGAAATTCTCTTTTATAAAAAAAAAAACACTATTTATACACATTGCTGTTAAATTCTCTGAATACACAAGTTGAAGACTTAAATGATTATTTAAGGTTCAAACATACCTTTTTCCTTTGGAAGAAAGTGTTCTTGCATTAAGGGAAATTGCTGTGTGAACATAAAACCATCACATCCATTACAATGAAAATACATTAAAACACATTAAATGAGCTTTAAAAGAACCTGAAGTTCCCTTGTAGTCAGAAGATTACAGCACCTGCCACATAGCTGCAACGTCTCCGGTATGAGTCTGGCTGTAAGCCTTGTTGTATTTTCTGTCTGCATCTCCACTGTTGAATTTTCAAATAAAGGCTAAAATGCCAAAAAGAGATAAAAACACATTTACAGACAGTGGCTTAAATTAGTCACAACCGTTCGACCACACACACAAACAAACATCTACAAAGATAACGTGCTCACAGACACAGCATCAGTGTCTGATCAGTTATCTCAGTGTTTCCCTACCCAGCAGTATATTGATAATACTGTATATTGATTTAGTCATTTTTACATCATTTATTCATACATTTTTATTGCTGGTGTATATTTTGTTAGGATGTATCGCTGTAAATAGGCATAGAAATTTCAAGACATTTTAACATGTCACAGTAGGAAAAGCACATATACATAATAAAATGACTGATGTCTCAGTAACATTTAATGTTAACTGTGTTTTCCTTCTCTGACAAGTCAAAACTAAAAGAACTTCTTAGCTACCGTGTATGCATAATGTCCTTTGACATGAAGGTTATTTTTTCTGTATTTGTCTGTACGCAGGTGTAAGGGAGCCTCCGGTTACAGGCCAAGTCACCTTCCCGTCCTCTGTCCCCTGTAAACCCATCAGTCACCCTAGAACCAACAAGTACAGCTTCCACAACAGGTCAGCACTGAACTCTGGTCAGGTCCTTTGATGGAGGCTTTATTCACCAAGGCAATACCCAACATCAATTTGGGGCGTTAAAAACATTTATGAAATAATGATTTACTTGCTGTCTTTCTTTCTATTTCTATTTGACCACTGTCTTTGAAACAGGAAGTGTCCAACTCCTGGTTGTGACGGTTCAGGCCATGTGACTGGTCGTTTCACTGCTCATCACTGCATATCTGGCTGCCCTTTGGCTGAGCGTAACCAGGGCAGGCTGAAGGCTGAGCTGTCAGACTCTGAGTGCAAGAGGAACCTTTTCTTTGGCCAGAGGACCAAGAAGACCCATTACCGTGGCAGGTAAATATATAAATATGTGTGTGTGTGTGTGTGTATACAGGTGTGCAGGTTTGATTTTGTCTCACATTAATCTTTTCTTCTGGTCCTAGGATTGGTCGCCCTCCCAAATACAGGAAAAACCAACAAAGAGACTATCAGAGTGAGTTTTCTAAATGAGCAACCAGTATCCTGTCGAGTGGATTTGATTAACATGTGAGATGTGGCAGCAGTTTGATGGTGGTTTATCAAGTCCAGATTATTTTCTTCTGTGACACCACTGAGCTGCAGCCTGCTTCATATTATGCTGGTAGCATTACTGTAGGTTTGACAGTACAGATGGTTCAGTATTGACCCTTCAGTGAAAATCGGATATCATCATGTCTGTGTATTTTCTGAAGCTGAGCAGCTTTAGAGGTGCCTAACCTGCAGTGTTGTCCTGCACTAAAGAGCTTAATATCGAAAGGTTTAGGTGTCAGTGTTGTATCTCAATCATATTTATCACGAGATTTAACACAGTTTTGCCAGTTTTGCAGCAACACCTTACTTTTTTTGAATTTATTTGTAGTGTTAGGCATAAAATGGTCAAACTGGAAAATGCGGGATAATAAACTTTTTGCTGTTGGCCTTTATACAGCAGACATTTTGACTCGTTAAAGCAGTAAAAGCTCAGGTGGAATAATTAATATCTTCTCTGACTACAAATTTAAATGTAAACATGAGCAACAAGAGCAACATAATTAAAGGCAGTTGAATGATTTTAGGGAGGTTTGCTGGTGTGACTTCACTGAATAAAGTGACCAAAATACTAAAAGTGTGTGTGTGTTTGTCCTCAGACATGTCCTCAGAAGGTGTGTATCCATCACTGTTCATGTCGGCTCTGAGCGGTCAGTCAGACAGGACTCTGTCTCTGTGTTGGGAGCAGCACTGTAAGCTGCTGCCCGGCGTTCAGGGCATTCACGCTGGTCAGGTGGCGGCATGGAGCGCGGAAGAGGTGAGCAAATATGATCACTTACCTTCATTATTATTATTTCTTTCTCTGATTTTTTTGATTTCTCTAAGTATGATTATGAATTCAAATCTGATGTGTTCGCGTTTCAGGTCTTCAGGTTTGTCCAGAATCTAATTGGTTGTGAAGAACAGGCTCGTCTCTTCAAAGAAGAGGTGAGACCGTGCTGCGCTGTAGACGCGAGCGTGGTGAAAACACAGTGTTGGTGTTCGTCTACTTGTCATTGTTGTTGTTCTTTGCTGTTGATGCTCTCTTGTGTTTGGCTCATGTAATGATGAACTTTGACACTTTGGCACCCCAGATGATTGACGGGGAGGCCTTCCTGCTGCTGACCCAGACCGACATTGTGAAGATCATGAGCATCAAGCTCGGCCCTGCCCTCAAGATCTCCAATGCAATCCTCATGTTCAAGAGCACAGACGAGGGACTCAAGTGATCCACCCCGTTCACCAGGGGCTTCAGGCCACCAATCATCATGTGCCAAATTCATTCTGTTGCAGGGAAAAGACCCTGACCCCTTTTTTCATGTGTTTGGTGTCTTTACCCATCAGAGAGAGGGAGGGGGGCTAGGGGGGTGGTAAGGTCCTGTGAGCGTTACTAAGGAAAGGTTATTGGTGTGAAGGGCTCATAGAAAGAGGCTGAGGCAGTTAATGGGGAAGCAGCAAGTTTCACAACTGGTATGTTTGGTTTAGTATAATAAAATAATCAGTTTGATCATTACCAAACTCCCAAACATATCTGATAGTGTTTGATGTTACATATTTGCCAGTCTACAGTATGTTTGCCTAATACTTTAATAAAGTAAATTTCCAGTCACCTGTTTTGTGCCAAATTTAAATTATAAGGCTCAGTGGAAATAGTTTAAATTAGAAACACAAATTTTCCTATATTTAGCAGAGTTGAATAGGCCACTGTGGTCTCACGTGCCTCTGGTTCTTCTGTAGATCTGCATCCTGCTGCAGCTCACGGCCTTGGAGCTGTGAGACTCCCGAATATTTCCCATTGCTGCGAGCTGTAACACAGGTCAGTTAGGACAGTGCTCTACACCTGCCAGAGATCGACTCTAAAAACGTTTAGATGGGAACAAGTTTTCACGATTACCATACCCAGAATTTGATGGAACTATCATTGCGAAAGCCTCTGACATAGTGGGTGAAATCAATGCAAGTACCTGATGCACTAATAGGAGGGAAATTTTCTGAGGGAAATATGAAGGTTGACTAAAATGGAAGAGATGGGAGGACTGAGCGAGGGGAGAAGGAGTCAGGAGTTAGATGCTGCAGCCTACTCGACGAGGCTCCTCCAAACTTCAAGGTTTGTGCAATAAAAAAAGTTAAGACAGAAGTACTGTATTCACTTAATTTTGCAGCTCTTTTGTTATCAGACTTATTCTGTCACTAACAGAAAACAATGGAAATTAAATAAGCTACTTTGTTCAGACTGTTGGAAAAAGGATTAGGTTTTTGTTAGATGGAGAAAACTGTGATCTCAGCCTTCGTTTTGTGATTATGCTGAAGTACCAGTCATTTGTGTTTACTGCCTCAAGATCCTCCACCCTGTACTTCATCAATCCAACATTAATGTTAAAACTCAAGTGATGTAGGAGCCGTAATTTGAAATGCTACAGTGTCATCTAGAAACAGAGTTGTTTTTATCTCTATATACAAATAATCTTACATTATTTTTTTTGCTACTTTGTTATTTGACAATTTTTTAGCAATTGTTAATGAATGAATATGGCACAATTTAGCACAATTGTGAAAAACAAATTGGTTTTTACACAATGATTCCCACACTTGGTCACTAGAGAGTGCAAAAATCTACAATTTAGTACTATTAATACTCTCTTGAAATCTAGAGACAATGCAGCTCTCTGCAGGTTACATGGGACGGGAAACTCAATTTAAAATGTGTTCTTTGAAATGTTTACATTTTATGTTATTTTTACAGGATAAAATATGCTGTTTGGATTTGATATTGTGAGATGAAATTTATTTAAAAGGAATGTTTTAAGGGCTCTCGCAATCTTGAATATGACGTCTTTGTGTGTCTCTCTGGTGGGATTTGTTTGTGCGTGTGTGCGTGTCAAGATAATCTTGGGTCACAAACTTCATTCAATTCATATAAATTAATAAATGTCCAAACTTGTCTTGTCTGATTACAGTCTCTGTGGCTTGTCTTATTTGGGATCACACAGACTGCATTTTGTGTATTGTCCATTTTACACTATTGTCTATGAAGTTTTCTTATATCACATCCCCCAAAATGACCAAATAGTCATCTACAGTTGACTGTGGTGGTGACAACTCCTTTCACACCCTTTCTGTTTTCACTGCTTGTCTTCTTGTTCCACTGCAGAAGCCAGAGAAACAGGCATTGCTGATAATGTGCTGCTGCAGCAAAATGAAAGCTGACTGTTAAATGTTTTATACAAGAAGAAACAGCTGGTGTGCAGGACTTATTTTTAAGCTTCTAGAAGGAGGATGCTAAGAAATCTGGATACTGTTGCTTTTAAAATAAAAATATGCTCATTTGCATAAGTGGAAAATTGCAAAAACGGGTTTTGTTTATTGTTACTTAAATGTTTGACCTTCACTGTGCAGGATGATGTGTGTGCGGAGTCTAGTAGGTTGTTTTCACATTCATCTACTGCAGAGGGAAAATATTCTCTGTGTTTACCTTAAATCTCTCTAAAACATATGTATGAGCATCAGAATCAGAATCTGTTTTGTTAGCCAAGAATACAAGCATACAAAGAGTTTGTCTCAGTGTTAGCTTCCCAAATATGATATATGAAGTAAGAATAAAACAAAGCATAACAATAAAAATGGCAACAAATATGTTGTGATCAGAATTTAACAACTTGAAAAATTTGAAACTATTTACAGTCTTTCTAATACTCTAGAAAGAAAGGTCAGTATAGCACCTATGCAGGAATGGTTTAAATTTTAAAATGGCCATGATTTGTTTTGGATCCAGTATAAACACTGGGTCACAAAAACCCACTGGTCTTGGGTAGATCTAACCCTGTATTGTGTTGGATACTGGGTCAATTTTAACCTAGTACTTTCTGACCAAAATAGTATGACTGTCAAGAAACATTGAATAGAAGTATATATGTAAAAACAAACAAAAAATATATATATACACAGCTCTGGAAAAAATTAAGAGACCACTGCAAAATTATCAGTTTCTCTGATTTTGCTATTTAAAGGTATATGTTTGAGTAAAATTAAAATTTTTGTTTTATTCTATAAACTACTGACAACATAAGTCCCGAATTCCAAACACAAATATTGTCATTTAGAGCATTTATTTGCAGAAAATGAAAAATGGTCAAAATACCATTGTTTTCAGACCTCAAATAATACAAAAAACCCCAAAACAAAACAAGTTCATGTTCATTTTTACACAACACATTACTAATGTTTTAACTTAACTTTAACACTTGGAAGTGTTCAGAAATCAATATTTGGTGGAATAACTCTGATTTTCAATGCAAATCACAGCTTTCATGCAGTGGTCTCTTAATTTTTTCCAGAGCTATATATTTATATAGACCTTGACTATTTTCAATAAAATGTTATATATGCAAATGTTTAAAAAGGCCTTGGTAGCTATTTCTCTTATTTTGAAAGCAAAGAGTAGAGTCTGGAAGACACACAAACACACACAGTGTCACACAGTCACTGACAGTCTGAAGCCTTGCTCCGCCTCACTTTGTGCTTGTTTCTTCAATGATTCACTCTCCTGAAGTTGACCTTCCCTCTTATCTCACAAAATAAAAAACTGGTCTCAGATCAGTTTCAGTTTTCTCTGAGCTTCCTGCACCTCTCACAGCTCTGTTTTGACTTTCCTCAGAGTCCTAAACCCAGCTGGCTGTCTGGACACTGATCTCTTCACCCTCTACACACAGGTGAGAAAACTGCTGCCTACTGAGTTCACACCGATCACCTGGACTATCTGTATGGTATATTTTTATTCCTAAAATGCAGAGATTTGGTTTTTGATTTTCCTGGTTTGGAGGAAAACAAAAGTCCTGGGATATTTGTGGCTTCTCATGTCTCTTCTTTGCAGTATTGTTGTGTTTTAGAGCTCAACATACTAGTAATTTTATTGTGCTGCTTTTGTCTAACGCTAATATTTTGTATATTTGAATACAGACATCAGATACCTGAGATATTCTGAGTTTACAGTGATCTTACATCATTCATGTCACTGTGATATCACTGTTGGTTTTCAATTTGTGCTGATGAACTTTGTTACTCAAAGACTGTACAAATACTGTATATAGTATCGTAGAATATTTGTAGAGTATTCTTGAAAAAAAACTTTGTTATAGATCTTTTATGTAAGAATTTTGATATTGTGAAAGAAAACTTTCTTTTGCTCGATGCACTGTAAAACTTTTTTAGAGTTTAGGTTGGTTTTATCATTGTGAGTTTCCGGCCTCGCTCTGAAGAATAAAACTTTAGACGGTTGAGCAGCTGTTTGCTGTTGTTGGCATTGTGTTTTGTTGTTGGCAAAAATAAGCAGCTTTACTTGCTTGTAGAAGATCATTTCTATTAAAAGGTGGTTATGACAGTTTATAACTATGAAGTGAATAAGCATTTGAACCTGCTGACATGTCTTTATGTCTTTTTGTGTCCTATATGTTAATAATCCTTTGCCACAATGTGTCAGATTAATTCACTTTGACTTCAGCCTAATCAGGCAGGAAGTATTTTTTATTTCTGACTTGCAGCAAGTGTCTTATGCAAACTGCAAAGAAAAAGAAATGACGGATGCTTTTAGTATTATTATAGTATATTATTCACCTTTTTGAATTACATGTAAAATAACACCAGCTCTGTCCTGTCGACCTCTTTAGTCATGTGTTCATGCAGATTTCAATGTGTAAATAATATAAACATGGGCATAACATCATAGAATCAACTGTTTAAACAAGTTACCGTACAATAATATATAGAACTTACATTAGGAGGAAAATACTGGTGCAGCTGGATTAATGAAATGTACTTTAAATCTCTGCGGCTTCACAATGTCTGTGCATCACAACACACTGTAAAGTTAAATGTGAAATGTTGGCATCTCTGATGTCTTTATGCCTACACATGAAGATGAACAGCCCTGGAGCTTCTGGAGAAAAAATAATAATAATTTGGACTTTTATTTTATTTCTGTATGTGTGTGGGTGCATGTGTAGACAATTTTTATTGCATTATCATTGATGTGAGGACATTTTGGCTGCTCTCATGACTTCAAAGGGGTCTGAGGATGAAGACTTGACTTTAGATTTGATTTTATTAAAGTTAGAATTAAGTTGATGTTATATTAAGGGTGAGGATTGGGCATTTAGTTCGGTTTGATAGAGTTAGGGTAAGGGCCAAGAAATATGTGTGTGTGTGTGTGTGTGTGTGTAAGAGCATAATCATGCTGTATGTTTTGACAGATATGAGAGTGATGCTGCAATATTGACCCTGTAAACATGTTCAGTCACATGGCCCCTCCACACACACACACACACACACACACACACACACACACACTCATTCTCTATATATAGTATATACACAGGGTTATTCAAAAAGAAGGAGCCAATTTCATGAAGCTATATTTTCTTAAGGAAAAGTACTTCAAAATTACAGAATCTCTCTGAGTTGATCGCTGTTGTCATTCGATGTTTAAGGTCATCCAGGTTAGAACCTAGAAACCTACTCTTTCAAATGGTCAGTGACTTATTCCGTGAAGATGCTTGAGGACTGAGAAATTGGTTCAATCTTTTTGAATAACCCTATATATATATCTATAAAACAGGACAATCTACTTGAACTAGACATTCATTGACAAGAGGTGAGAATAGGTTGGAACTACACCTTAAACTGTTGGAATGCTACTACACAAGGAACCCCAGTGAAAGAGAGGACTGTGACCCCCAAACTGGGAGTGTGGCTCCAGCAGATTCCAAGAACAACATATGAGATCTCTGTCCAGAAGAGCGCAGTCCCAGGAACAGTTACGATACTGCACAGGATGCTGAAGCTCCCAGGCCTCTGGTAGAGGATCCGAGCTTGAAGGACCGCCTTGCAGGGGCGAGTGGGAAGCTATACACATATATATATATATATATATATATATATATATTCCCCATATATATACAGTATATTCGGTGTGTTTATACTGTTGCTTAAAAACCTGAACTACCAGTTCCTGTGGATCCTCAGTTTGTTGTGGTGAACTCAGCAGCTGATTCAGAAACACACACAAACACACACCTGTGTCTTCCTATAGTTGTGTGGACACACAATCCTCAAACGTAACTCTAAACTTAATAATAATAGAAACTTTATAAATCCCCTTTGAGAAATTCTTGTGGACAGGCAGCCCCCTAGAGCACCAGTGTTTTCTGCGGGGACACTTCAACATGTGGTCAGAATTGGGGGAACCAGGAGTGAAGCACCAACTCTGGTGTGTGGACGACTGCCCTACAAACTGTGTTACTGTTGCCCTAGACTTAACACTTAATCAAATGAAATATGGTTGGAGGGACAAAAGTTGATAGTTTGAATCCTGAACTGTTCTGCACAGTTTCATCAGCCTCCCCTCTCTTCTCTTCTCTTCTCTTCTCTTCTCTTCTCTTCTCTTCTCTTCTCTTCTCTTCTCTTCTCTTCTCTTCTCT
>JAUMHL010000028.1:9107332-9171458 GCA_032362345.1 Sandelia bainsii | reverse complement strand
CAGACTTGAAAAAGCCCTCTGGACTGGAGGGTGAAACGTAGTCAAGGAACTAAAACAAGTCCAGTTGCCATTAAAAACCGTTTTTTTGAGATATACATATACAGTTACATAATTATCTAATTTTTCAGAAAGGTCCAGCTGACACACAGCATATTGATCCAGAGTTCACCAGAGAAATGGTTCCTAACTCGGTGAGTCGGACCCCGGAGTTCAATGCCAGCACCAGCTCCAATAATGCCTTCAATGGGTTCTCCTTTGTTGCCAGTGAGGACAGCTTTCTGTGACACACCCTAATCACATCTCTTTTGAGTTCAGATGCAAAGTGAATAAGAGCTCCTTGTCCACTGTGGTAGTTATTGCAGGAGTCCCACAGTACATCTGTTTCACTACTGCAGGGATTTCAATGTTGTTCTCTTTGTCTCAAACGGGGGCTCGTATAACATGAAATACCTTTGTGAAAACATTTACGGTTCAAAGATTTGAATACCTTCTGCCTGGCCTTATACTATAATATCAGGCCTGGATATTTTCTAGGCCTGTTTTTAGAGAGGTTAAAACAAATCTACACTTCATAAGAAGTGGAGGCATCAGTTAAGATTCAGTGCAAATTATTTTTATTGATTTGTTAGCAAATGAATAAAGAGCAAGTGAGGCTGGATTTACACAAGATGTGTTTTATAATTCTTTTACAAACAGACACCATAATTTGTCTCTTTAAAAAGAAAAAGGCAATATGGCATCTTAGTGAAAAATGGCCATTTCAAAAACATAATAACTTCTGTACAGCAAACATCGCCTTATACTTGTAATGGCAGTACTTGTAGTACTTGTAGAACTATCATGACATTACTGTACTATGCAAAGTACATAAAGTTATTTTTTTGCTACATAAAAGATGGTACTGATACTCCAGTGCAAATAGATGTCAGTCTGTACTTTAATATATGAAGCAAATGACATAATAAAATAACCTCCAGTATGTTTTCTCTTTTTCTTTAAAGGCCTAAAGAAAGAGCATGAAAATAATAATAATACAGTAGTATCCAGTAATAACTGTGAGTAATGCAGCTGGCATGAAACAGCAGCTACCACTTCTCACAACAGAGGTCCTGTTTGTTAATGTACAAAATGTCTGAATTTGCAGATGATGCACTGGTGTTTAAAAAACACTCCATGTAGCACTATTTAAGCCAACTACACTGCAGTGTGAACATTATAGTTATTTGATTTGTGGATTTTTGTTTTATTTTCTGTCTTGTAACTGAGGAAATGACTCACACAAGTTCATCTGGGGATTATTTTCGTCTGTTCACAGCAGACATCCATGTCAATTAATTTTATGTCATGATATGTAAAATGTACAGTAGCATTTTTTGAGAGGATTATGTACTGTAGTAAAGTAATGATTATTATCAGTGTAAACCATAAAGTGCCTCTCTGGCTCAAATATTTCCTGGTGATGGACGGTCCTTGATGTTGGTGGTGATCGGTGATAGAAAATGTGCATTTTATTTTTTGCAAAACTCTTTCACATGTACTTAAAGTTTTGTTTTTACATATGATATTAAAAAGGTTTAAATGTATTCTAAGTGTTTTCTAATTTCTAAAAATAACATGTTACTATTTCCTTATTTTAAAAAGTGTGTTGGTTTTGTTCAAAGGTTTAGTTTCACAGAATACTGGATCAGATGAGTTTCTAAGAAACCAAATACACTAAGAGGGAAATAGCCATTTATTTTTCTGGAGGACAGCTGTAATGTCTTCCTTTAAATGGTATGAATGACTAATGGAAAAATACTCAGGGCCAAACGCAGTTCTGAACTCCTCATTCAGTGTTTCCCTTCTAAAACTGTAACCTTGAATGCCAAACTGTTATAGCCTGTAAACAGAGGCTGGTGTTACACATGGTCAGGTCACGCTGCCAGCAGCAGCATCACACTGGGCGGAAGCAGAAATCCATGGATGCATATAGAAAGCTTGTTCATAAACAAAACAGTTGTGAAAACATTTGGATGTTCGTTTGTGCATGTGTGCATAATACAAATACTGTTTTGATAATCAGTGACTATCTTGTAAATGTTTTATGTTATCAAAAGTCGCTACATTTGATGTCCTGAGTGACATGCGGCATCATTGACATGCGGCATCATTGTAAACACAACACTGGTTTCAAAGAAGCACACTCCCTTAATGTGCTGAGACTTTTTATTCCACTAAATAAACTAAAGCCCCCTTTTTAGAAATATGCAGCAACACTACAAATGAATGATGATCTTACAGAATCTGATGCTGTAGATTAAGCTGTAAAGTAGCTAAACGCAGCACTAAATCCTAAATACATTTTACATTTTTACAATTAATGCACCACTAATGTACAATACATTGTGCATTTTCCTGCATAATAAATGGCCACTTCTAGTTAATGCTAATATTTTAGTATTTTTATTAATATTTTTATTTTAAAATTGTAATGCAGGATATTTACTTGAGTATTTCTACAATGTGATTTTTGTACTTTCACTTAAGTTAAAGATTGACTTACTTCCTACAACAGTTTATAGTGTGTTTGTGTATGTGTTGTGAAGGATGTCAACAAAATGTGTTATGTCTGTAAATGGTACAAACATAACCTAGTATTACTGAACCCAAAATAAACAAATAAAACATCACCTCAGCAGGTAACAGTGTTGATATTTATATGTGTAAGACTCCAATAACATGTTGATGCACAGTGTTGGTTTGTGGTGTTGTTCTCTGTGGAGAAGTACTGCATCATTTCAGATATATTTCCCCACCTTAACTGAAAAGCACACATATCTGCCGACCTTATAAACTATGTACGAGCACCTCTAAAGACAAAATTAACTTAACAGATTTGAACAACCTACTGGACAGATAAAATGACACTTAGGTCAGATGGAAACAGATCTGTTGTAAAATACTGTGTGGGTGAGCACACAATTGCTCCTTTTATTTTATTATACAACACTTAATCTCTGCAAATATCATGTTGTTATTGCCTGTGAATAATGTCAGTCTGCACTGATTCATCAACAAAGAACACTTTTATGACAAGTCAAACACTGACAAAAATCTGTTTAAATGACAAAGTGACCAATACATGAATGTTTTATTACAAAACGGTGAGAAGTTAAATCAATAAGAGATGGTGTGGAGTGTCTTGAAGAGGGACGTTCACTGAAGCTGAGCTGAAGCATTTAGGTAAGAATGGTCCAAAATAATTCCTGGACGTTGTGCAGGTCTAATCCACAGCTACGGGACATTGTTTTAGGTTACTGTTGCCAAAGGTGGTTCAACCAGTTATTAAAACACTGTCTCACTGACTTTTTCCACCATCACTGTGTGTTTAATGGATGTGTTCAGTAAAGAAATGAAAGTTCATGACTGTGTTTTATAAGCTTAGAAATACTGTTTGTTTAAATTTGTGACTTTGGTGAAGATCAGATCACATTTCATAACCAATTTATAAAAAAATTATTTCAAATCTCATGACTGAAAACATCTTGATGCTGACACATTTTATTTTTTCCTGGTGTTATACTCCAATATGCTGTGTACATGTAGGGTTGTGAGATAAAAAATCCAGAAACTATATTGATAGTAGTGAACTTTGTTTCCATAGCAACATAAAAAATTGGTTACCAAGAAAAGAATATGAGGAAGTGACATCAACAAATAAAGGTCTGAAAGGAGACTGGTTAAAGTAAAGCAATAAAATTACTGTTAAAAATAAAAACAGACTAGATAAAAGAACAAACAGATTGACTCTTGGAAAATATGTCATATGGAGTTTCAGAAAGGCTTTAAAGATTATGTTATTGGTTTGTCAGATTATTTTTGTATAACTGTATCTTATCAGTTTTCCTCAGTGTTTTATCTCTGCATAAACCCGCTTAACCAAACAAAACTGTGGTCAACTTAACCAGCAGATGTGTTATTTTTAATTTTCCAAAGTCATCAACAGGTAAAATATTAATCTAACAGTTAAACTTTCACCTGTAACAAGTGGAGAGATGTCTAAATACCTCACCACCTGCATTACTGTTGAACTGCCCCACTCAGTGTTCAAAATGAGAAACACAATACATGACTCAAATTTAATACATAAAAACAAACACAAGTCATGCATGTACTCATGTTTTACAATATGTTTTCACATTTTTACTAATGTGTAAGCAACAAAATATACTGTTTTGCATGAAGATAACAGCTTTAATTTGATATAATAGTGCAAATGTCAACAATAAACACTAAGCCCACTGAGGCAAGTTTGTGATTTGGGAACTGGGCTCTATGAAAAAATGTAACTATATTCTTCTATTTCTGATGAGAAAGCCCACATTTAAAAAGATTAACTTCACATATCATCAGAAACACATAGCTTCAAGTAACTGTGGGAACAGACAGTTGCTTAGCAACACTGCTGAAGAGATTACGGTAAAACAGGAAAAGTAAACAAGGCTGTTTTAATCTATGAAGCTTATAACACACACATACACAGTCATCAGTTCTGATATGATATACAATGTGCCTTTTGACAAATAATAGGTAAAATGTTAGTTTAAGTCATTAGTTTATCATTTTAAAGTAGCTTTTATTAATTGTTTTATAACAAATCATAGTGGTAAGCACATATGTGTTAGAGTATTTCTAAACAACTGTGTGTGTGTGTCCACAAGTCCTCTTCTGGATATATGGTAAAATAAAGTTGTAATAATATAAAACATGTCTTGTTGTTTGTATTGTAAGGTAATTGTAAGGTTTTTAAAACCATTTATTAAACAGATATATGCTAATAGGATACATATATAATGCTACATGTAGGGACAGTTACTATAAAAGGACGCTTATGGATCAACAACGCTAACAGTAGTGGAAAGTAACTGAGTATATTAACTCAAATACCATACTGTACTATAGTTTTGGGTCTTTATATTTTTGTAGAGAATGTTCATCTTATGTTACTTCTACTA
This sequence comes from Sandelia bainsii, assembly GCA_032362345.1. NCBI lineage: Eukaryota > Metazoa > Chordata > Actinopteri > Anabantiformes > Anabantidae > Sandelia > Sandelia bainsii. The sequence continues at coordinate 9,166,464 of JAUMHL010000028.1, read as the reverse complement.
CAAATCAGAGAACTATATTGTACTTTATTTCACAGCTGTGAAATAATTGCAGTGGAGTAAAAAGTACAATATATTTATCTGATTTGTAGTTAATTGCTAGTGGCAAATGTGGGTTCTTAATTTAAAATAGGCTATGATTGAATAATACATTAATAATAATGGCTAATAATTAGCACCACACTTACCAGTTGTAACATTAGTGATGTTTACACATTAATTCATCAAAATGAATGAGTCTATCTGTAATAATAATTAGCCTATTAATAAATTATTTTATTTTTGGTGTTTTAAGTAGGCTGCATTTGTGTACTGTAACGAAGTTTTGATTGCAGTACATTTACTTGTAAAAACGTATTTGTACACTATTTTGACACAACTGACACATTAAAGTAGAAGTATTACCACTGATGAAAATACTGTTAAAAAATAAACTGGCAGATCCTGATGTTTTGTACCTTCATGTGCAACTAGTCAATTTTCTGGCTTAATTCACAGTGGTGTAAAGTAACAAACGGTACATAAACAACATTTACTTAAATACTGTACTTTGGTACAAGAGGTATTTTGCTTGAGTATTTCCATTTTCTGGTACTACATTTCAGAGGTAAATGTTCTACTTTTACTTCATGTCATTTATTTATAAATGTAGTTACAAGCTAATACTTTTGTACTTAAGTAACATTTTGAATACAGGACTTTTATTGCAGCTGAGTATTTCTACACAGTGGTATTGCTACTTTTATGATTTGAGTATTTCTTCCACCACTGTTGATTCAACAAACTTGTGAATATAGGATGGCACTTTTTCTTTAGCTGGGCCACCACTTTAAATCTAGATTACCTTATTTTATAAAAACAAATTCCTGTGGGTAAGCATATCATAAGCTAAATGCTATCAATAGAATGTGTTTGAGCAGTGTTAGCATGTAGCCTAGCAGAAATTAGCGACTCAAAGAGGATAATTTGGCTAAAATGTATCTAATGCTAAGCTAGTTTGTCCTTATACAACAGTGAATACTAATAGTTTGGTCGAAACATGCTGTTTTAAACGGATTTGTTAACTGTAAATTGAATTAATGTTGGAAAGCAAAGGCTTGAGCGCAGTCGTGTACCAGCAGCCGTTAGCCATTAGCGTCGGTTGAAACCGTCACTCACACACGGACCGTTTCCGGGTAGTGTATAGCTGTGCAGCGGTGGTGTTCTTGAACAGAGCTCATTTTCAGCCCCGGGTAAATTTCTATTGATACAACGACACGATCCTTACGTGCTTCAGTATTTCAGTGACTAACATACATGTTATTAAGCGCATGTAATCGCGTCTTTCCTTTATTGCTAAACAGTTTGTTTTAGCTAACGTTAAAGTGATCAATCCAGTTAGCAGCTCTAACCTGCATCTGTGCAGAACAGCCCGGACAGACGGGGAAGAGGGATGTCGCGCGGGTAAGTGTGGGGACATTTGTGGTTCTTAACATTGTCTTATTTGAGAGGAAAATTGTAGTGAGTTATTTGTGCAGTGTTCAAGGTGGAAACGTTTCCCAACTGTAACCATTTTAATTCAATTGTCGCTACCGGTATAAGTGAAGTGGTCGTTTTGTTTTGCTGTTGTGTATGAGAGTGTGAATGAGACGTTGTTTCTTCTCCCTCATGTCCGTTTAAAAGCCGTTGTCCTGTTGTGTCATGGTAGCGAGCTGGAAAAGCTGGACCCGGCTGTTTTCCAGAAGCAGATGCACAGTCTAAAGTTTAGGTAGGCACCTGTCTATCTCTCTCTGTATTCTCACTGCTGTCACGTCAGCTAGTTAACTTTCTCTGTTACGGTCATTAACGTCGAAAGTATCACAAACACATCGTTTTCGTCGAAAACACGGTTGTAAGGTGAGCAGGTTTATTTTATTGACCGCTAGAGGCGCTCTACTTTCTAAACTAACAGTCAACGTTTCTTGAAGTGTGTTCATAGGATGTGCTAGCCAAATTTGCTAACTTGAAATTACAGCAGTGTTAGATTGTAGGATATGTACTTTTGTCACTATTTTTTGGTAAATGAATTACAGTAATTTTGACTTGAGAGTTAAGTGTTGTATTGTTTAGATGTATAACGCCACGTTTCGGGTAACGTGTCTTTGGGCTTGCAGCAGCTAAGCTAATGTTACCAACTAAGCTATTTCTGTGGAGCACAACATGCATGCATGCTTGTTAAATTGGCTGAGAGGCTGGAAAGTGAAACACACATGCTTTGTTTACAGGTAAATTGTTAATAGTTAGCTGTATGACAGAATAGTTCTGTTGCGATTGTTCTTGCTTTACTTGTATATCAATTTGTAGGTCTTTATTCCCAGTGTAAAAGCATTCACATGCTTTCTCAAGCAGCCATGTGCTAACAGGAGCAGACAAGTAGTGAGTGTTGGGGAAATACATTTTAAATTTTGTAAAATGTCACAGATTGTAGTGTTAAAAACAATGCAATAAATGGCACTTAGATTTTGAGAAATTCTTAAATAGCACTCTGCAGTATTACATAAGAACATACACTTGCATTCTTTTGCAATAATAAGTCTATTTACTCTTGCTTTTTTCTATTTTTGCATTTTTAGATACGAGTTTGAAAACATAATTAACTACTGAGTAGTTTTAAAGGATGAAAGCGGTGGGATTTTTAAATTTTTGGGTTCAGGAAGGGTTGAGTGTGGTGATTGTAGAGGCCAAGCATTTTGATTTCAAACCATTGTATATCTTTTTTTATCTGTATACGGTACAGGTGTCTTCAGTGCTTCAGCATTGTGGAACAGGGCAACATCTTGAATGCACAGTGCTTGCTTTAGAGAACATAAACATATTTATAGGTCTGATATTATTTTGGTATCCAGTTTTAGGGTCAGATGATTTGTAGTTTATATTTCAGACAGCATATTATAAACAACTGTCAGTTTAGTAGGTGCACCTAGCTAAAACTGATGCTGTCTTTAGCTAAGATAGTGCTGAAATAAATCTATCTCCGTGAAAATGTTTTTGTTGAAAGTGTTATGGTGAGGCGCTGATTCAGCTGGTCATTTTGAAGGCTATAGTTTGTGTTGTTGAATCATATTGTGTTATACTAGCAGGTGTTATTTAGTTTTAAATCTGCAGTTATTTAGTTTTGAATTTGACCCTACACCAATGCAATAAGAGTGAGTGGGATTTAATTTGAAGTGTTAAAATTATTGAAAGTGACATTTAAAAAATATGAACAGAAATATTCTGAAGTCCATTTCAGACATATCACATTCATGTCAGTGCACATTGTATATGCTGAGATATTTAATATTTCATGTTTTTTAATTATTGGTTATCTGTGTGTTTGCAGCATGGAAGAAGAGGGGGATAGTAATCTGTGCATTGAAACAGACTCAGACACAGCAGATAAGAAGGATGGTACCAAGTATACAGCCAAATGGACTCAGGAAGAGGTGAGTGAAAAGAGGACTTTTAACAACAACACCTTAATGCTTATATTATAGAAACTCATCAGATGATTGTACTCACTATAATTTCAAGTAGTTTAGTATGTCCGTGACCAAAATTAAATGCTGTGAAAAGAGTCGATTAAAGCAAAGGTGCAGTTTACATTTAAGAAACTTTTCACACAGGTGGTTTCTGTTGATTATTTGGTTAATTAGCTAATATGAAACATAACAAACTAAAACTAACAACCATAAATTCAATAAAACAACTGCTTGGCTAACTTACAGATATTTTAATCTGATATCTCTGATTTACCTGTCCTATTATTTACCTATGCTGTTGCAATTATTTTGTGATAAAGTGATCTTAAAGCTTACATTAAATTATATTGTGTCTGAATTAATTTGTTCATGTGTGCAGGACGACAATCTTAAAATCCTGATCAGCAACTTTGGGAGAAAAGATTGGAAAACCATTGCCAGTTTTTTGCCAGTAAGTACTCAGCTGAAACAAAATTAGTCAAGAGAGAAAGAATAATTCAATGTCCTGACCTTTTAAAGCTTAAAAAAAGCCAGGCAACTCGCAGCTACATGACTGTCTTGTTGTTAAACTTGAAAATCCCAAAATTTGCATGCTAACCAATCTTTCTGTGTTTAATTAATTTAGTATTATTTTAATCCACAATAATGCACCTAGATCTTTGCATTTTAAAAAGAAATGTCAAAGACATATCTTGTTGCTGTGACAGGGGCGGACAGAATTCCACTGTATGGACCGCTGGAAAAAACACCTGGATCCTGATCTTATCAAAGGCTACTGGTCCAAAGAAGAAGATGAAAAGGTAAAAAAAATTGCACAGAAAATCTGATTCAGACATGGTGTCAAACTGATTTAATTACTACTATCCTAATTATATGTCTGTCTTTACATTTGTATAGATAATTGAACTGGTGAGCAGGTACGGGACCAAACACTGGACTTTGATTGCCAGGCACTTGACAGGGCGATTGGGGAAACAATGCCGTGAGCGCTGGCTCAACCACCTCAACCCACTAGTCAAAAAGACCTCCTGGACCAATGAAGAAGACCTCATCATCTACAAAGCACACTCTATTCTGGGAAACCGCTGGGCTGAGATTGCCAGGCTGCTCCCTGGAAGGTGGGTTAGTTATTGATGATTGATCTACTGAAATGAATAAAGTCACTCTTTTAACCCTAACACTGTTTTAACCAGGGATGACACAGAATGAACATTTTAAACATGTAAACATTTTTGATTTATTTGCAGAACAGACAACTCAGTGAAGAATCACTGGAACTCCACCATCAAACGTAAAGCAGAGTTGGGCTTGTACAAAGAGGAGGCTGACAGCATTTCCCTTGATATTCAGCAGTTTGTGGAAGATGAGGTATAGTACTTAAGTTTGTATTTCTATCTGTCATTTTAACAGTTTTTTTCTCATTAAATATAAATTACTTTAAAACACTGGCCAGTAGATTAGATTTTGATATTTGATTCATCATTGTCGGGATGTAGTTGGTAAAATGTCATATGAAATTTTTGTGGTGTTTTCATATATTCTAGCATAGACAGTGTGGATTTAAATTTTCTTTGTTACAGATGGACTTCAAGTGTGATGTTGTATTAGACACTGAACCCGTAATGCCTGAAGTGGTGAGTTCTTTTAAACTTTGTTTTAAACCTTTATTTAAGAGGCTGTTTTGGATACATGACATGACGAAAGTCAACATCTGGCCCTAGAATGTTTGGATGGCTGAATGTAGTAATTTTTTTTTTTCTCATCGGTATCTTACAATATTCGTCTTGTTGACTGGCATAGATACAGTATATTGGCTAATAAGATGGCCTTATGAAAATGTGATTTTTCACACAATAATTTACGTTGTTGTTTCCCCTTAATTACCTAGACTGTGGCAGCTGCCATAGCTTAATTCACTGTTTCTTATACATATTAGTTAGAGATGTTTATTACTTTAAATACAATTTTAATTATTATAGTTTTATTATTTTATATATCAGTTATCAGCACAATTTCACATTTGGTACATCCCTAAATATTTTCTTCCAAAATGTTCCCAGCTGGCATGTTTGATTTTACTTTCCTACTCTTTGTTTTGTTGCAGATAAGGCCAGAGAAAGAAAAAAAGCACAAGGAGCATCAAAAAACCAAGCAAAATACACTCATTCCAACTCCACAGACCATGGCATCAAAAAGAGAGTTTTTCTCTCCCAGTCCCTCTTTGCCCCACAGTTCGAGTTCTAGTCCCAGTTCCAGCACAGGCGCTCCACCGGTAGCTGCGCCAGTGGACCAGAAAAAGTTTGCTGATGCAGCACTGAGGATGATTGCTGAAGACATGCTGCCACTCAGGTGAATTGTAGTGGTAGTGACTGTGTTACCGTGTCCGTTTGAAATTTTCCTTCCGTGGACAGAGTCATGTTTGTTACTTGGCTTTTAAGCAACTACTTTTTTGTGTTTGTTGCAATATATGCCTCCACCTGAAGCAGAAAGGCTAGTTGTCTCTTTTGTTTGCCTACCACATGTTGATATAAAAATCCAGTCACCAGTCTAATCACACACCTACATGTCATTTGAAATGTACAATGCTAATTTATCTTGCCCTTGTTCTATGCAGTTTTGTTGAAGGCGCAGGCTTCAGGTCATTCATGAGCACCATCAACCCTGATTATAACAAGCTATCCCAGCGTGCCATGGGCCTGCAGCTCTATGATCATGTGGAGAGAACCATCAAGCCTCAACTCATCCGTGATCTTAAAGCCTGCCTTGCCAAAACCAAAGATGGTGAGAGGACCATTCATGTTACCTATGACCTCTGGGCAGGGGATCAGTCGCAATCAGCGGAAGAACCCGTTGTTGTTGTACAGCTTCACTTTGTCAGTGAGTCCTGGCAGATCCGCCGGCCCATTGTAGCTTTTCGTCACCTGACCCACAAAAACCTCAGCTCTGCTGTTGCCAGGGAGCTTGAAGGTGTGCTGCTGAGCTATGGCATCTTTCCACGCAGCATTGGATATGTCCTCCCTAACCAAGCCAAAGAAGCCCTGGCTGGAAACGCCTTGTTCTGTGACTACAAAATCATGTGCTCATCCAACAGGGGAGAACCAGACGGAGATGAGATAATGGCATTTTTGTCAGACCAGATGTCAGAAACAGAATGCCCTTTTGCAGAGCTGCAGATTGGAAGGAGGATGACCTGTGTGGCAAAAACACTACAGTTAGTGATCAAGGAAGCGTTGAAGAATTCCAGGGTTGTGGAAAACCTACTCTTGCAGGTCCACACTGTGGTGGCTTTCTTTAGGAGCAATGCCTACTGGAGCGAGGTAGGTGCAATAAACATTCAAGTATTTTACTGTATTATATTTTATTGTATTATATTATATTATGTTATACTTTGTTGCTGTTCTGTGAGCTTTTTTTGAGAATGTGCTATTTGGATTTCAGAAGATATGGGGTGGATAAAATAAAATGAACATTAGACAATACAAAGTAAAAATAAGTACAATTATTTTAGGTTTCAGTTCTATCGACTTCATCCTAAATCTCATTCAGTGTTCTTAGCTAATTCAGTTTTAGCTGTGTTCGGTTAATCGGTTAATCTTTTAGGTTTTTCCTCTCACACCTTACATCACATTTCTCCATTTTTGTAGCTGATGAATTTTTCATGGCAACAGAGATTTAAAGCAATGAGAGATTTCTTTCCTGAATGACAATTTTGTGTATTTTTACTTTTGTTTAGGTTTTGTTGAAGGAATGCAATGTGTCTCTTTGCCCTTCCTCCACTAACTGTCGCTGGAACTCTATGATGGTAGCTTTACGCCGCATGGTGCAGGAGACTGCCTGGAGCGCCATTATGACTCTCCTGGCCCAGGCTCGTATAGAGGCTAGTGACACAGCCAGCGCCCCACCTCTGGTCATGGTTAAGAGGGAGCAAGTGGTTGACATCCTGAGTCTCCTTGAGCCTTTTGAGGAGGTCTTGCAGGTAAAAGACAGTTAATTATTTTGGATGTAGTGGTTTACAAAGAACATCTGTGGGATTCCCAAAGACATTTATGTGAGTTTTTTTTTTTAATTCTAATTTGTATTGGACTTTTGTGGACGCCAAATTCTTTATCAAGTGATAGTCCTTCTGAGTCATCCTGGCTAATCCCTGTCCATATTCCCTAATTTACCTGGCCAGTACTACCACTTTGTGGGAATTCAGTACAGCCGCCCCCATAATAGCTGGGTTATTATGTAAAGTCCACGAATTCCTTCATCTGGCCTTCAGTGAATCAGTTTCCATTGTCTGGAATGTTTGGTAGTTGTACTAAATGTGCCACTGGACAAAGGTAAGTTCAGCCATTGATCTAAACTTCAGCTAATCCAACACATCCACCTGAGCTGGTGTTGACATTGACCACTCTTCCAACAGGCCAAGAGGCCTGCGGTAACTCAGGGTCTATAATCATTGCCATAGTCCCTTCTGTGTTTGTCTGTCAGCCACTGCCATTTCTGTTGGACCTGAAGATTTGGGAGTTAGCAACTGATGAACTGTGACCAGAAGTGATCGGCCACGATCTGACAATGCTGCCATCTTCTCTTTGTAACTGTGGTAGGAGCATGTGACATTTTATCGGCCATGAGCGATGAGTTCGATGTCTATCTACTGCTTCCAGCATCCCTTCTACCTCAGTCAGAAATGTGAAAAGCACCCCTTCTGGCAATGCTTCAGTCCCAATTACCACCTGTAGAGCCTTCTAGATTGAGTGGATTTCCCACTCCCATATGGGGCAAAGTGTGGCTAGCAAACCTGCTTAGGTGATTCACAGAACACATAGTGTGTATTCTATTCAACTGGGTCCAGTTCTTATGATGCATACCTTTGTGGTAATGAGATGTTGGCCAGGTCTGACGGCTCACTCTCCCTTCAAAAGGTCTGGGGGAATGTTCATGATCATCACATGTTTTTGACACAACCCATGACACAGACATGTTGAGGTTTGTGATGTGCTGGAGACTGTTGCCGCAAATGGCTCGGGCAGCACTGCAGGCTACAAATCTCCAGTCTGATACCCAGTGGTATGGCTCCCTTGAGATGATGTGGGAATATAGGTAGGAATGTGTTATCTGTGGGGTATGTCTGGTTTAACTGCTTATTCACACATACAGTGTGCAGTCTTTGACAGTATGGAGTAGAGTAACTAGGTAGGGTATGCATGAGCAGTGTTGAAGGACCTCAGTCCTGCCACGTTGCCCTGGTTAATGCCTGTCCATATTCCTGAATTTACCTGGCTCCTACCTTGTGGGAATCCAGTACAGATTTACAGGGAGGGAATGAATACCATAATGATAAATCTAGTGATGCTGCAGTACCTACTTTTTAATTCATCAGTTGTATATTGAGACTTGGTTCAAGGACACTTGATAATATCATATATATGCACAGAGAAAAAATATGTAGTATGGGTATTGTTTGTAGATTATAATGAGAGTATTTTCCTTTTTTGCCTCTGCTAACCAGGTCTTGCAAGGAAATGGTGTGACCATCTCTGTCATCATACCCTCCCTCATTGACCTTGATAAGACCTTGGAGAGCCGTGTCACCAACTACACTCACTTCAACAAGGCCCTTCGTACAGGCCTCCACACACACTTCCAATCTTTGATTCACCAGAAGGACGTGATACTAGCCGCTGTGCTTGACCCGAGGACCAAATTGCAGGTACTGAGTTAGGACAGCATCCTGACTGTTTTGCCTTGACTTAAAAGTTTAATGGTGGGCTGCAAAATAGCACAATGGCAATTGTTTTTCTTAAATCAATTTTGTTTTAGTTTCTGTAGAGCACATTTGAGAAAAAAAACACATATCTATATTCACAATCAGATCTCTCACCCTGGCTTAAACTTTGTTTCTAGCCATTTTCTCAAGAAAAACTGGAGGAACAGACAGGTTTCCTGTCACCTCTATCAAAGCATGAGGCTCGCACCATCGTGGAAGCCACATTAGAAAGCATGGCAGCCTCAGCATTGGCATCTGTGGAGGCAGATAAAGACCAGAGAAGCGAGGAGTTTAACGAGGAGCAGGATGGTAAAGGGCAGAGTCAAGATAACACGATAATGGAGGAATCTGGTGCAACATCAGGTAAAAACAACTGTGATGGAGTCAGTGGCAACGATCTCAAGCGCAAGTCCACCTTCAATTTCCTCCAGCCACCTGCAAAGACCATGAAGATGTCAGAACTTGATGTGTACCTGTCAGAACCATTGTGGTCGAACAATTCCAGTGTCATGTACTGGAAATGTGCTACTCGATTCCCCGAGCTCCAGGACATTGCCAAGAAATTGCTGGCAATACCAGCTACCTCAGGGGGCTTTGACCGGCTCTGTCCAATGGCAGCATGCATTGTAAAAGCCAAAAGGAACCGCCTGCCACCTCACACCACAGAGAGACTTCTTCTGTATAAAAACTCTTTAAAAACAAAGACTGTTAAAAAGCCCAGTGGGGTCACTAAACACTGATCATCATGAGACAATTGGGTTTGATTATTCTGTTCTCCATACTTGCTTACTATAAATTATGCTTCCACACCAAATTGACAGTCATTGTTACATTTCTTTGAACATCATATTCAACAAACTGAATTTAGCATAATTTCAAACATTGCAGTAGTAGGTAGAAGCAGCAAAAATATTTTAAGTGTAATGAAAATGAGTCAATTCAATCTGAATATTTCTTACTTTGTAATAGCAAGATACAGCACTGTTGCAAGTAGCATTCAGAGTGAAGGGCAGCTTCTCTTTGACCTTCACAGAAAGTAGCTGTTGGCATTTCCAAACAAGACTAAAAAATGTAATTCCAAATATGAATTAAGACGCCTTTAGAAAATGCAAGTCACAAGAGTCAACGAGACTTTGATGTCTGATTCAGTTAAAAAACAAAAGTGAATTTCCCTTCGTGCTGTCACAGTGTGAAGCATGAAAAAAGAAGAAAGCGGTGCAAACCTCTAGCTTCATGCCATAAAAGATGGTTCAATGAAACTGACAAAAGTCCTACAGGTCATAGTCATTACAGCTTTAACGTCAGCCTGCTCCTGATGATTCAGAAATTGCATATTTATTTCTGCTCTCTTTGACAGGTAGATCGCAGTGTTTGTGGTAAGTCAGCGCCTTTAGCAAAAAGTGATTCATATGAACCAGAAAATGTACTGCAAGATTGTTTTTTTTTTTCATTTACGCATTGTAATTTAGCTGTTTACTATACAGCAAATGCAGATGAACTGTTGGGTCACTTGTAAATTGAATTGAGACTGAACCTTTTCAGCTTTTTGTAAAAGCCATGTTTTATATTTTTACAGTTTATTTAAATTTTATTCTTTGGTCAGGCAGGTAGTGAAGGTGCAGCAGTAAATGGTTTTCTCAGAATGGATTGATGGTTTATCAAATATTTCTGCCGTTAAATACATTGTAATTTCTGGTCTGGGTTTATGGAGAAAGGTCATTCTGCATCTTTGACACCATCAGCCATACAGCCTTTTAAACAAGCTAAAGTTCACATTGAATAACAGCTAACTGATTTTATTGCAGTGATAATTAAACACATTGTTCTAATAAACACTGATGTTCACTGAGTTTGGGTCATTTGATGTCTTGTGTTTCTGCATAGAAAAATCCAAAGAATGTATTTGTAAAGAAAAATAAAGCATTTTCTTCTTTACAGTTTCTGGGTTATAGTTTTCACATGTTCCGGTTCATTTGTGTTTAGTAAAAGCACTACCTAGGTTAAAATAAAATAATACTGTATTACAGTGATTACAAAAGGTGGGAAGATTAAAGGATTGATTCACAATTTCTGTCCTTTCTGTCCAATTTCAATCTTTTTGTGTTTCCCTAAGCAGTTGATTTGCAAAGGCTGAAAGTCCATGTAATGTGACTAATTTGGGGGATAATTGGTCAAGTTTTGTTTTAAGACAGACTTAGAAACTTGTGAACCTCTCCTTTTAAATAGTTTATCCCCCAAACTGAAGAAGAAATGAGGAAACTTAAAATTTAGCTGTTAGTCAATGTAAAATATTAGATTAAATTTTAAGTATTGTAGTCATTTAGATATGTTACTGTTTAGAATGTGACTATAACATTGGTATAATTTATACGTACATAAAAATAAACAATCATGTGCTTTGTGGAATATTTTTTTGTTTAACGGGCCAAAGGTTGGTTTTAGTTCTCATCAGTGATTGGCTGGACAGACCTCTACGTCATACGTAAACAGTGCGTCATCTTTACTTCCGGAGTCACGACCCTTCCTCTGCCATGTGCACAGTGGAAAAGTAACCATGAATCTGCTTTTATAAAACCCGTGTAAGGACAATAAACCAGCTGCTTGTTCCTGTTCCGCGCTAAAGACAGAAGAGACTCGACAGGACGCGGAATGAGTCAGGCCAGTTGTCACGATTAAATCACCAAAAACTAGCGGGGAAAATAGCGGCGTGGTCTGGATCCTTGGATAGCTAAGAAGGCAAAGCTAAGTTCGTTTTCATCATGGCTCTGTACATAAAAGCCGCAGAGATCCTGGAGAAAGCCGAGAAGAAGAAGGGCGCCTTGAAAACTCTGGTTTACGACAGTAAATTTGCGAACATCAAGCAGCTGTTCGCTCTGGTGTGTGAGACCCATAAATTTTCCTCTGTCCTGCAGGAGATCATCGAGTCCACCAAGCTGCTCAAACAGACCAAGCTGCAAATGCACCTGGCCAAGGTGTTGGTGTACGACCTGTTGATGGGCCAGGGGATCAAGTGCGGCGGCTCCTGGAAGGCGATGATGATGAAGCACCGCTCCAGGCTGCAGGCGGAGCTGGCCCGCATAAAGATAAAGCGGAAGGTCAGCAGGAATGAAGACCTGCTCCCGGCCAGCGTCCAGCAGCCCGCGGGGGACCAGCTTCCCAGGTATGTGCGCGTGAACACCTTGAAGACCACGGTGGAGGATGCTGTGGACTACCTGAAGAGGGATGGCTTCTCGTACCTGGGACAGGCCTCCAGACTGGACGACTTAACCCTAAAGGGGAAGGACTTTGTGAGGGACCTGCACCTACCTGACCTGCTGGTCTTCTCCCCTAAAACTGACTTCCATGACTACTTCCTGTACAAGGCCGGACACATCATTCTGCAGGACAAAGCCAGCTGCCTCCCTGCCTTTCTCCTCAACCCTACACCTGGCAGTCATGTCATCGATGCCTGCGCTGCCCCCGGCAACAAAACCAGTCACCTGGCTGCCATCATGAAGAACAAGGGAAAGTTATTTGCTTTTGATTTGGATGCCAAGCGCCTGGCCACCATGTCGACCCTCCTGCTCCGAGCTGGGGTCACCGGTCACCAGCTGGCCAACCAGGACTTCCTGAAGGTGGACCCTGACAGCCCACAGTATAAAGATATTGAATATATCCTGCTGGATCCGTCCTGCAGTGGATCAGGTGCAGTAACCAGTTATGCCCGCGTGTACATTGTTATGCAGTAATATTAGTCAGATCATTAGACAACACATTTTTCAATGTTTCCACTTAAATTTACAGCTGCAGTAAATAGTGCAAACAGTGACAGTATGCCTCGTTGAGTCCCATCACTGTCTGTTTCCAGCAGTTTTAGATAGATACTTTATTTATCCCCAAAGGGAAATTTCAGTGTTGCAGTAGAAATAATATTACAGAACAGTATAGAAAAAAACCCCAAGACAAAACAGATCAATACAGGAAAAGATACACATCTAAACAGAAACAAGAACAGGCTGTACTTAAAACCCAATATTATTATTCACCTTTAATTTGCAGGAATTGAGGATCAGATGTATAGTAATGGAAATAGATGGAACATAAACAGACAGATTGTTGGAGCAGAGCTCTCTGTCATAATGAAGTTATTGTACAGGGTGATGGCTGTTGGCAGGAAGGACTACCTGTACCTTTTCTTATCACAGCAGAGCTGAAGAAGTCTAGGACTAAAGCTGCTCCGCTGCTTGACCAGCAGGTCGTGGAGAGGATGAGAGCTGTTCCCCATGATGTTCAGCAGCTTGATAAGCAGCCTCCTCTCCACCACCTGCTCTAAGGGTTCCAGTGAAGTCCCCAGCACAGAGCCAGCTTTCCTGTTCAGTTTGTTAAATTTGTTAATTTCCTGAATTAGCCAGTGTCAGGTCTCTGTCTAGCTGCACAGATTTGTTCTGGAGCATCACAGGAGCAGAGCAGCACCGACAAACCTAAATGTAATTGTCAAAGTGCAGTGTTATGTTTCTACTTTTATTCCATATCAGCCTGGAATCTTGTACTTTTTTGTTACATTTATTTGACAGCCACAGTTATTAAGGGATTTTCAGATAAAAATTTCACATTAAATCACGGTTTCCCAACATTTATAGTTGTGACTGTTTGTGTGTCTGTTTGGAGATCCTTGTCATGTTTCAGACATTAGAAAGTTGGAGGCATCACTGTGTGTAAGGTTAAAAATGTCTATGCAGTTTCAGTGCAGACCAGTTAAGCTGGTTAAATGTTTTTCAAATCCATGACCATATTAAATGACCATTCTTAAAACCCACAACATGAACAGAAGCCAGATCACTGTTGTGCCAATAAACAAACATATTAGGACTGAAATATAATTTTTATAATCTGTGTTTGGGTGCAGGTATGGTGTGCCTCCGGGACAACACCTCTGACCAGCAGAAGAATCAGGACCGTCTGTCCTCTTTGGCTTGCTTCCAGCTGCGATGCCTGAACCATGGCCTCATGTTCCCCCGCCTGAAGCGTCTGGTCTACTCCACCTGCTCCATCCACAGCCAGGAGAATGAGGAAGTCATAACGGCCTGTCTGCAGCAGAACCCCGGCTTCAGGTAGAAACAGGCCACTTTCACTTAATTTAACTAAACCAAATTGTAGTTTTACATCTGCAGATATTTGAGCCTTTGCTTTTCCAGTATTTTGCTTTATTGTTTTAAATAGTTAAATACAATTTATTTACCTCCTCAGGGTCCTGGTGGTATTGCTGTTGGACTAAAAGTCATTATTGATGGAGCTATTACTTGATTACTGATGTTTTCTCCTCCAGGTTGGTTCCTTTGCTGGCTCAGTGGCCCGAACGGGGCCTGGAACCACTCACTCAGTGTCTGCGAGCCAGCTTCAGCAAAACTCGCACACACGGCTTCTTCGTCGCTCTGCTGGAGAAGCACAGTGAGGCGGGGGATACGGTGAGGCAGGAGCAAGCTGTTCAGATAAGGTAAAAACTGAAATGTTATGTTATTGCTACACAATGACATTTTATATATAGAAAATATCTAAAATGATAAAAAATATTGAAATATGGTCTTAATACAGCTCAGAATTTCTATTTCTGAGGGCTCATGTTTCATATGTGGAAGTTATTTTGCTGTTTTTATTGGAATTTGCTGATAATAGGCCTCTGTGTGCCTACAGTGCTGTGAAAATGTATTTGCCCCCTTCCTGATTTCATTTTGTGCAGATTTGTCACACTTAAATGGTTCAGATCATCAAACAAGAAATAATATTACAATGTGATTAATAATAATATTAACAAGTAAAGATCAGGAACGGGCAAATATTTTTGCACTGTATGTAGATATTCAATTAAAAAAACTGCTGTTTCCAGCTACTATAGATATTTACATTAACCGTGTCTACACTTTCTGATTAATTATAGATATAATATACAGTTAGATAAAATTAGAAATTATAACATCACACACAAGGAGTTTTCTAAGTGACCCCAAACTTTTGGACAGTACTGTATCTAACAAAAGAAACAAATTCTATCCAACCTGCCATATGTACATTCAGAAAAATATAAACAGCAAAAAAATGTTAAATTGTTATTATCTTAATTTTAATGAATTGATTTGGCAGTTAAGCAAATTACTTATCATGTGAAATTTGTCATTCTAGTAAATTAATCTTTTCAGGAAAGTTGTGCAATTCATTGATTTAAAGGTGTATTTACAGGATTGTGGAATATGTCTGCAGCCAGTAGTTATAACAAACTCAAGCTGCTTCCTGTAAATCTAATTTTACAATTTTTACCAGGAGCTTTGAACACAGATAAGCAAACATTTTTTAAATATACATTAGATGAACAGATTGACTTTTGCTGTGTGCTCTGTCACAGCAGCCCTGAGGTGACACCACGCAGTCCCCCTGTCTGTGAGAAGAGACCTGAAGCACAGGAGGAAGAGTCTGAAGCTTCAGAGACGGAGGACAAACAGACGCCTGCTGCAGGACAGACTGACAGTACATCTGGCAAGAAGACGAAGAGGAGGAGGAATAGGAAGAAAAAGAAGAAGGCAGCAACAGTGGAGTAAAATTTCAAATAGGACATGTGCATTGTTGTGTGTGAGGGGACTGTGAAATTTTTGTTAATTTCTGATGGAGACATACGGGAAATGTAACTGAAAAATAAAGAATCTTTTACTGTATCACATCTCTGAGCCTTCGTATTGTTACATGTTCTCCTCTTAAAATATCCTCTCGAGTGATTTCAGTGGGCTTTGTCTCCTTCCTTACATTTTTTTTTGTAGAGATTTGTGTTAGAGCCAGTTTTTTTAATGGGTGTTTTAAGGCGCTCTCGGTACATCCATGGTGTTTGTCCAGTAGGGGGCAACAGCCTGCAGAAGGAGGAAGCTGCTTCCGGCCGAACAGAGACGCTTATTGGTTGAGACACTTGTGGCTTTTGTAACCGAAGGTAAAATATTTTGTAACAGCTGAATATTGCTTTACAACGACGTTCTTGTATTGGTCTGTAGTTTGGTCTCCTGCTGCTGGTTCCTGCACAACGTGTAACTTGTAAGTAACTTCTACTCCCAGTGTTTATACTCTGTAGTACCCAATAATTGACTGGTAAATGTCATTAATGCGTGTTTGTTGTTTTATTTAACATCGAAGAAAGGAGGTATTGAGTTGAACTTGCGGGCCCCTCTTGCAGCTCCTCTCCCGGCCCCCGCAGCAGAATGTCCCCGGTGCCTAAAGTGAGACTGTCCGGAGGTCTGGAGATCTGCCGGGTCCTGAACGGGATGTGGCAGGTGTCCGGGGCGCACGGAGCGGTGGATAAAGCGAGAGCAGGTAAACATGATTGTACTAATGGAGATATTACTGACCAAACGAAGACTGCAGGTTGTTTGGAAACTGTGGATATTACAGTTGGATGACAGAACATAAACTGAAAACAAACCTTTTTTTATTCTGAGACCACTTGTGCCATACAGCAAAACCAGAAAATGGTGAAACAGCCAGAACGACGTATTTTTGAGTATATTTCATGCAGATTGAAGCTGACATTTTAAAACACACGTTTTTCTGTGCACACTGTCACTGTACATGCACTGTTTGTGCCTGCTGCCATCTGACTAGTTGTTGCTCTTTTACCTTTTGTCCCTGCAGTTGAGGCCATGCAGGCCTATGTAGATGCTGGTTTGACCACATTCGACATGGCAGATATTTATGGGCCTGCAGAGGAAATATTTGGACAGTTCAACAGCCAGGTACACACACACACACACAGGTTTCAGTGTAGATACATGTGTGGGATTAATCATACTATGTGGTTGGGCAAAAACTTTAAATGTAATGTTAAGTATCTTTAAATAATTTTTAAATAAAAAAACAGATAAATAGTAAATGCACAACTGCACAGCTTTTAAAAATTTCAGTTCAGTTTATTTATATAGCGAAATCTGAACTGGGAGCTGCTTCCACAGGAGAGGAGCTTGATAGCTAAAGGCTCTTCCTCCTGTTCTGCATTTGGAAACTCTAGGAACCACAAGTTGACCTGCACTTTGAGAGCGAAGTGCTCTGCTGGGATAATAAGGTTCTATGAGGTCTTTAACACATGATGTACCTTGATCATTTAGTGCTTTATATGTGAGTAGAAGGATTTTAAACTATATTCTACATTTTACAGGGAGCCAATGGAGAGAAATCAATGTAGGAGAAATATGATCTCTCCTGTGATCATGGATGACATGTAAAACGACATACGATGACATGTGTTATAACGACACACTACGCTTCCATAATATGTTAATACAACCAACAATTAAAAGACAAGTTGTGGTCAAATCTTTGGTCACAATACTAAATTATGGAAGCTTACTGTGTTTATTCACATTTAACACCTTAACACAACAAACACCTAGATTCTGGTGTGTTTACTTGACACTTCTTTTTGAATGTACAAGGTTTTAACCAAACGTAAGAAACGAAAAATATTTCTGTCTTGCTGGTCTTAGTCAGTGTGGCTCAAGTCAGTTTTTGTGGCTGATGTATTGTGACAGTCTAGTGGTATCAAACATGGTCTCAGCCGTTCACCTGGAATAACGTGCAGAGAGACTGAGAGCTCTTCTCTCTGGTTTTTGTTTCTGGTCACAGTAAACTAGTCAACAGATAATTCTCAGCTCTTCCATTCTTCTGCAATGTTAAACAACACATTGAGAATGATGACGATACTTAATAGGTGTAAGTGTAAGCTGCAGAAACATGACTTAGCTCAGTTTAAATGATGGTAATTTGTCATTTGTACAACTGTTTCTGATTCGTAGCTCAAGTCCAGATCCTCTGGGGATGCCGTCAGGGCTTTGCAGGGTCTGACCAAATATGTGCCAAGAGCAGGACCAATGGACTGCAAGGTGAACCTCACACAAAAGACAACACTGATGCACAAACAGTTTAATCCACTAGAGAGCAGTGTGTTTCTTTATAAACAACTAGAGCATCACCTTAGAGCCTTACCGGTCCACCTAACAAATGTATATGCATTTATATTTCTATTATACTCAACGTCTTTCGTGGTGTTGAGTGATGAAAATAAGTATTTTATTTAATTTTTTTATGTTGAATAAAATGTTCAAGTATCCATACTGTATGTTAAAACTACACATCATTTACAGGATTTATTCGTGTCTACACCATGGTAGTAAATATTAAACAAGGCAATCCAAGATCATGCTTGTTTTTATGTTTAATGATTCAGAGTTATTGCCAAACACAGAAAATGTTTACACATGCTGTTGTGAGGTGTTATGATTGAGATTTCTGAGAGCATGCACTTGAAATGTTCATTTTTCTGTTTTTAAAGGACCAAAGTTTAATTGTTGACAGTAGAAACAGGTGCTGATGTGTCTGTGTGCAGGTGGTGGAGAAGGCTCTGCAGCGCTCCATGAACCGAATGCAGGTGGACAGTCTGGACTGTGTTCAGTTCCACTGGTGGGATTACAGAGATAAGAGATACCTGGAGGCACTGGGACACCTGTCCGATCTGCAGCAGGAGGGACTCATACGTATGTACATTACATTATTTGACACCCATGAGGAATTTGAGTTTGTTTAATTAATATATCTGCAGGTTGGTATTTGCTTATCACAGATCATCAGTATTGATATAAAGAATATGTTGGGGAATTCCAACATATTTTTCTGTTTATTTGAGCTGAGTTTCATTCTTGACCTTGGAAATAGTTGAACATAAAATTAACTCCTTTCAACTGTGTTTTCAGTATTTATCAGCTGATGGAAACTTTATTAATCTTAACGTAGACCTTGAGACTTTAACTAACATCTGCAGAGATGGACTTTTAGACAAAGATTTATTTTGGCAAGCTGCTGTTTTCATGATTTGTTTTCAATTATCTTACATATTGGAGGTTTTCCTGTTTATGTATTTCTTTACTGTAAAATGTCTGAAATGTAATTTTAGTTACTGTTCATAATGCAGCTGTCTGAATTTACTCTGCTGATAATGTTTGTTGCTCTACAAAACATCTAATCCCACATTTGACAGGTCATGCTAAAGTGTTGTTAAAAACATGGACTAACATTTTACTGGATTGTTCCAACTCTCAAAATTCAATAATAGACTGTTGCTCATGTTTATTATGGTCATGTATAGTATCCAGGATCTTTATTTTTATTCTGAGAAGTCTTCAAGGTTGTGTCTCTTTGCACTTGTTCCCTCAGGAGAACTTGCCCTCACTAACTTTGACACACAGAGACTGGAGGAGATCATCAACAGAGGCATCCGTATCTCCAGCAATCAGGTAGCACTTCCCCCTCTGCCTGTTGGTACACTGCTCCACCAGACGTTTGATTTCTCTCTCCTCCTCCAGTGCATCTTTTAACTATTTCCTTAATGTGGATCTTTGCAGGTTCAGTACTCTGTGATTGACCAGCGGCCTGCAGTGAAGATGGAGCAGTTCTGTCTGGCCAACAACATTCAGCTGCTCACTTACGGCACTCTAGGTGAGATACAGATTCCATAAATTATAATTTTATGATTCCTGTTATTACTATGAACTAAATACAGTAGAGCACTCAAAAATGAAGAAGCTTTTATGTTTAATGATGTAAGCATTCCCATCGTGGTGTAACAATGTAAAATGGTGGATTTCTAAGATGGAGTCAGTTGATGTGACAACACATGCTCTCTCCTCCGCCCTCCCCCGTCACCTTAACTCTTTCCTTTCCCTCCGTCTCCACTTTTCTTGTATCCTCAATGGTCTCCATATTTGAGCCCCATTTTTTCTTCCCTCTGTTCTTTTTTTTTTTCCCCTCCTTCTACTTTCACCCAATTCCTGCATCTCAACTTTTCTTCCTGTTGTCTGTCCTCTTGTTCCTCCCACTCCATCCTGTATTCCATCTCCTGCCCTTTTCCATCCTCCTTACCTCCTCTCTCAGCTGGTGGTCTGCTCTCAGAGCATTATCTGGGTAAAGCAGAGCCCAACTCTAGGGCGGAGCTCTACACCGCCTCCCTCTCTAAATACAAGAACATGGTCAACACTTGGGGTGGCTGGAGCCTCTTCCAGGACCTTCTTGTCACCTTGGAGACTGTTGCTAAGAGACATGACTGTTCACTGGCCAGCGTTGCCACGCGTTACGTGCTCGACCGCCCTGCAGTGGGAGGTGTCATTGTGGGCTGTAGGCTAGGTGTCGCAGGGGCGGGGCAACACATCAGTGACAGTCTGCATAGCTGCAGCACCGACCTGAAGCTGACCGGGGAAGATCTGTCCGCCATCAAAGCAGTGACACAGCGCTCCAGGGACCTCATGGCGGTCATCGGGGACTGTGGGGATGAGTACAGGAGGTAAAGAGGGAGGCTGACAGGAGGAATAAAAAAAAAAAAAAAAAAAGAAGAGAAACATCTCCCACAGCACAATCACACTGTAGGAAAAAAGTAAATGCAACTTGTGGAAAAGATCATTTGCAATTTTTGTACCATTTCTGTTTCTTTCTTAAACATAAAGAGCATTCAGTAACTCTGATATTGGAAACTAACTTGTTTATTCCTTTTATAAAATATCTGCACATTCTGTCCCTGAAATTATTATTATTTTGATGCAGTTAAACAAATTCACCACTTTTCCCCTACAGTGCATTCAGACTCCATAATCTGTTTATATTAAAGTGTCATGTGTGTCTTTTTGCAGTCTATGCTGCACTAAAAATGTATATTTGCTAAATAAAGAACAGAGATACTTAACTTTTTAAATTTGAACTGAATAAAAAAAGATTTTCATACTTTTTGCTGTTTCCTCAGGTTTTATTTGTTAAAAGAAACATCTCCCCAATTCCCAGTGAAGACAAACTATAACATTGTTCCTGTTTCACTTTTGAATATTTAGCACCTCAAATTCGCTCGTGGTTCTATATGTCTTAGCAGTGGGAAGCCGCCACTTTAAACAATATGAGACAATGTACTGTACACTAATATTCCTTTGTGTCTGACAAATGTGACGAGGCAGTTACCGTGTGGAGCTCAATGAAGTGGAAGGAAATGGCGTCGCAGGGTCGGCATAGCACTGTCACCTACAGATGATGACAAAGAGACACACTGACACACAAATACAGTATGTTACAGAAATGCTCGTATCACTGTCTAAAATTCACTTATGACGGACATATGTTGCTTTGTGTGAATGGAAAGTGATTGTGACAGGCTGGTGATTGCATAATTATTATGGGTTTTGTTTGTGGTTGAATATAATTAATTAATGAATATGCTGTGGGCATCATTCATTGAAGGCTTTTTTTTGTATATTTGCATGTACAGTATTTGTGTTTTGCTGAATTAGCACCAATTAGATCGTGTCACTCCATGTCTGTTCAGAAGTACTGTGTGTGTATGTTGCATTGTCTGTGCATTAATGAAGAATCTATGACAGATTCATAGATGACCACCAGAAACGTCCAGCCGGTGTACAGTCTCAGCTCTAACGGTGTGTGAACAACTTGAACATGCATGCACACAATCTGTCAGTCCATTTTACTTCACTCACTTACAGACGACACGGTGCACCTCAAAGACTCCTGCTGTGCTACAGGACCAGGGTCAAGGTTTGTCCCAGATATCACATCTGATCTTCAGTCGTCTCTCTTCGGCTGGAGACAAAAGGCTGTGAAGTACAGTAAGGCGATGCGGTCAGGAACAAGGGCTAACACAAAATGACAGTAATTCTTCATTTGGCTGTTCAGCAGTAAATCTACACATACTATAAAAAAACTTTACTTTTAATCAGTTGTACTTACCTCTGATTAAATCTTGCGTTCAGAGGATTTGCTTTCTGCATTCAAGAGAGATTTATACAAATGTACAATTTTTATAGTCATGTCTTGCATATGAAACAGCAAATAGCCGATTTCTAGGATTCATAATAGGCTCAGAACTAAAAATATGTTATCCAAAGAATAAAGCCTCGTAAAAAAAAAATCAGGAAATCTTAAAGACAAGTAAAATAAATAAACTTATTTGGTAATAGACAGTCAGGGTCAGACAGTTTCAGATGGACTTGGTTTATCAAGTTGTCGACAAACTAATCTGAATATCTCAAAGATCAGAAATCAGAAATGATGTTAAAAATAAAGAAAATTGATTTTGTAGTATTTCAGTTTGATACTTTATCCTTCTATTTTGCCACATCAACCCACAAGAAAGACCTCAGACACTGGTATTGTGAAGAAACCATCCCTTTATTGGTGTGAAGCAGTCACATCCAAGTCGAGGTCAAAGGGATTAAAAACAGTCGGTGCTCAAACAGACCAGAGTTTCTCTGCAGCCTTGCAGGCTGTAGTGGGTGGGACTTACACAGTTTGCACTGGGTGCAGACGTTTGAAACACTGCACTGAAGTAGTGAGAGGGGTTCCACAGAAATTATAAAACTTCAATTTACTCCAAACCACGTTCAACGCTTTTACTAAAACACTACAGCAGCACGAGTATTTTCTCTGGGAGGTAGGAAGGGGTCAAAGAGGGTGTGTGTGTGTGTGTGTGTGAGGGAAGGGGAGAAGGTGTGTTTACTGAATTCTCAAACTGATGGGGCACAAAGATCTGTGGTGAAGGTGTCAAATCACATTGATTTAAAAAGCAAAACCATGTTATCTTTTTTAAACAAATGGTTTTATGTGGAGGAGAGCATGAGTGGGCTAGAAGTGCTTCCCTCCTCCTGTGTTGGTTTGTTTGTTGTCTCCATTGTGATCATCAGTTTACCACAGAGTCCCTTAACATGCTGCTGCTGCTGCCGTCACTCCTGCAGTGTTCTTACTTTGCGTTGGCGGAGCTGCTGAGCACCTTACGGACCGCCTGAGCGATGGCATCGCGGTCGATCCCAAAGATTCGGAGCAGCTCGTGGAGCTTACCGCTTCGTGGTACCTGAGACACTGCCAGGCGGTGGACAGTGAAGCCAGTCTCGTTCACCACTGCTGAACACACCGCCTCACCAAGTCCACCTGGAGAATCAGAATACACAGCAGTCAAGACTATTGATTAAACAGATCACTCAATTCAAACACCCATATTTTTTAGATTTAAAGTCTCATCTGTTCCGTAATCTTCTGTCTTCCTTATTCAGTCTTCTGTCATATTAAATCTCTTTGAGCAATTGAGCTCTGCAGTGATGTGATGTAGACTGACAGGATTGACGTCGCCCTCCCTCAACTATCTCACTCTCCTCTCTCTCCTTCTCTCTTGCCGTTTTTTAATTTCTCACTCCAAACTGTCACTCAGACATTTCTGATTGAGTGGACATGAACGCTGATGAATGAGAAAATGACAACTTTATTACTCCTCCTTAGACCTTCCCTCCTAACATATTTCCAGTCCAATTGCTGGAAATAGGTGTGCACGTGAAGAGACAGAAGACAAAAAATGCACACACTGAAAAAGCCACTCACTGCTGATCAGCAAGTGTGTGGAAGTTGGTTTTATGGCTCTAGAGAAAGTTTGAAGACAGTTAATTCCTTGGAAAAATATACTTATTACTAATATACTATCTGTGATGATTTAAAATTGGCAGTAGTGTTTAAATGTTTATAACATCTTACATTTGGGACTTAAATTGGTGAAGTACATTATTTTCTAACACATTAAAGAATAAAATTAAAAATATAAAAACACAGAACAATAATAATAACTAATAATAAGTCCCAATTAAGAGTAAAATTAGGGACTGAGAACCCTTTAGGCCTGTTGGCCAAACAACTGTCCTGTCTCTCTTTTTGTGTTATGCTAAGCTATTATGGCAAACAAACAAACATAATCTTAAAGAATGGAGACAGAAACTACACATACGACAAAACAAACAAACACAACAGGAGAGCAGAAGAAAGAAAGCAAATTTTGGACACTTGTTTTGGTCATGCAGTATGTAGGTCAGAGAGAGCCCAAAGGCCAGAACTGAAATTAAGAAACCCTGACAGGCCGACCCAGCTCCGTCCTCTGTTCTCCGCCCTTTATATATGTTTTTAAAATCAATTTGGCTGTTTTAAAATATCTTCCATCTCTCACTTTACACCCACAATATAAACCCTAATTCTGTACCACATACAGTATGCCTACATTTCAGTCCTCACTCGCTCAGACTGTCTGCAGCAGCAGGATGTTTATCCTTTGCTGCTTAAAGCATCTTTATTCATTAGCTGATACACAAGCAGGACAAACACGCAAGCAGTCACATATTAATCCTTCTGCCCGCTGGTTAAAGCTGTTGTCTACTCCAAAGTTGGGAGTAGACAAATTGGATATGATCAGAGATCCGGTAGATTTATGCAATAATGTAGAATGGCACTTTACATTCCTCTATAGTCTTTGGACAATATGTCAATATATGAAAATATGTGTAACTTATTACAGAATAATAAATAGCTAATGACATAACTGGTTTTATGCAGCAACATAATGATTCCAGAAACTGAACCACTTGGGAAATTAAATAAATTAGTTGATTTTGATTTGTGATTTTAAATATAAAACTGTAAATCAAACAGATGAAATCATAACTTTAGGAATATATACTGAAAACAAATGGGTTTTAAGAAGCTCTTAAACATGTACACTGACATAGCCTCGCTGTCACATTCTCAAATTAACATTTAAAAAAATATTTTAGTAGTTGAAAATATATTTGCTTCATTGTGTGGTCCTTAGTGATAGACAATCGGGGCACATAATAAATATCTTACTCAGAGTTTAACAAATGATGCTGCAGACTGAAACACACACATCAAAGAATACAAAAATTATCCAACCAGATCTGGTGGCTTTTGTCCCCAAACTGTTTCTTTCTGAAGGTAATATGTAGTTTTTGTGGTGTTGTCGGACTCCTCACCTTCATAGTAGTGGTCTTCCACTGTGATGATACATCCTCTGGTTGCTCTGGCGCTGTCTATGATGGTTTTCGAGTCCAGGGGTTTGATGGTGAACGGGTCAATCACACGGATGTTGATTCTCTCTGAGGGGGGAGAGAGGAAGGTGGAGGATGTACCAGCTTATGCTTCATATGAAGAGTATACTTTATCTTTAAACATCACATTATAAACAAAAAACATAAAAACACAATATATTGTACAGTTTATGATGACATGAACTGGTTTGTTTTTCTCTGTCTGGCTTACTCTGTTGTCTCTACCTTTTTTTAGCTGTTCAGCTGCAGACAGAGCTTCATGAAGGGTGACTCCTGCTGCAACCACAGTCACATGGTCGTCATTGGTTTTATACACAACCTGAGCAAGAAGGGAAGACGTGTTTGTGACTTGTACAGTCTACAAAGATTATACAGTTGTGATCATGAGGGGTAAAAAGAAAAAAGAAAGAGATAGAGGAGAAAACTAATTTAAAAAGGTTTCATTTAGTTTACACATGATATTGGTTAATGGTGGAGAAACACTGCTACAAACCTTAGCCTGTCCAACATGGAAGTCCTCGTTGCAGTTGTAGATGATACTGTTCTCTGGGCGGCTCGTTCGAATGAAACACAAACCCTGAATGAACCAGAAGTTATTTACATAGGTTTGTACTTTTAGCAAACTATGGAAAGTTTAATTAAAGGCAACACAAAAGATTTATACCACCTTTTGTTTTTGATTTTTTACCATTTCTTACAGGTAACTATCAGTACCTTTGTGTTAGCTGAAAGCTCCACAGCCTTCTCAGTGGAGACACCATCACTTGGGTAGAAGATGGTTGCTGTGGGAATGGCTCTGAACATGGCCAGATCCTCCAGACCCATCTGAGAGGGCCCATCCTCACCTAAATACACACACATACACACAACAACAAGTCAGATGCACTAACTGTACTTACATGTTTGCAGTAGGTTTGAAAATGAATTCTAGTGGACGGGCATGCATTTAGTCTGTAAATGTGAACATGCAATGTACCTGAGGAGGTGGAGAAGAAGGAGAAAGGGGAGGAGGAAGAGGTGAAAGAGAATCAGGCCACTCTGTCATCACGTCCATGACGCAGAGACAGAAAGAGGGAAGGAGGAGGAGTGCTGATACCAGGAGAGGAAGATGGACAAAAGTAACAGAAGAGGTGAGGAGATGAGGGAAAAAATTCAGGGATATTAAAACAAATAAATACTGATTTACCCACTGTAGTGAAATTTAAAAATCAAATACAATCCAGTGAAGATTTAGGTTAACGATCCTTTTACATGCAGTGTGCATGGATTTACTTTCACCAAATATTAGCAGTGACTTGTTTAATATCCTTCAGTGTGCTGAAGGAACCCCAAACAGGAAGCATTAAAAGATGTAGTAACAATGGTCATAATCTCTACAGCTACTAGAATTTATGGGTTCAGTGTTCATTGAGGCTGTGATTGGCTCATAGTATTATATTATAATATATAAAATTTAACTCTGATTTGCAATCAGTTATAACAATGTTCCTTCTCTTATGTGAAGGTCATTATAACATCATACTAATCCTGTCTCCTAATGTTACAGTAAAGTTATTCCAGAACAATGATCACTTCTTCACTAAGACAATATTGTAGGGAAATAGTCAGAAAAGGTCAAAGGTCATGTCATTCAGGCTATGACTGATGGAAAGACTGACCAATAGACACACCACAGTGGGAGCCACAGAGGTTGATGTTGCTCTCAGAGATGGCGGCCATGCGGAGCTGGTCGTAGGCCCGGGTAAAGAACGTGGCGAAGGTGCTGGCAAACACGACATTACGGTCCCGCACGGCACAACCCATCGCCACACTCACCTGCAGGACAGAAGAGACGGAACAGAAGGAAAAAAGTGGATGTGAAGAGAAAATGTCTTGGAAACACAAGATTTAGCAAAAAAGAAATGCAGGCAAAGCAGGTAAGATGTGAAGGGGAGAAACCAGAGCTGTCGGCATGTGTGTCAGAGACATACTTTTGTTTTTAGTGAAATGTCCTGACAACACATTCATGCTCCCCTGAGGATAAAATGTAAACGTGTTGGTGATCTCTTAACTTTTCATGTAGTTCCATCACTAAGTTAAACTTTCAAGGTAAAAAGTCTGAAGAGTTCACAACTGCAGCATAACACATGTAACAAAGTAAAACTTATAAGACCAAAATGTTTCAGTTTGTGGTTGCTAAGAATGCAAAAGGAAATAAACAAATCTAATAAAACAATATGAAATACTTTTGGCAATTTATCATTCAGACTATGAAAATAAAAATTCACCTGAGAAAGTTGCCTTAAATTTGCCTGTTGTTGCGTAGGAGAACCCAACAAGGATTCATAATGATGCTGATGACGACCACTAGATGATTGCATTAATGCTACTCAAGGCATGATGTGGCAATAAAAACACTTATGACTGCAATAACATTTGAAGAAAACTGACATGATTCAGGGCTAAACATACTGTACATAAAAAAAATGTTTTTTCAATTTCATGTAGTTTATCACAGCGAGGTCTCTGGTTCAGATCCTCTCCTCCCTCTAACTAGAGCGATCACTCTTTCTTACCATGTTCTGCTCTGCAATGTAACACTCCACATAGCGGTTCGGGTGTTCGTTTTTAAAGAGCTCAGTGAAGGTGGAGTTCTTGGTGTCTCCATCCAGAGCCACCACATGGTCGTTGTAATGGGCAAGCTTGGCCAGAGCCATACCGTATGCTTTCCTCGTAGCAATCTGATTACAAGGACAAATAACAACTAATCATTAAACGGTAATTAAATGCGCTGATTACTTTTTAATTTACTGTACAGTAGACACCCCATCTTGGTAAACGATATTAAGACATTTTATAAAAATCAATGTCAGTTTATTTGTTTAGCCCACAGTCACATACAGTTTAAAACCAAATTAGATTTTTCAGAACTTCTGAGTTTGTCTGCCACCACTGATCACACCTTGTCTCCTGGTTTGTAGCTGGGTGCACTGGGCATGCGGATGTTGCGGAGGCTGACAGGTGACGTGTCCTCAATAGGTGGAGCAGGATAGAGACGCTTGTTGCAGCTGATGATGCGGCTCTGCAGCTCTTTGATCACACTCTCGGCCATGTCTTTGGACAGGGGTTTACCATGCCAGCCCATCTTATCCTCAGCCACTGAAAGACACACAAAAACACACTGGAACATAAGACTTTTATCATTCATTCGATCATAAACATGAATTTCTGTTATGTTTACTTTTTTTTCCAAAGACAAACCACATCAAGTAGAAAACTGTTTATGTACAGTACATATGACAAGAAAAATACAGAATAAATTTTCACATGTCCCATGAGTGCATGGGTTTTTAACAGTGGAACATATTGAAAAGTTAAATTGATAAAGCATAATAAAGTTTGACATTAGGTTCCTACTGCAGCTGTACGCACTTGTGGTCAATATTTACGTGAAAACTTTGACTAACTAGAAAACCGCTACTACTAAGTACTTGCATTCAAAAAAACAAATATTGTACATCTCTTCCACATTTATGCATGCACACATGCCAGCATACATCAAATAAACCCGGCCAGCTGCAGGCTTATAATACTCATGTAAGAATTTTGTCACAATCCTATTTAAACAACGACATACTCGTCTCTTAAACACACACCTTGCTGTTACAACAGCTGCCTTTATACCTTTCTTTGTCCTTTACACACTCGCATACACACTCCCCCTTACTGTTATCACAACACAAGTACAATAGGCTGTTGTCCCAAGTGTGTCCTACACATTCTGAGGGATTATGGAGCTTCAGCAGCCAAAACACTAAAGCATTGCCGGGATTAAGGTGAGTTAGGGCCCCTCTGTACTGACGGCTGGTTCCTGGGGCAGTTAAGAAAACTTGACAGAACTATTATTCCCAGTCAGTTGCCACCATTTTACCTTATCATCATTTAAAACACATTTTTGGAGAATGTTAGCAACAAATGCTCAGTATTGCATTATGAAACCTGGTGTAAGTTAGGATTATTCTGATTGAAATATGTTGTGTCACTTAGAGTCTGATATCCAAAACTTGAAAAAGAGACATCTGGACACAAATCACAGACTGTGGATAGTTTTGATCCATGGAGCACAAGTTAACAGCTCACATCCTCTATATGCTTTTACATGTATTTTTTTTTTTATAGAGAATACACAGTATGTTAGTATTTCAGTAAATCTACACATTACAGGACTGCACTGATGTCTGACCTCGCATACTGTCAACCACTGTGTGATGACTGTACCTGGGATACCCTTGCCCTTGATGGTCTTGGCGATGATGGCAAGTGGCTGGCGACGGGGCTGACTCAGAACTTTACACAGCTCCTCCACACTGTGGCCATCCACAATGATGGCATGCCAGCTGGAAAAACAGAAGAGATGAAACTTTCAGTGCAGTCCCGCAGGAGTGTACACACACACACACACACACACACACACACACACACACTCACCCAAAGGCCTCACAGCGTCGCTGGTACTTCTCCACATGGTGCTGCAGTGGAGTCGGGTCGCTCTGACCTAGGCGGTTGATGTCCAAGATGGCTACCAGGTTGTCTAGCTGGTAGTGGGAGGCGAAGGCCATGGCCTCCCACACTGAGCCCTCAGAGAGCTCTCCATCACCGAGCAGGCAAAAAACTCGATAGCTAGAATCAGAAAGAGAGAGCTTTCATGTTTTTAAATAAATGTGGAGTGTATATAGACAAATGTTTAGAGATAATGGGAGTACTTTTCCATATCAGCGCTATTTTCCTCTTGGCACATCTTTCCACCCTCTGATTCCTCCTATAGGGCTTAAAGTGACAGCTGACCCTCACACCTACACACGCACATGCTTCACCCTCCTCTTGCTGCATTCAGATCATCCTCACTAGTTGCTCCCATGGCGTAACAACTCCTGACAGGTTTCCAGTCAAACAAACACATTCTCATTAAAGCTGGAAGATAGGGTGAGACACGCTGCATTAAACTACGCATTCCAACCCGGAGAGCAAAGAAAAAAAAAAAAAACACAGCACAGAAAGAAAAGAGGAAGATGAGAAGAAAGAGAAGAGAGGAATTCAGCAGAGGTGGAGAGAGAGAAAATGAAAAATGAGGTAGAGTTAAAAGTGGAGTGGTAAAATTGGAGGATAAGAGACAGTTCTACAAGTTAAACTGATTTCTGAAGTGTGTCCTCATGGGAATCTCTCTGATAACAAAAGTATACAGAGGAACTGAACCAAGCCTGTTTGTGATCCAGGTTGTCTAAAATATAAAAAAATGTACTTATTCCAGCAACTGTGGACTCCTTGAGACAAGATTTCAATTTACTAACAAGTGTTAAAATGAATTATTATAGCATAACATTTTGAAAATCTTGAATTCACTATATATGAACACAACTAACCATTGTAAAGAAACGGCAGGGTCAGGACCTTAAGGCTACTCTATATCCATTTGGTGATAAGCTGAGCTATTATTTGTAAATATATTCTGTTGCTTTTAGGACATAAGGTTTTTTTATGTGTCAGTGGTAGAAGTTGCCGGTTGTGATTAACTCGAACACACTGTTTTACATGCACACGACAGTCTGAAGGACATCCAGTACAACCACAGCAGGTGCAGCTACAGAAGTAAAGTAATCCCTCAGGGAGTGTGTGTGTTCCTCTTTCATCCTGTCTTCATGAGGTGAGAATAACAGATCAAGACAAGGTGATGTTTCTCCTTGAAACCAGCTCACGCCCATCCAACTGGCACATGCATCAACCTACTTCATTGTGGCACACAAACCACTGCATCGTGCCAACAAAAACCCAATGAAGAAAAAAAAAAAACATCCACTCAATACACTCTTTAGTACAAGTTGCATTATCTGCTGAGTGCAAAGCATGAATGAGCATGAGAAGAAACCCTGCACGTTTGATTCAGTAATCTCATATTTACAGCCTCAGAGTACTGAAGAAGTCACAAAGTGAAGTGTTATTCAGTCTTGTCAAAGCACTGCTGATTAAGTGCATCTGATCTTGTGCATGTGGCTTAAAGAAGGAAACATTGCTTTTTAAATCCTGCTCTGTGCATGCATGACAGCACACAACATGTGCATGACATGCCTGGTGAACAGAGTACCATGCTTACACAGATGCAACAGAAGCACAGAATTGCATTTTGCCATTTTTTTGGAGAGAGGATGAGGGTAAAGGGTGAGGCAGACATGAGGGAGGAACTGTGCTCTTGCATGTGTGATTATTAGAGCAGAAACAATCGAGTGCACACAGAATGCAGAGAGAGATAATAAGGGCAGCCAACTCAGACGGCAAGTATGGCATTCCCTGACTGTGTTTCATTGAGTCTGTTGTGGGCAAAACCATCTTTGAAACCATCTCCTTCTGTTCTGTCCACAACAAAATGAGTCAAACTATATTCCTGAAAGTCAGAGTTCGGCTCGGATGCTTCTGTATCATATTCATCTTCTACAAAAAAGTGGAATGTGTTGTATCCTATTACAGGCCACACAGCTCTGCCTGTCTATTGTTGGACTGAAATCCACGCAGCTCTTTCTAGATCACATTAGAACAAAGGAGACACATGAGGACTGATCTGAGCAGTTCACGTTAGCCAGCATTCAGCTCAATAGAAGCTGAAAACTGTGCATTACAGACTTAAAACAGTTTGAACATTAAAAGTAAAAATAAATAGCTGCAGAACAAACACATAAAGCAGACTTTAAAAAAAATCTAAAATAAAACTGCATGTTTTTAATTCCACTTTTGTGAACAGGCAAATTCACAGATTTATTTTACTACTTTATCACTTCATGGAGTCATTTCACAGATTACTGAACAGATCTGCTCATTCATTATAATCTGAAGGTAAAACTGATCAGAGGTCAGCTCTCCTGGCTCTCTGAGTGGCTGCATAAAAGTCATCCCAGACCAGACCTGTCGGGCACTGTTTTATTCAAAGCTCCAGGCTGAAATGTCACATGTCAGCACGGTTAACTACAGCTTGCATTATGTTGTGCATACTTTCATTCTGTTTACCTTAATATGTGCAGATGTAAGCTGGACTGTTGAGGTCATGCATATGTGACTTTTGCACACTGGAGAACCTCTGTGCGAGGGACTTTTCCTCTCAAGGATAATTTGTTTGCATGTTTATCTAGGCGTATTTTTGTGTAGGTTACCTGGCCTTGTCGAAGTATTTTCCAGTGTAGGCCATTCCACAGGCAGCTCCCAGCCCCTGACCTAGGGATCCAGTTGCCACATCCACAAACTGCTGTTTCTGTTACCATGTACATACAGAGAGACACAAAACATGCATCTTACTCCACAAACTGTACAAACAGAAAGCATGAAATACACTTGGATTGTTTTTAATCTTTCAATGTACAAGAAAAAGCAGGGACATTCAGGACATTGGTTACAGTTTGCAGTGTTTCAGAATCTGGGTTTATGTGAATAGTGTCATTAATGCAGGGAGCAGAGGAGAAAGGCACAGAGAACAGACCATCTCTGTAACATAAGAACATCTTTGTCACTAGCCTCTGCTTGTACGTAGTGTGTCAGAATACACAAGTATACATGTTATGTTCTAAGGTAGTCATTCACAAATGTCTTGCCTTGAAGACATAAATTATTATTGTAAAAATATTATTCACTATTATTTAATGTATGTTATTTATTATCATCTTGCAACCCCATTGGTTGGTCTCGGTACCCAGGATAGGAGCTTCAGTGTGAACACTCATGACCTCTTCTTGTTTGTAGTGCAGTGTAAAAAAAATATTGAAACAGTTTCTTGCAGGAAGAATACAAATTTTTACTTTAAGGTTCTTAGATGCAGTCAAGGTTTACCAAAAAACCTACAAAAGCTTCAATCAAGTATAGTTTGTTCTAGACTTACATACAGAAAGCCAGGATCAGAAAGATCCAAGTAAGTATTAGATAATGTGGAATAGTTTACATAAAGTGTTGAACGTAGTGTACAGCGGACACTGAAGTTCTAACTTCATGAATCCAAACTTGAACTTTGCGTTATTGGTGATTTGCACAGAAATTTTGTTAAAGTCTTTGAATCAAGGTCAAAATTTTATCTAAATTACTTTTTACAAAATACCAGAATGATAGGGACAGGATTTTTGTATTACTAACAACGCAGCTCGACTTCACCACCCACTACAGCCTCAATAATAAACATAAAGTAGAATTATGACCTTTCTGACAGTTTCAACAAAAACTGAGAAATTATAACCCAAAAGTAGAATGCATGGTAGAACTGCTGTATTTGATTACATTAGATTGCACATATGTACCTAATAAAGTGGTCAGTGAGAGTATATGTTAGTATAGTGAAATACATGAGCTTTCAGACCCAGAACCTCCTTCTGGTCTGAATGTCACCTCACTGGCACTGGGTGTCCTTCCAGGATAGAGTCAACCTTGCGGAGGTTGAGGAACTCGTTTTCCTTCAGGTAACCCGTCTCTGCCCACACAGCGTACAGCACAGGAGCTGCATGACCCTGAGAAGGCAGTGATGAAAGGTTAGAGTATAAACAAGTTTATTGAAGTTTGTGTCATTACCACATGTCATACAGATCACATCTGTGTAACTGACCTGCTGGTGGTAAAGCTCATCAATTTTAGGGAGTTATAACATCCTATTTTTAAACAGAGAACTTTCAGCAACAACAAATAAAATTTAATTCTGAAGTGTAGGTGTGTCAAATGAAGCATGAGCATACCACTGCCACCTTATAGAGAATGAGGGATTAATGTCAGCGTTAAACATGGGTGAGTAACGTAATAAGATGATCTCAAATGCCATAAAAATAAGCCTGAGAAGAAGCATGCAGAAAGAGGATGTGTGTGAGTATCAGAAGAAAACACAAGCATGAACTCATACTCATCACTACACTGCTCATTATTATCTACTATTAGTCTACTTGCAGCAATTACAATCAACAGTTGATGTTGTGATAAATGTGGAACAACCTTAAATAAATTAGCTATTTGGATATTTGTGACACGATAGTAACAAATATGCATGTGCATATTTAAATATGCGTTAACCTATAATCAGTGGTTTAAGATGTTATGTGTGGGTGTGTGTATAACCTTAGAGAGGATGAAGCGGTCATTATTGGGGTTACGAGGGTCTTCAGGTCGGTACCTCATGGCGTGGAAGAACAGCACAGACATTATCTCTGCTGCACTGCAACATGATGTGGGATGACTGCAACGAAAGGGAGGCAAGAGAAGAATGAAACTAAATTAAAAACTCTCAAATGAGGGCACAAGATGTAACTTGTGTCAACAACATGTGGGAGGAAAACTTAGATACGACTCCCACAGAGGCTAACTGATGCTGAACCTTGCACAACACAGGCTTCTCCAATGCCAGATTCTATTTAGATTCCATTACACCAACAGGAAATTATCAAAAATAATCCCTAAACATGCACTTGTAACAGATGTAAGGGCTCTCCTGCTAATCTCCTACCTACTGGTCTTTGTAAAATATCTGAAACACTGCAGATAGTTTACAACACAACAATTACCTCCAACACACTTGCTGCCGTTTTATTACTTATGCCTCATTGTCTTGAAATAGAAACACATTTCAGCCCCCAAAATTTTAAGATTTAAATCATTTTTAATTCTTTATATTAATTCATCAATATGTATGTGTGCATATGCATGTAGAGACAAAGTGGCAAATGCAGTTTGACTATTAACTTTGATCTAGTGGGTTAATTAATGTCAGAGCGACTGCAGTCAGAGTTATGTAAGACAGACAGCATGCTTGTCAGACTGACTTTATCAGGGTCGGCCAGACTGCAGGCACATTTACAGTATCTTTCCCTCAAACACACACACACACAAATTAGTAAATGCATTTGGAGGATCATGATTCAGGGACATGATTCAGTGCATAATCCCAAACAGTCAGGACAAGTTCACCCAAAATAGATTATAAGTTTTTACTTCTTGCGTGTTGTTCTTTGTTTTATTTTCAAACCACATGCCAGTGATACCTCACTCATGTCTCCCCATTAGGACATTAATCCTGGAATGGAAAATGGGATCAAATAATGAAATAATCTACAAAACAACAGAATTCATAAACTCAAAAGGTCTCAGCTTATTCTGTGCCGTCTGTCTTTCAGTTTTCAACAAATGTCCAACATCAACAGTTTTACATTCATTACCCAGCTCGTGTGTTAACTTCACTGACAGAAAAGAATGTACAGTCGGGAAAAAAACATTTCTAATGTATTTTTATGCAAGCTTCAACTTAAATAAAAATTTGTTAATATGTCCTTCAACTGGAAGTTGAGTCATGCCAACTGGACTTCTTTCCTGTTAGGTCCAGTTGCCATGATTCATCTTCCAGGTAACTTCACCTGGATGACTGAGAATCTTCAGATATGTCCTTCAACCCACTCAGTACTTACTGCCCTCGAACTATCCCTTCACTAGAAGCATGTAGCCAGAAACATACTGTAGAGTCACGACAGATCTATCTAATCTACAGTGGTTTATACTTTAATCATAACGTCTTTATACTTCGTGTAGAAAAAGCGCACAGAATTACAGTTTCAATTACAAGTTTTTTTCTATCACTATAAACGTTGTGAGTTCGAGATTTATTTTGAAACCACACCGGACGCATTTTTTCCTATTACATTCAACTACTTGACTCTAATGTGACGGGATGCACCGGAGTACAAACGCGTCTGTGCGTTCCCCGGTTCCACTCTGACATCTCCACTCACCACGTCGCTCCAGAAGCTGCGCCACTAGCTGTGCGGGACCACGCACCGATCCGGTCTCTGTTCCGTCCTTGTTACATAACCGATCAGAGAGCGCGCAGGCGGTTGAAGAGCGGAACACCGGCGCACCTGACACACTTTATGAGCTAATCTAAAATCTCATTATTTAGATTTTATTATTGGAAGCAGCGGTTGGGTAAAGCAGACACGGCTTTTAATTAAATGAATGAAAGTGTCACTGTTCTGTGAAACTTAACAGGACCGTAAACTGACATCTAAAAGCGAAAATGACAAGAAAATTAACTTAACACCAACTAGTTTCCAGCGAAGTGCGTAAATTGCGCACGCACAACTATGGCACAGAATCACGCACATTTAAAATATAGAAAAAAAACACTATACATGGAGCAAATATTTGGATGTTGTGCATCTGTAACATAATGAACGCATCATTTATACAGCTGGTCCTCTTGTACAGGAGTCAGTCATGTTCTGTAATTACGCATCTCCTCTACTTCCATACTTTGTCCTTCAAACAGGCAACGCATACATAAAACATCTAGTAGCTGTCCAGTAACAATGTTTTGATTTATCCAGCTCCGTTTACTCTCCCGATGTTTCTCCTCTTACCCGCTGCCTGCTGCAGTTGTCGCCTTGATGGAGTTGATCCGGAGCCGGGTGGCGATGTTCCTCAGCGCCTGCACCGTCTGCTGGTCTGGTTTATGGTAGTCCTCCATCTGGGCGATGCACCGAAGATGAGCACACACGCACACAAAAGCCGGTTATAAATGAAGCTAAGAGTTAAAAGTCCCCGGTCTGCTGTGTCGAGAATAATGGAGACGAGTGTGCAGCGGATAATGGTAGGGGTTAAAAAGAGACGCTAATGTTGAACCTGAAAGACACAGAAAAAGAGGAAGGGGGCGTGTTTGCAAGCAAAGCCTATGAATATGGCTAATATAATAATAGGGCTAAAAGGTGCCTACAGTTACTCCAAATTGTCACGCACGAGCACAGGCTATGTTAGAAAGGCTTTGGGCTGAGACCAAGACCGCACGCACTGTGGCAGGCGCAGGTGGATACTCACACACATCCAGGTACAAACTAATCAGGGGAACTTAATGAGCTTCCTATAAAAACTAATTATGTTCTCACATGCTTTACACCAGTGGTTCTCAAACTTTTTAAGTACCCCCTGTGGAATAATTTTTCAGCCAAGTACCCCCTAACCAATGCGAAGCATTTTCGGTTAGCTAGTCCATGTTTAGCCTAGTTTTACTTGTTAGTTCTAATTTTAGCACTTGACTCCCTGTTTTCAGCAGCATCACTGCTACACTTCAACCATGAATCCATTGTTTCAGGTTTTCACAGTGATACACTACTGACAGGTGATGTCATTTGTCACGTGCCAGAATATATCAAAATTCTGGGTATGGAGGTGAATTAAACTGATTATTGAAAATAAATGTTAGTTTTTAAACTTGCATTCATATTTTATTGAAATAAAAGAAAACCCCCCTTCGAAGTTTAGGTTAATTTCATTTAATTTTATTTTCTTTATAGCGCCAAATCACAGCAAACGTTATTTAAAGTTACCTTTCCTTTAGAACAGGTCTATAACTTGTCCTTTTATTAAACAGCCTCATGTTATTATCTTATCTAATTTCTGTCTCTACATCAGGGGTGTCCAAACATTTTTTAGAGAGGGCCAGATTTGATAGTGTGAAGAGTCCGGGGGAAATGGTCCCTTCAGACATTTTGTACAGTAGCATTTACATAATTATGCACTGTATTATAAAAAAAAAAATATTTTCATTGTCACAACTAGCATTTTAAATGGCATTGTAACCAAATCTAAGCATCACAGGATTGAACAAATGAAAAATAATTTATCCATCCTTGTCTCTGTGTTGGTGTGCAGTTGGCAGTTGGAGATTGTATGTGTCTGTCAAGAATGGGACACGAACCCGACACTCTGGTGTCAGAGCGCATCTCCTTACCAGCTAAACTAACGGCGACGGCGCACAGTACGCGATATGGGGGTATTTCAGATGTTTGCGTGCGATTGTATGTGGTGGGCTGGTCTGGGCCAAAATACCTTGGCCTATTTTATTTATTTCTTGACCCAGTCCGTCTCTGGCCATAAATAATACATTTTAAAGCCTAAGCTGCGGGCCGGATAAAATCTGACGGCCTGTAGCCTGCTCTACAAGGTCGCGTTTCCAATTCTCCTCTGCTCTCTGTGCCCCGATGCGCGGGCACACACAGACACAGAGACACTTGCGCGCGCACACACACACACCAGCGGACAGATGCGTCGGAAAATATGTCGCATCAAACACCTGAAAAGCACAAAAATATCTGAGTTTCCTAAGCGCTCCACGCTCCCCCAGCGTTGTTAACCAAGGGGAAACACTGCATGACTTATAAATTTTACATGGACACGATTTTTTTTTTTTTTTTCTTCTCACGTACCCCCCATTTGAGAACCACTGCTTTACACTAATACACTTGTAGTCCTATCGTGTGCCACTAATCAGCACCAACATGACCAACAAAGATGACTCTCCTCTACATTTAATGAACATGGCGTTTATAACCAAAACATTTATAAAGGGGGACAGATAAGGCGTTAAATATTTAGGGAAATGTTATAATGAATATGTCCTAAGAAAGAATTAACCCCCTTTCAGTGGTCAGTGATTAAATGTGAACTATGTTTGACAAAAACATGTACGTTTTTTTCTTAATTGGAGTGAAGGACATTAACTGCAGGACATCTGGTCCATGTTCATCTAATCTACTGTGAAAAGTAAATCATGATACAGTTAAGTGCAGTATAAAGACATATGTGCAGGGAAGCTATCCCATTATGCTCGGGAGAAAGGTGACATGCAAAGGGAAGGATCACAAAAGACAGTAATCTTACCTTACCTGACTTTTTCCACTGAGGCTGACCTGATTGGCCGCAACACAAACTTGCTACACCTGCAACATGCACACACTCAGGTAAACATCGACAGTTTTATTTATTTTTATCCATATAGAATGTTATGTAATGTTAAATAAGACTCACTTTTAGTAGACTAACCTTTTGATATCCAAATCCAAAAGCACTGGCTTTGATTAACGTCCACATTTGGCAAAACGGAGGACTTGACTGAGAGAGGAAATAAAACACATTCTGGCTACACTAGTTCATCAATATCTCTCCATCTTTGTCACTCAACACCACATCTACTCCCAGATCAGCTTCCTTGATGACATATACACTTGCGTGAGCCTGAAACCAGCGGATTACAATTTAATGCAGGCAGCCACACACTGTGCAGTACATCAGGTTAACTGTTTGCAGCAGCCAGCGACATCTGGTGGTCAAAGAGAGAAACTGCATCATTGTGTTGTACTGAAAATAAAGGAAAATTCTCAAAAAAAACCCAAATATAATGGAGTTGCTTTTTCCACCAATACATAACTAATATGAAAATAAATGTTAAAGTAAACTGAAACCCTCTTAGAAAGCATTAATTTTGAGTCACAAAAACATCCTATATCAAATAAATATCAAGCTCTGTCACATCTGACAGAAACACAGCAGTTTCTCCTGGCAGCAAACAAGAACAGACAATTATATTTTCAGATGTTTAATATCACAAAATAGTCAT
This sequence comes from Sandelia bainsii, assembly GCA_032362345.1. Classification (NCBI taxonomy): domain Eukaryota; kingdom Metazoa; phylum Chordata; class Actinopteri; order Anabantiformes; family Anabantidae; genus Sandelia; species Sandelia bainsii. The sequence continues at coordinate 9,126,879 of JAUMHL010000028.1, read as the reverse complement.
AATAAACCAAATTACGCTCAATGACAACAATCTTGTAAAATTAATTTGCAAAGACTTTCCCAAAATCATATTCTGGCCAATAAAATTATACTGTAGCTTAAAATAATCGTAAAATCTTAAATATGTGACTGGGATTAAAAACAATCTCTAAATTTCATCATTCTTCCTGTGTGAGTTTATTTAACTAACACAGGGCACGTGTTGGCCAAATCCAAAACTGTAACAGGGCATAGAAGCTTACAAATGATCTTATTTATTTGCTGGCTGCAGACATAAGCTTTTCGCATTATAAATTTAAATTTGCCAAATAAAAAGGAATGAAAAACAAATTTAACAGTCTGTACGGAAACGTGTGGATTTGAGATAAACTTAAACTTACTGGACATATTTGAGACAGAGATTCATATTACACTTTTATTTTAATTGTAATATTTTATATTACAATTGTTTCAAATGCTGAAAACATTTTTGATTACATTAGTATTTCGTAGGATTTTCTGCATTTAAATGAAACTTTTAAAGAGCCATAATCTCTGCACTTAGTGTTGTTTCGTAAACCTAACGAGGAAAAATCATTGTTCATATGTGGAATGACTTACACCGATTGTTTAACTGTAGTAATGAGCCAACAACGTCACTGTACCATTTGTTAGAAAATCTTATAAATTAAAAATTTATAGTCTGACATTATTGACATTTTGTGTTAAAAATATACCACAGAATAAACTTTATTTCCATTTATCTGCAAGCTGAGCTGTACAAAAGATCACAGCATCCCTCCATGTCACACATGAGAAGATAGGTATGCTTCTTCCTACTCATACTCAGTTCTGGGCTGCAGTAGAATTATACTGCACAATCACCAAATTACCACAGTTCACATTGCCTTTAAGTAAGTATGTCTAAAGACATATCTGTGGCTTGGAAAAATATTTTCAGAAACAGAAACAGGAGGCTGTTTACATTAGTTAATGGCATAAACTCACTGAAGCTATTAAAAGCAAATCAGTTCCACTGTTTTAAGCTGTTTAATAATAAACGGTGAATGTAAACAAGAATCCAACATTAAGAGATTTTCTTGTTTTTTTTGCAATACTCAAATTATAGAACTGCAGAAGCAAGATCTTCGCATCAGCTTCGCTCTACTGTACCATCCTAAAATATCCCCAAAAAGCTGGTGTCTCCTCCACACTGTGGAGAGACAAATGACACAGAAAAGGAGAAAAACAAAAAAAGTTGGAGCAAGAATGAACCCAAAAGTGGAGAAAGGTAGCAAAAAAAGATGGTTGGAGTCACAGTCTGTAATGTAACATTAAAAAAGCAGCCAAAAAGAGTATTAATTTGAGCTCTTTAGATGCAAGTGCTTCTCCAAACAAATATGGGAGTTCTTACTTTTCTCTGACAACGATTGAAAAAACTCCAACAAGCTTTTACTTATTAAGAAACACTGACAGGCACAAAAATTGGAGCAACTGATCAGCGTCTGTGTCTGATTAGCAAAAGCTTTGATGGAAAAGATTAAATAAATGAAAATGGGAATAGGATGAAGTCTTCTTTTTTAAAGCCACATAGTGGACAGTTTGTCTGCAAGGACCCTTCACACAGTTCTGAGCACAAAGGTCTTAGTCTTACTAAGAAGTTGCAGTTAAAGCGCGTTGGAATCGTTCTATTCTTGCAATGTGAGAACTCCAATCCACGAGAATAAGAGAGAAAAGCAGCATCTGTGATTTAAGCTGCAAATTTCACGATTTGAGGTCAGCTCCACTGTGGTCCCATCCTCCAGAGAATTTAAACAGCAACAGGTCAACTTTACCAATCCGTGGCCGACAGTCAAATCGTATTTCACATATAAGAAATAAAACTCAAGGCCATACTGAGATATTTTATCTCATTCTCTCCCACAGCAGTTCTGCTTTGACATATGCAGCCAAACACTTGATCCAAGGTAATGCGAGTAGCCAGGACAGCATCAGTGTTCAAGTCAATCCTTGAAAAAACAAGTTCTGAGACAGCAACACAGAGGACTGAGTAGCTTGCTGCATGCTGTAAAAACTCTAAGAACAAAGACTAGGTTTTAAGATTTGTGATGTGGGTCAATAACCTGTTTACTCCACTTCTTCAACTCCTATACAATTCAGGTCTTCTCACAGGCTGTAGCACTGAAACTAACAGTGGTGGTGGTGGAAGTAGGACTATAGCTTCATGTTGCTGAAGTCCTTGGACAGAGTCTGCAGGTAAGCATCATGAATGGCACTGAGGAAGTCTGCATCGTTCTAGAAAGGGATAAAGTAAATGAGAGGAATGAAAAAACTATACATTAGAAAGTTACCTTTTGATAACAAAATCTAATCTAATTCAAATAGATGGCAGTAAACCAACAGCCATTACTACAGTTGTATCTCACCTTTAAACTGTGATGTAATTACACTGTAATCATTAGTGGAAAGCACCTAAATACATTTATTTAAATACTATACTTAACATTTTAGCATTTATTATGCATTTTAGGTGCTTGAACTTGAGTATTTTCATTTTAAGATGCTTCTATTCCACTAAATTCAAGTGGGAAATACTACATATATTTGTATCATAGTCACACTTCATCTCTCATTATTATTATAATTGCTTTGTTTTCATCTTCTTGCAGTGCACTGCTGACCTCTTTTGAGTCGGGCACACTCTGCAAAATATACAATTTCATCTGTTTAAGACTACTATTACATTAAATATTTGATCTGACCACAAAGAAATTAAGGCTTGATTCAGTAACTTCACAGAACCTTCCCATCCAGACTGTGGAGGCTGTTTTTCCCCAAAGCTGCGACGAAAAAACCCCCCAAACTACATGATTCCATGGTGGTGGGATGAGGACTGCTGGCTGTGATTAATTCAAACATGTCTGCTTTCAGTGTCATTAATGTGTTCTGTTTTATTTAGTAATGGTGGTGCCACTTAAACATACACCACATAAATCAGACAGTGAAGGCAGTAGTAGATAAGTCTCTTCCAATGGTTTGCCGTAATGGCACCCAGGCTAATATCCTCTTAATCAAGTCCGTAATTCTGCTTTTGTTAAACCTTTTCATTAGGAATTCATCAAGTCTTTGCTGACGCTGAGCAGCTTTGTCATCATACTGGTGCACTGGAAATATCTGAACCTGACCTGGCACATTAAACACTTCACTGTCCTCTTGTCTGACTCTAGCTTGACGTAACATGTTTTTGTTTAACCCTACTCTTTGATGAGGACCTTGATTTACTTAGCCTGCTTTTTTACTCATAGTTTAGCTTTAAAAGTAAGCTTCGAACTTCAGTCTTTTAATTTGACATGATGGTTAACTGCTTTAGCTTTGATGTTTTCTATGCTAATAGATGCCACAGATGACACTTTACACATTTTTGCCCTTGGTGTACCTTAATGAGGTGTATAAGAGTCTCCTGTAGCTGTTTTTTGCTGCAGACAGTTGGAGGCTCTATAGCACCTAACGAGGTGGAGGAAGGCTCAGAGGGGGCAGGAAGGACCACTGATGCTGATACTGTTGTCTGATTGATGGACTGCTGAAAGGCGCTGGGGGAGAGAAGCACAGACATCTCTGATCCTGGAACAGCAAGACCCAAACTCATGTGAACAGCCTGAATGCAGAAAAGACATGAAGCAAAAGGAAGAGAATAACACAACAACAACCAACTTGTTGGATTATAATATAGGCTGATATCATGTAAAATCATATGTGAGAAACAAGACACTGATATCATCACACAGCTGCAACAGCACAAAAAACAGCTGCACAGAAAATCCGTCAACTCACAGAAATGGGTTTGATCAGGTTTGGAGACTGGGAGAAAACATCCATCTCTTTGCTGTGCTGGAGAAGTGGTTTCCCCATTGGTTCTTGGAAGCTGTGGGGAGGGACAAGTGTACTTGGGAGGAAGGTGGGTGCAAGAATGGGTTTGTGGATATCTGAATTCACAGATGGCACTGCTGGTTTGAGCGTGCTGAGTATTTCCTGTCCCAAATAAGCCGTAGATGCAGTTGGTGGGGTTACAGGACCAGGAGGAGCAGCATGAGGCTCTGAGCTAGCAGGAAGTACCATGAGTGGGGATACTGGGCACCGAGGCTGAGGGTCTGCCCTGGGACCCCCTGACTGGAAAACAGAATTGGGATGTAGAGCATACGGAGGTGGGAGCAGACCAGGAGCTTGGTGCTGCTGGTTGGACCCAGAGTCTTGAGCTGCGAGGTGGGAAGGGAGGAGAGGTTTCTGATGGGCTGCAATGGGATAAGACTGGTTCTGCATGTAGGCAGAGGAAGGATCACTGGAAGCAGTGGTGGTGCTTTGTGTAGGCATGGCAGGCAGAGAGGGGTCTTTAGGGAGGGACGAGCCAAAGAGCTCCTCAACAGTGATCTGCTTCACCATTGTGTGAGAGCTCTGCTGTGTAAAAAGAACAAATTTGTCAGCTGGGTGGAAACATTAAGTTGATCAACATAAAACTAATCAACAAATATTTAGTTTATAAATAAATAATCTAAGTCACTCATTGAGTAAAAACACCAAACATTTGCTGGTTAAAGTTTCTTAAATGTGAGTGTTTTGAACTGCTGGACAAAAGCAGCAATATAAAGAAGCCACATATTTTCTGACATTTTATACAGTAATATTGATAATGTTGATTCTATACAGTAATAATGATATAATAAATATGAAAATATGAACCAGGGATCATTTTCAACTGCATTTATCCATATTTTGTTGGCTGATGTTTCTCTTGACCCATATATAAAAACCTGAACACAGACCCCAGCTTACACATAAATTTTACCATTACTGAATTAACATTATTAAACTGCTGCTGGTGATGTTTTCATTTTTACTAGTGAAAGTGACAGTAAGACCTGCTAAACATTAATGTTACCTAACAAGGAGAGCCCCTGTGGCTTGTGGGCAATATGAGAACAGATAAGATGTTTGTAATAAAGGCATTAAAATGACAGACATTTCACTTTACCAAATAAAAAGTATACACACACATATATACACATAGATATTGGAACTCATGGCAGGCAAAAATCAGCATAATCTGTAAAAACAAAGTGTGTCCACATCTTTGATACTGTAAACTATGATTTAAATTAACTAAATATACTGTAGATTACCTATAATTTAAAAAGAAAGCACAGTGCTCAGTTCTTCATGGCTTCATTCATAGATATACTGTTTACTGTCCATTTGGAGAGTTACACACTTTTGTTAATAAGATTCTATGTTTTAGCATATTCAATTCAAAATAAAACACTGGTCATTACGTTAAAAAAAACAAGTCTCAGTTTTGATTTGAGTGACATCAATATTAAATACATTTAACCAACAAATGCATTTAGAAACTAAACTAAAATTAATAAATAGTCAAAAATGTTGAAATTCTGTCCCTTGTCTCAAATAAACTTGAAAAAAGCAGCAGTAACATGGGTTGGAGGAGTGTATTTGACTCTGTTTGCAGCTCAGCTTCTTGCTGCCAAATGCTCAACCATACATTGGGCGGCAGTGACACCTGAGATAAAACATGCATCTTCTTTGTCCACCTCCACAGTTGCTGCATGTAGGAGTGAACAGGAGGATGACACTCTCAAAATAGTAGGAATAAGCAGCAGGACCTTTTTCATGGATATCTGTGTAACGAATGTACCTTTTCAGGTTGCGGTGTGCTGTGGGCATGCTCTGCAGTGCTGGTAGCAGCTTTCACATTTGGCTCTGTAGAAACATCTGTTTCACCTGCTTGAGCCTGCATCACACACATTGACACACACACACAGAGAAGAAATGAGATGTTTCTTTAAAAAAAGGCAGAGAATACATGTATAGACCAAAGGAAGTAGCACTGTAACCTCAGATATGTATGTGTGTGTCTCATGAGGCTTTCTATCTGTGGAAGTGTTTCAGTTGGAGTTGGAGAGAAGAACTTAGGATTTTACTTCACTTTAAATGCCATGTTTTCACTCAGGAGATGTATAGTGTTCAAGTTGATGTTTTTTTGTATTATTGCCTCCTCACCCTCTGGTATTCTTCTTTGGCTTTACTGAGTAGCTCCAGGATGTCGATGGGCCGTGGTTCTGCGAAACCATTGGCCCTCCCTGGCTCTACCCTCTCTGGCGACTCTCTCTGTGCATGGTCTGCTTCTTGTTTCACAATCCTGGAAGGGAGTGAGACATCTAAACTGTTATTTCTTTTGTTAAATTTATATTAAAATACTAATACTATACTACATAAAACAAATGTGCCGATACCTGTTGGTATATTTTTTTAATCCATTAGCACATATTCATTAAACTTTACTGTAAATCTGAGTTGTGATTGGAGTTGGACTTTTTACCCCAAACATGGATAAAGGCATATTTATTGATTTGTAAGTTGTATATTGAAATACTCTTTTATGAAAGTAGGTAACAGTGTCTCATCTAATCACAAACACAGTATAAACATGCTACTTACTTGACCATTAACTGAGCGATGCGTTGACAGTCCTTCTTGTCATAGAACCAAATACTGAAGATACCCACTGCAAGAAAAACAAATACTTTATAATAACACATGTCTACACTGGCTGGACAAAGGAAGTATCACTACTTTAAACTACATTAAATGCATCACACTTAAAACCAATGATATAACTTTTAGTTAAGGTCGACATGTTTTTGAATTATTAATTTACTTCACATAGACCTATAGGAGGTTCTTAAAATCACGCATTTGATTTTAAGGACCTTAAAATGTAGAATGTTTAGAAAAGATTAGAATCATTATTGGTGTATTTTCTAAAAGTACTGTAGTAAACTGAAGAAAGAGTTCACAAAGTCTGGTAATCTTCCCTTGGGAGATTACCATGTGGCACATCAACTGACTACACTACTCGACTACTTACTTTAATTTGCCTCATTGGTTGGAGAAATAACAGAACAATAAGACTTATTCTCTAAAGTTTGTCTTTAGCTGAGCATCATCAGTAAAATAAGCTATTAACTTCCTGACTCTCTGTTGCCTTCTTCAATTAGAAGAGAAGAAAAAATAGACTCAGTGTGCCTGAAGATAAACAGATTTATATTTCATCACTAATGTTAAATGAGTTGGGTTTATGAGATTTCTTATTAGTCACCATCATCTTAAAAGCAAACCACTGACCCTGTGCCTCACGGATGACTGTTTAACCAACAGTCCACAGGGTTAACAGTTAATGGTAAAATGTCATTAGCTGCGTTTCACCTAGAGACAGGTTTTGCATGAGTTATATGTTACTGTGCTCACTAAATGACAAACATCATGACAAACACCACATTCACCATCATCTAAGGAAACTGACTAGTTGTTGCAAAATATAATGTAAAAAAAACTATGTGTTACCAGTATTAGATGAAACAGTTAGTTAGTATTACATTGATTGTGTGCAATTCCTGTGTGAAATACTGGCGTATTCAACGTCCCTTGGGAGGCTGCTGTAACATAGCAACCTGAGTGTTTATCTCCCTGCAGCATCTACTGCTACCGAGGGGAATATGGAGCGGAGTAAACAGGTTTGTGTGTCTCTTGGACACAGGTCCCTCTAACAGTACTTACTAACTTTGCAGTGAGTTCACAAGTATTCAAAGCAAGAGACAATTAACAATATATATTAATTATCAACATCTTTCTGAAGAATCCATCCTCCTTGCGTTGGCCTCTTTGCTTTTCAGACTTCTATCTTGCTCCTGCTCAACCTTCATTGATCCCTCTTTACTTTTCCTAATTTACAGTAGAGGGAGGAGCCTTAGAACCATCTTGAAGCCATTTCTCTCTCTCTCTCTCTCCTCGTCTCCATCAGATACCTAGAATCGGTAACAACAACTGCACTTTTGGAGGAGCTCACTCACACAAAACAGAGTTTGTTTTAATGTCTGTAATAAACCAAAGGATCTCCCAACCAATAAGATGCATTTCTGAAGAGCACAAGAGGACTGGAAAACCTGAGTGAGAGAGCTCAAAACCAACCTACGGAATAAATACCAGGAGAGGACACTACAAGGAAGAGCCCATCTTCCAGCTGCCACAGTTTGCAAGAGGCTCCAATACAACACTGAGGAATTTTGTCGACATTCCTTAATTTCTGTACCCAGCTCTTTTCTGTCTACAACTCAACCCACTTTGAGGGGCTAAAATGCTAATAACAGGACATGGACTCAAGTGAAGCTACTGGAGAAGCTGTTCTGGCCTGAATATTAACAAAAAATTACATCATGTCTTCCATACCAGCCAGGCTGATAGGCAAACCAAGTCCAAAGGGGGAGCAGTCTACTCTGACATTGACTCTGGCCATGTTATTTTTTCTGATAAGCAAACAAATGGGGAAACAATCCAATTCCTTGTTCGTCGCCTTGATGAAACTCCTGTTCAGACTTATAATAGATTACCTTGGTGGCAGTGCTGTCAGTTACTTTTTGAAGATCTGAGGAATTTCATCTCTCCTTTATTTTCACCTTGCTTACTGTTAAAATATTTCCATAAGGCTAGAGGGGTACAGCACTTGCATGCTACTGGATAAAAACGGATGATCAACGCACAACATATTTAACTAAATATAGATCAAAATGTAGTCCGATTCAGTCTAACCAACTCTATGGTTGTTGCCCCAATGCAGAATGATATCAACTGTAGCCAGACCAAGCTGAAACTTTTGCTTTCTGGCAGGCCTGGATGAGGTGGAAATGAGTGGAAAAGTCTCCTCAGTTTTTTTGCTCAATGTGACTCCAAGAAACCAGAATGACTTCAAGCAAAAGGGAAAAGAGATGTTTCAGAGAACGCTGGGAAGGTGTTTGTTTGGCATTGTCAGAGGTACGATTCTTACCTTTTCTACTTAATGTGTGTGTGAGTGAGACAGTGAATGAACAAAGTCAATGAGCATTTTCTCTGAAAGATCTCACATTTTTCATCATGTAAATTCTTGAAATGTGTCTGGGATTTTCACCATAAAAATGTGGCATTTGATGGCTCTCAAGAAATGGTGAAGTACGCAAAATACTACAACCCAGACACTGAATAATCATTTCTTAAATACATCTAATTTAATTCTACACAGAAATATGTGTCAATGGGTGTATAATAAATACTGCTGTAGCACTTTGATTCCACAAATACAAATACTCACAGTTGCCATTTCTGTAGAGCAGGAAGGGATCCTGCAGCTGGAACTCCAGATCTTTGTTGATTGGCTCCACCAAGTTCTCTGTGCTCAGTCGGTTCATGATGGTGAAGCCATGGTGAGGGGAAGCAGACCTTTGACAAAAAGATTAGAACCACTGTAGAATAACACTCTGGCAGAACAAAACCGCATGAAAACAACCCTAAAGCATGTCACATCAAACATTATAAAAGTAAAATAAAACAAAAAATATTGAACAAAATGTTAATGACTGAGTTATAGTATAATAAACGAGTTAAACAATTGTTCTTTAATAAAAACTCACATGGAGTTTAATAAATTAGATATGTCTCAGACGAACTGCTGTTAATGTTTGTTTACAAAGACTGAGGCCTACACACGTGTTCAGCATACGTCAAACGGCAGCGCAAACAAACGTAACGTTAGGTGTACACAAGTAAACGACCTTACTGATTGTCGTGTTACATTAATAAAAACACTTTACATGCTTACCTCGCATACACAAACAGGGTGCCCTCAATTTCGGTCTTCTCCTGAAATGAAAATTAATGTTATGTGACAGTTACACCAAAAGATGCTAAATAATAACTTGGCGACGAACGCTAACTAACTTATGTTAGCTCAGGTAATGAACAACGCTACAATACTTATTTTCAAAAAGTAATTAAAACACTAGCAGACTGACACTGATGTGAGAACAAGCAGCCTATGACGAAATTTGGACAACTTTCAGTTTGAGAAATGCTAACACATTTCTTGATGTTTTGTGATGTTTTTCTTAATCGAGGAGCTAGCATTAGCATGCTAAGTGCAAAAAGCATGGTTTTGTTAGCTGTCCAGGAAACTGTTACGCGTATTTTGATTAACGTACCCATTCGTTCGCTTTGGAGTTGAAGTTGTAGAGAGCCACATGGCCTGTAACATCGAGCAGTCTGTTTATATAAGGGTCTCGTCTCTGTAGAGTGGCTAAGCTCATCGTATGTCCAGCATTTACGGTCTCCATCTTGAATATGATCGTTGCTCCCACACGGACCAATTTCTGCGGACAGTTATAACTTCCGTTGTGCCAGGAAGTGACGTTTGTCAAAATAAATTCGCGAGAAATGTCTGTGAAGATTCTCAGTCATCCAGGTCATGGTTAACCCCAAAAAATTCTCTCAATTCAATTCAAGCGAATTGAGAAAGCCCTCTGGGCTGGAGGGCGAAACGTATTAAAGGAACTAAAACAAGTCCAGTTGCCACTGAATAACCTTTTTCTGGGGGGGAAGTTCGAGAGAAGTATTTATTCCCTAGACTTAGCTGAGAAATGTAGGCTAGGTTTTGCGAAACTGAACCAGAGACTGTTGTGCATTTCTTTTGTAATCGCCCCTTCTAAATCAGCTTTTTTTTTTGTAAAGACAGAGAAATAAAATCAAACCAAACATGTCACGTAGTAATAATTGAGGTAAGAGACATCACAAAATTTGAATTTCATATTTTCATATTTCAATATTCATATTTCAATTTCGAAATTTCATATACACAAAGCCAGATTCTCTCTCGCAAGTCTCTCGCAAATATAAATGTATTCTTTGTTGAGCTAAACACATATCTTGCTTTGGTTTGGATTTAATTATATATATAGTAACATGTATTCAGTTATTTACTCTGTATTTTTTTCTCAGTCTGTATTGTTGGTGGTGGTAGTGTGATGGTCTGGCTGCTTTGCAGCTTCAGGACCTGGAAGACTTGCCATAATTGATGGAACCATGAATTATGTGCTCTACCAGAAAATCCTGAAGGGGAATGTCCAACCATCAGTTTGTGACCTCAAGCTCAAGTGCGCCTGGGTTATGCAGCACACATAAACAAAGTTAAGGTTTTGGAGTGGCCTAGCCAAAGTTCGGCCTTAAATCCGATTGAAATGCTGTGGCATGACCATAAACAGGCCGTTCATGCTCGAAAACCTTACAGTGTGGCTGAAATAAAACAATCCTGCAAAAAAGAGTGGGCCAAAACAATGTGAAACGCACATTGCCAGTTATCGCAAATGCAGTTGTAGCCGGTTTAGAGGGCAACTACTTCTTCACATACAGCCACGCAGGTTTGGACAACTTTTTTCCCCTTAATAAATGAAATAATCATTTAACAACTGCATATTGTATTTACTTGGGTTATCTTTGTGTAATATTAAAATTTGTTTATGATCTGAATCATTTAAGTGTGACAAATATGCAAAAAAAAAAAAAAAAAAAAACTATCAGGAAAGAGGCAAATACTTTTTCACAGCTCTCCATGTATGTCTGAAGGTTATGATAAATAAATACATAATTAGATTAAATGAAATTAACAACACAACTTTTTAACTTTAGCTACCGCAGCAAAGCATATATTTTAATGAAAAAACAGAAAAAAACATGAATGTATAACACACTTGATACCGCAGGGCTGCGCTGCAGTACTCATTTTTGTGTCCAGCCTGACATGTGGCCCTTAATCTAAGAACTTTTGTGCATTTCATTCCACAAGTAAAGAGATGTTTAAGTGTTAACATGTCACGTTGTTTGCAGTTCACAGATTTTCTGTGTCAAAGTCAGGGCTGCGAGTCTATGACAATAACACGCTGACACTGGTAGTGATCACAATATGTCTATAAAACAAGTCAAACTCAGAGTACATTGTTAAGGTATGTGTGTGTATGTGTGTATTTACCACGGTTTGAACAGAATATTAAATCATCACGGGCCTATATAAATGTGTACTTTGGCACAGCTGCCTGCTTCACCTGCCTCTGGTGAGGGAACATTGGAGCAGGGATTATAACGGGAGGATTACGCGCTACCGTGAAACAGTTGTCCTCCAAACAGTCACAGGTAATCCAATCACTGGTAACCTTCCAGCACAGCTCCGACAACTCATTTCCTCTCGAATCGCCGAGGAGTGAGGGCAGAAAACGGCGATATGACGCCCCAGAGAAGAGCCAGGTGACAAAATGCCGTTCATTGTCAGAGGAAGACCCCTGAGGGGTAAGTCCGGGGACCTAGAATGCAGACACTCTTTAGGGGCTTAGAGGGATTGGATGAGTGCATGGTGTTTATCCTCCAGACATTTCCCCGGCAGGAGAAAGTTAGTCCACAGAGGCTGCTATCAGCTGTGTTTAACTTGTTTTCCACTGCTCTGATTGGTTTATTTGAAGTTTATTATAATTAAGCAATGACTGTTATGTGACTGCGAGCGGATATTGAACTGAAACATAAGTATAGATCAGGCAAATTCAGCAGCTACGTCGTTGTTGGCCTACACATAGACTATCATATGGCCAAGGCTTTCAATGAAGCTTTTATTTATGAGCCTCTTTGTTTGTGTCATCAGTGTCTCGTGCTTCCTAATTTAGCCTAAACAATGTAGACCTACACTTCAATTGAAATAATTGGCTTCACTGGCTGTTTGCTGTCAGGATGGTTTTCCTAAACCACTCCAGTCAACATTAAATTTATTCGTGCCGGTGAAGGCAAAAAAATATTTTTCATGTTTTAGTTGAGCTGTATCTTTCGCTCTTTGGAAGTTTATTAATGGGAAGCAACAGGTGCATTTCCAGTGTGTTGTAGCCTGCTGTATGTGTTTGCTCCAGCCCGTATCAGTCCATCCCCAGCCACAGTGAAAATAATTGACAACAGTGGATTTGACTGCTGCTGTCAGCGCGTCCTCTTGGATTCGCCGTGAATCTGCAGGCAGGCACCCGGATGTGGCGAAAATGTTTGGCGCTCCTCTCAGGGTTTGCGCTCGGGAAACATTTTATAATTCAGGTTAAAGGCTTGGTTCAGAATCCCGCGTCGATACCTTTTGACGGTTTTTTCCAGCGATGAGTTGGATTTGCCACTGATCTTTTCAATGTGGATTCGAGGATGCAAGAAGCAGATGATCAGTCTGAAGGTAAAACCGGGCGCGGAGCGCAGGAGGAGAGTTGGAGCGCTGCTGGAGGGGGCGAGAGCGCTCGTTGGGTTTATTCTCTGGGTGTCTGTTTATTATGTAGTTATATCCTAAGTGCACATAGGATTTGTTTCTAACTCATTTTAGCCCACAGGCTGAGTATTTATATTGTACGCGTTTGTTCTAGACTGCATGGATGTGATGACAGTGGTCATCAAATCTGCTGGGAAACGAGTTGTGGCTAGTTCTCCAAAAAATGGTCGACACTATTTGGTCTAATGTCTAATGGTCAAGTGGTTGTTTTGGAACCATGTGACAGCTTGTCGAGGATGCTTTGGATCTGTGCGCCCTCCACAATGAACGGAGAGACGCTAAACAACTTTTCAAGCAGCTAGAAATAATCATTAAAATGCTGGACATATAATCGTGGTTATAAGTTGTCCAAACAAACAATGTAGTGTTTTGAAAAGCAGCCACAGGTCAAAGTAAAGTCGAGAACACCAGCACAGAGTCTCAGTTGTTATCCAGCATCGTTTGACAGATACACGAAGTGCTGCAGAAGTGTTAATAATAATTCCTCTTACATCTCAGAAATAGCATCATTTAATCATCACTAAATAACAGGCTGCATTTGTCATATGTCGCAGGACGAGGAGGTTTGGCTGTCTTACAAAAATATGTTCCTATAGAATTTGTGTTGAAATACATCCTCTATAAGCACCTGTTTGAGCAGACGTACTTCTGTGTAAATTCATGTGAAGCTGGATGTATTGAGGCATTCTCGATCATTCAGTGCATTTAATATGCAACTAGTTGAATTGTTTTTTTATAAAACAAAACCTGAACCTGATGAAACACAGGTAAAATAAAAGTGGTAAAATCTGTACTTACAACAGATGTACTACATACAGATCATGAATCCAACAGGGTATATGGGTTAAACTTTCTATCTGTGAGTTTATGTTAAATTCTGTTCTGCTTTAGTGCTTTACTTGTGTCATTTATTCAGTTTTACATCTTCATTGTCTTTGTCGCTAACATTCAGTCTGAAGAATTATGATGCTTTTAAGATATGTTTGATTGTGGGATCAGTGCATGAAGTGAATTGTTGGTTAGTTGTGACTATAGTTCCTGGCTGCTGCAGAGCTGCAGTGAACCAAAGTGACTGTTTCAAGGGCAATGTCTTTTTCACTTGTGGTTTGCATTGATTTTAATGACTCTCTCTGTCTCTCTCATTCATGCTGGCTGCCTCTCTCTCCCTGTCTCTTCCACACTCCGCTCAAACCAAATGCTCTTCTTCCTCTTTGTCGCCTTCTTCGTCTTGTTCTGTCCTTCTGGACTGTTAGAGATTTGCAGAAAGTATTAATGCTGCACAGATTTCTTTATGAAACTTCTCTTATGAAGCGTATCCACTTCTCTAATTGAAGCTCTTCTTATTTTTTCAGTTTGCATGAATTGAATTGACATCATTTTTCTCAGACTTCAAAAACTTCTAATTTTTAAATTGAAATAAAAATCTCACAGCAACTGCTCTGTGACAAATTCAGACTCATCAGTGTTTGTTTTCTTATTCGTTTTCCTGCTAAAAAGTGTGTAGTAAAAACTGCATTGATGAAACATGAGCTTAGCTGATTAATCAATTAATAAAATCAATATGCAACCATTTTGATAATCAGTTACTGTAATTGCATTTTCAGAACAAAAAATTAAATCATTTAATACCTACAATTTCTGAAATGGGGTCATGTGCTACTTCTTACGTTATAGTAAATTAAATATTTTGTGGTTTTTATTAAATATTTTGTGGCTTTGACAACACATTTTAATAAGTTGTTAAGTTTAATAAGTTATACAAGAAAATAATTAGTTATTTAATCAGTAATGAAATTAATTGCAGCCCTTGTCAGTATCAATGCATTATATCAAGATATAAAGTGTAAAGAAATGCAAAAGTACATTTCAGATCATTTAGAAACATTTTCTCCATTATGTAAGTTTTCACTGATAAATTTATTTTTTGACAATAAAATGTTCTTGTTTATAAAAAACATTTTTTTTTAATGTTATGTGTTTATGTATTTCTCTCTACAATTAGTTACCAGTAATGTGATGTGATGCGAGTAAACTGAATGCTTAGTATAACATTGTTAAAGTGTTTATCTTAATGCAAAATGTGTTGCTCTTGTATCTCACTTGGAAAGGTATCAACGACAGAATACAGACGTATTATTATGTCCTGCAGTTAAATTATTCCATCAGTATATGAGATTAAATATGGTAAAAGGGTTTAGAGAAATTATATTTCAAGCATTTTTTGTTTCCCATCAGGGGCACAGTATGCCAGCAACAGAAGGACCACTCCCTCCACTGATGCCTCAGCAGTCTGGACAGAAAGCCACACCCATCTGCACCAGCTCCATCCACCAGACCCCCTGCAGGCCCCGGCCAGCACTGGCAAGCCTGTTGGCTCCTCTCATGGCCTCCTTGGAGCAAACAGCAGCATTCAGGGTTCTGGGGTTACTGGTTCTGGTGTCAGCCCTGTCCTTGCTTGGCATGCCGCCATTAGTGCTGCTCGCCAAGCACAGGGCGACGCTGCAAAGCCCGACATGAGCTCACGACCCTCAGTTTGCACCACTGGACCTGCTCCTGTAGGCTCACTGGCCCAGAGGAAGAGGCAGCAGTATGCCAAAAGCAAAAAGCAGGGGGGATCTACCAACAGCAGGCCGCCCAGAGCTCTGTTCTGCCTCACCCTCAATAACCCGATCCGCAGGGCCTGCATCAGCCTGGTGGAGTGGAAGTATCCTTTAGCCCAAAGACAGAGACTCTGGTTGAATAGAGGGATGGCAAGTATCTAAACTGACTGTGGTTGTGTGTATGGATATTTTGCTTCATAGATAAATGGATGGATGGATGGCTGGGTGAGGGTGGGGATTGAATTGATGAATGTATAACTTTATTAGTCAGTGAAATAATGAATGAACAGCTGACTCGTAGGCTTTAGGCCTTCTGAAATTGTCATCAAGTGCATTTGATTTCTTTATTGGTATAATTTAATAATGCATTACAAAGTTAAATTAAAAGATCCTGGCACCATGCTATCTTTTTAATGTCTCCATCTGAGAGAACTGTGCTCCTTAACAGTCTCTTCCCAGACCATTTGATATCTTTATTCTGCTGTCTATTTTTGCCAACTGTGTGGCCTTAGCCATCTACATCCCCTTCCCTGGAGACGACTCCAATTCTACCAACCAAGAACTGGTGAGTGCTGCTGGAAATACAGAAACAAGGCTTGGTCAAGTGTTGGATGTTTGCTGAAACATATACGTCCCTAACTGCACTAGGAATATCTTCTATATCTGTGTTTTAAAATGTGCATGACAGCAGGATATGCTGATGGTACAAATCATCATGATTTAAAAGGTTTGGTTAGGGGTCAGTCAGAACACACTGGTCAAATATTTGTATTTTCTGTTGCAGGAAAATGTGCGTTGAGCAGTCTTAGATTGTCTGGAGGATAAATTGTGATCATGTTGGGCATAAGTGCACTTTATAGCTTTACATGTCTGTAATAACTGCAACAGTATTAAAGCCTTGTGTTTTGAAAAAGCAAACATAAAACACAAAGAGACTTACTAGATAAGTAAAAATTGTGCTCATGGACTGTAGTTTTCTGCTGCTAAATACTAAGAAGCAATGACAGCATTCACATATTCGGTATTTAAATTATTTTTGAATATACCCAATTTGGGTACATAGTCATATTAAGTTAAGCTTTTTCTGTCTTTCTGCATTAAAATCAGGAAAGTGGCAGTTTGTATGTTCTTTAGATTTTAGGTGAACTGATCCTTTAAGTTTACTCTGAATGCCTGATGCTCAGATGGTTTTCATGACTTTGCGTATTCCTTTGCTCTGTGTGTTTCCTGCTTGTTGTGCATCAAAGGTTAAAAGAGTTTTTTCACACACGCACTTCCACTGTTTGTCATCAACCAGATTACGCACAGCGGCTAGACACAACACCTTTTACATGACCAGGATTGGCTGGATGTGTTGTTTACGTCAGGGGTATTCCCGATAATATTTGGATGAATGTGTCAGGTTTCATTGTATTGTTGACACACACAAACACTGGTGCACGCACACACACAGAGCGGGTCATCTCTCTGTGTGTCACAGCAGCTCCCCATGTTGGCAGAGCTGCGCTGAGGTTGAAAGACAGAAGCTGTGTGAGATGAAGTTTGTTTTGGTGCCTCCAAAATTACAGTGTAATTTGACAGCATCAAATCAGAAACAAAATAATAATAATAATTATACTATTTATTCTATTATTCTACTACTGTAATGCGCTCTAATGATGTCTAGAACAAAGATCTCACTAAACAGCAGCGTTTTATTCAGATTCCTTTTTCACAGCAGACATTTTGATTCATCATAGCAGGAAAAGCACGGGTGTTACAATAACTCTGTTCTATCTATCTATGTACAGTAGCATGCACAAAACTATGACAATGAAAATCAAGCAACTAAATCAAGTCAATCATCATTCATTTAATCATTTTTACCTGTGCTTGTGTGTATGACGTAATCAGGATGGTGGGCATTAAGGAGGCAGATGATAATGTTAACTAGAATGTTCCTGGAGAAACTGCCACCTTGCGCCCCTGAACCCCAAAGCCATGTGGCCAAAAAGAAAGCAGGATTTACCGAGCCGGTCGTTTTGATGTATAATATGTGTGGAAGGAATCCACCGTCTGTCCTGTGAGCTCATACTGTGTGGTTTTTGGCGATTTACGTTGCCATGGTAACTCAAAATGTCAACTAATCATAACAGAGGCCATCACCTGACCGAGCTGGTCATTTTGATGTATAACATGTCTAATAAGAATCCACAGTCTGTCCTGTGGAGATTCTCGTGTGTAGTTTTTGGCGATTTACGTTGCCATGGTAACTCAAAAGGCTAACAAACCATCATAGGGGACAAGTCGTGATTGAGGTGGTCGTTTCGATGTATAATATGTGTGATAGAAAACCACAGTCTGTGCTGTGGGAATCTCGTTTGTGGTTTTTGGTGATATGCATTGCCATGGTAACTCAAAATGCCAACTAATTGTAACAGGGGCCATCACCTGACCGAGCCCGTCATTTTGATGTATAATATGTGTGGAAGGAATCCACCGTCTGTCTGAATTTTAAACTCAGAAACAATGGATTTAATAGGAGAATTAGGAAGCGGTCTCTCGACATTTGGCCACACAGTTGGAAAAAGTCCTGTCACTATAAAAAGAATATGTGTGGATAGAGGACAAGTTTTCCTTCGTTTTTATGTATACTCTGTTTATGAAAGATGAAAATTGACTGAAGGAGAGAAGAAAACACACAAAAAGAAGTTGATAACAGCTGAGGGCAAAATCCTAGAGTGGGGATGACATCATCACTCTAGCAGCACCAAGATTCCGCCCATTCAAATGAATGGAGAAATTTCAAGATTTTAAACACTCACCTAAAACTAAAACTGCTCTAATTCAAAAAGTATAAAAGATATAAAGAAGCTATTTTACAGGGAAAAAGCTGAAAGTGTCTGGACTCTGGAAAGTTCGAATGACGTTTCTACGGCAAAGTATGGCGATACACCATGAGGATGAAAGGAGGAAAGTTGATAAAATGACTCCCAAAACTGACATTTTTTGACCAAAAAATGGAAGAAGTTAAATAAAATAAAAAATATTTAATGTATTGACAATAAAAGTAATAGCACACATCCCAGGACCGAGCCGGTCGATTTGATGTATATTTTGTGTGGGTTCACTCTTCCGTTCGGGCCGCATTAATGTTGACGGAAGAATAAGATATATAATCTAGAAAGTTCCTGGAGAAACTTTGAAGGTGCCTGCCACTTTGCACCCCTGAACCTTAAAGCCATCTCGCCAATAAGAAAGCAGGATTTACGGAGCCGGTCGTTTGGATGCATAATGTGTGTGATAGGAATCCCCATTCTGTCCTGTGGGAATCTGGTGTGTGGTTTTTGGTGATTTAAGTTTCCATGGTAACTCAAAATGCCAATTAACCACAATAGGGGACGTGTCATGACCGAGAAATGCCAAAGAATCGTAACAGGGGACATTGCCTGACCGAGCTGGTCGTTTTGATGTATAATATGTGTGGGTGCACTCTTCCGTTTGAGCCGCATTAAAGTTGATTGAGAATTAAGACACAGAATAGTAAATACAACCTAGAAAGTTCCTGGAGAAACTTTGAAGGTGCCTGCAACTTTACGCCCCTGAACTTTAAAGCCATCTCGCCAATAGGAAAGCAGGATTTACCGAGCCGTTCGTTTTGATGTATAATGTGTGTGATAGGAATCCTCAGTCTGTCCTGTGGGGCATCTCATGTGTGGTTTTTGGCAATTTACATTGCCATGGTAACTCAAAATGCCAATTGACCACAATAGGGGACATGTC
>JAUMHL010000028.1:9052688-9073172 GCA_032362345.1 Sandelia bainsii | reverse complement strand
TTCAATAAATTGTTTGAGATGAGGAAATCACCATTGCATGCTTCTACTTAAATGCCCTACTTTCATGATGTAATATCCCTGTAGTGTGAACTTTTCACGTTTTCCATAAATTTCACCCGAAAGCCAAATATCCCTAACTTTTTGTGAGTAGTGTATATTTAAGGTATGCCTGCAGCTTGAATAATTATTGGTCAGTATGGTGACAATTTTGTTTGATTAACCAATTAATTTTTCTTTTTAAAAACAATTGCTGGGAAAACATGTATATTTCTGTATATGTTCCTCTGACCTTGGCTTGTGTATATTTGCAGGTTTACAGGTGGTTTTAAACTCCATTATTAAAGCCATGGTTCCTCTACTTCACATCGCTCTGCTAGTCCTTTTCGTAATTATCATCTACGCCATCATCGGCCTGGAGCTCTTCATCGGCAAAATGCACGCCACATGCTGTGTGATACAAACAGGTAAGATGGGGTAGACAGTATTATTTTTGATTTATAAAAATGTTCTTTTCTGTTTTGGCTTCATTTTTTTGTCAGATTTTTCCCTGTTTCTGTATAGGAGTTTCATGCAGTTTAATGATTTTTACCCTTTAAACCCTTTCTAATCCTTGAAAATGAATGGACACATGTACCTTGTATGTGAATGGTCACAAGCTGCTGAAAACAGGAGAGAACAACAGATGGTGGATTAAACTGAGTGATTAAATGACTAATATCTGGCTACTATGTAATCACGCTCAGCCTTTGCTCCAGCATTGCTTCCAACGTGGCAGACTTATTCAAGACGTAAGGACAAACTGATGGACAGTTGTCAGTCAAGTCATGCATAAAACCACACAGTCATATTCTAAAATGGCTGACTGACAGGAGAGAAGCAGCTTAAGTCACGCAGATTGGTGGGCTATGCATTACTGTCCCTCTCTTTCTCACACCTTTCACCTTATCTCTTCCTCTTTCTTTCTCTGTTTTGATCTGTTTGCTTGTGGACATATGGATTGTAGATTGTAGACTTAAGTGGAGAGGTCATGGCAGAGTGAAAGAGAAGCTCCCTTTAATCCTCACTTGTTTTTTTTCTGTTCAGTCAGCCCTGAGAAAGGCACTTAGCTTGAGGTTTGTGTTTGTGAGTGTGTGTGTGTATTTGGGATAGGTGAGGGGTGGCATGTGCATCTTATAGTGAAGTGTAAGGTTCGATACATTGTTAGCTGATCTGATATGCATACATGTTGACTGCATGATTACAGATCATCAAATAATAAATTGTAAGATAGGGGAATGTATGAAGGTGCAGTAGATATGGACTGCTGATCTCCTTGAGCTCAGAAATGTAGCATAAATAACTGTGTATCTTTGTATAGATTAATGATGATAATGATGATTATAATTTCTGCAAAAAAGGAAAAAGCTTTTACAGGATGTAAGATTAAAGGAATAAAAGAAAAGACGAGCACTTACTTGCTGTAAGTACAGAAAGGCTATAAATAAAAAACATATTTAGTATAGTTGTTACAAAGCAGAGGCAGTGCAGCAGAAGCACACTTAGCACCAGACAGCTAAATTACTTAAACTGGCAGACCTGTGGAGTCTCTGAAGACAGTACGGGTCAGATGTTCTCCAACAAGTACTCCATATAAATCCTTGTATGTAATACAGATACTATAAGAATTCGTAAGATTGTTAAACAGAGAGAAATAAACTCATAATGCCAAGATGATAAGACATTTGGAAAGCTTTTATGTCGTAAATATCTGTGTACTTCTCTTATTTTTATAACAGATTTGTTCAGGACATAGGACTTAATATGATGGGCTTGTAACACTTATTAGTGTTAGTGGGTTTATTTCAGTTTTAACTTTCTCTTTGCCATTGGCTGAAATAATGCTGTAGATTTATCTGTCTATCACTGTATCCCTGCAGGTGCCCTTGCAGAAGAAGAGCCCACGCCGTGTGCGATATCAGGGCACGGGCGTCATTGCCTGCTTAATGGTACAGTTTGCAGAGAGGGCTGGCAAGGTCCCAACAACGGCATCACCAACTTTGACAACTTTTTGTTTGCCATGCTCACTGTGTTCCAGTGCATCACCATGGAGGGGTGGACCGACGTTCTCTACTGGGTAATCTGCCACTGTGCATATGAAGACTAAATGAGGCACTACATTTTTGATATATGAATCGATGTGTCTCAATTTTGAGATGACAAACCATTTAGAATATTGTTACTACAGTATGCTTGTTCAAGAAAAATCTTGACAAAATTGTGAAATTAATTTTTAAGATTACCAATGAAAATAAGATGACGTATTAGCTAGAAAGAGTATTTGAATGTTTACTTATTTAAGATTATCTAAGGATGGTAATGTTACATATTATTGAGGTCTTATCTCAAAAAAGTGACATTATTATGACATGACATGATTATGGCATTGTGCATTGTGACAAATAGAAACATACTTCATATATTACATCTCAAATTCATGAAATATGAAAAAAAAAATTATTACAAAAACATGCTCAGTGAGAGCTGTGGTGAACCTGAACCATCACCCTTCTTTTAGTTGATAACAAGTATAATAAAGATAAAAAAGCCACGCTCACTTCAAAACCCTCAGCTTCTCATTAGCAAAAATCACCAACAGCTTTTAATTAGTCAAAACAGTCAGCAATGAAGCTTGGCTCAGAATGAGTTTTTATCAAAATCCACCCACATCTTTTAATTGACAGAGGATCTATGAAATAATGAACCTCTCTGCCTCCTTCCCTTTTTTGTCCTCTGTCTCTCCCTCACACACTCTTTACTTTTCTTATGCATGCATGTGTTACCATGGCAATCCCATGCCAATATTGATGTTAAAGTGGTAAGGAAAGGCGACTTGACAAGCCTAAAAGAATGATAGATGTATAGTAAGATGGATAAATATGACTTTTGATCTTTCACAAATTAACGAAGTGGGTGGCTGTCTATTATGCTGTGGCTGAAAGCGGAAACTTTGTGTCATCTCTGCTAGCTGGGGCTGTTTTTTTAAGAGAGTGGATGCATGCGTCTACCCTACATATAGCAAACTACATATAGTTATCAAGTGTTTAGAGTGTTTGGACTGTGTAAAGAAGTTGTGTAGTTATAAATGGACAGATGATCAACTTCTGTGTCTCACACAGCTGTAAAATTCCCTTTATCTCTGTTGTGTACTCATTTGTCTCAGCCACATTACGAAAAACATATAAGTCCTTTCACTTATTACTAACCCAGTTCTCTCTCACATGGTGACCTCTAGTGGCCACAGTTCCTGCTTCAGCTTAGAAGAATGAGAATGAAGATCTCATTCAGTCTGAATGGCATTCAGACTTTGAGATGCCTCAAGTTAGATACATATTAGATCAAATTAAGTATGAGAATAGTGATATCCTTGAGCTAAACAAGATAGGTGTGTATTCCAAAAAGTACACAAAAACTAACACAGTTACAGCAATGTAACACTAATGTAAACAATTACTTTCAATATGTGTGGTAAATGTCCATATAATCCACTGAGATTGTACTCTGGAGAAATATATGCATTGCACCACACTTTATTCGGAAAAAGTAACACCAATGGCTTTGTTTGCAGTTTTATCTTTTATAGGCAATGAATGTCAATGTCATTTTTAAGACTGCATCTGGAAGTAAACTGTAAATATTGCACCCAAAGCTTTCAAAAAGCACAATACAGTTTTTTTCCATTGAGCAGATAATATCTGTAGAATAAATGTTAGATGTTAGTGAAGCTATAGGACGTCATTTTCGCTCTCTTATTTACACATAGTTAAACAGAAAGAAACCCAACAATCCCCCTTGAGCAGCACTGGGCGACAGTGGAGAGGAAAAACTCCCTTTAACAGTGGAAACCTCCAGCAGAACCGAGCTCATCAAGAAAAATAGACAAATACTTAATATGAATCGAAAGGAACAAAGGCCTCCTGTGTAGACTTGTCTCAGATCTTAGCAGAAAAACTATGTTTACTTCTTAGTGAGAGTCTGATTTTCTTTAATCCCAGACATGTTTGTAATTTTTTTTATTTTGTTGTCTGAGAGGGGAAGCAGCAGTAGAGTTATGATTTCTTATTTAACACATGGTGCATCAGTTTGACTAACAATAGCTGAATTCATGCTTTTTAGTTCAGTTTTTCTCTCGGGATTTAACTAAACCACAATAACAACTTTAGTGACATTGTATTCAACGTGCTCTTCTGTTTCGAATATAGAACATTTTTAGAATGTTGATATTGGAGCAGATCATTTGCTGATGTTTGAAGGATTTGAATGTTTATGATTTTGAATGTAAACATGCAGAACAAGACAAGTGGGAGACTCCAACCGATAACAGAAGCAGACCACTGATACAGACAGCATTTGTTCAGAAAAACTGATTCCACCAGCTGAGCATGGCACGTTCTACCTCTTGGCTGCAGAACAGGAGAAGTTCTGTACAGATAACTGCTAGGAATCAGGACAACTTGATGGACTGTGATATGCTTTGTCCAGAGATTTGGAAGCTTAATGGCCTGTTGGGTAGAGAGAGAGACAAGTGTTTCCAGGAAAGAAACAGGAGAATCCAACTTTGCAATGAGGTGAATGAGACAAAAAAAACAGTTGGCTTATCAGAAAACCATGAAAAATGTATATATCAACAAGGGAAGAAAAATAGAAAGGGAGCTAGGGTGGCTACAAAAGTACAGCAATGCAAAACCCCTCAGCTTAGCAAAGATTTCCACAAAGATGTGGGATATCAACAAGAGGAAGCAGAAGAAAGTCCTGCTGAAAGATATTGAGGATCTGCAAGTGGCACATTTAATCAGCCAGGACAAGCTTCTGGCAGAGCTCCAGGAGGAGAAGGAGAAGAACAAGGTTCTCCGAGAGGAACTGGAAAGGATCAGAGCTTTATCCCATGAAGTCGATCAACAGCATGAAACTGTCCTCAAAGTTACGCTGCAAGTTGAAAATGTTCAGCATGAGCTTGAGAAGGAAATTAAGTCTCACACCAACAGCTTGGCACAGCTGACTTCTGAGAAGGATACCCTTCATCAAAACATGGAAAAGGACACCATAGGGATCAAAAGACTGACGTCTCTGAGGAGGTCCTCTGAAAAACAACTATGAAGACTTCAGTCTGGATAAGAACCTGCTGCCGTCTGAGGCTGAGAAAACCCAGAAGCTAGAGTGAAAGGGGAATATTTACCATGACTAAAATAAATAAATAAAACTCTTTTGAGTGGGTATAGTATATGTATAGTATATGGATGGCTAAAATATAAATAAAAAATATTAAAATAAAATTTAACATGTGAACATGTTGTTGTATTTAGTAGTAGTTTGTGGTTTTAGAGTCAAGTTGTGAAATAAACTGATATAGAAGAAACAGTTGTTATCTTTTAAGACAAGATAAAACAAGAGCAAAATTCACACATGAGCAAGGAGTAGAACAGTAAAACAATAATATTACATCTGCCACAGTTCAATTATGTCATAAGTTTAAATTGACCTGTAACCATGGATCAGCAATAAATTACAGGTGGTAAATAAAAACATATGATGGACATAAATAATATGATCTTGTCACAAATTATGTTTATGAGGAAAACAAGTAACTAATTTATCTTAGTTACTAAAATATGTCTCTGTGGGTTTATTAGAGTTTAAGTTCAAGACAGATAATTACATGCAACTGTTGCATTTTCATCACATTAATATAGAGAGAAGAGAATATGAGCATGAATATAATATAAATTAACCAAATTTAAAATGTCTAATGTTCATTCCTCCTTTGTTTTGTTTCCATGTAGATGAATGATGCAATGGGGTTTGAGCTGCCGTGGGTTTACTTTGTGAGTCTGGTCATCTTTGGATCCTTCTTTGTTCTCAACCTGGTTCTGGGTGTGCTGAGTGGGTACGTTTTAAGTGTGCTTGTGTTAGTTATGTGTTATGCTTTTGCTTTTTGCCTTTTCTGTAACTGTGACTTTTATGACTTGCTTTGATGCACTAAGCTCCACCAAATGCTATGACTACTTTCAGTCGGTGTTGGATATGGTTCAGTAATTCCTCAGACCATGTAGCTGTTGGTTGTGTGACACAGAACAGAATAAGAAGATTTAAAAATAGATAAATTGTTAGTTTGGTCGGGCGAAAAGCACCTGTTCTGATTGTATACGGTTCTGTTTGACTCTTGTCATAATGCTCTGTCTTGTTCAGAGAGTTTTCCAAAGAGCGAGAGAAGGCCAAGGCTCGGGGAGACTTCCAGAAGCTACGTGAGAAGCAGCAGTTAGAGGAAGACCTAAAGGGCTACCTGGACTGGATCACCCAAGCTGAGGACATCGACCCTGAGAACGAGGAGGAGGGAGACGAGGAGGGCAAGCGTAACCGTGAGTTAACTAGATTTAATTAATTTTGTTCCTTTGTCGTTGTTTATTAGATGTTGACTAAATTAACTATTTCATGCATGTGAGGAGATTATGTCTATAAGGACAAAAGGAAATGTGTTGCATTGATACAATGACAGATTACAGTAACAAATATATGATGACATACAACGGTAACTGCATTCAATATTTAGTGTGAAGGAACAATATCAATATATATGCCACCTTCAGTATTCAATAAAATATATTTTTGTATCAACGTCTTCTAGATCTTGGTACAACAGGACATTGTCTAAAACAGGGAATAGACCCATCAAAGAGTTTCATACTGTACCAAAGTGAAACTTTCTCTGCATGAAAATTGTATCACACAGACTCATTGACCATTGGGATCTGAAAGCTGCAGATACACAAATGACCTATATTCTACACTGCTTTTTGTGTTTTGATGTTACATAAATGCTTTTGTCAATTTGGGTGCCTATGCTACACACAATCAGAGAGGTAACTTATTTTTGTGAAAGATATAACACGAAGGCACTACTATTTCATATTGTAATAAATCAGTAATTAATTTGATAGCTATTGTGTTTTTATAAATTTGTTTGTCTTCCCTACTGTCACATTACAGACCAGATTCTAGCTAGAACAGTTATGGCTGGATTTCAGAAGTTGACATTCTGAATGAAAACCAACATATTTATGTGATGTAACACTGCTACAGTTTGCTGACAACAACTGTTTTGGGCGTAGTTTGACACACAGGGAGCCCTCCCCATGCTGGCCAATCAGAACAGAGAAGGATGGGGGAAAGGGTGTGTGTGTGTGTGTGTGTGTGTGTGTTTGGGGGGCGCTTAGTGACACTGGAGCTCAAATAACCCTTAGTACTGTGGTTAAGTAGCTTTAGTATGAAAATACCCACACAGGTGTTTGTTATGAGTTCAAGTTGGATGTAGTTTTTAAAAGGAAATATTAGTATACACATGTTAGTATAAATATTAACACACATAACATACACAATTTCAATACTTTTGTTCACATAATGAAAATATTTGTGGGACAGAATTTATAGCATGGTTTTTAACTATAACTGACTGCCCATAATTATTGATCAACAGAATGTCCTGACCATATTGACTGGTTTGTTGATTTGTCGCCTTCTTGTGAGCTTTAGATTTTGTGGAAGTGTGTGAAGTTTTGGCGTGTGGTGATGTCTGATGGCAGCCTCGCCTCTCTTCATAGTATTGCTACAGTGCCTTAAAGTCATTCACAGTGTCAGTTTTTTATGTCCTCCAGTAGTTGCTGTGCTTTTATTGTTGTAGACACCCAAGATAACACACTAACTCTTTCCTTGATTCCTGCAGTGTCTGTGTGCCTTGTAAAAACAGTCTGTATATTGCTGCTAACAGTAGTTTTTCCCTCTTCCTCTTCTTTCTTACTTTTGTTTCTTCATATCTCCTTCTCTTACCACCAGATCTTCTTTGGCTTTTATCTTCTGTTTTCTTACTTAAGTCTTGTTTTAGCTAATGTTCTACTAGTCTAATATTATGTTAAATACTGTAGTTACTCTGTCCAGAAATAATAGATCTAAAATTAAGTGATATTAAAGCATAGGGTACATGTTCTGTACTAAGCAGGACATTTCTGAATGCTCTCCGATGGACAATCTAGCGACTACACTGTTCCAAACAATCTCAAACATGCATTATCCTTGGCATTTCTGTACTGGCTATTTATCTGCTGATCTAAACAATAGCACCAGTATATCTGTGATATGATAACACATGTTGAGATGTTTGATATACTGTACAGTATATACAACTTTTGTCTATCACATGCTACTATATATTTCAGTTGGTGCATAGCTTGTGTACAGTGTTAATAAACTGTGCTTTGAGTATTTATTCTCATGTTAGCATTTGATTTTTTCCTTAACAGTTGACTGGCTTTGTATGTACAAATTATTATGAATACTTGAAAATGGTTTTCTTCAGTGTGATGTCTCAAACTAATCTTTCTCTTTCCTGTTACATGCCAGTCAACTTCATGCAAGAAGCAGATATAACATATACATTTTAATGTACTAGGACAAGATAATTTATGGTTACATTCTGCAGCCAGTTTGTTGCAGAAAGAGGACATCACATCATATTTAGTAGCTTTTCTGGGCATGGTAGCTGTGTCAGTAGTCTGTATTGCAGCTGTCTCTTGCTGTACATTCCTCTCTCTTGTTCTGCTGTGTATTGACTCACTGCTTCCTCTGCTGTCTGGCTGTGTGAACTGCATGTTGGTAACACCAAGGGGTCACGCTGGCTGACCTCACTGAGAAGAAGAAAGGAAAGTTTGGCTGGTTCACTCAGTCCACAGAGACACAGGGTAAATGTGTGTGTGTGTGTGAGAGTATCAGGGAGTGTGTGTTTCTTCTTGTGTGTGTTCATAAGGACAGTTCATCTTTGTCCTGGAGGGTGTTTCTGCATGCATTAGCTTTGCTTATGCTTTTTGTTTGTGCTTTTGCATTAGCATGCCCCTTGTGTAATTGACCCGATCCTTACCATCACAATCATTAGCAGATTCATTTCATCACATTTGTTTCTCTACCAGCAAACAAAACCTAACTGTAGAACAGAGGAAGAGAAAAAAGAAATCCTTCATCCAAATATCACCAAGTTCAGTGGTCTGGAGCAAGCAGAAAAGAGGAAAACAACCAAGTTTATGGGAAACGTGCTTTTAATTTAAGAAAGAATAACACTAATAATCATAGTGCCACCACACAGGAGAGATTATCTTGAAAGTGGTTTAATGTTTATTATATTGATGAAGCAGACACACAAGTAGAACTGCCTTCAAAGATACACAATAACCTTAATAAATGTTTTATTAAGTCTTTTAAATTCTTGAATTTACAATGTATGTTGTAGTAAATGTAAAAATACATAAGGTAACAACACTGCCACAACAGAAGATAGACTTAAAAGTACACTGTACACTGCATACTGTTGCTGTATAACACTGGTCAACATAATATTTGCTACCTGGACAAAACTATGTTATTCTTATGGAATTCGACCTGCTGATCACAAAAATGACATCCATTTTGTTGTATCACGCACAGTTTTAACGAAAATGATGTAGTTTTCTGACTTGTAGAGTAGAGTAGGTTGGTTGGTCTTGGTGCCTATTAATATACTCCAAAATTTGTCGACCAGTGTAATCAATGGAAGGCCTAGTATGAAAAATGGTAACCCTTGCTTTTACAGTACCCTAATTACTAAGCATTTGCTTGGTGTAAACTTATACTATTATAACATGTAATTACACGTGTATTTTAGTACTACTCTAAATGTTATCTTGACATACACTGTAATAATTTCACAACTGTGTTTGTTATATTGCGGTTCAAAAGGAAACAACTGTTCAGATCACTCATTCAGTCATCATCATTTTGAATTCCTTTCATTCTTCATTTATAAAAAATTATATTTTATGCATGTACAGTATATGATTTCCAATATACTGTATGGTGTAACTGTGACTATGAAACTTGCAACATGTAACAATGAAGCCAGTAAGAATTATTATTAGTATTAAGATTATGTCCAGTTTAACTCAGGTTTGAAAGCATGTTCTCACTGTGACTTGATATATACAGAAAGCTCACAATCCATCATTTTGCAGAATTCACCAAACAGCTGGTTTCACACTGTGCGTCTCTAAAATTAAGAGGATAAAACTCAATATTGTCTCCATTTCTAAGAACTAAAATATTCTGGATTTAAAAAAATGTCTGACTTTGAGAAGTAGTCAACCTAGCATTTTGTTATTAACACCAACATTTTTCACATTTTCTGTTTTTTTTGCGGTTTGGCTTGGCCTTTAAGCCATGTGAAAGAAAAAAATAATTGCATATTCAGGAAAAAATGGAGACTACATACTTAATTCAGCTGCTACATGTACTGGTATTGTTCAATTTTCATTTGTCTTTCATGTAATGAATGTAATATTTGATTATTGGTAGATTAGAGAATTGATTCTAGCATTACCTTTATGATATTCTGCATAAAAAAATCACCCTAGAACCAAGCCAAACCAAAAAATGCATGGGCGTCAATAGGAAAATCTACCATAATGTGACTTTTGGTGAGACCTGTTTACGTCAGGAATGAGAAATATATGGTTATACCCTACATGTGTTTGCTAATTTGCATTACTTGTGTGTGTGCGTTTGTGTGTGATACCACAGCGAGCATGCCCACCAGTGAGACAGAGTCTGTGAACACAGATAATCCCAATGGAGACGAAGGCAAATCGCGCTGCTGTGGGCCACTGTGGTGAGTGTGGTGTACTACACACAACAGTCGGAAGTTTGATTGACAGTCTTATCAGTGAATTTATGAAGTAGAAAGGGTATTTGCTAGTACAAACAGGTTCACTGAATCTTTCAAAGTAAATAACAAAAGACACAAAAGCTGCAATTCAAACTAGACATGTAACTTAAACACAGAGTGCACACTTGCACATATTGCCTTTTATTAAAAGTTACTTCATGTTTTATTCTCCCCAGTCAAAAAATTACTAAGTCAAAGTGCAGGTTAGTATCTTGGTATGACACTGCATGGTAGTTGCATTCCTCATTCATTCATTTTATTCAGCTCATCTTGCATGGATTTTTTTTTGTATCAAATTCCACAGACTCCTTATGTTTTTATGTGTTTATGTTCATCTTTTTGCACTTGTTTCATTGTGTCATGTTTTATTTTGATTAACCAGTTATGCTCTTCATCCTAATCTCACCACATTGTTGTGTTCTCACTCACTGTTGTGTTCTTTTGTACTTGAAAACCACTCCCAGTGTTCTTTATTGTTTTTGTTTTTTCTAGTTTGATTCATAGTGATGTGCTATCATTTTACTTCCACACATGATACATTGTAAAAGATGTTTTTAGTCAGATACATACTGTATAGTGTGAAGAGTTTGATTCACAACTCTTCTGAATGTGACCATACATATCCTAACTATTGAACCTAAAGTGGAAGTGTGTGTCTGTCAGTCGTCAGTGGCGGCGGTGGAACCGTTTTTGCCGCAGGAAGTGTCGTGCAGCTGTGAAATCAGTGACGTTTTATTGGCTGGTCATCATCTTGGTGTTCCTCAACACTCTCACTATTGCCTCTGAGCACTACAACCAACCGGACTGGCTGACTGAAGTACAAGGTATCTATTATGCTTTATGTTATTATAAAACATGTATTTAGGTCAGTTTTCTTGACTTTGCTTAGCAATGAGACGTCTGAAAATATCACAAACAGTGTTCTCCTTTTCTCTACAGATGTAGCCAACAAAGTTCTGCTGGCAATGTTCACCTTAGAGATGTTGGTGAAGATATACAGTTTGGGGCTGCAGGCCTACTTTGTCTCCCTGTTTAACCGCTTTGACTGTTTCGTTGTGTGTGGAGGCATCATAGAGACCATCCTGGTGGAGCTGGCCATAATGTCTCCTTTAGGGATCTCTGTTTTCCGCTGTGTACGCCTCCTTAGGATCTTCAAGGTTACACGGTGAGCAGGCCGTATTTATTTTTTCATTCTTCTGAATAAACTCGTTATTGCATGAATCGGCAAGATATAAATCTGGCAAACCATAAAAACTAAATTCTAAAATAAATTGAACACCTCCTTTAGTCCTCCTTAAATACTACCCAAACGTGCAATAAGCAAGCCATAAAAAAATGACAAAACTGTCAAAGCTCTAAAGTTTTCTCTTTGCTGTCAGATACTCCCCTAAGAAGATTAGATGTTCAGCTCATTAACAGCATATAAAGTTTGACTGTGCAGTAGCTTTGAAGGAGGCATGGTCCAGTGCTTCTGCCTAAAATTTTTAGTTTCCACATTAAATAAACAAATTATTTTCAAAAAATAGATATTAGTGACACCATTAATACTATAATTACTGTAGGTCACCCACCTGTTGCTGTTGCTGCTGTTCCACCTCTTAATCATCAGACAAAGTCCCATCTTTGACTGATGTGATGTGTGACCTATAAACAAAAAAAATAATTTAAAATTAAAAAAATGTTCTCCATGGCATTTCATGGAAGAATGGGTTTTTACATTTTTTTCTAACTGGATCTCAAAATTGTATGGCCCAAAAATTAGATTGAAATTAGATGACACTTGCAAGATGTTATGCCTGATATGAAAGCCAGTTATTAACATATGTATGCTGAAAATACCTCACAATACCCCTGTTAGTCCTTATGTTGATTTGTTTCATATTGTTTATTCTCCAGTCATTGGGCATCTCTTAGTAACCTGGTGGCCTCGCTGCTCAACTCCATGAAGTCTATCGCCTCCCTGTTGCTGCTGCTCTTCCTCTTCATCATTATTTTCTCCCTACTTGGCATGCAGCTCTTTGGGGGCAAGTTCAATTTTGATGAGACTGTGACCAAAAGGAGCACATTTGATAACTTCCCTCAGGCCCTGCTTACTGTCTTCCAGGTGAGTGTTTTATTTGGAGATTAAAAAATCACCCATCATCACAGTGTATCTAATAAACAGAAAAGCTTGAACTAATTCAGTGTACAGGAAACTGCAGTAATAATTACGTGTGCTACAGAAACAAGTCTGTGAGTATTTCTGAGAACACTTGTACACATTGTACACATTGTAAAAATGACCACAAAACAAATCCAGATGTTTTTACATGGATCTTAATGGCAACATCATCGATAAGTGAAAGTTAAATCAGAGGCTGTTGTGATTGATTAACTCACCAGTCTTATCATGGGTTGCATCACTCTGACATACAGTAGCCAATCACAGAATAGCAGGAAATCATATTATTGTCTACAGTGGCATAAAATGTACACACATCACCAAACATATTGTTTTTTACCATTAATTAGCACAGTGAACAACTAATGAAAAACTTACATGAATCTGACACTGTTTCAGTTTTTATTCCACTCTAACATTATGAATTGTTATCGTAGACATTTTATTTAAATCAGGCATTGCATAAATTATTGAAATTGCTTTGTACTGTGTTTATCAGATCTTGACAGGAGAAGACTGGAATACAGTGATGTATGATGGTATCATGGCGTATGGTGGTCCGGCCTCCTCTGGAATGGTGGTCTGCATTTACTTTATCATTCTCTTCATCTGTGGAAACTGTATCCTACTGGCCACAAACATATGCACATGCTCACACGTCACATGTGAAGAAACACTCAAACAAAAATCCAAATTTTAATGCTTGCATGTAGGGTTTTAATGATTAATGTCAGTCAGTGTTTTCTTCTTAAGTGAAATGACCAGACATCTTGCTAAACGTCTTCTTGGCCATTGCTGTTGATAACCTGGCCGATGCAGAAAGTCTTAACACAGCTCAGAAGGAGGAGGAAGAGGCCAAGAAGAGGAAGAATAGTGTCAGGTGCAGCTGAGGACATCTTAATATTTTACATTTTATTTTTTGTTCACATTCATGTTAAACAGTGGTACTGTATGTTAGTTACTCCCTCTCTTTTATTTGTTCCAAAGGGATGTTAACACAGAGAAGAAGAGAGGCGAAATAACAGAAGGCAGGGATGGTGAGACCAAGGTAAAGGTCGTGCAAATAATAGCTCTGGTTTTTATATCAGGTTAATTGTATATATTAATTGTTAAATTATGACCACCTGTCTTAATGTGTATTAATAGTTTGCAGTAGTTTAGCTTTCATCTTGGTAATTGCACATTTTTATAATGCTAAACCTGATCACCATGTACAGGTGCCAGGAGAGGTCTTACTGGAGGAAGACAAAGAGTTGTATCCTGCCATTGACTCTCCAGGTAAATCATTCATCTAGTTTTATAATTCTGTAATTGACTAGAAGTCTGTACAGTGAGAAAAGTCACAAATATGGGGTGGTACTGTAGCACAAATTTCAGATAGATAAACCATAAACAAAATTTAAATAGTCATAGTTTAAAGTCATGTACATGCAATTTTCAGTTGCTATAAGTGACTACAAATATACAGTAATAAAGGGGTTGTTTTCAAATTCAAATGATTAAAATAACTGTTTCCTAGGGTGTGGTGATGACTATGAAAATGATGATCTCCCAGAAGTCCCCTCTATACCTCATCTCCAGAGGCTGTCTGAACTCAGCATCAAAGAAAAGACTCCACCCATCCCAGAGGGCAGCGCCTTCTTCATCTTCAGCAGCACGAACCCGTGAGTCTCGTACAGGTTGGGTGATATCAGTAAAAAGGGCAAAAGAACACACCAGTCAATCTGTTCAATGTAACAGAAAACAATAATGTCTAAAATCCATAATAGCATATGCAAAAGGCCAAAATTAAAATCCAGACTTGGTGTTAAACTTACTGTACTTACTCTGCCTTTGTGCCATTTCGATTTACTTGCTCTTTCACTCTCTTTCCATCTAATTTTCTTTATATTTCTCTGTAGGTTTCGTATATTCTGCCATAAGCTGATCAACCATCAGATCTTTACCAACCTCATCTTGGTCTTCATCATGCTCAGCTCCGTCTCTCTGGCTGCTGAGGACCCCATACGCAACTTCTCTGCTCGCAATATTGTACGTAAACAACCACTGTGACTTCAGACTTTAACTTTCCTAAAATCCTGCTGCATTGTTTTTTTACACATATTTGGGTTCACTGGGCTCACTGTAGTTTACAGTTGGCGTTTGAACAGAAGACATTTTGACATGTCACAGTTGGAATAAATAAAATTGATGATAGTTGAATTTCGTTCACGTGTCTCGGGATGCTGGTTCATGTTCTCTTACTTTCATACTGTTATGACTTACTGGGACTTAATTTAATGTTATTGATAACATCTGCTTTGACAAGTCAAAATGTCTGTCTATGGAAATCATTAACTGGCAAATGACACTTTTTTGTTCTCTTACTTAACAAATTATATCACACTACTGCATCAGAAACTTGCCTGTTTCTTCAACTGCTGTCAAATTCACTTTTCTATTTCAGTCACAGTGGACTTGATATTATAGGTCTGCACATCATAAAACATTAGCATAATGTTAGAGTACTTATATCTACAATCCAAAACAAACTGCACTAGGCAATGTCTGAAAAATAATTCATCATTTAGAAACTATGTAATATGATGACAACAAACTACTCATAACAGATGTGACGCTATTATGAATTAATTTAATTTGGCTGTTTTTTACTAAATCTCTTTCATTTGTGGAGGCAGGGCTGGTGGATGAGTTACACCATTTTTACATTAAGAAATTGCCTGGTGCAGCTTTGATGCGCTAAGAATTAATTTATGTTTAAATTCTCTTAATATATCAACAACTAAAAGAAAAGAAAAATCATTGTATGCTCTTATCTTGGAATGACTTGAACTTGTGCATTGCCTCTTGCAGATACTTGGTTATTTTGACTATGCTTTCACCGCAATCTTTACTGTTGAGATCCTGTTGAAGGTAAATGTCCTCTGTGTGAAGTGTTGTGCTGTGGTGGGTAGAGCGTCAGTAACCCTGCGTGCTTATGTCACTCTGATTGCCTCCTCAGATCCTAGGCTATGCAGACTATGTCTTCACTAGTATGTTTACATTTGAGATCCTTATTAAGGTAAACAATAAAAACTGTTGCACTGCCTCAGCAACAACCCACCACTTCCAAGCTTGCTGCACACGTCCTCCCTCCTTTCATTTTCTTTTTAATTTTTGGTCAAAATGGCTGCCTGCCCGTCAACATGGAGATCATACGTTTTTGTCAAATTTTTTTTTGTCTGTCAGTCACTTTTCCATCATGGCCTACTTGCTATCCTCATTGTTGACCAGTTTTTGGATCAGTGGCTCTCCAGAGTGGAACTACTTAGCTGTTTCTGATTAGTTTGATAATTACAGTCCTTTTTTAAAATTTTCTCAACATATACAAACAACTAACTAACTAAATACATGTTTTGATTTTGAATTATAAAGATTTTATATTTGAAATATTCTGGACTGTGGAGAGATTAACTTGAATGTGATATAACATCAACCTTTATATCCTACTGCCAGACTGCGTATTGTACACAGACATGTTCCCCCTTTTCATGTATTGTAATGCTAATATACTTTCAAACAAAAAGAAAATCAGTCAGAAATGATTCTGTTGTGTTTACTGTTAAATTCAATCCCCTGACTTACCCCTTTGCTTGCTGCATGCCTGCACCAGGTAAATCTCATATATTACAGCTTAAACCTAAAATTCAGGAAAAGATTATAGACTCGGCTTCATGGAAAGTGTTTATAGTACAGTCCCTGGCTTAATCTGCACTGGAAATGACTGTAGTGCTTTTGAAAATTGTTCTTTTTTATAATCATTGTGTATAATCTTTTTGTCTGTCACACTGCACATTGAACCAAACATATTTATTTAATCTATTTTTGCTCACACCATAATAATAATAACAATAATGATGATAATAATAACAATAATAACAATAGTAATAATAGTAATAATACATTAATCATGTCTCTGAGATACTGCTTCTCAGAAAGTGTGCTTCTTCTATATTTAACATTATTTATCATTATCATTACAGTTTAACTAACATTACAGTTTTAATACAGGACCATGAACTGTTTGTGTACTGCTGTCATGTTTAAATGAAATTTAAGTGTTTATGTGTTTAATGGCTGATCTGTGTTCTTTAGCCCTGACGTTTGTCTCTTCTTTGTCCAGATGACTGCATTTGGAGCGTTCCTTCACAAAGGGGCATTCTGTAGAAACTACTTCAACCTGTTAGACCTGCTGGTTGTTGGTGTATCTCTGGTGTCCTTTGGCATTCAGTATGTATCAATTAATCACTCATCACCATGTTTTCTATGCATTGGCTGAAATTTATAGTTAAACTAACGTTTTGCCATAATACAGTCTATATAGGAAATAGCTGACTTTTCTTTTATTTACACACGTGTAATGGTCATAACTTTGGAGTCATATGGACATTAATGGGGTCCTGAGGCCTGTGCCTATCTGTAACATATCTAAGGTCATTTTGAGCTATTCCTCTATAGACACCCATAAATAGGGGTCTGACATTTGTGTTTAGGGAAAACACTGTATTAACGTAAATTCAAAATGTTCAAAATACAATCAGAAAGATGTACAGCTATAACACGTGTGAGACAACATGTCCTTTAAATTGGTCAGCTGAATCCAGTGATGTGTTTTTTTTCTGTCATGCAGGTCCTCTGCTATTTCAGTGGTGAAGATTCTTCGTGTTTTGAGGGTCCTCCGTCCACTCAGGGCCATCAACAGAGCCAAAGGACTCAAGGTCAGCATTAGAATAGCACAACATCGTACTTTGTTTTTGTTTGTGTCCGCAGTACTTTGTATCCCTGCTAACATTAAATGGCTGTCCTTTGCAGCATGTGGTCCAGTGTGTATTTGTGGCCATCAGGACTATCGGCAACATCATGATCGTCACCACCTTGCTCCAGTTCATGTTTGCTTGTATTGGAGTGCAGCTTTTCAAGGTAGAGTGAAGAGGCAGAATGAGATAACACAGGTTAACAAGGGCACAGCTGCTGGTTAACTAGCTTCTCTTTTGGCTCTCCAATCAACTTGTTCTTCAGTAAACATAAAACAACAAATAAATGTGCAGAAGTATAATATCTTAAACTGGGTAAATCTCTGACTTCCTCTGTTTTTTATGTTTTTTTTTAACAAAGGGGAAGTTTTATCGATGCACAGATGATGCTAAGTCCAGTCCAGAGGAATGCAAGTGAGTTTATTTAATTCTTCCAGACTTACAGCTTTGAACATTTGTCTGAATGTCTGTTTGTGTGTGCTTTTGCATTAATGTGGCTAAACATTTAAATCGCAGGGGTACATACATTCTCTACAACAATGGGGACACAGCAATGCCAATGGTGAAGGAGAGGATCTGGTACAACAGTGACTTCAACTTTGACAATGTCCTTATGGCCATGATGGCTCTCTTTACTGTGTCCACCTTTGAAGGATGGCCCACGTATGTACTGCTCACTTTAATTTGACTATTTTGTGTTTATTAATGTGTACTTGAGCATGCACTTTTATGTGTAAGGCTCAAAGTACAGTATTTATTATTATTATAAAACAAAACATAACTTGCAGATCTAAAGTATTTGACGAAATATTACAGTTCATCATCTTGGCTTTCACTGTGTTCTGTGTCTCCCTACAGTCTGTTGTACAAAGCCATTGACTCCAATAGAGAGAACATGGGTCCCATCTACAACTACCGTATCGAGATCTCCATCTTCTTTATCATCTACATTATCATCATCGCCTTCTTTATGATGAACATCTTTGTTGGTTTTGTTATTGTCACCTTCCAGGAACAGGGGGAGAAAGAGTATAAGAACTGTGAGCTGGACAAGAACCAGGTAAGAAAGTCTGTGCGTATAGGCATTTGTATATGTTTGTGTATAATGTTCCAAGTTTGATCTATGTAATTTATATAATATAAGTTACAGTTATTTCTAAATATGATAATTAATATGCCATGAAGTCAGTTTGTCTATAAACATAAGCACATTATGTATTATATCCTACTGATTTGTCTAAACACTGCTTGCTTTTTCATAAGGTGACATACTTGCAGTTGTTGATCAGTCTGTCTGCTTCTCTGTATGAATCCACCTGCCCTCACAACCACCCCAGCGTCAGTGTGTGGAATATGCGCTTAAAGCTCGTCCTCTGCGGCGATACATCCCCAAAAATCCCTACCAGTACAAGTTCTGGTATGTTGTCAACTCCACTGGATTTGAGTACGTCATGTTTGTCCTAATCATCCTCAACACCCTGTGTCTGGCGATTCAGGTAAGTGGTCATCTTATTGTCCTCCAGGTTGGACTGATATAAACCAGACAGTGAATCTGTCCTCAGTCATTTAATGTTGTATAAGTTCTAAAGTATCCAGTTAACAGACATTGACAATGCTTAATTCATACTACTAATATTATGTCACTTAAACAATCTACTACTGAATACAAATACAACTAAAATAGTTGTAGTATTACTAAATGTTTGTGATATTTCTGATAAGTCTGTCTACTGGTGTCTTTCCAGCACCATGGTCAGTCTCATCTGTTTAACTACGCCATGGACATCCTCAACATGGTCTTCACTGGGGTTTTCACTGTGGAGATGATCCTCAAGCTCGTCGCCTTCAAACCCAGAGTAAGTGTCCTCTCCTCTCCTGTGCAGATACTGCAATGTTTGCAACATTTAAGCAAACCATCTGGAAATAAACCCAAACTATCAAAAGTTCCTTAAATCCCCTTGCTCAGAGTTTTGCCATTTAGATCTCCCTTTATATTTTTTCCCTAAAAATATATGTGTTTGAGTTTTTATCTGAGAGCACTGCCCTTTTCCTTATAACCCAGCCCTCATACACTCTTCCTGTCCCTATTACCTCCCCTCTGGTTTCCCATGATGCCTTTCACTTTGCCTTTCATTACTCTTATACCTGTCATACTTTCCTGCATCCTCCTCCTCTCCTGCCTCCCTCTCTCCTGCTGGGTGTGCATGGTGCCATATTCAGGGCTATGTCGGGGACGCCTGGAATGTCTTCGATGCTCTGGTGGTGATTGGCAGTGTAGTCGACATCATACTCAGCCAGGTAGAAAGACGTCAGTATGTACAACTCTGTCATTCCCTCTTCCTGCTTTCCTAGTGCTGCTACCTGCTTTTCCTGCCTTCACAACCACACTCCTTCCCTGCCTTCCTGTCTTAATTTTGTTTTATCTTTTTAAGTTGGCTTGATTCAATTTATGTTGAATCTGCTGTGGACATAATGGTCGATGAGCACCATAGACCAAATCAGCTACATGCATATCTAACTAAACAGTGTGAAATGCCAGCAGATACATTGAATTAGGCCACTGCTCCATACTCATTAGACCTTGTTAAATTGTTTAGTCTGTGGTGGCCACTTCTTTCTGCCTGCCACTGCTTCAGTCAGAGTAGAAAGTAACACTTGAAATTTGAAGTTCTCAAGTGAATATTTCTATAAATTAGACATGTTATACTCTCACAGACTCAGTGGCAGGAGTTATTTGACTTTCAACCTCTGTTAAA
>JAUMHL010000028.1:9025301-9045288 GCA_032362345.1 Sandelia bainsii | reverse complement strand
GAGAGAGAGAGAGAGGGAGAGAGGACGAAGCACAACTAGGAGAGAGAGAAGAAACAAAGTTAATAATATGCAATGATTCTTAAGAATTAACAGAGAATAGGCACATATTATTTTTTATTTTCAAATAAATCTGAATGTCCCCAAAGTTCAGTGTGTGCACTGAGCTTCCTCTAGTTGTGTCCATGTAGTTTTTTCCTTTAATGCTATCCTTCTGCTGTTTTAAAATGATTTCAACTGCATGTCTTTGTGTGCATTAGTTTGCTAATCCACCTCTCTTTTTGAATCTTTTGCCAAGCCTCTCTCTTCCACAGCTTCCTCAGCTTTCAGTAGAGCACTCTGTTACTTGCTGGCCTTCTTCTCTTCTCTTTCTGCCGTCCTGAGCTCTTTGGAGCAGTTCTGTTTTAGTCTGGTGGCATGAAACTACTGATGCCTCTCTTCAAAAACTCTGCAAGGCTCTCTCCAGAAAGAGAATCTGCTTTCATTTGAACGAAATTTACTGTACAGTACACTGACCTGTCCATACCAGGTTGATGCATTATTAAGAAAAATGAAATCTTGCCATCTTATCAAATGGTTGTATGAGTATAATTGAGTTTTTTTATTTTTATGTTACAATAATTTAAAATGATTCTGTTTCAAAGATTCTGTCTCTGTTTTCAAGTTACCATTTATCTGATAATTACCCCATTCGTTCATATACATTTGAAAGTCTGGGTTAGATTAGTGATGGTGGCAAACATCACCAAATTCTGATTCAGACAAAAAATTTAAACTTTGCCAACCTTAAATATGCTTTTTGTTAATAGGTTTTCTTTTTGAATAGAGCCTTTTGTAGTTTCTCTCAGGCTGTGTCAGGAAATGTTGAGAAAACTGTCAGGTGCTTGAAGATGGATCATCATCAGATCAAGGTCATCATCCTTTTCAAACCAGTTGACTGAATCATGACTCCATCTTAAAGCATTTGTCGCCTTTACTTATTTCATCTCTGGCTAAAATTAGAGGTGGTGACCATAAGAAAAAAACACACATTTCCTACACACCATGATTTAGCATCTTTTTTTCTCTCCCCATTCTGCTTCAGCAACAACTTATCTGAGTGAATCAGACTCACGCTTAATTAACCTCCATGCATGGCAGATAATGTATGTGTGGTCACGGCTTTCTTTCTGCATAAATGCAGTTTCTGTGTTCAACTTTGAGAGCGAAGCCATAGATTTGGCCTTCACTGCTTATCCATAATCTTTTCCTTGGCTGCCTTCTTGCATGCGCTTTTTGCTACAGATCATGTTTTTTCTGGTATATGTAAATAGTTTTCCTTGTTTGTCTCTGAAGTGGTGGATGTTATGTGGTAAATTTTGCAATTAGAATTTATGTAGCAGTGGTCTTTGTGGTATTAACTGGTTAGATCTACTGGAGTTAACATTAAATATGTCTCTTTTTCCTTAGTGTTCAGTGCTGATGTTGGTACATTAAGGTGTATGAAGTCAAGACTGTACATGTGCACTCACTTGCAGGAGCAGTTGTGTGTGATTCTGTGTGAGAAAAATGTTTGACAGCCTTGTGTATTTTCAGCGATGATGCTAGATAGGAGCTGTAGACATAGATCTTATCAGTTGGTGAGTTAACATTTGCTGCAGGTGTGTGTCTGTTTGTGTGTGTCTGAGTAAATTAGAGTGTAACAGACTCACAGATGTTTAAAAGAACTTCCAGCAGTGTCATTAGTCTGTTGTTTTACTGCACCACTTAGCCTACAGTACCTACTTACTCACACTTACCTATTCCTTAACTGTAAATACTACTTCTTTGCACTTCTGCTTAGATGGTAACTGCATTTAATTAGCTCTGTATATGTAGTCTGCACAGTGACAATAAAGTTGAATCTAATATAATGTAAACAGTACCATTGATAATGTTTAACAAAGCCTTTGTTTAATTCATTAAAATAAAAATAGGAGGAACTTTAGGAGTACTCTGTGTCAAAGCTGTTGTAATTCAGGGCTTGACCTTGGATGTTACAGTGAAGTGAGTGATAACAGCATTACCTGTAGTTCCTAATAAGTCATAAAGGCGTGAAGAAGTTTTTTTTTAACTGGCTTCTGGTAAATCAGCTCACTTTATGGTGCAGTGGCCCATGTGTGTTGGTCTGTTGTGATCCTATGAAAAAAGAGAATAGTTTTTAGCCTTTCTCTGTATTCTTTGTCATTTTATTTGATAAATAAGTATGTAACATCACATTGTTTCAGTACAGAAACATTTGTACATGCAGTGGTGTTTCATCATTTTGTTGTTAATGG
This sequence comes from Sandelia bainsii, assembly GCA_032362345.1. Classification (NCBI taxonomy): domain Eukaryota; kingdom Metazoa; phylum Chordata; class Actinopteri; order Anabantiformes; family Anabantidae; genus Sandelia; species Sandelia bainsii. The sequence continues at coordinate 9,042,994 of JAUMHL010000028.1, read as the reverse complement.
ACTTTATGATACTTTTAGTTTTAGTGAAATTTAACTTTTCTGCGAAGATGTTTCTGTTTTCTTAGATGTGAGATAGTGGTGCGTAAGACCTCTGTTGATTATTTTTAAATTATATGGATATATACAAGATGCTATATACCAAAACTGTGGAATTAGGTATTTTGGTGTTGATCCGGGAGGCTTTGGTGTGTTTGGTCTGTTCACTCAGATGACGAGGTAACAGTGGGGAAGTTCTATGCCACCTTCCTGATACAGGACTACTTCAGGAAGTTCAAGAGGCGCAAAGAGCAGGGTCTTGTGGGAAGGCGCTCATGGGAGAGGCTGAACACCACCATGGCTCTACAGGTAAGTAAAGCATAGTGTTTTACTCCCATAGATTCACTCCAACAGTGCATTCAAACAGATTCTGCAGATATTTTTTTCTGTTTTCAGCTGAGATGTTGAATGTTTTTGGGTTGTAATGTGATCTTAATATTTAAGTTTGTTTTATCGCCAACAATTAAAAACACTCAACAAAGTATGAACATTTAGTGGATTGTAGGAAATTCAACAAGCATAAAATATTAGGACACATGACTCCTGAAATGCACAACTGCAGAGAGATACTTTACTTTATTAAGCTCCTTGGGGAAACTCTTGTGCACAGGCAGACCCCCTAAGGTGGGAAGGGTTCGGGGGTTCAGTGTCTTGTCCAGAGACACTTTAACATGATTTAATCATAGAGTCCTGTTTTATTATTTAAATAGTCACACAACATCAGCCTAATTTATTTTATATAGCACATTTATAACCTCAGGAACAAAGGCAATCTTTTAGTACATCTACAAGCAACTGGATGGTGAAAGTCTTCCTGCTGTGTGAAGACAAACTGTAAGAGCTCTGATATGCAAAGTTGTCAGACCATGAAGGCTTCAAAAACAAATAAGCAGATCAGAACTAACACAGCCAGGGTCTGTAAATAACAAATTCTGTTTTACCTTCATTAATATATAGGAAGTTTAGTGATAACATCTACCAAGGAGTCTGTTAAAGTCTGTAATGAGCTGCTGTTCTTCACCTGCACAGGCAAATAAACTTGAATGTCACTGATATAACACACATTTCTTTATAATTTAACCTAGGGGAAGTAAATACAGAAACTGTAAATATCAGTAAATTTGTGTCCAGGAAAAAACTCTAAATTTAATCTTCTCTCAGATCTCCCTAAAAAGCCCCCAATCATCTCCACCTTATTAAGTGTTTTGTTCTTAGACTGTTAATTAATTATCTATAATCACTGCTGGGATCTGTAACAGTTAGGACTGAGACAGGTTTGCCAACATTATCAATTATCACACTATAATTATCTGTAACGTTTGGAAAACTTTGGTGTTATAGCTGCTCTCTCTGCAGGCTGGCTTGCGCACGCTGCATGACATTGGACCAGAGATTCGTCGAGCCATATCATGTGACCTGCAGGAGGAAGGGCTAGTAGATGCTAATGGGGAGGAAGATGAGGAAATCTACAGGGTAAACACCCAGAAAGATCACCTTCAGACATGTTTTAAGACAAAATACCATTCTTTAAATAATAATTTATGTCTGATGTGTTTTCCACAGAAAAATGAAAGTACCTTGTTAAAATGTCCCATTACTACATGTCTATGCCTTCTCTCACATTGAAAAATCCAGATTATATAAATATCACTAGATTTCTGTCATGATTTCATGTTTTTTTTAGTGCTTATGTCGGACTGAAACACACTAATTGTGTTAAATCACACAAGGGAAAGGAAGGTTTGTAGTAGTCCTACTGGTATTCTTTTATTTTTTTACCTTTAAAAACAAAGCTGTGAAAGATCTGGATGTCCCAGAAACCCAATTCATTGTGCATTATGTTTTATTTACTGAAGGCATATAATATCAAATGTCTATTTTAAATCCAGGATCCACAGTTGGTAGCATTAGTTATTATTTAGTGTTATTTATCGTATTGTTTTACATGAGACACTGGGAAGAGTAAAACGCATTATCAAGCTCCATACTTAGTGTTTCATACTTCATACTACACACTTTTACTATATTGAATAAAAAAATATTCACCACATTCAGAAATGAGATTTGCATTCACAGGTTCTGATGTTACATTAACTTGGAAAATTGAATTACTCACATGGCAGAAATCATTTGATACTTTAATGATATTTCACCATTTGGAAGTTGGTGATGGCCCTGAAATAAGACTAAATGAATCACTGTGATCCATTGATTGAACAGTTGTCAGCTTTTTAGTTGTGATCAGCATGTTTATGAGTGATACTTGTGACAGGTTACTATTTTCATTATGCTGTTTTGCCTCATTCATTTGTGGCATCTCTCTGCAGCGTAATGGCGGTCTTTTTGGGAACCATGTTAACCACGTGGGGGATGAACAAGGCACTGTTCAGCCAACCACCGTCACACAACGGCCGCTACAGATCCTGCCCTTCTCTTGCAGCGCCTCGATTGAACCCACCCAAACTGGCAAAAGAGCCAGCAACAATGACAGGGAAGGGGAGGCAGACATGAACTCTTCACCCATCCAATACAATCATCATTATCACCCCCCTCTTCCATACAATTATCCTAACTGTAATTCCACTTGCCATCAATCGCCAATACCTTCCAATGCCAACCTCAACAATGCCAACGTGCCCTCACTTCTCTCAATGACCAATGGGAGGCAGCAGAAGTGTTTGTTAAGGCGAGATCGCCCGTCCTCCACTAAAAATGGATCATCAGCGTCTACTTACAGCAAAGCAGTGCACGAGAAGCCTAGGAAGTCACACTCCACGAGGTCAGTGAACTGAGACCTACAAGTGATCTTAAAATTATGATCTTAATCATTATGTTTGTATGCAGCTTGGGGCTGGAGAGTCCCACAAGCATCTTGTTCTGTGGAAATCAAAACATAGGGGCAGGGGTATAGGGGTCATCTTATATCATATTTACAAATGTATAAAAAACATTTAGATTTTTAAAAATGATTAATCTGCAGAGTTTATTCTCAATTTACAGTTTTATTATTTGATCTATAAAATGTCCATTAAACTGTCACTTTTTCCTACATCACTTCTTTTGTCCACCCTATAGCCCAAAACATAAATAGCATAAATAATTTGGCTTGGCTTGTTTGCTTTACAAATTACTAAAATAATAGATTATTAAAATTGTTGCTGATTAATTTCGCAGCTTTTCTGGGCAGCTCAGCTCAGAAAATCTACTTCATCTACATGATCTACTTCAAGAGGACATATAGCATATCCATAAGTGGATATGCCACATGTCATCTTGAAGTAACTGGACTACCTGTATGTGTAGTGTTCCCTTAGTATTTTTGAGCAGTGTAGTTTCTAATGAAGTGATACATTTTCAGGTGCATTGGTACAGCTTTTATTAGCATTTTAATGCGTGTCCTCTTGTCTTGTGTCATTGCATGAAACCTCTCCTGTCCTTCCTTTCCTGATCTGCTGTTCTAATAATCCTGTTTATGTGACTGATTCCCCTCCTCACCTTGGAGCAGGACACGCTACTATGAGACCTACATTAGGTACAGTATGTGCATGATGAGTTCACATGTTGTTGTTTTTTGGTGGCAGGTGTCACAAATATAAAATACCCATTTCAGTGACATCAGTAATTCAGTGTTAATGTTTATACTTCTGTGAATTAAACTAAACCATCCACCAAACGGACACTGCAAAAAAGATAGGGATCCAATCTGTGCGATATGTGTAATTGTCAACTTTGCATTGATCAATATATGATTCTTTGCAACTCAACGTTTTGATGCCAGGTCAGAACACAGTGGTGGACTTTACCCCACCATTTGCAGAGAGGAGCCGGGTGCCAAGGACAGTGATGACGAGCAAGGCTCAGGAGAGTACTTCAGTGGAGAGGAGTTCAACGAAGACAACATAATGCTCACAAGGGACAGGTAACAGCAAATCAGTTCAAAACAGCTGTGGCCAGTAGCACCTCATCTGGAGTTTTGCCCCATTTCTATTTAATGAATATGACTTCAGGCAAGTTACACTAAAGTGCCAGTTAGAATGATTTTATTTACAACAAATGAAATCAACCAAAATATAAAAAAACAAGTCTGTAAAAGACAATAGTGAAAGATGTGGATGAGTGGAAATGTGCTGCCGGGATTTCTTGTTGTAGGAGCAACAAGACATACTACTGAATATTTGCCTTTAGTGTCACAGTTTTGTTTCTAACTAGACCTAAATGCTAAAGCTGAGACAGATTGAAGGTGAGTACAGTTCATTCTTTATGCAGAGCTGGTAAACATTAAAATATGGAACATGCTGATTAGTCCTGCTCTTTTATTCTCTTAGTAACACAAAGGTAAGGTTACAGGTCAATAACCTCACAGGGAAAACTCTATAGGTGAGTACACACAGACAAAGTACATCGCTAACTAATAATCAAAGAGAAATGAATTAAAATGAAGCAGGATTAGAAGAAACTATAGCTGAAGAGACTTACTTAATCTAGACGAGGAGTACTCAAGAGGTCAAAGATACCATAAGAAACATAAATCACTAAACAGCAGACATCTAATAAATAAGCCTCAAACCATGAGGTAACGTCAATACAGGAAAACAGACTAACAACAGAATACACTTTAATCTAAAGTCTCACAGAAAGTCTTTCAGAATCAAAGAGTGAAGCAGGTAATAGAACTGAATCAATCTTCAGCAGAAACATCCAGGCAACAGAAGAACCAGTGAAGGGGTAAAACAAGGGACTTTGGCACAAGGTTGAAGACTTAATGACAACAACAACCCAGCAAAAGTGTACGTGAAGTGACTGGTTTATACTCTGAGGCCTTGATTACATCCTGACGCAGGTGTGTGTGGCAGGGAGCCGTAAAACCTAATGATCAGAGTGACTGCAGCTGGTTTGTGTGAGTGAGAATGTGAATCTGGTTCAGTAAACTGAGGCAGAGCAGAGAAAGGGCCAAAATAAACAAAGACTTGACAACAGCGGCAGAACTGCGACAGATAGGTCATGCTGCTGCAGACAAACAACAAACACAGCAGCAGCCGGGCCAGAACAGAGCAAGTGAACTAGGGCACCATCACATGTGTCTCAGTGGCAGCTGCTGTTATGTAGACTTTATCTAGAATGAGTGCTTGTGGTTTATAGTACATCACTGGCAACACATTCACCATGATATTTATGTATTTATGTACAGTACTTGTTAGCTACTTGTCTGTAACTTTTTTCCTACAACTCTTTCTGTTCATTACATAAGTCACGTAGAACTTGTGTTTTTGTTTCACAGGTTGTCCAACAACGATCGCCACGATGCAGGGAGACTCTTTGACACTGAGGTTTCCAGGGGTGACCATCAGCCTGATAGTTACTATGACGACGACCAACAGCCAATTTACCAAGACAGCAGGCGGTCGCCCAGGAGATGGTTTTTACCCTCACCTCAAGGTGAGATGTCACATCACAACAACTCTTTATTTTTTAATGTTTGCTGGGTTATTTGAAAGTGATAAAGAGTCATATTTAGTTAGTATATGACAATGTTACAGTGTGATTCAGTTCAAATATTTTTTAAGAGTTGGATGTACTGTAAATATTTGTGTTTTCTTTTGTTTCAAGAACTTTGTTTGTGAATAAACAGATGATATGATGTATATATGTGTATATGTGTCCAGGACTCTCTGGAGTCCAGAGAGTGACATTTTTTGGTTCTTGTATTTCTTCTCAGCCTCCAACAGACCAACATTCAGTTTTGAGTGTCTTCGCAGAAGAAGTAGTCAGGATGACGCTCCTCCATCTCCATCCTGTACAGCTCTTCCACTACACCTGGTGCAGCAACAGGTGCACGTATACACACACATTTATCTGTTCTGATGAATGAATATACAGTATTGTCACAGAATACAATTGTTATGATGTAAATCTGTTTTGTCTTCACTTCACTTGCTGCACACAATACACAGTATCTACCTCCACTGAGTCTTCTTAATCACCATGACATTTGAACTGCACCCTCAGGTAATGGCAGTGGCTGGTCTTGATGCCAGCAGAATTCACTGTCGGTCTCCAACAAGGTCACTGCGCTCCTGGGCCACACCTCCTGCCTCACCTGTCAGCCGTGACTGCTCGCCCTGCTACACACCTCTCATACAGGTCTGATCACTGTGACAAAAGAGCAAATTCTGAAATAAACAGACCATGTTGTGTTTACCATTATTAGGTAAATATTACCTTAGAAGTGGTCAGGAGCTTGTTTGGAGCAGTGTTGGTGAAATATATGTAGTTTATTCTGATTGTTGCTCCAATAAAGCTTTTGATGGCTGATCTCAATCAGTGATTTAATGTCGTTAGAATCAAGCAATCTGAGACCAGCAATGGATTAATGTCACCTTTTGGTAATGTGAACATGTAAACAGTAATGTGCTTTAGAAAATTAACATCTCAATCAGTATCTTGTGACAAAATTCAGATGAACACATTTAATAAAAAAATGTATGCCCAAGTTTGTGTTGTTTCTTGTACTCAGGTTGACTGGCGCAGTCCTGGCAGTGTCGGCGACATCCCCGGTGCAGTGAAGAGGAGTTCGTGGTACACAGACTGCCCTCCGAGCCGCAGCCATTCTCCATCATGTCTGCAGTTGCCTGCAGAGAGCTGCTCGCACTTCCTGCAGAAAAGAGGCAGTGCAAACAGCTTGGTGGAGGCTGTGAGTAATAATATAATACAGTTTACTTTACAGGCACTGGCAGGGCTGCCAGCGTGCACAGTGCACCCTCTGCAAATGGCCCAAATTGCAAAACATCATGTCTTCAACCAGACTAAAGGAGAACTAGCTCTGTACTCCATGCAGCTGAAAGCCTTCTGTCACTTTTGTCAGGTGGATGTTAAAGTGAATGTTAGGCTTGATTTAACACCACAATGAGAATTTCTCATACTTCTGAAGTGTAGCTTCAGACATATGATGTTTTATCTCATACTGATTTTATTGGAAGCTTGTAAAATGTTCCAGATTTCTAAAATAGTTGCACATTAGCAGAAATTCAGGAGGCTCCTTATTACTGAGAATGGTTTGATACAGTAGAATAATCTGGCAGCCTTTCAAAGCCCGCCCAAAGCTTGTGATGTCAGTCCAGCAGCTAAAATCCAGATGTCTTATATTAGCTTGTGGGTGTTTGTATTAACTGTGTTCGGATTATGTGTATTAAACATATATTAAATGTGTTCCAGGTTTTTTTCACACCTTTCAGGTTGAGAATCTTTCAGTGTCACTTAGACCAAAAACCAAAAGTTATGATTTATGAAAAGTAGCAGATTCTTATTTTGAACAACAAGTAAAAAAGTGTCACAGTAAGATCCAGAGTTACACAACTCACAACTCTTCAAAAGTTATTTACTTGTGACACACTATGTTGTGTTAAATATATTTGCTCAATGCACTTGAGTTAAATTAGAAACTAGTTTTTAGCAGTGATTTTTTTTCTCTTCTCCTCAGGTGTTGATCTCTGAGGGTCTGGGAAAATATGCCAGGGACCCAAAGTTTGTGTCAGCGACCAAACATGAGATAGCAGATGCTTGTGAGATGACCATTGATGAGATGGAGAGCGCCGCCAGTAATCTGCTGAATGGGAGTACGGGTAGTGGGAACACTGGGGGAACGGGGAACGTTGGCTCAGACCCACACACGCTTATTAGAGACTGCAGTATCCGTGACTACAGTGATGAGGAGCCGTACGTGGCCGTGAAATGCGAGGAGGACCTAACAGATGAGATGATATGGATCACGTCTCTATAGCAGCGGTTCACATGGGATTATTTAGGTTTTTTCAATTGAATTTCTAAAATTGTTGCACCTCTGTGCATGCTGACAGACAGACAGAATATGTAACACATGGATGGATAGAAGAACAAAGTGCCTTGTTTTCTCTTTCTGTGGAGTGGAGAATAGAAATGCTGGAGATGAAAGAAATGGTTGGATTTATGAAAATCCTGCCAGCCTGCCTGTTACTTAGCAGGAATTCAGGAGACCCCGTCGAAGTAGTTTCATGTTCCTTATTACTGAGAATTGGTTGATAAAGTAGAATAACCTGGCAGCCTTGCAAAGCCAGCCCAGAGCTTGTGAAGTCAGTCCAGCAGCTTAAACCCAGTATTGCATAAACCGTGTTTGGATTGTGTTATTGTTCTGCTGCACTGTCTGAAAACTGTGCAATAAACAAGGTCATGAGTCCTGCACTGTTTATGCAATATGAAGAGTCATTAAAACTGAAAATGTACACAAATTATTCTTTAATCAGAAACGGTTTGTAAGAAATTAAGATGGAGTTAAATTAAGAGAAATTTCTCTCATTGACATCTCAGAAGTAATGAAAAAATGTGTGAACTGACTTCACAAAGTCAAATTAGTTTTGCTAATGTCTCTGTCCAATGACTCCAAGGTTTCATTTATTCAGTTGACATTCGTGTATGTATGATTTTTAACTTTCACTGGTCACATTACACTCTTCACATGATGTTTTGGTCTCCATGGCTCAAATTACACTAAAATCATATAAAACATACAGATATATGTGAGCAGAAATAATTCAAAACAGGAGCACTGATGGTGTCCCCCACAACCACTGGTGCTCTTGGAGGTGGAGATATCAAACTACAAAGGAAAATATAAGCCAAATATATATAGGCCTTTATTAAATATGATCTTTTGACTTTTAAACATCCACTTGAGTGCCTGGAATTGGATTTTTATGCTACATCCCACTCATGGATGTGGCATATATATTTTCCTTTGTAGTTTTATACAAATATATATTTTTGTTAGTTTATTTCAGCTAATCTCAGCTCAGAGTTATGATCAGGCCAATCCAAAGCCATCCCAGCCAGTGAATCTGGGAGCTGCTATGGGTTCACAGTTCAGGGTTTCAGGGTTAAATGTTGCTTGTCTCTGTTTTTGACTTGAAAAGGAAATCACATATCACTGAAAAAAACAACAACTTTGTCCTCAGGCATATCCTTTTGTTTCACATGCATACTGATATGGCACAAATAAATTATACGTCTTTCTCCCCTTTACACCAACAAAATACAGAATAAATCAGCAACTTTTTAAAGGTACTATTTTAACTACATTAAATACTATTAAAACAAAGTTGAGGATGTTATTACAGTGTCACAAAATTATGTCCGTAGTGATCCACGACTTTTATCGAAGCTCCTTGAAAACTGTGAGGAGAGACCGTTTCATTGTTAAAAACTCACTGAGAATATGCAATGATTCACTTTACTCAGACTATTTGAACGAGTCGTTGAAACATGAGTGTTCACACTGAGATAACAAACAATTAGTAAAGTTTTATATTTCTGTATGACATATGTAGTATAATGTTGAGTCTTACCAGTGTGGTGTGTTGAACTGCTGCGTGTGACTAATATGTTTTGATTTGCTCATTTCTGAAACAAAAGATTAAGAAAACAAAGACGATACAGGAAGCCCTGTCTCAGAGCACCAAGTCATCAAAACACTATCATGTCTGACATTTGAGGCATAATTGGCTCAACATTTAGTTCACACAAATCTTTTCTCTGAGTTTTTTTTAAAGCAAGTTTCATGATGAATCCGATTAATTAAGTAGATCACAACACAGATACTGTCTGTTATTCATTGCTGTCTACTTGTACATTCATAACGCAACAGAAAGGGAGACTGTGTTTTCTGCATTTCCTGACAATATATAAATTGGGTGTATATAGTGTGTTCTTGGAGTGAAATGATTTATAGCTGTTGCCTTTTATATGTGTGTGATATTATTTGAGTGGACACTATGTCCTACCTGCCTGCAGGAAAAAAACACTGAACAGAATCAACATTTCTCCCCACTATTCTGTGCCCAATCACTGCCGACTGTAACAATGTGTTCAGGTCAACTCTTAAAAAAAAACAACAACACTCGGACAACTTTGTTTTCTTTTATTCCCTTAACCTGTTATTCCCTTACTGTTGTCAGGGCAATGTGTTCGATCTGTGCGATCAAAGGGCTCCTTCAAATATAAAACCAAAACTAAGGATCTGTGCACACACACATCAATATTTTAATATTATTACAGATATGCTGATAATTAGACACAGCTTAACCTGCAGCAGGATGTGAGATTGTATCTGGAATACACTCACATTAACTGTAAATGCACTCATTTCTTCTGTCCAGAAGATTCACATATACACAGGTTTTAGAGGCAAATACAGCTGATAAATATGTTTTATGCATTTTCTAACTGCATGTAAACTGTGTTTAATTAAGACCTTTAACAAACATTATGTTATTACCTCTGTAACTATTCAGGTGTGTTGGTGTCAGCGAAACTGTGGAAAAGGCTGCTTTTGCATAAAATCTAAAAAACCTAAATCACTTTTTCAAACACTTTTCTGCAGTCATTGGCCACTTTGTGTTATACTTGGTCGGTGGTGATCTGACAAACACCTCCAGACACTTACAAACACAGGAAAGTCATGTCGGTGTTTGAGTTCAGAGTGACCTCTGGAACGTGTAGCACTGAAATCTGAACAAGAATCACACATTTACCATGTTTAAATCTCATCATTCAAACAGTCTGTAGAGAATTTGTTCAACTGTTTTTGGAGTCCACTAATATTTGACAGTACGTACAAGCACTTCAAAAGCCATATTACACACACGCTGTAAGTAAAAGTTTGCTGCTGCATATCCCCCTGAAACATTTCTGAGCAAATCGACCAGCTAATACAGACCCCGGAGGATGCAGGGCTGAAGCATCTTCTACAGTTGTGTAGACATTCTGGTTGTTTTGGGATTTAAACCTGTGAAGGTTTTGCTCATGCTCAAGAGTCGGCCATGTTTTCTTCAGCAGCGTGTCAAACTATTTGTAAAATCTGACATTGACATTGGTGTCGAGGACAGTAGTGGGACAAACAGTACTGGATCACGACCAAATGGTTTATGTAGAATTAGTGATTGTTTTTTACAAAAATCACTGTTTTAATAAAAACAACTTTGTTTACTTATCCTACCAACATGTTAGAAACTGACAGTAAAACCAGAAAAATTTCAATCTTTAGTTTAATTCACAGGACAACTATCCGACGATATTAGAGTTTTATTAAATAAATTAATTACAAAACAACTCAAAGCTTTGATGTGCAACTGACAGCTTTATTTTTTCTACTGTTCCACAGTTTTACAGATTATGAAATGAAAACAATGTATAAAATCTGTATAGTGTTTGTAAAAAGTGAGTGATGAACTTAAAAATTTCTGCTTTCTACCCACTTGATGTATGAAAATTAAAAACTACGTTGTAGCATAAGTATAAGTACCTTATAGATTTTGTACCATTGAAAATAAAACACTGGTTTTGTACATTTACATTTGAATTCTTGCTTGACAGGACAACAAACCTGCTTTTTGTAAGAATCACTGAATAAAGTAATGAGGACAAGGTCCAAACGGCTTCTAGTGTTTCTTTACAATCAATACAAAAATGTGCAAGTATAAAATCTAGATGAATTTTCACATTGATTTGTACCTTTGTGACCCATGTGGAATTAATTAATTCAGACTCAAATTTTAAACATACAAGTAATATTGTTCAACTCAAATATCATGTAAACTATAGTTGTCACAGTAAGGAAGCTGAGCTAAGATACTTCATAGTGTGGTGCAAAGCCTAATATAACACAAGTAAAATCATTCTAGCACTGATAGAAAATAAAAGAAATCAATACTTCATGTATTAATATGAGGAAGATTTTCACTAAAGTTGGTTTAAACATCAGTATCAATTGAAACTGAAACATCAATAATCACATACCGACATCATGATCTTACAGAAAACAGTGGTATTGTCATGCTTACAAATACAGCTGAAAAAACATCAACAACAACTTAATTTCCTCTGATCATTTAAACACAATTATCTGTAAAGCTTCTCTGTAAACAATCCATATAAAGATTTTTATATATTTTAATGCTTGTGTAAAATTTACATAAAGTGTAGTTCGTCAAAATATGTAATGTGCACTTGTTGCTACTTAAACAGCATCCAGACTGGTCTGAATTAAAAGAATTAAAAGACTAAAATCTGCAAGCTGTAAAAGTTGAGTAATGACCCATAGACATAAAGACATAAAGCAGCTAACAGCTAAACGAACCTCACATAGCAGATTTGTTTTATTCTACCAAAACAATGACGCAGACCATTTACCTGATTAAAGGTGTGTCTGCTGTAAAAATCCACAACACATGTATAGTAGATATAGTAGACATGTAGTAAAAATTTCCGGCTGGTCGATGATTGTGTTATGAAATCATATTTTTGGAGCCTGCTCTGAAAGGTAATGGCCACCTTCACACTAGTGTTTGATGAGTTTGACCCAGAGTTTGATCATTCACTTTCTTTTTACTTCTGTTCTGACCTTCGCATTCCATGTGTTTTCACCACCAGCAGTTGTTTACCACGACTGCCAGGAAACTGGCCCATTTTCCTGGGAAGAATGGGCGCCGTTCAAAAAACCTCTGAAGCATTGTATTTTCACTGCTGTCTTGCCAACAATGCAGTAATGGCACAACAAGTGCAAAACATATGAGATATAGAATTTTTCCCTGATGATTCTGTCTAAACACAAATGCTGACTCTGTTATGTTTACATGGTCTGGAAACTATGTTACAACTAACATCAAGTTCACACATGTTTAAGCAAACCACCTGCATATTCCTGTTAAACTGCGAAGTGAGAAAGCACACGCAAATCCAACCTGACACCTGTCCTCTAATGTTCCTGTTTTAGTTGAATCTCTTCCTAAATCTGTGGCATCATTTCGCCGATACAGACACACCTGGTTGTCCAAAACATGTCTTGTCTGAATGTAAATAGCTAAAATCAACTGTCACCACCACTCAATGTAGATCATATAGATGAGATGATTCATAATTACTGCTAACCTGTGACTAATAGCCACAGCATGTGCAATCAGATGTGTTGATAAAGCAACACATTCACATTATTAATTTATAATAATCAGATTAAAGAGGAAAATTATCAGCTCCCAGTCTAGTACACAATAAGCTGTTCAGTTACTGTGTTGAGCCACACGTACCATTCGCTTGTTCTATTTGTTCATCTCTGTGTGTCAAGAGTCTGCGGCTGGTACACGGGAACCCCTGGGCTGATGAGAGGATGGCAACCTTTGATGATGTCAGCAGCCTTCTCTGCCATCATGATGGTTGGAGCATTCAGGTTGCCGCTGACGATACTGGGCATAATGGAAGCGTCGACCACGCGCAGCTGCTCCACACCCAGAACGTGTGTGTTCGAGTCCACCACCGCCATCGGGTCAGAGGGCGAGCCCATTTTGCAGGTGCAGCTAGGGTGGTAGGCGGTGTCGGCCTTTTGGCGGACAAAAGCATCAATGTCGCCGTCGGATTGGAACTGAGAACCAGGCAGGACTTCAGGACCACGGAATGGGTCAAAGGCCTTCTGGGCAAAAATCTCTCTGGAGAGTTTGACACACTCCCTGAACTCCCACACATCAATATCTGAGAGGAGAGCAGATGATGAAGAGAGGGACATTGGAAACCTTTGAAAAATCAACTCAGCTCCAGGCTTCTATTCAAAACAAATTTAATGTGGAAAACTCACACTTTGAACAGACAAATGTTTTAATTTATTATCAGATGTGGGCTGGGAACTAAACTGCTGTTCTCATATTAACTTAAATCTTACCAGTGGAGAGGTAGTTTGGCTGGATAAGTGGGTGGTCCAGAGGGTTGGCGCTCTTCAGCTTCAACCAGCCGATACTGGTGCTTCTCATTGGACCCACATGAACCTGCAACACGGCAATAAAATCTTTTTATTATGGTGCAGTGTACAGAATGTTTTATTATCCAGATGTAAGGCTGGGCGATATGGACCAAAACTCATAACTCAATATTTTTAAGCTGAATGGCGATATACAATATATATCTCGATATTTCTTGATCCCATAAAGTAATTACAAAAAGACAACTATGGGACAAATTTACATGTTCTAAATGTCATAGTTATTTAATGAATGTATGACAAACTATTGGCAGTTTAGACAAATTTGGCACATACGAAATAGGTTTTGTAAATTTAAAAAAAAGCTGCATTGCTGATTAATCAATTAAGAGTTGTTAAAAAAAGAATGTGCCCTTTTATGCACCGTATAAAGCCGTCTTGTTCCACTATTAATGTAGGGACCATGTCTTTAGCGATATGATAAGCTACTGCTTTGGTAATGTCGTTCCACCTCTCGCTTTTTCACGAGTGTAAGAGTTTTGTGGCGCGGTTTGTTTCGGGGCAGGGGGTTGAGGCGGCTTCACGACCGCGGTGGCAGCATGCGTTTAACACACTCTTCGTACTGCGTCTCATGGCGCTGTTGTAAATGGAGAAAAAGATTTTAAGTGCTCGAAGCTTTCATTGGAACCTGTTTTCGGCTTTCTCTACAAAACACATTATTCTGATGTTCATCTGATGCTTGGAATCCGAACTACCTCCAGATGATTGAGCCACTGCTTCTACATATAACAACCAGCTCCTCTCCTCCTCACCACCCCTCCTGCTTTCCTCCTTCTCCATGCTGCTCTGTTGAAGCAGTGTGAAGGGGCAGGCTGTGAGTTGTGTTCAGAGCGGGAGCACGGCAGGCGGGGCTGTCTTTGAGTTGTCGGACAACAAAACAGGAAAGAGGCAAAAGAGCTCTATCGAGTTTTACGATATTGTCTCATTTTATATCTCATTTAGAATTATATCGATAATTTTAAAATATCGATATATCGCCCAGCCCTATCCAGATGGTATGAAGAGAGTTAGGATTCTGAGAACACACATCCAAAAATTTTCTTTGGGTGCTTGATCAAATAAACAAACTAAAGATAACTTTAGATAAGATAACTTTAACAGAGCACTCTCTTCTTCTAACACAGATTTTCTGTGAGGATTGTGAACATGGGAGCATTAAGTGTGTTTGTTTTTCAGTATAATGCTTTTTGCTGAGTTGTGGATGTAATTTTAAGATTTTACTATGAAACATGACAAGATGCTAAATTACTAGCGTAATAGTAGATGGCACACACTGAAGTAAATATGCAAAACCCCAACTCACATAGTTTAAATCAAATTTGTGCAGTGGAAAGTTTCTTAGGAAGAGCTGCTGAGAATTTCTTAAAAAAGAGAAGTTCTCTCCTAAGGTACCTCCTGGCAGGTACACTTCTCTGTAATATAGAAAACATGGTTTTCTAGGGAATGGCATGTGTAACTCCTTTGTGTCCTTTGACAGTCTTATCTAGTGAAATATGACTAATACTGGCACGTGTACAGGATTGTGAGAATACAGGAAAGCATCAGTTTATGCTTTGGAGTTTTCTACGCTGCTGAAAACAGCCAGCACAAACAGAGACACACCAAACATCCTGAGAGCTGCCACTCAAGTTAATATTAAATATTAGTTTCTCATTACACCTTCACCGTGTTTTCCAGCTGCACAATAAACAGCCACCTTTTCCTATACACAAACTTCACATACCTGAAATGCCTCTATCTTGGAGGCAACTCGTCCATGGTCGATAACCTGTGAGGGCAGGAAGTGAAACTGAATGTCAGGGTGTGCGACACCCGGTCGACTGCGGATGAACCCTCCACTCTCCATGTGGGCTGTTGCTCCATAACCTAGGCGACGACCGTCATGGTAAGTGAGACACAACAAACGACTGTGGGTGATATTTCAGTGTGTGTCTTGTGGTGTGTCTGATGAATTCTTTAAAAAGAACCCTCTCAATGCAGTTGTGACACAAACACCAGCTGTAATTTACAACTAGCAATCAGATATATGTGTAGTGTGCATGTGTATATTGAAAGCCAAAGAGGTCATAATTTTCCTCAGTTTTCTTGCTGTTTAATATTAATGTTAATGTAGTGTAATTTTGTCAGATGGCATATATAAACACCATCGTAAATGCTGGCGTCTAGAAACCCCACTCCATGCACCACCTCACATCCTGCATGACATATGTTTACGCCAGTGAAACCACCAATGCATCATTTTGTACAGGATGACGTTCATACACACACGGAAATAAACGGCAGCCAGCAGTGCTGTGCCAGTGCACTCTGTGCCATCAAGCGTGTGGTAGTGCATGGAGCAGTGTTTAGAAATGCCAAAATGGCAAAACTACATTACATTAAAATTAATATTAAACACTAAATGGCAAGGAATAAAAGGTGAGTTATGACCTCTTCGATTTCAATATGTGTACAGTGGGTGCCTTTAGTTACCGGTGAACGTGGTGAACCACTCAAGGCCTATCTTCACCATCTGAAAAGGTTTCTGGGCCTTGTACAGGGTGATGGGCTGTGTGCACTGCTGCTGGACGTACACTTCCAAATGATCCTGCAGGTTACTGCCAACACCTGCGTCAAAGAAAAATACATGAAGAGGCATTAAAACCAGCCATCATACTGTAAGTCTGGTCTGTTTGTAAGCACTAAAACAGGTGATATTAACAAACAATCTAAAACTGCACCTATTGGACCACTATGCCTTCTTTGGTTTCTAAAGTCAAATAACTGTCTGAAATGAGACTTTTTAAATGCTAAAATGCAAAAAAAAAAACCGCACAACTTGTACCTGGTAAGTGCTGAATCACAGGGATGCCGAGTTGTTTTAGGTCGTCAGCATTGCCCACCCCAGACAGCATGAGAAGCTGAGGGGAGTTGATCGCTCCTCCGCTCAAAATCACTTCTTTTTCTGCAAAGACCTACAGAGAGAACAGAAAAACTAGGTGAATCTCTGAACAAGACTACAGGCCTGTGAAAAAGTATTTGCCTGTTTTTTTATTTTTTTGCACATTTGTCACACTTAAATAATTTAGATCGAAAACCACTGCTGACTCAAAACAACACAAAGGCTCAGCTCATATTTTCCAAAAGTCGTCTTGATTATCTCCAAGACTTTGGGGCAAATATTCTGTGGACTGATGAGACAAAAGTTTAACTTTTTGAAAGATGTGAGTCCTGTTACATCTGGTGTAAAACTAACACAGCATTTCATAAAAATATCATCATACCAACAGTCAAACATAGTTGTGGTAGCGTGATCCAAAATGCACAACACAAAGCAAGTCCACCCCTGAATGGCAAAAAAAAAATTAAGGTTTATGAGTGCCCTAGTCAAAGTCCGGATTTAAATCAGATTGAGATGCTATGGCCTAAACTTAAACAGGCTGTTCATGCTCATAAACCCTCCAATGCAGCAGCTTTAAAACAATTCTGCAAAGAAGAGTGGGCCAAAATTCCTCCACAACAATGAAAGACACATTGCCAGCTATCGCAAACGCTTGATTACAGTTGTTGCCGCAAAGGTTGGCACAACCACAGTCGTTAGGTCATCACCTGGGCAGCCTTGACATCTGTACCAAATGTCATGGCAAACCTTAACAAAACTTAAAAGGATTCAAGTATTCTTTGTTGTCATTCTCACATGTGACATGAAAGAACGAAACAGCGAACTCAGGTCAAGGTGCATATTGTGAGACAGATAAGAACAATAAAGTGAAATAAATAATATATACAACAAATGAGTAGATAGCAGCAGTGGTAACAATGGGAGTATTGTGTAATAGTGCAAGAA
>JAUMHL010000028.1:9014827-9025201 GCA_032362345.1 Sandelia bainsii | reverse complement strand
CGGGATCCCATCAGGGCCTGCTGCTTTGCGGGGGTTGACTTTCTGAAGAGCCGTCCTCACCTCTGCAGCTGTGACTGAAGGGGGTCTCATCCGGTGAGGGGGTGAACCTGGAGGTGGGAATGTTGTTGTGGGCCTCGAACCGTGCATAGAAGGAGTTTAGGGCATCAGGCAGTGATGGATCTGGAGGGCACTGTGCATCATTCCTGAAGTAGTCTGTGCTGCATTTTATGCCCCTCCACATGCTCCTGGGATCGTTGGAAGAGAGATGTCCCTGTATCCTCTGAGCATAGGCCAATTTAGCCCTCTTTATTCCCTCTGCTAGGCCACTCCGTGCTGCCCTGAGTGCAGTAGCATCCCCTGACTTAAATGCAGTGTCCCATGTGTGTAATAAGGAACGCACCTCTGCATTTAGCCACGGTTTCTGGTTGGGGTGTGTGGTGAAGGTTCTGGTGGTTGTAACATCCTCCACACACTTGCTAATGTAGCCCAGGACAAATGATGTATATTCCTCCAGGTTCACACTGCCATCCGTTGTTGCTGCCTCATTGAAAACCTGCCAGTCTGTGGTGTCAAAGCAGTCTTGAAGCATGGGGGTAGCTTCAGGAGGCCACACAGTGATGGTTTTCCATGTGGCTCTCTTACACTCGAAGATAGGGCAGTATGCAGGAGCCAGCATAACTGATGTGTGGTCTGAGGAGCCGAGAAGGGGGCAGGGGAAAGCTCTGTATGTCCCACGTCTGTTTGTGTACACTCTGTCTAATGTGTTGTCACCTCGAGTGGCAACGGTGACATGCTGATGGAACATAGGGAGAGTGTCCTGTAGATGTACGTGGTTGAAGTCGCCTGCAACAACATACAGAGCCTCTGGATGTTTGTTTTGCATCGCGCTAATGCTACTGTGTAGCTCCTTTAGCACAGCGTTAGCATTAGCTTGAGGGGGCACATAAACAGCAACTATGAACACGGCTGTAAATTCTCGTAGCAGGTAGTGGTCGATCGTTAGGTGTTCTACAGTTTCAGAACAATGCCTGCTGACTACGGAACAGTTTGTGCACCAACCTTCGTTCACATAAATACAGAGTCCCCCGCCTCTCGATTTCCCCGACAGCTGATCGCGGTCCGAGCGAAAGAAAAGCCGCTCATCAAGTTGGAAAACAGAATCCGGCATGTTGTTGTTCAGCCATGATTCTGTCAGGACAATAACACAGCAGTTCTGCATCTCCCGCCTGCACAGTCTTAAGCGCAAAAGGTCCATTTTGTTATCCAGGGCCCAGACATTCAAAACATTCAAAACAACCCGGCATGAAAGGAAAGGTTAGGTGATCAAAGTTGATAGAATTCATACTCTGATGACCATGAATGTCTGTGCATAATTTTTAATAAATATAATAGTATAATAGAATAGTGGAGATATTTTAGATATTTTAGTCTGGATAGAAGGGGTGAACTGAAATTGTAATAATAAAAATCAATAATATTGAAAGATAATTTTAATTTTGTGTGGTAATAAAGATTAGTCACTTAACAGTCACTATCCATAACATAATTTACTTTTTCCCCCAATCTTTTAAAATATTGGATCTAGCCATCCTACCCTTTTCTTCTGTCCTTTCTGTGTGTATTCCACTCCCACAGCACGATTTCCATCAAACAGGATCTTGGAGACCAGGCAGCGCACATCTGTCTTCAGGTTAGGTCGACCCAGGGCAGGTCTTAAGTAGGCACTGGCTGCACTCCACCTCTTACCTGGACAGATTTGGGCAATGAAATGCAGACAATATTTAAGAGTTCGGTCATAGAAGATACAGTATATAAATGATACATATCGGTCATGCATTTATAGATCCTATTAATTTCCCCGTGACCCTTACGAGGACAAGCGGTTCAGATAATGGATGGATGGATAATTAGTTGCTCATCAAACCTTTATGAATGGTCATGTCCATCCAGCCCACACCTTCCTGTTGGTATCCATTCATGTCATCAGTAAAGGGGTATCCTGCCTGCTGTCCTGCTTCAATAAAAGCTTGGTGAAGGGGATGGTTGGTCTTCCCTCTGGACACATGAAGAGGTCCACTGCCACCCCGATACCTACAGTAACATAAAAACAATCAAAAAACAATTGAATGGTCAACATTGCAAAGACAATCATCACTTTTATTATTATTTGTTTTGTTATTTATTCATTCCTTTCTCTTCTTGTCTTCTTAACTCTTATGCCTCACAGTGAGTCGACTGCACCTTCAATTTCGTTGTTCCTTTGTAAAAGTGACAATGACAATAAAGATTTATCTTATCTCTTATCTATTAGTAGTGCTACTTTTCTGGTGACAATTGTGTACATCTAGTATAATAATGAAATAAGTTGTGATGATCAGATCAAAACCATTTCTAAAGTTATTAACATGAATATCTGACACATACTGTATGTGAAAATTTGCTTACTGGGACTAGCCTGAATTTACGATTCCTGTATGCAGCTACTATAATCTCTAGAATCTGAGCTGTTAAATAAGTAATAAATAAGTTTTCAAACTGAGACTTCCCAGGGATGTAAATGTTTGGCCTTTACATTTACTGTTTTTTTTAACTAAAATGATCAAGTGGTTTGCAACTCAAAGTCATCTAGTAATCTAATAGTGCAGGATTAGCTTCCCATAGTGACATGGCATGATAGATTTCTTTTCCAGTGTATGACAAATTAAATTTATACCTTCCTTGTAAAAGAGTAATATAGATAACAATATCTGATAACTGTCCTTCACTACAACACAAACCCATCCCTTCTGACTGTAATATCTACTTCCTAGATGTAATTTTTTTTTACAGAACCACAATAGTCTTCATCATGTATCTATTTTGAACACATTTAATATCTGAGCTGTTATCTACCTTTTTCATTTCAATGTGCTTTCTAGTTTCTCACTTTCTAGTACTGAAATTAGACTGGTGATGCACTGTGTTAACCTGTGTGTTTGTGGCTCGTGAGTACAGAATCAGCATAACACTGTCACTGTGTCACTGCACATTTCTAAGCAAAAATCTTCCAATCACCCACGAGTCTGCAGGACCAAAACACTAGAATTTAGAAGAGTTAAGATTCCACTTTAAAATTGGTCTGTGCATATTACAAATATTTGGACAAATAGTTACTCCAAGAGCCTTTGGATAAAAAATATGCTCCTTATACATTCATGAGGTACCTGTTTTCACCCAGCTCATGACTTTGAGCTTTCCTGAAATAAGGCAGACAATGTTCATAATCCCAGCCCTCGGCTCCCTCTCTTTGCCAACGGTTGTAGTCTTCAGCATGTCCTCGGATGTACACCATCGCATTGAGTGAAGAAGACCCACCCCAAACACGGCCTCTTGGCCAGTACATCACTCGGTTGTCCACATTTGTCTGAGGTAAAGTGTGGTAGTACCAGTTATACCTGATGAAAAATTAAAGGAAGTACAGCATAGGAACTGATATTAATTTGTGCATTTTAAATTGTGTTCTTACATTGGGAATGAGATAAAAAATACTGACTCTATATGTTGCACCAACGTAATAAATGTGTTTTCCATTTGTTCAAATGACCCATATTTTCCTTGTTAAATTTACTGTGGCTTTAGTCTAATGTAAAATTCGATCATATTTAACTTTTTTCATTTCTAGAAACTGTAATACGTTTTCTACAATGCTGGAGAGGTGCAGTAATGAATGGCAGACACAATAACAAATGCAAGTGTCATACATTTGCCCCTTAACATTTCTAGCCCGGTGAAAGGCGAGTGAAATAATTAAAGTGCTGTACTTGTCATCACAGAGGTTGTAGGTCAGTGCAGCAGGCATGTGCATCTTCCATGAGAGTCGTAAACTGCCTAGAAACCTGTCCTTAGGTCCAGCTTCCAGTAGCATAACAGACTCATGGGCATCTTCTGTGAGACGGCTGGCAAGGACACAGCCTGCTGACCCAGCCCCAACAATGATATAACTATAAGATGGTGTTTTCTTAGTTGATGATGAAGAACTGCAATAAGCAGCTGAGGCACTAAAGCATCTGTAGTGGTTTGATGAGGAAGAGCAGAAAAAAAAAGACCAGTTGCTCTTGATTAACCTCGCTCGAGTCAAAGTCACAACTCGTTGGGCTCCAGTTTGGATTAACATGGGCAAAGTAAACATCTTGGCTCTGGGAGGGTTCTCTTCATTCACTGAAAAAAATCACATCAACACACATTTAAGGAAACAATGGAAAGGAGCTGCGACTGAAACTAGGATATGGAGTGAAACAAAATTGATGTCCAAAAATAACGCTCATTTGTGTACTGTCCTGTTAAATAAGCAAATTGTGGATTACATTGAAGAAGCTGTCTTTTCATGTTACTTGCCACACTGTGTCCTACTTTCTCTCTTAATGTCATAGTTTTATAATTCCTAGCAGTTAAATTAACAATTAGAAACGTCTGTCCTGGAGCCCTGGATATTTCTCTTGGATCACTAGGAAAGAGGTTTATGTTTAATTCATCAAGGACCAGAGCTCATATCTAACAGTCTGGTCTGTCTGGCCAAGATAGGGAGGGATTTCTACTGTATCAGGAATTTATTCAGCTCAAGTGAGACAATAACAAAAATCTAAGTGGGAAGCAGCAAATGTCTGCAAGTTTCTCATGACGTTCAACCCCATCTTTTAAAGGCTAGTTTGTAATAAATGTTTCCGACCTACAGGTTTCGTAACAGCTAGCTAGCTTATCAGTAAATTTTAACACCAACAGTCTAGAGTCTATAGGTCTGCTACCGTATTCAAGATTAGATTTGTGGACATTTCTGCTCGATAAAAACACACTTTAAATGTTTCTAAAGATGCTTTAAAAGACGTTTAGACTGCATTTAAACTATCTTTGACGACTCAGACTGATGATGAAAGCGATGTTAACAACTTCTTACGAGACTTCACCGCTAGATCAACTATTTAACAGCCCGAAGCTCGCAGTCGTCTGCACTTTTTTGCAGGTCTGCAGGACGTGGAAATCACTCAATGTTACTTCACAAACTACATTTAATTCAGAGCAAGGTGACATCAGCGTAGTTTGACACCGGGCACGGTTGAATTAAGCATCAAAAAATCTCGGAGCTTACCTTGTTTGTTACTGAGACAGTTGATCCAGAGCCAAATAAACGGTCAAAGTCTGGGGGCGGGGCTTAACTGACGTCGTTCTATAAGTTAACGGACAAAACCAGAGCGTCAGCAGTGCAGAGTTTAATCAACCTCAAGCGTTGTGACTGCATGTAGGATGTTACAACAACTACACCTACAACAACTCACTCTTCTGCTTCTAGCTACACCTCACTTTTCTGTTTTTTTTGGGGGGGGGTTTATTCTCAGGCTACCCAGGTGTCCCATCATGTGGAGAGTGACGCTGATTTTTTTCTCCTGCGTCGCGGCTCAGGTGACATCAGATGAAACTGTACGTTTCTCACTTGAGCAAGTCAAAAAGTTGTTATTGTCGTTTCGTTTAAAAGCAACAGTGATGTATTTCTGGGGTTTTCTTTGCAGAAAGTGGAGTGCAGTGAATATGATGGTAAGTTGTGATATTTTTCTTACATGAGAACATTTTGTCTCATTTATTTTATTCATGTGTGTGTATATTTTTGGTCTCTTGCTCTATTTATATTAATATAAACAATATAGTCACTTCATGGAGACGCTTCTGGACCTGTATCCTGCCTAAAATTGCATTACCCGTTTTATACCAGATGCCCAATAAACACTTCATCGGTTGCTTGTGTGTAACAATATTTAGCTGTGTAAATTATACAAATAAAAGCCAATATTATACAGTTGCTTCTTCACTTTTTGCACATTTTACTGGTTTGTAAATTTATTTGAAATGGTAAAAAAATTTGCCTTTAAATAACCCATACCCATACTGACAAAGTCAATTCATATTATACATAAGTTTGTACATTTTTTAAAATGTTCTTCCTAAATTCTTGTAGAGACTTAACAAAGTTAAGTCTTAATTAAAGCAATTAAGCTTTAATTGCTGCCAAATGGGCCTCTACCTGTTTTTCATAAATTTGCCAAAAATTCTAAGAATATATTTTCACTTTTCATTATGAGTAATCGCGAGATGATAGGTGTAAGAAATTGCTATTTGATCATTTCAAATTAATTTTGCAATGCAGATAAAGTCCAGGTGGAGGTACTAAATTGTATAGTAGCACTATTCAATACATATGACTAATTGACAATATAGATTTAGTTTTGTGAATTCAGATTTAAAATATAATTTGTGAGATCTAAACATTTCATAAACAAAACAATCCCATCTCTGTTTGTAGTTTCAGTTAACTACACAAAAATAGCAAAAGAGTAATTTAACAATTTGAATCACTATGTAAATAGTTGAACTACCAGTAAGCTACTGCACAATGTAGCTAAACTACACTACACACTAACAACTTTAATTACATGTAGTTCACTACTCCCCAATACTGTCAGTACAGGATCACCTTAACCAAACAGACACAGTCAAAGTGATAATAAATATTACAACCTGATCGAGATGTTTCATGTGTTTTTGTTAGTTGATTATTTCCTCTAATGCACCTGTCACACATTCAGGTGTGCAGAGACTTTGTTTTTTTTGTTTTTTTAGCACTGAATTTTTGCTATAAACAGGTTTTGAACACATTTTACAACTCCCGGATTCATTATCGATTGTTATCAGTGTGATTATAACACAAACTGTCACAGACATTAAACTAACATGTTGAAACTATATTTCATCAGTTTAATTAACAGAACGCACATTAAGGGCAGCAAACACCACTGTTGTGTCTTTTTCCAGAGTTCCCTACTAGAAGTGATACCTCTCCATCACTCCCGGCGGACTTGCAAGTGAAGCTGTTGATAGAGAAAGGACATTGTGTGCTGAACATCAGCTGGGCTATCAGCATTGATGGTAGAAGATAACTGCTTGATGTTGTTGACTTCAAGACAAATCAGTTTTCCTAACACTTAGAGTGGGAGACATTTGAATACAAATGGAGCAAATTTCTCTGACATTGCATGTTCAGAATTGATAATGTTTTTTTTTTTATTACAAGAAGGCAGCTTACTTACAAACATTACACCAATAATGTTTATTCAACAACACAAGAGATTAACCAGACACTTTTCATTTTTACTAACCTGTCAAACGACTTTAGTTTGGATGAGGTGACACTGGATAATCAGAAGCTAAAAATGTTTATATATAAATATTTTAGCTGCTACACACACACACACAACATATAAAACATACACTGCAGTACACCAATGACCAATAAACCTTGTAATTTTCTATCTCTCTCTGCAGCTAGTATTCAGTATCTGACAGGCACTCGGCTCATGATTGACGGTGAACCAACATACCTCTGTGAATATCACCCGAATTTGGCCGATGCAAAACTTACTGGATCAAAGCAGGTATGATGGACGGTGTCTTCACTAGAATTTAATGTACATTTTAGTGTTTTTAAATAATGTCTGCACAACATGAGTCAACCTATCAAAGGGTCTGTGAGGTTGAAAATATTTTAATGACTCTTACGACTGTCATCTTTTCACATTTAGAAATGGTTTTATTATTTAGTAAAGACAGGTTACGGCTTACCCCTCATCCAAGTTAGCAATCTTCCTTTGCCTCCATGGGGGAGTGGTCCTGCTGGCAAGAGTGTTTCTATACATTGTCCAAAACCTTGTAAGTAAAATTTTTTATTCACAGCTTTGTTAATAGTAAACAACACATACAATGTTTTTGTACATACACATACAAACTTTTTATCTGTTTTCCTAAAAACTTACATCAAAGCTACACCAAGGCCAACAACAACTACCCTGATTCCCACAGGTGAGCAATTCTACTTCCATATGCATGTTTATATGTGTATGTCATGTATAAACTTAAAACAAAGATGTCAACTCTTCTATCTTTAGAACCAGTTCCTGAAGCTGTAATTCCTGTTGAGCCCACTTCTCCATGTTAGACTCCAGGTTTACTTAAAGCAGTGTCAGTGCTTACACTAAATCATATAAATCTCATGGAGGAAAACAAGGAATGTGATTTTTGTGTGTATGTGTTTTTCTGTGCAGCCTTGAGAACAATCACTGTTGTCACTGTCATTTTTGGGGGACTGGCTGGTTTGCTGATCCTGTGTTCCTGCTACACAATCTGTAATTACTGTTTAAACATATATTTAGTGAAAGACACCAAAATGAGCAAAAATGTCCCCTTCATGCTTTGAATGTGTCTTCAGTCTTCTGAATACTGGACCAAAATATTTGAAATATTTCCAACTGTAGCTTTAACTACTGTACTGAATACCCTGTCAATTTGTATTGGAAGTATGCTTCTACTCCTAGATATGAAGAACTGAAACATACTGTTTGGGCCCACTACAACCTATCCATAAACATCTGGAAATTACACTGCTGCCTGGTATTGAACATAGCTAACCTCTCCTCTCTGATGTTTTCTTACTCCCCAGACAAAAACTATGGAGCCAACATTGTCAAATCGCTGGGTTTTAAAAGTTTACCTACATCTCATGTCCCTGTTCTCATGGTGTACTCTGCTGAGAATTCAGTCTTTCAGCAGGCCGTGGTGGCCCTGGCAGAGTTTTTGCAGTGGCACGGCGGCTGCAGCGTTGCTGTTGACATGTGGCAACAGCAGAAGATTGCAGAGCTAGGGCCAATGCGTTGGCTGGTGGAACAAGTTAAGGTTGCAGACCGAGTGCTCATTGTCTGCCCACAGGTAGCGATTGTAAGTAGAAGTAGTGATTTTAGTGATGGTTATTTTTATGTACTGTTGGTAATAAGATGTCACCTAGTCAGTGGATCTTAATATGCTTTATAGACATAAACCCTCCTCTACCAGTATCTAGGAAAAATATATTATAGGGTTTTATATAATTTACTTCAACTCAGTTGTATAATTTACTACTAAACTCAGAAAATGATGCAGTGATGATAAACAGATTCATCTAAATATGTGTAATCATGTGACAAAAGTATATTCTCTTCTCTCAGCCCTCTTCACAGCATTGCCACTCTCCTCCCAACTGTAGCTGCCCAGAACCCTCCATCCCAGCTGCAGCTCATGACCTTTTCCCCCTGATCCTCAACATGGTGGCGAGCCACGCAAAGAGCGCCACAGAGCTAGCAAAGTTCTGGGTGGTGCAGCTGGGTGAGCAGCAGGACCGAGTGCCTAGTAATCTGGCACTGGAACTGAGAGCCTGCAAGACCTTTTGTTTGATGAAGAATTTCAACAAACTATGCAGGGGCCTTCACAGTCAGAGGCAGGACAACAAGAAGATAACAGATCTGATCTTCAGACCAGGGATTTTCTACAGTGAAAAGAGTACAGTGAAGTTAAGAGAAGCTGTAGAGAAACTAATCAGACATCAGCCAAGCATTTTCAGTGAGAAGGAACTGCTGGAATCTGCTGTCATCTCTGTTTGAACATCTGTCATGAGAATTTTTACAAAAATGGGTCATAAAGGACTGCGATGGATTGGCGACCTGTCCAGGGTGTACCCCGCCTCTCGCCCGATGACAGCTGGGATAGGCTCCAGCACCCCCTGTGACCCTTACGAGGACAAGCGGTTAAGAAAATGGATGGATGGATGGGGTCATAAAGGATTGGTCAGAATTGCTTATAAGTTAATAGGTGAATCTACCATTGTGCTTACTGGTTTGTGAAATGCATATACTGTACATGTTGTTTACAGAACACCTAGATGCTTATTGATTATAGCACCACCTGCATGGACATGGCAGTGGGTCCATGTATTACTGTAGTATTTGTATCTGTCAGCATTTTATCTGCGGTTTGCAGCGGTACATACTGTCATTTATTTTGTAATAACATTAAAGTTGCACATTTTTTTCCAGTGATGAAGAAATCTGCCTCAGGCGCACTCTGATAGTTAATCATCTGTTTTCATCACCACAACACTGTAAACTGCTTAAAGGCTGGGGAAAACCAGTAAAGAAAGAAACAAAAACTGTGTCTTCTGCATTTCCTAATTATCCTTAAGTATCAACCATTAGTGGGGAAAAGGTGTTAAACTATGTTGTATCTATTAAAGGATAATCTTCACAAACAATATAGAAAACACTCGAGAGAATAAGGAGTAGGTTTTCGTCAAAATGATTGACAGCTGTCAAAATACCGGAAGTCCCGCCCCCAAATAACGGAAATCCCACCTCTAAAATACCAGAAGTACATCCCCCAAAATAACGGAAGTCCAACCCTCAAAATACTGGTAGTTACGCCCTCAAAATACCGGAAGTCCAACCCTCAAAATACTGGTAGTTACGCCCCCAAAATAACGGAAGTCCA
>JAUMHL010000028.1:8983329-9014727 GCA_032362345.1 Sandelia bainsii | reverse complement strand
AAGTAACTAAACATGTTGGTCAATTAGACCATTTTCAGTTTACTTCTTTTATGTATTATTTTACGTACAATAAAATGGCGTAAATTTCAGTTTATATTTTAAAACAAAGCAGATAATATATGTTTGACCTCGGAATTGAGCTGCCTGAAAACCATATAGTCGCAATTATCTTATATGGTTTATTTTATAATATTTGTCGAAAAGCAGTTTCATTGTTGGCCTCTTGAGTCAGAAAGGTTTCTCTGATTCTTAAACCGTTCATTTTACAGGAGAATGCTACCGGCGAATAGAACGCGCTGCTTTGGATCACGTGACTAAACACGGAAGAAGAATGCGCCGCTGTTTCATTTAAGAGAAAAGTTCTTTGTGCTGGTCGTGTTCTGGAGATCAAAACAAACTACAGAAGGCCACGACTAATTGTTTTTGACTATTTAGTAGATCAGTTTATAACGTGACAATGACTCAGGCTGAGAAAGAGCAGGACAACGGGAAGGAGAAGGAAAAGGACCGAGAGAAGGAGCAACAGCGTGGGGTGAAAAGACCCATCGCTCCTCCGGCCATCCCAGAACCTCTGCAGGAGGTGAGCTACGGAGCTCAGTGTTTTTACTGTTGTCTGATGCTCGTATTTAAATAATGTAAATTATGCAATTATACATATTTAGCTTTCACGGACACACACACCCTCTTCTCTGGACCATAGACTGTGCAGTGTGAGTTCTGGACTAACAGGCGCTTAATATCTGTTCATCATTACAAGAGGAAGTTTTAGTTTAGTAGATTATCTTTTTGGTTCAACTGTTTGTTGTCTTTTTCGTTAACCGGATGAGCAACAATGTGTCAAGGGTTCTGCACAGACTCATTACAAGTTACAGTAGTCCCATATTGATGTATTCAGAAAAACCTCCAAGTTTACATTAATATTAAATAAAAACATGAGAAGTTTTGTGAGATGCTGACAGCAAAAAATCTTTGGTTCTACTTTAGAAAATTATGTTTACTATTAATTAATTAGACAAGATATGCAACATGCATAGAGGCTCACCACTTTCCAGCGTCCAGACACCACCAGTAACAATTTCAGATTTCAGATTTCAGCCCTTAAAATCCTAATTAATCACAACTGTCTGTAGACAAGAGATAGTCTGGCTTCAGAGTGGGTCCAGAAAAATAACAAACAAAGCAAAGTTAAGTCCATCAATCTAAATGTGTCTAACTATAACTAAATCAACTATAGCTTATTCCCTAAATTCCTTACTCAAAACAGGAGAAATGGGAGTTAAACAAAACAGCTAACATCACCACTACAAAATCTCATGGTTGTTTGTATGGAGATAACCCATAAACTATTTACAACACACTGAGTGACAAATAAAGAACCCAGAGTGCTTGATGGTAAACATGTAGCAGTGAAAATGAGAGATCCTGGAGCTGGCCATAAAATCTATGGCAGCAACTAATCGGCTTGTGGAAAACCTACACAATTATTCAAACCCATCAACCAATCAAAACAGCTCACCTGTGGCCTGAGTGCTATTACCTTTGATAAAATAAAAAGTTTCCCCAGAGTTTGGCAATCACTGTTTAGCCTAGGGATGCAGAGATCCTATCGGCCCCGATATTGCCTAAGGAGCTAGATCGGGTATCGGATAATGGGGCCCATCCAAATGGGCTGATCTGTTCACTTCAATTCTATGTTTTGCGACGCGTGCTACGTCATGCACCAGCAGCACGTGCAGCATGCTGGTAACAGAGCCCTAGAGATTGATGAAAATAGTTTATACAGGTTTCAGTCCCACATTGTTCCCATATTTGTGGGAAAATGTTCACCAGTCTAGAGCAAAACCAGCAGTTCAACCCGGAATGTTGGCCTTTACAGACTAAACTTATATGACATTCACCCAGACAAAGCTCTTTAAACAGCAGCAGCCAGATCATCTTGTGACCACTATTCTAAATCCTTTGTCACTAAATGGGGAAAAATGCAGATTCCAAAACTTTGCAGAAAGCTCTCTCTGAAGAAAGGAGGCTGCTGTAGTCATGTAATGTGTTCCTACTCGTGCTTATTCTGACCATCTAAAAAAATATGTTTTTCTCTTTTACAGCAAATTCAGAGCAATTTTATAATTGTCATTCACCCTGGTTCAAGGATGCTGCGTATTGGCCGAGCAACAGACACTCTTCCAGTGACAGTACCGCATGTGATAGCTCGCAGACACAAGCAAAGTGGACAATCACGATATGAAGATGCCTGGCTGTTGAGAGAGGGTCTAAACGTATGTGACACCCACTGTACCATCTTTTAAACTACTGCACAGTTCTTATTTCTTTTCATAATTAGGACATTTTTCATTTACCCCCATTGTTTTTCATGTCATTCAACAGAAACCAGAGAGTAACGAGCAGAGGCAAAATGGGCTTAAAATGGTCGACCAGGCCATCTGGTCCAAGAAAATGTCAAATGGAGTGCGGAGGACTCCTGTCTCAGCTGAACAGGTGTGTACTGTGAAACGAGAGAGAATTTTTGCATATATACTAAAATATTTATAGACACGAGCAAAGTGGTTCCCTTGCATGCTCATGGGAAAGAAAAATACGTTGAAATGACGAAGAAAAGTTGCTTCAGTAATAGGTAAGTGGAATATTAGATGACTCAGTGCATATTGTGCTATGTGTGCTTTCATCATTTTATACTGCTGAGATTTAGATAAGAACTACAGTACTTCTTATACCAGATTTTGTGTGTGTGTGTTTAGGCCAGAGCATATAACTGTCAGATCCGTCCGGCAGTACTAGACAGCAGCTCCAGGGTGAAGTGGACCAACACAACTCACCATCCTCCTAGTCTGGTGGGAGAGGAGGTTAGTGTTTGTGCCTGTATAAGTTTATAAAGGACACACCTAAAACAATTTACCTTATTTCTCTAAATTTGTATTAATGCTTTCTTGATTGCTCTCTCTTTTCCACCACTTTTCCATCATGCAGGCTCTTTATGTGAATCTATCCGACAGTTACAACATACACTGGCCTATAGTAAGAGGTCAGCTCAATTTGCACTCCAGTCCTGGGGGATCACTGACCGCTGTCCTGGCTGACCTTGAGACGATCTGGAGTAATGTCATTCAAAAGCATCTTGACATCCCGCTCAAGGATTTAAAGGTTGGAGCAACCTCTGTACCTCTCTTTTTTCTGTGGGACAAATTTTAAAGTGCTTTTAAACTTGTTCAAACTAGAAAACAGTACATGTTTTAAAGAAAAAAATATATATAAAAGAAGACATGTTTTAATAATGACATTGTTAAATTATGTAAAAAGTTTATTCAATGTGATCAACTAAAGAAAAAAAAGGGAATGTTCCTTAAAAGCGTATTAATTAATGGGTGCAAATTCTTTAGCATTACTTAGTAGAACTGGAAGAAACATTTTCATAGGTAAATTAAAGAGTAAAGATGAATCAGCAAGACTTATACAGCATCCTCAAAAATATGCTCAAAAGTTAAAGAGGAAAAACATAAGTACTTCTCAATAAACCTTGAAAATTAGATCAACTGTTGCTGAAAACACTTCTCTTTTCACGTTAATGCTTTGTTTTTGGACCGGTTTCCAGTATTACAGATGCATCCTATTGGTCCCAGATATCTACAACAGACAGCATATCAAGGAAGTTGTCAACATGCTGCTGCTTAATATGGGTTTCTCAGGTATTACCCACATACATGTATGGCATTACACAGTACAAAGACATATAATGACTCAATCTTTTTTTATTTTGTTCAGAACTTACCCTCTGCCCTGTTTTATTTGTGTGTGTGTGTAGCAATCATTGTGCACCAGGAGTCGGTTTGTGCTACGTTTGGCAGTGGGTTAAGCAGTGCTTGTGTCGTGGATGTGGGAGACCAGAAGACCAGTGTCTGTTGTGTAGAAGATGGAGTGTCTCACAGGAATTCCAGGTCAGCCAGACAATTTATTTATCTGCAGTGTGTATTATTTCAGACCATAGATCCTATGTTTCTATGTTTGATTGTTTATTATGGATCTATTTTATACTGTAAATGAAATGTTGACTAAAAGTTGTTTTTTATAAAATAATGTTACCTTCTTATAGATTTATATTGACATCTTGTTTTTAGTGCAACATTTTGCATCTGTATAACAATTAAGGTTTTATTTGTCTGTTGGACTGTGTTTGCAGGCTGTGTTTGGCGTATGGTGGCTCAGATGTGACACGTACTTTCTTCTGGCTCCTGCAGAGGGCAGGTTTTCCCTACAGAGAATGTCAGCTGTCCAGCAGATTGGACTGTCAGCTCCTGCAGCATCTGAAAGAGACCTTCTGCCATCTAAACCAAGTGTGTGTTAGTCATGCTTTGGGGTGTTAGATAGATTTGTCCTCAAGAATGAAAAAGAAAAAGTAATTCTGATAAATTCCCAAATGTGTCTCTCTTTAACTTATTCTGAACAGGACATATCAGGACTACAGGATCATGAATTCCAGACACGTTTCCCAGAAGCCCCAGCTCTTCTCTACCAGGTTCGACTAGGAGATGAGAAATTACAGGTACATCATTCAGACAGTAATGAAAAACTAAGCTGGTCTTTGCTGCTAGAATTCACTCACTTTTTTTTTGTGTCCAGCATCCGTACTATAAAGACTTTTAATTTAAGTCTGAATTTGTCTCTTTGCTCCTCATGTTTCTTGCTCATGTGTGTCTCTGTATGCACATATTAGGCACCCATGGGTCTTTTCTATCCGACAACATTCGGCGTTGTAGGTCAGAAGATGACATCACTCCAGTACCGTTCTCAAGGTGACTCAGAGGATCCTCATGATGAACACTACCTGCTGGCCACACAGAGCAAACAGGACCAGGTAACACACTCACACAGAGAAATGCACACGTTAATACATGGTGTGAAACCTAATTTCTTACCTCTGTTTTGTCTCTAATTTTCTCCAACAGTCCTCTAAATCTGCTGCAGACCGGAAGGCTATTTCCAGACCAGGCGGAGGTTTGGATGGTGAGATGAGCAGTCAGGGAGGAACAGGAGAGCTCTCAGATCTGCCCAGGGGCTGTGGGAGTGGCAGCGGTGTAGGAGGGATACAGGGGGAGATGGATCTTGGACCTGCTCAGGGGGAGTGCCTGATGGGGGGAGGAGAGGGGGAAGAGCCCCTGTCTGCTCACCTCTCCAGGAAGACTGCCATCATGAGCCAGTTTGAGAGCAAAGCCTTGGGCCTGGACAAGGCCATCCTGCACAGCATCGACTGCTGTGGTAAGGAAAAAAAGAGGATGAGGTGAAAAGAAAAAAACAGGCACAGTGAGCAGGAAGTGATACAAAGTTAAGTGATGCAATACTCAATGGAGTATTCAAGAATTGGCTCACAAAATAGAAATAGTCAGAAATTATGTAAACAAAAAGTACTATGTAAAATATTTTTATACTATTTAATTTTTTTTACAAGTATTAAAGAATGTAGAAGATGATGATGAGATGATTTTTCACGGCAGGGTTTCAGGGCATTCTTTCTTATCCTTGTCTTTTTGTTGACAGCGTCAGATGAAACCAAACGAAAGATGTACAGCTCAATCCTGGTAGTGGGGGGAGGGCTCATGTTTCATGGTGCTCAGGAGTTTCTGCTTCACCGCATCATCAACAAGATGCCGCCCTCCTTCAGAAGACTGGTAGACAATGTGGAAGTTATCACACGACCAAAGGTAACCTGGTATATGTTGTATATAATTATAGCACAGGGCATGATGTTATTACCATATATGTCAATAGTTCTGTGTTACACACATGATATACTGTATACAGTATATTCAGGAGAGTTTACAAAATGCTGTATAGCTTTTATAGTGTATTATATTAATGTGCATGTACTCTAGGACATGGACCCGCGTCTGATATCGTGGAAAGGGGGAGCAGTGCTGGCATGTCTGGACACCACCCAGGAGATGTGGATCCACCAGAGGGAGTGGCAGCGTTTTGGTGTCAGAATGCTCCGTGAAAGAGCTGCCTTCGTCTGGTGACACCAACCTGATTTTACTTGAAACTAAGACAAGACTCCTTAAAACCACACAGTGACACCCATCTGACAACAGATATACAGTATGGTAAAACATGTACAATACAGCATATTAAGCAGTGCTGTGAAATGAAAAAGTGTTGGCTGTTTCTTGCATCAAAAACTATGGATGGGAGGTTACCTGTTAACATTCTGTAAATAATACTGCTCTTTTATATTCATTGACGTCTGGAATTGTGTAAATAAACCTGCCCCACTTAGATACACAATAGCTACATTTGACTGGACAGATGAATTATAGGCGTTTCACTAGAATACTTTTTAATCAAACATTTCTGAACAAACGTATTGTAGATTTAATAACATACAGGCTTATTGGCCATTCACTGTACTTAAGACCACAGCTGTGAGAGGTGAAGTATAAAGGTAAAGCTTCTGTCTTAGTCTAAAAAAAGCATTAAGTTTTATAAGCCACTGTCACTGTGGATTTATACACTTATTGAATTTAAACACAAGTTTGCTCTGATTATAAACCAAATCTCTCTTCATAGATCCAGTAATTCAATGGTTTTGATTCTTACATGCAGTATATCACGTAACTGTTGGAGATGGTATGGAGTAATGACAAGTGCTACATCTGCTCTGCCATTATCCACTTCATTACTGAATGCTGAAGGATATCAATTGCCATCTCTTTTTGTCAGAATTCCTTTTCTGTACATAGAGGCAAGTTGGGTTATTACCAAGTGTGGCAGTAATGGTACAAAACAAACTACATTTTAAAAGTGCAACTTTTATTCAAACAGAAGGATACAAAACACAGAAACTTATTTTTTAATTCCCAGGAGGGGTGTCCGTAACAGAGGTGTCAGGTACACACATCTCTAAGAGACCAGTCTAAAAGGAAAAAGGGAGAAAATGATATGGAGAGCTGCTGCATCAGCCATTCTAGCCCCTACGTGTAGGAATTCCCAGAAAGGCGTCAAGAAACTGCTCATGGCAGCGGCAGCTGACAAAAAGGGGCTTCAGCACTGTGACATCACCATCTTTCTTTAAGTTCTCAGCAAACAGACACTGTGCCAGGCCCCATGCCTACACAAGCAGTGTAGGCGTTTACCTAGAGAAAAGTGAGGATGAGTAATGTTCACATCAGGTCCAAATATCTTGAAAATATTTACATTCTTAAGAGCCTATAGTTTGTTTAGACTACAGCTCTAATCTCCCTTTGTGCTCCAGAAACAGAAAGTATGAGAGAATAACATGTTTAATTCAGAGAAACTATTCCTCACCTTCCTCATCCTCCTCCACCCATTGGTGGAGGGTTTGGACCTGCACCATGGGTTATTCTTCCCATTCGCCTTCTGCCACCAGGGGGACCTGGAGGACTGCAAAAGCAAGAAACATAAGAGAAAGAGGAGAGGGAAGAATGAGGCTGGAGTCTTACATGACACCTAGTTCCAAAGAAAATCCTCAGTTTGCTACACATGGCACGTAGCCCTATGTGGCCCCTCTGTCAGATGGGTTGCCTTCAGTGTTCAGGACATGTGCAAATGTAGGGCATGTCCCCAGTGTTTGTAACAACTGAGAAATGACTGGGCCCCAGAGGCTTACCCTCTGCCATCAGAGAAGCGTGACGAACTACTGTGTCCATCCCTTGTCACATCAGGGTGAAACATTGTCTTAAAACTGATAGAGAACAAAGAAGATCAGCGTTATGTGGTGATACAAACAGTTTACAAACAGTTGCATGGTGACATTTCACCAGCTACAGGATAAAATTATCAGAAGAAATCCAACATTACATCAAGTCAGAAAAAAATTGACAACACAGTTGTTACCATAATTACAAATCTTTAATCAGATCCATAAAACCCTTCTAAAGTAATTCAGATGTAGGTTACAGTTTTGAGGCATCCATTCTAATTAATGGAGTTACCTTTTTTTCCCCCCCACTCTATTTTGTCTATGTGGTTGGTTTACTTACAATAACCTGAAGAACTCCACTGCCCCCCAGAAAAGATCTACCAGAAAGGACAGACGCCATGGAGACTGGCTCCTACTGTCCAGGACCTGACCTGAGAGGGGCAAAGATATTAGACGACATGGATCAACTAATGGAAGAAACAGAAAACCTTTTAATATTGACCTTATTCATATTAACACTGAGACTGAACTGTCTAGGTACAGGAAGTCCTTCCTGCCAACAGCCATCACCCTGTATAATGACTTCATTATGACAGAGAGCTCTGTTCCAACAGTCTAACTGTCTTGTTATGTTCCATCTATTTCCAATTACTTCACATCTGATCCTCAATTCCTGCAATTTATGTACAAGCTGTTCTTGTTTCTGTTCAGATGTGTATTTTTTCCGGTATCAATCTTTGTTTTTCCTGTGCTAATCTTTATTACCTTGTATCTTTTTCTATTTTTCTATACTGTTCTGTAATATTACATGAATACACAGACTGACGGCCCGTCAGCCTGTGTATTGAATCCAGTGTACTGGACCACACTATTATAAGATATTAAAAGATATAGGCTCGATTAACTCAGCAGTTCTTCCCGCTACGCAGATGCAGTCAGGCTAAGCGAGCTAACAAGCTAACTAGCTGGTTTAGTCAAACCGTCTGACATCATCGCACATTCCCATTCCTGTTAAAGCGACGTGTTTTAACTCAAAATGTTTGATACACAAAAAAAATATATTTACAATAAAGCTACATATTCGTTGTGTAGATACGATACAAGAGAGCCCACTCACCGTTGGACACGTACACCATCTTTCTGAAACCAACACAGCTTTCACAGCTGTGTTTACAACCGTCGATACACTTCCGGGTTTCTCCTGTTGCGTCATTGTTGATCGCGCATGTGCAGCCGTTTAAAAAAAAAGAAGCTCATATTATATTGTAATAAAACAAAATCATTGACTCACGTTTATGACATTACTTTTAATGCACATGATCCTCATTAAATATTAGTAGGGCAGTTTATTAGCTAAAACCAAACCAGAGCAGAAACACACAAACCCAACACTCAAAAGTTCAAGTACGTTACTTGCCTTTAAAAGTAGAAGTACCAGTTCAAATTTTTTACTTAAGTTAAAGTGGTAAGTGCAGCCTCAAAAAATTAGTTAAGGTACAAAAGTATAAGTTCTCCACCACGAAGTCGATTGATCTACAAATCTGCATCTGCAAAGTAACTACTAATACTGTCAAATAAATGTAGAGGAGTAAAAAGTATAATACTATCCTTTGAATTTTAGTGGGGTATAAATAACACAAAATTGAAATATTCAAGTAAGGCAGAAGTTCCTCAAAACTGTACCAAAGTACTGCACATGAGTAAAAGTAGTTACTTACAACTGCTGGCTAACACTAATGATGTCTAATACAAAACTAACCCTGCAATAAATCCATCTTTCATGAAGATTTTTTTTTTGTCATTCATTTAGGTAGTGATGTGTATGTGCCTACAGTATATACACATAAAGAAAACTGAACAAATATATTTAACTCTTTTATTGTGGAATTCCTGTTATGTGAGCAGAAAATAATCCATCCATCCATTATTCTAACAGTATGTCCTCTCAAGAGTTGTGGAAGTGCAGGAGCCTATCCCAGCTGTCCCTGGGTGAGAGGTAGGTTATACACTGGACAGGTCGCCAGTCCATCACAGGGCTGACACAGAAAACCATACACATCTGCATTCACACCTATGGGCAATTTAGAGCCACCAATAACCTAACTGCATGTTTATGGATGGTGGGAGGAAGCTAGAGTATCCAGAGTGAACCCACCCAGACACAGGCAGAACAATGTAAACAGGCAACAATGCAAACCACTACACCCCTGTGCCACCCCAATAGAAAAGCTTGCTCAAAAATGTAGGTGTTCATTCAACTTCATGGTATTTTGGGAAGCTCTTTTCCTGTTGACTAATGTTCTGTAAAGCTCTGTCTACATGCACTGATTTCACATTTGCATGAAACTTGCAAGGAATGGTTATTATTAATTATATATATACTACAATTTGATGTTATAAAATCTGCTTTCTTTCACAAACATGGTCATTTCTGTGTGTGTCCAAACTTTTGACTGGTAGTGTATATATATATGCTTAAGGATAGTATTTTAATATGCAGTACAAACATGTGCTATCTGATGCTTTGCGTGGCTCTCCCTCCATGCCACAGATGCAGATTGTACAAATGTGAAATGTAATGAAGATATAGCTAACATAGCTTGGTAGGAATGTCTTGATTTCAACATCAACATATTATAAGGGGATGGCATCATAAATATACATTTAAACATTTGCAACAAACAGTAAATAGTGCCTGTGGTTGTGCCACACATTTCACTGCATTAATGTTTTTTTTAAAGCTGTCTAACATCTTGTGAAACATACTCATTCAAAGAGTAAGAAAAAGTTTTTTTTTTTTATATATATATGCTATATTTCAAAACTTTTACAGAACTGTAGCTGCTGCTTGGCTTCACACCTTTACACAAGAGATGTTTCTAAAGCATACAAAAAAACAACAACTTTCCAGTACAACTCAGTCAGATATGAAAAAAGCAGTATCATCTCAGCCTAGCAATAGTTCATTATATGCACTGAACGCGCATAACATAAGCTAGTTACACTGTTCATATTCTGTTACAACAGTATGAATAACTGCAACTATTTAGACGAAACTCAATACTGTTCTTGCAAAAACTGAAATAGTAATGATCCATGGGCACATTTAACAGTAATTAAATCTGCAGTTCCCTTAACATGACCAATCTGGATGTATTAGAAAGTCTAAATAACACATTGAACTGCGTTACTCCTTTTCACTAGTCTGAGATTCACGCCCTGTGCTCATGTCACCACACTGTTCAGAGTTTCCACCTTTTTCAACGTCCTGGGATTCTTTGCTCTCTCCACCAGGCTTTTGTGTGCTGTTGAACTCTTCAACATTGACCTGAGGTTCAGCTATTTTGTCTCCCACAGATTTTTGTGTACCACACTCTGTGTCAGGCTCTGGGTTAGTGTTCTTTTCATCTGTCTTTTGTGTGTCAGTCTCTGTCTCTGGTTTCCAATTGGCTGCTTCTCTAAAAATACCAGCTTTATGAAGCTCGCGCCGTATCGTTTTTACTGAGACAGTGTGGCAGAGGTGTCTATTCAACTCTGATGTTATTTTTGAAGCCGTATACTCAGGATGTTCATCAACTATACTGAGAAGTATCTGTCTGTCCTTTTCAGTAAGCTTTGACTTGCGCCCGCTGTTCTTCTTTGCTGACGCTGTTCGTCCATGTTTGATGTACACAGTCATAACTCTGGAAACAGTTCCCCTGGCCACATTAAAAAGCTGTGCAGTTTTTGTGACAGATGCACCAGATAGTCGTGCAGCAACTATCTGACATCTTTCAAACTCTGTTAAGTCACTCATAATGTTATGAACACGCTGAGAGGTCCTGACAGTCTCTTTTGAAGCCGACAGACAATCCCAACCAGTAGGAAGTATTTAGATCTGAAATTGCTACTTAGGTGATCATAAGTCCTCTGTCATATAGTGTTTCCATTATTTTGAACACAGAAGCACAGGGAGATCCATGGGTAGGAAAACTGTTCAGGTGCCCTGCGTCCTCGTTGGTCTATAAAAGGGATAATAAGATACATATTTATTTAATACACTAACATTTATGCTAAGGGAGATGTTCTGTGGTAAATCCATTAATATGAAATGACTATTAATTATTTTCACACGCTCATTTAAAGACTACAGGTGATTTACAAAATACACGAAACAATTACCCAGCAGCGGCTAAAACACATTTGGAGAAATTTATTATCGTTAATTTGATTTTGTTGACAGTCAAGTGTGTTTAGCTCGACGCTAGCTTAGCCAGGTAGCAAGTTACTAGTTTAGCTAACAAGCAACAACAGTACACTGCTTTGTGAATTTTAATGCTATTTAAAAGCAAACGACACACATGTTTTCGTTCTGATTGCAATGTGCCGTACTTACAACTAAGGTTGCACAAGCAGCCGACCTTTCCACCACTACTGCATCACCTAACGCTGGCTAACGTTGTTTGTTTTCACAAAATAAACGCCCACATCCGGTACGTTTTTCAGAATAAAAGCGCCCTGACTACCACTGCTGTTCTGTGTTTTCCCCTAAGATAACACCTTCTAGGACACAGATACAAACTCTAATATATATTATAAACATATAAGTATTAATCAACGAGCAACTTTTGATTGACAGGTTGTGGAAAGCCCTCCTTCAGCCTGACATCTAGAGACCTCTCCAATGGACTATCACATACCGTCTGAAAAGGGCTGCAGAGTACTTAAACCAAAATCAATTTTCGAATAACGTATTAACACAACTGCACACTTACTATAATAACCTGATTATAAATTTTACCTGTTGATCTGTGTAATGAGTATGGTAGAGTAGATTAAAACACCCCCCTTCAAAACCTTTACATATCTTTAACTGACAGGTTTTCCCTCTCCTTTTATTCCCAACTTAAATTGTCACATTATACAGAAACATACACTAGTGTATTATTACTGATTGACTGCATGGATCTTAATAGTATACAACTGTCATCTGAAAACACTATTTAATTCTAGCACTTGTGAAACACATTGTGAAATAGCAACATGTGGTACTAGCATTTCTCTTTATTCACACTGTTTTATTTCATATATGGATAAAATAATGCATTTTATTTTTTGTTGGTTTTATTGTATATACCTGCTATAATCCTGGAGCTTTACTGCACATAAACATTTGATAGCTGCACAAGCGCACACAGGTTTAAATTTAACTAAAACTAACAGAGCTTGTAATACATATCCAAGTTTAGTAAAAGATAGAATAGGCTCATATTCTAATCTTTCAAAAAAAACTTGATGAGCAAACTGAAAGAAATTACAAAATTGTCAAATAAAGGCATACTGTGGCTTTATGTACACATTAACCAGTTGAAACGGGATCAAAAGTCTGAAATACAACACATCAGACCAAGTTACTCCTTTTCTGTGGTCTGGGATTCGGGTGTTTTGGTCTCTTCAGCAGAGTTTTGTGTGTCGACCTCAGGGTCAGATACCAGTTTCCCACTGGTATCTTCTTCATTAGCTCCAGCTTTTGTCTGTCTTGTTGTTTCTGTCTGCAGCTTGTTCCTCCTGCTCCTCTTTGTAGGTGCAGTGTGTCCATGTTTGTTATAAGTACTCATGACTTTGAGGACAGTTCGACTCGATACGTCATATAACTGGGCCGTCTTTCTGACAGACAGCCCTGCAAGTTGGGCACCAACTATTTGGCCCCTGTGAAAGTCTGTTAACTCACTCATTCTGGAGGTGCTGAGATCTCTTCTGCAGATGACAGACGATTTCAAATGTCCACCAAGCAAATAGCTGTGCAGCTGCTTGTGTAGCTGTGATCCAGTTTGTTTTTTTTTGTCCACTGCAGTGATCGATGTATGCTGTCCTTGTTGCTCTGTATGGAAAAATGAGAGCACCAGATATTAATATTACCAACATTATACTTCTTTGAAACAAAAACTGTATGCTATCACTGGTCATCTATTAAAACTGCAACGTTATCAGGACTCACACAACCTTTAGTAACATTTCCCAGGCTACCATACTCAGCAGAAAATAAGAATAAGAGAATAACAGAAGCTCATTAGCTGTAGCTCGACTGTGCTGACAATCAAAGATGTTCAATCACCTCGATGCTGTAACGTGATTTAAGCTAGCCAGGCTGCAAGACACGGGATTATCTTCCATCAAGAACATACATACTGAGAGTAAAGTTATATGTGTTTTAATGCTATTTAAAGACAAATGAAACACACACGTTTGTGCGCTGACTGTAAGGTACTATACTTACAACTAATGCTACACAGAATTTTAAGACTGTCCATCACTCCTGAGTCGTCGAACTGTTTTCTTCTTCTTCTCTCTATTTATTCCCGCAGTGCAAACCAATGAAGAAGCTGCACACTGCCATCTGCTGTATTGGAGGGTGCAGGCTCGTCAGATGAATTCCTGCTGTTCCATTTTAAAGAAAAGTCATATTTCTTAATCCTGTCTTCATAATATAACACATTAACTCCTTACAGAGTGCGCTGGGTCTTGATTTTACCTGCCTCTTGTCAGTCACTCCCTCTCCGAATTATATTTACATCTCTACAACATCTTTTAGAGTGTGCATCATAAAAAGATGAAAGACCGTGTTCCCTATGTAATACAGTATAGTTAAATATACCTGCCAATCCTTAAATATGAAAATATGAACTCTTCTTTTCAACTAATATATTACACTGACTTAGCCCATATTAACTGGTTTCTCCTTTAGTGTCTGTATTCTATTCTTTCTGACATGCAGTAGTTGTGGTTAATCTTATTAGAGACCTTGTATCTTCCCTACTGCTATTTTATCACTTCATTATCATGTTCAATTCAATTTATCTGCTTGTGCATTTCCTTTATTGCCGAGACAAGCAGGGACCCAAGAAAACTGTACCTACAGCCTAAACCAATCCTTTGTAATGTTATCTTTTTAAAAGTATTATTTGTATTTATACCCCTCTGAAAAAAATTTGTATGGATGACAAACCCCAGATGGCTGCAACTGAAACTGAAAAATGTTTACTTCCTTTAATGCTTCAGCACAGGAAATCTTGTATCTTTACCTCTCCCCTGCTTTTGTAGAAAACTCTTGACAAACAGCACGTTTTTGCATGTTTTTCGTTATAACACTTAACATTTCCTCTACGTTTTTCATAGGAATGATCAGCTTGTACATCTTTCTTTTCGTTTCCTTTGCACTGACCTGATATATGACCCCTGTTGACCCCTATGGTGACACTTGAAACATGTAATTAATATTGGAATATAACTAACTATAACTAAAAACTTGCAGCAGAACTTCTCAAATATATAAATAAATGTTCTCTGAGATTTAGCAATTCACTCAGTCACTCTTTTCTTTTTAAGCACTGACATATTGTCTTCTATGTATATAAACGGTGACAGTCTATATAAATAGACTATAATTTAAAAAAAAGTCTATAATTATTTTTGGTACATACTCCTGGATTACTGGATTTGTCACATTTGTTGTTTTTTTTATTGACTTACTGCAGTAGTGTATATACTTATCCCAAATCATAATGATAATTGATGATACTGGTGCAGCCCACCTGCCGCTCCTCTCTCGTCTCTCAGGAATGTTGTTTCCACATCTGTGCCACCAGAGGGCAGCACAGACAGTAGAACCATGCTGTCTAATGATAATGTTTGCAGGGTGTCTGGTTACTCTACCCTCCTATTAACAAACTAACAGTGATGGTATAAGAGTCCTTGTTTTATTAAGGTCCCTTCACAACCCCTTTAGGTTCCCTGACCTCCCTCTGAGAAAGACTAATGAATTAAAAAGACAACTCAATAACACTGAAGGCTGTGCATCTTTGAAACAGCTTGCGCCACGCTGGTGTTCCTCTGCTGCTGCTCCTGATGGCCATGACCCCAGAATAAAGGTTAAAGGTCAAAAGTTTAGACAAAACAGAGCTGTTCTTCTGAGGAGTGACCCAGGTAGAGGGGTCAAAGTTCATACACAACAGTCAGGGGAACAGATTCCACATCAGGAGGAGAGATATAGTATAGAGCATTAAGCTGAGAGTATTAATTTTTTTTTTTTCATTTTTAAAAAGTGCATTTGTATGTATTTGTTATATT
This sequence comes from Sandelia bainsii, assembly GCA_032362345.1. NCBI lineage: Eukaryota > Metazoa > Chordata > Actinopteri > Anabantiformes > Anabantidae > Sandelia > Sandelia bainsii. Next base: position 8,998,958 of record JAUMHL010000028.1, on the reverse strand, counting down.
GTTCAACTGACACTAAATCACACATGGCCAAATTAATTTGAGGGCTGCAGCTGGATAAATAACTTTTTTTTCCCCCCATCCGTTATGTTCTATTACTATTCTATTCTCCAAGGTCATAACTTCTTCTCCCCTCTACAGTTCTTTCCAGGTTTTCTTTCTCAATCCTTACCCCGTCATCTTTTATTCCAGATAATCAAGAATTTACTTTTCAGACACACCCGTAAACAGATACATGTACAAATAATGGTTTGCAGCCAGTGTGCAGATGTCAGCTTAATATTGAACTATGCCAGTAGAGGGGAAACATTCAACACTTGCAGACTGTTGGAATGTGCTCTGTGGATTTTTCTGTTTCCATCACTTAGTTTCTATCTTTTATATTAGGTCAGATATCATTCACAAACTCTAGTGCTTTGTTTTACAGTAGTCTGGTGTTTTGTGGCTTCAAAATTATAGAAAAAATACACTTATTTAGTGGGTTTGGTTGCTATTGATTCTGCCAATTATAAGAACATTTAGCAGTGAGATTATTACAGAAATCTGAGTTTTACCGTCACGATACATCATGAGGGACACACACACACACACACACACACACACACGCAAACACACACACACGCAAACACACACACACACACGCAAACACACACACACGCACACACACGCAAACATACACACACGCACACGCAAACACACACACACACACACACGCACACACACACTATTTGTCTTATACACATCACCAAACACCAAAATTCTTTCTTATCTGCTCAAATGTACTGTGATAGTCACGCACACAACTTTCTGGAAATGATTACAGAAGATTAGTCTTGCACAAGAAGTGGAAGAGGAGAGGAGACAAAATGCAAATGTGGCTCAGTCTGTTGACCCCGCTGCACCACTGATCTCAAATATTTGTGTTATTATATGTAATGTGTGCAGGTTTATGGCTGAGAGGCTTGTTTGTGGTGCATGTGTCTTTGTGTGATTAAGTTTTGAATCGTGGTGAAGTGAGTGTTTCACAGAGGTCAGAGTCATCAGTGTGGAGGGATGACGGATTGTTTTTCTGAGCAGCTTAAATGCCACATTTTAGTTTCCTTTCAAACGTCTTACTAAAAGGATGCCTACAATGTTTAGATGATTGAACAGAACACTGGAGAAAGGTTCACTAACTCAGAAATACAGAAAAAACACTAAATAAATGTAAACTAAATACAAGTATTTAGTAAAATAATACTAGTGTTCGCTTAAGTATTACTGTAAATCAAAGTATGCACATGAAACAGTAAAATAAAAGCTGCCATTTCAAATTAAATGAACATCATGTTTGTGACGTCAGTGGAAGTTGAAGCACTAGTGAGTCATGGATTTCATTAAAGCTCTTACAAAGCTGAGCCGTGTACAATGAAGCTCTTATCTGTTCAATGAAAAGTGAGCAACAAAGTGGTAACATAAAACTGAATGACTGTGACCTGCTCAGAGGTTTCCATGAGTTATTTTGCGAGTTCTCTGTTGTTGTAGACCCACATTTTTTCCTCAAACTGTTAAATACATTTCTCAGAATGAGTCTTGATAAGCCACAGAAAACAGGTGTAAAGAATGTTTTTCATTATGTGTTTTATGAAGAGGTTTACCCTCAGATTAATAATTGGGTGTTAATCAACTGAATTAATGGTGAAGAGATTTTCTAACCTTTATTTCACATTTGTCATTGTCACAAGGCTACCTAAATATTGTTTCCCGAGCAAATGTGAAAGTGCATGTGTGTGTTTGTGTAGCATGACAGCCTATAATTTGTCTGCTTTATTAACGGGAAACACCAGAATATCTGCAGCCACATTCATCTCTTTGTAATACACATCACACACATACACAATCATGTTTCCATCACTTCAGAAGATATTATATCAACTTACATTAATTTCCTGGAGACTTACCCTAACCCTGACCATAATCACTACTTTCCTACCCCTTTCCCCTCAACTAAACCCCACCCTATCCTAACCTAAAACCAGGCCTTCACCCTAAAATTTAATGATTTATGGTTGCGCTTTGTGTCCCCGGTAGGAAGGCACGTCCACACAATGTGCCTGTGCAAACAGATTTATGTCCCCACAACATACTTAACATGCACACACACACTGACATTGGTCTTACTGTAGATGTGAGGACACTCACATGCCTTTCCTAGACACTTACCCCAGTCACCCAACCCCAACGCTTAACTTTATGCGAACCTAATCCTAGTTCTAACCTGGACCTTATAACCAGGTCTTAACCTTTAAACAGCTCTTTGAATTTGTGAGGACCAAAATTTTCACAAAGACACACACACAAAGACACAAACTAACAGACCCCTGTGGCTAATGTTCCCCCACTCAGATTGTGTTTTCACAAGTCTGTAATGGATGAGTCCATTAGTGTTAAGTAGTGAGGTTGGCTATTTTTCACACCCTCACGTCTCTAGAAGTGGACCGGGCCTCCTACAATAAGAGGAGCTTTCAACACAGTCATCACTTTACAAGATGAAATATATGGAATCAAGTTCACACACTCTGCTAAGTCCATGCTGTCTCATTCTTTCAACTATAACACAACAGTTTGACATTTTAATTTACATGTGACTAAATAAAACAAATGAAAAATGAATAAATACTGTATATTGTGGGCTATTGGAATCCACTTTAATAAACAGACAAATACAAGTCAGATTTGAGAGTATGAGATGTTAAAATGCACTGCTCTGTAGGAATATAAGTGGAAATAGTTTTCCAGCACAGACACATGACATTTCCTTCAACATCTGAGTGTTAAGTAAGGCGCTGACAGTGACATAGTAATAGAAAAAGTTTATATTGTTTGTCTGAGAGTGTGCAGGTGTTAGTGCTGGGAAATCTACCTGTAACCTAATCATGTGTTGAGAAGAAACACACATATGAGTATGAGCATGGGTAAGTGAGAGTTGGTATATTTTAGAGGGGTTTATGAGTGTAATTATGGACTGATGAGTTTATTCCGTTATGTTGTTTAGGCCTGTTAGAGTCATGTGAGGTTTAGGATCGAGGAAAAAAAGAGAAGGGGAATGGAAGATAAAGCACAAACCAAGTGATGGTGGATGAGGAACACGAAGGAATGCTTGTAAGTTGTTTATTCTTATTTTGTTCCGTCCTTCTTTCTTTCATCCTTCTTATTTCCTTTTTCTTCCTGCAGCAGCAAAGCAGATATTAGATACTAGACTGAGCTTGGCTGGTTCTCTGTGTATCTAGACTTAATCTGTGACTCCAGCTAACAACAAAATGCAGGGAAATAGCCTGGATTGACAGTTCTGTATGTATTTGTACATATGGGTGGATAATGATAGCCTTTAGAAACAAGTGGACAAATTACTAAATAAGATATTAGGAGATTAGGGTGAGGAAAGACAGAAACAGATTGTTTCTCTTATCAGTGCTTGTCAAGGAGAAATAAAAAAGAAAGAGAAATTGATTTTTATCTCTTTTGTATGCATGTTAACACAAAAAGTATTTTTATGCAGTTATTGAACATGAAAAGCTCTACATGTTTTTTTTAGAGTCAATGTTCATATTGAACATGGAGTAAAAGCAACAACTCTGGGGGCACAGGTAAATGGGCAAAGTTCAAAGCAGAGTCCAAAACAGAGCATCACTGGCTGGTATAAAGTTAAAGGAGAAGTGAGTAGTCAGCAGGGAACAGGTGTGGTGGTGACTGTGAGTAATTAGTCAAATTAAGTCCAGGTTTGTGAATGAGCCAGGAAAAGGAAAGACGAAGGGGAAATCTGGTGACAGGTAGCAAAGAAGCAGACTGGGCAGGATAATCAGAGAGGGCTGAACTGTGACAAACATGAGTTGGGACCTGTTCACTTTTTTCATCAGTAAAACCACCATCATTTTCACCATGACGTCCCAAAGCTGAAGTTAGAGAGGGTGATTGTTTTCTTGAGTGAAAGTCACAGTAATACAGGATCTATGAATTGCAAGTTATATTCAAATAATAAGTGTAATCTGGTACCAATATAAGGTAAACTAGAGATGTGTTGGCACACTTTCAATTGTTTTTAAATGTATCAATAAACAAACTATTCATCATAATACATTTTACAACCATTCACGAAAGAGTAAAAAAAACAACTCACTTTTGGATGATTAAAATGGAAATTAATCTGGAAGTCAATAATTAACTCAGAACAACTATTTGAACAAAAATAACATAAGTCTCTGAACTTTGTCTCTGGCTTTTTAAAGAAGATTAAATATTATGACTTATTATTATATAAAGAAATTATTAGTTAAAAGTTTCCTGTAAAATAAAGTGTGAACCTGAAAAAATATGGTTTTTGTTCAGTTCATCCATCAGGTCAGTCAACATCATAAAACAGGCAAATACAGGAAATTGCACATAAATTTTTGAAAATGAGTAGCTGTGAATTTCTGGATTATACTCCAGGAGCTCATAATTATGACCATCTCTCTCTTTGGTATGCATCCTCACTGAGTGTCTGGTAGAGAAATGTCATGATGGAATTTGGAGAAGGCAAAGAGTAAAGGTGAGAAGAAGGTGAAGAGCAATGGTCTGAACAAACTGAAGTGAAAGAAGAAGAGAAGGCACAGACGACTGTACGCATCTGACCTCTGAAGGAGCACTAAACTCCTTTTTGCCACTGGAGGGGTGTAAGGTCAGAGTTAGGACTTTAGGGAAATGATCACCCACTGTGTCCTCATGAATCATTATGGCAACCTGTAGCTAAGTGTATGTGTGTGTGTGTGTGTGTGTGTAGTATTCCCAAATGTGCTTATTAGTGTTTTTGCTTATGACTGTATGTGTGTGTGTGTCCAGTTTCTGACTGATGAATGAGAAGCACTTTCCTTTATGGGTTAGAGGTTAAATTCTTCCACTGGAAACACTTAGACACCCAAACCTCTTTTAGACACTTGGGAACACCCCCCACCCCCCGCACACACACATACACAAAAGGAAAAGGTTGAACAGAACAGTCTAGTAGCGCACTCCCAAGCTGAAAATGTCTTGGCCGTGAGTGTCCATTCACAAGAGCAACTGTCAGGAGACATGGGCTGAATATTAAAGGTATACTGTTTCAATTATGTGATCAGGATAATAAAGAAGCAGGAAGTTCTGTTGGAAAATGAGAAAGGTGGAAACGTGTATCATGTTAGACACAATGAATAATTCACCAGTGTTGGTTGGTTATATCACAGCATCACTTACGTTTGACGTGCACTGCAACCTAAGATACCAGGCAGCTACTACAGCTAAAAAGCATAATTACAGACATTTTACTGGTCAAAGCTCAGTCTTCCACAGCTCAGGAGACAAATTTGTGATTCTCATTTTAGTCTAATTTTAGTTATTATTTTGTCTGATATGTGTTTCTCCTAAAATACATTAGGAGAAATAGGTGAGACATGAGTCATCCTTGAAACGACCATTCTAACCAGTTCGCCCTTCAGTTTATTTCCTTCAAGGTCTTCCTGATATATTGTGTTCACAAGAATCGGACGTAGGTAGAGACAACCCAAATACATACAATGCCTCCAGCCACAGCACAGATGCATAAAAATCATGTATGGACAGTGGCACTTTTTATTTACTTCTTCAGATATAATATATCTGCTTCTATTTGTACTTAATCTCTAAAATATTGTTAATTTATTTACAGCATGTCATTTTGTCCTTAATTTTAGTTAGTTAGTTTAGTGATTATGACTGCTTATCAAACTGTGCACACAGACTGCATGATGCTGAAAAATGAATCATACGCATAAGTGCTGTGAAGTGCTTCAACATACACATAAATGAAGACATAGTGGCTCCTTTAGCAGACTTATGTTGGGGTTACAACTGGCTCTTAAGGTTAAAGTCTAAGGTTAGTCAAGCTATTTTGGTGACTCGGGTTAGGGAGCTTTTGACTTAATATGGACAACAAAAGTTCCCTGAAAGGACACTAGTGATTGTGTGTGTGTGTGTGTGTGTGTGTGTGTGTGTGTGTCCAGTTTCCAGTTCACTACTGAATAACTTTCTCCGCTCTAACAGTATATGACTACTGAAGGATGCAACTGAGACAGGTCTCACCTGAGTCCCTTGTCTCTCTCTTTCACTTCACACTCTCTGTCTATACTTATATATACATATACACTTCTATACTATAATCTATAACCAAAATATCACAAAGCCAAGATCACTTCTATTTTTTGCTTTCCCTGCCACCAAGTTAAGCATTAAGATACATTCCATTACTAGTTTATTAGGTACAACAAACTAAAACTAATCCTTTCTAATACAACCATCCTCTTTCATGAAGGTCATATTGTTCAGTTTTCGGGGAGTTGTTTTCCACAGGTGAATTACAGCTCATTCTTCACTTTGCATGCACGATAACATCGGATTTAAATGTTTTTGTGCCCAAATGTGGAAAATATGTGGAAGGGAGTTAATTTAGGCGATATTTGATGCATCACTGTGTCCCAGAGGTGCTTACAGGGGTCAGGTTGATGTTTCCATGCAAAGTCTGTGAGTCTCTGTGGAATGTCAGGGTGATGTACCATCATCTGATTCCCTAATCCCACAGTGAAGGGCTTCTTTGTTATCTGAATATTCATATCATCCCCATCAGTTTGCCAGCACACACACACACACACACACACACACACACACCATACCAGTACTCACCTAGGAGAAGGTAACAGCAGCCTATCACTCAGATGGCTGCAAGGTCATCTTTCACTGCTGGAGATGGGGGAGAAAGAGAGGTTGATGAGGGTGAAGGGGTGTTGCTAACTGGTGATGAAAGAGAGACAAGACAGGGATTATTACCAAGCATGAAAGAAAAACAGTAAGATAAATGGCATAAGAGAAAAAGTAGAAAGGCATGACAGAGAGGCATATAGAGGGATGGGGAGAGTGATGGATGTGTGCACAGATATCGTATAATTACACTTCCTGCTGAATTAAACTTATCTTGTCAGTCACCAACAGTCTTGACTGGCCTGTGAACTCATTCTGCCTGCTCACCTGTCTGTCTCACACACTGCTTTTAAAACCTTTTTAAACCTCTACCTCTCTACAGCACCTTGCATGTTATCTTCCACTAAACAACTTGCCATTCAAACAGTCTCATACAAAACATAAAAAAAGTCATTTCAAACCTCAGTGTTTAAAAGTGATTGTTCCACTCGAGAAACACTAGTTTCAGTTGAATATAATACAGTGAAGATAATGTGTGTCACTGCAGACGTCTCCATATTATAAAAAATACCATAACCTTTTCCTTTTTACATATGTAAACACAATTTCTAGGATACAATGCTCCCAAAGACCCAACAGTAACTTTTCATGACATTTGTGCAGATTTATCTCTTTGTGTCTGTGCATATATAGTTGTTGGCTACATATTGTTGAACAAGTCTAATTCCTCAGGTTTTTTCAGCCCAGAGTTTAGTCTAGCATTTAACTATCTTGGGAAATAATTTAGATTTATCATATTGCAATAATTGTTCATAAGTATAAATGGACATGTGAGAGAATACATTTTTCTGGCTGTCCTGTTGTATAATGTTTTAACAAAACAATGACAAGCAATTAGTGAACAACAAGATGGACTCTTTAAATAAAAACATACTTTCCTATTGGAAGCATGAAGGAGCTCATGAGAAACTGATCTTCTGAGATGCAGTTATACACTAAGGTTGAGATGGTTGAACAGGCACTGACTGAAAAGCAGAAACAAATTCAGGCTCAGGATGAGAGACAGCTGTCAACAGTGTCCATTGTTATCTGACTGACCGACTAGCTGACAGTCAGCATTTGGCACTAGTGGGGCAAAAATCAACAATGATCATCACCAATTTAAAAGTTTTACATTGATAAGATTTTATCTAACATGTACAAGAAAACCATAGTGCTGTCTGTGTACTTACTAAAAACATTGCTGATCACTTACCAGATTCTCACACGCATCTGTTGACTTTCTTCCCCAAACTGAGCACATGTGAGTTTTACTTAAATGTTTAGACACCTGCAGAACCAACCACCTGGACAGTTTCAGAGCCAAGATGCTGACAGCTCTAAGCTTAGTGAGTCAAACCCCAAGCTGTGCTGTGAAATATGGGTGTGTGTGATGTTTTACTGCTCATGTCTTGACTCTGAGGTGAGAGGAGGTTTTGAAGGATTAAGAATGATGAATGACCAGGATTAAAGAGGGAAGATTCAACTTCAGTCAGACTTACTTCTGTCTGAACTGCTTGGGATAGATGGATCACAATGAGGTGCAGCTCACACTCACTAGAAAGGGAGAGATAAAAGAGAAAGTTTTTTTTTCACTGATGTCTATGTGCAGGTTTCTGGAAATCATACAGAAACAATTCCACATATTCAGGAGTGGATTTTGTTTGTTCATAAAATTTCAGAATTGTGTTGGGAAAGAGCTGGGATTTAAAATATTATTTTAAATAAGGAAAGTGAAATTTTCAAGCAAAATTTCTTCCAGTGTGAGGAAGTGCAATCTATTATCTGTTGATCTGTTATCAATATAGTACAGTCTAGTCTAGTCAAGTTAAACCGAACCACCTGAAACTGTTGTCAGCAGCCGACCATTGTATTGTCAGTTGAGTAGCAAGTTAACATTAGCATGCATAAAGCTGTAAACGTGCTGATGCTCTCTGCTACTAGGGAAGTGGTGCATAAGTGATTTGTGGGTTTCAGGTTGGAAAATAAGTTTTTCTTAGATTTCATAGTTGTGTTTTGTGTCAAGTCATTGTTACTTCATAGATCATAGTAGAGTCAGTTATTAAGGAAGAGAAAAGGTAAAATAAATCCTACAATGGGCAAAATATTTTGGGAGGTTAAGTAATAGTCGAGGTCAACATCACAAATGGCTCAATACATCACATTTGTTATTGTACCTTTTTTAACGATTAAGGATCAGGGTGAGTAAACAACTATACTTCATAAAACTCAACTCATTTCAATGCTGTATGATCATATTCAAACTCATATAAACCATGCCATTGCTAGACAGATTTTTTATGATGATGTAAATGATGAGTTTGCATCAGGGAAGGCAAAAAGTGGCAGTTGTGCAGTTCAGGGTTCTAGTTTCAAATGTAACATAATTATCCCCAGAGAGGCAATTTGGTTCACAGCCAGCAGTATAAAAATATAACATAAAAATATAAACATTTTGAAAGTAAGCATAGTTAAGTTTGTGTATTTCCTGACTGAACTGCAATAGTGTAATAATCTGTCTTTTCTTTGTCAGTGTCAGTGTTTATTCTGTGTATTTGTGTGATATAGGATTTGTACAATTTAGTTTTATCTGTTTTTCTTAGCAGTAGGGTAGTAATGAAGATTTTATTTATGTACAATTTGTTTCTATGTGTCTTTGTTACTTCTGTTTGATATTTATGAGTTTTATTGTATGTCTATTTGTTTATATTTCTTCTTAATTATTAATGTAATAAATAGATTGTAATAAATGTAGTGTTTCATTCACTCAACAATACATTGCATCGGAACATAATCCATCCAGTGATTATGATTTGCAGTTGCAGTTTAGTTTAGACAGTGTGAGGTGGTAGTCTGGTACAGACTAGAAAAACAAAAGCATCCTGATGATTAGCAGGTGTAATATTAACATAATCAAAATCTTTAGCATGTTGGCATGCTAACATTGTCTAATTAGCAATTAATACAAATCACCAAAGAATTGGACCTGATAGTGGTGCTAAACTCAAAGTTAGGCTCACTTCAGTTTTTACAGTACATTAATATCTGAACCAAATCTCTGTGTTTTACTTTTTGACCCAGTTAATTGGACATTATTTCATGTTTTTGGAAAAAGGAATGTCTGTACAAAACCTGTTTAAATGTGGATCAAAGTGGTGGATTTACAGACCAGAATCATCTCTACACCTATAATCTTGCACCTTATGTATATTTTGATAATTATTTTATTATTTTATTTTATATTTTATTTTATTTATATTTGATTCTCTACTGTTTAGTTCTGTGTTTGTGCAACACTTCTCTACGTGCCTCAAATTGCCCCTCGGGGACAAATAAAGTTTTTGGAATTGAATTTGAATTGAATTGAATACTAGTGGCAAAAATCTTGATTTATGAAATATCTGCCAAGTGCAAACTTTATGATCTGGTTATTCATTAACTAAGTTGGTGCTTTTGTTGTGACAGTTAAGTTATATGACACCACAGCAAAAGCCCAGTGGAGTAATAAAGACAATAGATCTCATCAGATCACAAAATGTTCAATCCAAGGTTGAAAGTACACATATAACAACCTCAGTTTGGCACAAACAATCAGATATACGCAGACACACAGTGACGAGTTCTTTTCGATTGTTCACTGTATGACTTTCTGCTTTTCTTTAACACATTATTTCATTGGGGGTCATTCATTAGGGATGTTTCTGCTCCAATGATGTCAACATTCTCAGAGTTGAACTTTAGGTTCTCACAGGAATATTTGATAAGCTTCTGCACTCTGGTTTCAACATTCAGGAGACTATCGTCATGTGCTTTCTTCCAGTACATTTCTTAATGTGTTACACATGTTTATGCATCTGGACTTAAGTAACAGATACTCACACAGAAGAACACAGAACAATTAGTCTTTCTCTCTTTTTTTTCTCTCTTTTCTATTTTCTTATTTTTTCTTGCATTTTTGTGCAAACCCGAGGATCACATCTGTAAAGCTGCAATCCTGTTTTTGCTCATAGAGTCTGGAGATTGACACAGCTGAGCTTATCAGTATTTACTTAGAACAAGTTAATTAAAAAACACAGTAAATTGCTGTGTATGTTGTCTTTCAATTATTTAATTCAAAAATATAATCACAAAAAATCTTTTAATGTCTGTGTGAGTGAGAAATCCTTCATATGTTGCTTTCAAATTCACAAAGATGTGTGGATGCTATATGAAAATAGATGTAACGTTAATTAATTATAAAGAAACTCCACAGTATTATATGTCAGTGTCAGTTATTGAACACAGCTTTTAAAGGATCGAATCCCAGTCCAGAATCCCGGCCCATCCCCAATACCAGGTGTGTCCTTGAGCAAGACACTCAGTGCTAGCTCCCCGGGCACCGCCTGTGGCTGCCCACTGCTCCCCCCAAGGGAGGATGGGTTAAATGCAGAAGTCAAATTTCATTATAACAAGTAAATGTGATCAATGACAATAAAGCCTGATTATTATTATGTCTTTCTCAGTGTGTGCTTGAACAGTAAAATTATTTATTTGAAAGGCTTTGTTACAAACTTGAGGTGAGATGGTGGAAGTGCAATACAAAATGACTATGTACAGGATGGTTGGCAGAGATGAGGACAGAGAAGGAGGAGTGGAAAGAGGTGAGTCAGAGTGTGTCAGGGTGATGAAGGTTCAGTGAGCTGCATGGGTAATGAAAAGACATGGAGTGGAACATTGAGCAGGTGCTGACCATCTGTACACAGTGTAAAGGCAGTGAAGTCACTCATAGACACTGAATCTCTGCCTCTCCCACACACACTGTTGGACAATACACAGCGCAGACCTGCAGGGTCATATGTGTGTCTGTCATTTTGTATGTTTGCATAGTGTGCATGTAGACCTCACGAGTGGCGATGTGTGATGGAGTGAGATTGAAGAGGTACTAAATTTCTTCAATTCAATGGGGAGTCTTCTCAGTTATTTACCTTCCTAACCTTCCTGGACTTTTATCTTAATCACACACACACCATTCATTTATTTGTTCATTTGTTATTCAAAATACAATAAAAATGCACCTTTTTTCAATATTTGTTCCCAAGGCCAAAATGAAAAAATGGTTAACGACTTTGTTTTTTCACTTTCCAATTTTGTGCTCAAATCAATCTGGCAAAATGGATAAAAAGCACTCACATTCCTTTTTTTTCATTTTTTAATTCATCAGTGGCATAAACTGGAAGTGACCTTTAGTGACAGTACAACTCTTTTTTCATATACATTAACATTACTGTCTGTTCAGAATTATGGCTTCATTATAATCGTTGCTCAGGCACAACAAATATTATCTTGCAAATACAGAGCCCTGTTGTATAAACTTGTTTTCTATGCTTATGCCTTATTGTTGTTGGTGTTTTTTCATACCATGTGATCCTCTAACCACATGTGGGATAATCTTCTCCTGTCTATATATTTCTTGTATTTGTTTGACATAAATGTTTGCCCAATAAAGATGTTGTAGGTTGAAACTACTTATTAAAACAATTTCAGTGTGTGGACAATCCGTATCTTTTCTTCTACCTCAATTTATGCCAAAACCTCTCTCAAACAAACAATTACATCACCGGTAACTATTCGAGATAATACTGAGGGAAATGATTATTGAGGTTGACAAAGTTTGATGTTCATGAAAAAATATTTAATCAGAATCAACATAAATAACAAGTCACAAATACCTTCATACTGAACATATCACTGAAATGTACACAGGGAATGTTTTTTTGTCCGCCAAAATATCTACAACATCCAGCGGAAATGTCAGTTGCAGTTCAGCATCCAGATATGTGACTCCAGCGTTATTAACGTGTTTAATGTTTGGGTTCAGACATCTCAGCATTGGGTTAGGATCAGGGGAAGACTGTGGGTTTAATAGATGAAAATGTAACAGTTGCTTCACACATGCAACGCCTCCATTACAAATGAAACCAAAACATGATCTTTAATGTAATCCAAACCTCGTATTTATCTTCCCTAATACTAACCTTATGCGGAACTTTGGTCTCGAACTCGGGTTTTCAGCTTGTCTGTCCTGCAAACTGTACGTCCACCATCCACTCCAACCACCTCCTTGCAACTCACTTCGTGTTAATGAATGTATCATGTCCTTCATTCAGAAAAATATGTTTCAGCACATTATAATTAAGTTCGCCACAAAAACACAATCGTTATTGCAGTTTAGTTGTATATGAACGTAATTTTGGTAGACAGGTTGACTTTCTGATGGAACAGTCGCACTAAAGTAAAGTATTGAAACTATCGATCTCATCATGCTGGTACCGATCCCATTTTCATCCAACGTTAATATCGATACTATTGATATTCGGATCAATCTGCCCACCACTAATAAATATTCACTAGTCCTAAAACCAGAAGAGTATGACTTGGGGCGGCATGATAGCTCAGTGGGTAGAGCAGTCATCTCCCAACTCAAGGGTGAGCGGTTTGATTCTCAGTCCTGGCAAGCTACATGTCTCGGTGTCCTTGGACAAGACACCAAAACCCCGTAGTAGCGCTGACACAGGTCTAGCAGCTGTCCAAACAACAATTTCCCCAAGGGGAACTGTCCCCAGAGATACAGATTACAATTTGATTTTAAAAGTAATTACCCTGAGTGTGTAATGGTTAAAAAAAGACTGTTGGTGTCCTGTAATTTTTAAAAAACAAACAAAACAAAAAAACAGAGTGAGAAAGCAACTGGTGAATGTATTAATCTAAAGATAGAAAAGATAAATCATTGAGGGCAGAATCAGTTTGGCCAAAATTTATTGAAGAGCACCTTCCATAGCTTAGAATTTGAAAATATGAACTCTTTTTCCATGGTTTAGCCAAATTAGATTAACAGTGTCTCAGCTATCAGGACTTTGCCAATTTATCTTTTAATTGCTTGTTTCTCTGATAACGTTTTGAAAACCAAAGTTACTAAGTGCTTCTCAGGGTAAAATGAAGACAAGAATAGGCAAGAGATAGTATTGGACTAAGCACAAGTTTACATGGTAAAATAGGGGAGAGTGGGGTGAGTTGTGCCAGTTTTTACTTAAAGTGACTTTAAAGTGAGGCCATGACAGTAATGCTTCCAACTAAAATATGTTCATATATTTCAGGATGTGGTGCATCCCTGGGAACAATCACTTTGGATCTGAAATATAGTATTTAAGAAATATAGCTTTCTGAAAAAAAGTGGTCTTGTGGCACAACTGTGCCTTTGGAGAGAATACCTTGGGGTAAATTGTGCCATTGATTATTAAAGTAAAACAGTACATTTTGATCTCAGAAACTGTAATGGTATATAAAAGCTAGACAAATTCAATACAAAATTACTTATTTAAGGTTTATTTAAAGTTATTTTACAACATCAAAGGCCAATTTTATATAAGCCTATTGCGCCACATGAGCACATCAAAGTTCAATCTTCCTAAAAAAGGCCTAGCGCTTCATGAACACATCAGAACAAAGTTGAGTTCAAAGTGGAAAAAAATCAGCAATTCTATTTAAAGGTAATATATGACATCAAAGGCCAATTTTCTTAAACAAGGCCTAGCGCCAAATGAACACATGTTGAGAACAAAATGAAGTCAAATGAAGACCAAATTGACTGCAATTCTCTTCACAGATCTGGCCTACTAGATAACATCCCACTTGTCCCCCCAAGAAACAGGGGGTGGCACAACTTCCCCGCTGGCACAGATCACCCCACTTTCCCCTACAGACCATTTGAAAGTGTAGCTGTCACCTCTGGCAGGGAGAAGGAAGCACAGTTACCACAGTAAAATGTGCTTTACAGATAATGTGTGTGTGAATTCCATGTGATTGAAGGATTTTGACTTCAGCTGTACTGGTAAGATTGATGCTGCCTGTGAATTTACATTTAATGTGCATTTAGTAACTTGCTAGCTTGCTTGTTTCTTTAGATAAGACGAGCTACAGGGCACATGCTTGCACAGAAACTGCACATCTCTATACAAACCAGAAAACACATCACTAGAGCTTATGAATTCTGATAATGTGTTGTTTTTAAACTTGTCCTCTTGATCTATGTAATACTTTTTTCTTTTAAAATTTTAATCATACGCCATGTTCCTTGCTTACTACCTCTGTTAGACTAATCTATGTAGTACAAGCCGCCATATTTGATCTGTACTAAGGTACATCTAAGGTACATCTTACAGTTGATTTTATTAATCATTAACCACTGACATTGTTCTCCTACAGTAATCTTGTAACAAGGAAGTGAATGGTTTCTTTCTACTATTCAAGGAAATCTTACTCTGTCTGGACTGACAGGAACTTGATGTGAGCCCTGTGTAGAGAGACTGAATTAAAACCTGTGTGCTCTAGAGGAGTTGATGGGAACCGTTTATATCAAAGCTTAGCTAGAAAATAAAATAGTAGTGAAACTTCAGCTAAGAGACTCTGCTGCAACTAAAAAAGACAAAGAGCTGGAATAATGTACATCTGTAACTAAGGAACAAGATCCAACCAATGGATTGAAAACATTCAAAACTGGCTGGAAAGCCAACATATCAGAGGACGAGGCCATGGCCACATCATCTGACAGGTAAGTCGAACTCTGTCGTTCACTCAGCTCAGTCTTCTCACAGTCAGTGTACCACATAGTTCATGCTAAACTCCTAATAATCACATAATGTTAAGAAAAGGTCAAGGTCCTAAAGATGTTAATGTCACCCGGAACTCAGAAATATGGTTTGCTGATTGTTACTTATGGATATTTGAGTTTCACTGTGTATGTGATGTAAAGGATGAATGTACACTACTCACAAAAAGTTAGGGATATTCGGCTTTCGGGTGAAATTTCAGGATGAACCTAAAATGCACTATAA
>JAUMHL010000028.1:8962762-8983229 GCA_032362345.1 Sandelia bainsii | reverse complement strand
AAAGAAACACATGAACGTCATGATTCCTTTAAGTGTTTGTGTCGGTGTCCGTTGTTTGGGTGATTTGCTGCATCAACAGTGTTTATTGTATTTAAGTGATACGTCAGACTCGAAGTTCTCCGGTGATAGAAAATTCAACTTTGCAGCGGTTACAAATAACTGTGGTTCTATCAACTCTGCCGTGTGGGAGAGATTTAAAATGAAAATGTCTGTATGTGTATTCAGACCCGGTGAACAACGGACTTTCATCATCATCATCATAATAAAACTGTGTTAACGTGCGATAAAATAATTGTCGGCGTTAATTAATTAATGCGTTAACGCAATAATATCGCGTTAACGTGCCCAGCCCTTGTATGTATATATATACAGTATATATATATAGATATATATACAGTATATACTGTTTCTTGCATGAGGAAAAGTGCAGTACATTTCACCTTGAAACACAACAATAATGTTAAACCTGGTAAAGTTGGTAATGTCCCACTCCAGTCACATTTGTCTGAGAGTTTTCTTTTCACAAAAAAGTTCAGTAAACCCCTGAAAAAGGCACGGAAAGAGGTCTGGTCTGTCTGTAGGATCTATGAATAGTCATTATATGCAAATGAACACAGACTTAGGGCTCCACCCACCATAGCTACACTGCTAAAAAAACTACATGCAACAATACAAGAGTGAATGGAGATATTGGAGATATTCAGCCGTATATGTTTGAGCCTCTTTCGGAAGCAGACTAAGTTAGACTGTGTTAGCAAGCGAACGTTAATTTAGGAGTAATGTTATATAACGCAACAGATTTTTACTTTGGATAAGCAAAAAAAATACTTACATGCTGACTACCACTGGCTGTAGTTGTCCCAACATAAATAATTCACAAAGCATCTGTCTTCAAAATTAGTTTCTTAGCAAAACTGTGTGACTTTTGCATGTAGTTGAGGAAAGACTGAAAATGTGTGCTGCAGGTTCGGAATCTTTCAACATCCTTAGGTGTGTGAGCATGATGTCTGCGAATAAATTCTAGCCATTGCTGCCGCAGGACGGAATCTTTTGGTAAATAGTGGAAGGAAGCACCAGGTTCTGGTTTACATCCAAAAACTGAGCACTCTGGCATGCAACTGATGAAAGTTTACTGCTGTCACTCAAACGTTTAAAAGATTTGGAGACAAAAAAAAAAAAAAAACTGTAAAAAAAAAAATATATTTTTTTATAATGTTAATGTTTTTAAAAAGGTCATTAGAGAGAGGAAGACCAGTCTCTCCAGCACCCAGCGGTGTTTCCGTGAAAAGTGACAGGTCCAAGGATGACCCTCTCAACTTCAGTAAAGCAGAATCAAGGAAAAATATTTTGGTTATAGAGAGATTAAGTAAAAACTAGAACTGTCAGCTTCTGAAAGGTCTAGTTTACAGTAATTGCATAAAATTAATAATAATAATAATAATGTCTTGAAAAGAAATAGAAAAATATTAGAATATATTAGTATGGATAGTCTTTTAACAAATATTTTATCAATGGTGGAAAGTAACTAAGTAAGCTACATTTACTCAAGTACCATACATAGGTAAAATCTTTAGGCATTGGTCCTTTACTTGAGTTTTCAATTCTTGATACGTCACATTATATTTTAATGTTGCAAACGCAAGTTCAGCCAGTCAGTACAATGAGATTTGTTCTCATTAAATGAATAATGAAGAGAATACAACTGCCTAAGAACATCAAAGATACACTGCAATTTTTTGGAAAACCTGCCTATATTCTGTCACTGGCTGAACTTGGATTTGCAACATTGCTTAACTGATTACTTTTGATACTAGTTACTTTTCTTATCTGTTCATGACCACAGATCTGGACAGCTCCAAAGTGTTTTTTGTACTTAAGACAAAATGCTAAATAAAAGTATATTGGTTAATGACCTTCACTTATACATAACTTAAGAACAGATCTGTTTATGAGTGTTGACATTGACAGAGTGAAATAAGTGTTGTAAATTTCACCTTAAAACACAAAAATAATGTTAAACCTGATAAAGTTGGTAAAAGTGGAAAGTATTTTTATTTCTGTGATAAAGCCCACCTAAGTACAAAAGACCAGTCTCTCCAGCACCAAGTGCTGATTCCATGAAAAGTGACAAGAACGACCCTCTCAGAGATTTGGAGAAAAAACAAACACACACACAAAAAAAATAAAGGATTTTTTTTTATTCATATCATTTTTATAGTACTGATCTTCCTTAATGACCTATAACAAAAATTTTTAGCAATGGTGGAAAGTAACTAAGTAGGCTACATTTACTCAAGTACTGTACTTAAATCAAACTTGTACTCTACTTGAGTATTTCCATTTTCTGCTACGTCACCTTATACTCTGATTTCATTACATTGAGAGATCCATAAGTTTATGAGGGCATTCGTCTTTGTCACAGTGAATTGAACTGTGTATTAATTCAATCTTCCTCAAAAAGTGAGAATTGTTTTGTCTGTGTTGAAGCTCACCTCAGTCACAGAGACCAGTGTCCAGCATTGTCTCCATGAAAAGTGACCACTCTAAGGATGGCCCAGGATGGCACATCAATACGTGCCATTGCTGTGTCGCCCAGCACAGTCTCAAGAGCATGGAGGAGATTCCAGGAGACAGGCAGTTACTCTAGGAGAGCTGGACAGGGCCGTCGAAGGTCCTTAACCCATCAGCAGGACCGGTATTTGCTCCTTTGTGCAAGGAGGAACAGGTTGAGTACTGCCAGAGCCCTACAAAGTGACCTCCAGCGGGCCACTGGTGTGAATGTCTCTGGCCAAACCATTAGAAACAGACTTCATGAGGGTGGCCTGAGTGCCCGACGTCTTCTAGTGGGCCCTGTGATCACTGCCTGGCACCATGGAGCTCGACTGGCATTTGCCAGAGAACACCACAATTGGCAGGTCTGGCACTGGCGCCCTGTACTTCTCACAGATGAGACATTGCTGACATTTCAGCAAATAGGACTAGCCTGCTGCATCGGTTTTTCAGTTTAAATTTCTTGGTGACTTCGAATTAAGCCCTCTGTAGGTTGATAATTTTAATTTTCATCACATAATGTGGCATCCTTTTGTTCCTAACACATTACCCATTCCATATCAGTATGGATATCCAGCATGATTTTTTTTCCAATTGAGATCTGATGTGTTTTCAAAGTGTTCCAAAGTGAGCAGTGTATATATGTGTGTGTGCTATATATGTATATATTATTCAGAATATATATATTCTGAACAATCTTTTGTATTGTCTCACTTTAGAGAAAGATGCCTAACAGAAACTCACCAAACATCTAAAGAAGGAAATCCTGAAGAAGTATCAGAAGGAACTAAGTCAACATAAGATGGAAACAGAACTCTGGCAGATAGAGGAAAACAAGATAGATAAACAAAAAGTATTACAAACAACATATGATGACATGTTTAATTCAGAGAAAGTGCGAACAGTGCTAACAAAGGGAGTATCTGGAATTGGTAAAACATTTCAAACAAAGACGTTCATGGTTGACTGGGCAAATGGAAAGTCCAACACGGACATAGACTTGATAGTATCATTAAGTTTCAACAAACTAAATTCAAGAAAGATGAAGCTCAAAGCATGAAAGATATTCTTAAACATTACTTCAACAATGTCAAACACCAAGGAGCTTCCATCTATGAGAAGTGTAAAGTAGCTTTTATCCCTGATGATTTGGAAAAATGTGAACTTCCTCTTGACTTTGAAAAGAACAAGGAGCTGACTGATATGACAGAGGCAGCCTTGATGGATGTGCTGCTAACAAATCTCATCAAGGGAAAGATACTTCCCTCTGCTCGACTGTGGATCATCTCTCAACCCTCAGGAGTCGACAAGATTCCTTCTCAGTATATTGAGAAAGTGACAGAATGTCGAGGTAAGAAAAAGATTCGTACAAACAGTGACAATGACACTCAAAGTAGGCACAGTGTCTTCATGACAGTGGTCTGAGTTTATGTTCTACTGTTAGTGTGAATTTAGGTAAAAAATTCTGGCACTTAAAAGGGCTCTCAGAGAGGTCAAGATCTCTTTTCCAAGAGACTGAGAATAAGTAAATTATGAAAAACAAAAACCATAGCAATGAAAAATACAGTAACAAATTAATAATTTAATTAGTTTTTATTATTTCTTGTTGTTGTCTTTTCACTGAGCAGAAGCTCTAACAGTTAGGAAAAACATGTTTACAGCAGAACAACAATCATCGTCATAATGATCTAAGGAAATACAGAAATAATGATAACATTTATAAATAAAACAGATATTCACTAACACCACTGAAAGGAAAGGTAAACAGAATTACTTGTGCAAGAAGTGGAGCATGGTCTTCTTGGTGGTAGTTTACATGGGAGCTCTTATGAATGTTTCTACAGTGATCTATACATTTATACAGCCACAAAACTTTTATTATTGTTGAAAACAACACGGAGCTGACTGATTTAAAAGAGGCAGCCTCAATGGATGTGCTGCTAACAAATCTCATCAAAGGAACGCTCCTTCCCTCTGACCATCTTTGGATCATCTCTCAGCCTTCAGGTGTGGACATGATTTCCCCTGAATATATTCACAAAGTGACCGAATGTCAAGCTAAGAAAGAAACATCCAGTATTTTCAAAGCTCATACTTCAGTGTAGTCATATCTTATCCTTTCTTCATCATCAATAATGTGTGGAATTTGTTCATCTTTATTCAGATAACTTGAAGCGAAGACGGAAGCTGGTATCGAACCTGAGGATAAGATTTTGTAGTGAATACACTCAAGTTGAAGATAAAACTCATCCAAACCAGAAAAACACAGAGCACATCTTGAGAGAAGACAGCACTGATGAGATCAAGGATCAGGATAAAAGAGGATGGACTGCGAAAAAATCAGTAAAACAAGTTAATTCAGTATCTGATATTTTCAAAGATGGAAATGGTAAAAAAAATCTGAACAGTGCTGACCATTGGAGAAGCTCATATTGGAAAAACCTTTCATATGAAGAAATTAATAAAACAGTGGGCTGAAAATAAGCGTTCATTTTTTCCTTGGTTGACTGATTCAGCAAAGACCCTTTTTGGCAAAACCAAAGATGAGGAAGTCATATTTCCACTTTGCTTCTCTAAGCTTAATCAGCTAAAAGATCAAAAAATCAGTCTGGTGGAACTTCTTAATGATATCTTTGAGCAAACCAAAGAATATGTAATCTCTGACTTTGAACAGTGCAAAGTTTTATTCGTCTTAGATGGACTGGATAAATTTCCTCCTGACTTTGACAAAAACGACACCTTAACTGATGTCAGAGAGAAAGCCTCAGTGAATGTGCTACTGACAAACCTCATGAAAGGAAACCTGCTTCCATCTGCCCAGCTCTGGATATCGTCCCGACCTCCGGACGCTAAAAACCTGCCTGCTGACAGGACGACAGAAATATGAGGTAAGTTCATAAAAGTAGATGAACGCTGTTAACGCTTCTGTAGGGTATGTTAAACACAGACCAACTTTCTGTTGACTCCCCTCACATGTGAATGGGGCAAAATTATTTACTGAGAAATGTTACTGAGTAATCTGACATTGTGGCATTGAGGAAAATGTATTTACCATTTTACAGTTCTTTTCAGTGATTATGTATGGGTACTACCTATATATGATATATGATATGATATGCTTGTGTAACAGGACAGTATGTGTGTCTCCATAAATATTAACAAAGCTTCCTAAGAAATTTATTAATTCCTAATGTCTTAATATTAGCCAAATCCAACCTTAAATGAACAAGAACAATAACTTTTTTCACCATGCCATTATTTATTTAAAGACAAAAACATCTGGGAATAACTAAGAACCCTCCATGATTCAACGGCTTGCAGATCCACCTTTAGCATCAATAACGTAATCATTTCCTGTATGACTTTATCAGTCTCTCACATCAATGTGGAAGAATTTTCTTTACAGCATTGCTTCAGTTCATTGAGTGCTGTGAAAAAGTATTTGCCCCCCTCCTGAGTTTTTTTTATTTGCCTCACTTAAATGATTCAGATCATCAAAGAAATTATAATATGACACAAAGATAACCTGAGTAAATACAAATACGTTTTTAAATGATAATTTCATTTATTAAGGGAAAAAGGCTGTCCAAACATGTCTAGCCATATGTCAGAAAGTAATTTCCCCCCCTTGCTAAATCATGTGTAAACTGTGATTATTATTATTAAGTGATTAGAAAGCTGATTTCAATTTCACTTGCCACACTCAGGCCTGATTACAGCCAAACTTGTTGAACCAAGAAATCACTTAAATTGAAAAAACTTAAATTGAGAGAAGCACGATCTCAAGAAGCAACACATCATGCTGCAATCTAAAGAAATTCCCAGTCCTCTGGTAGAGGACCCGAGCTTGAAGGACAAAGACCAAGTGGTGAATTATATACACACACACATATATATATATATATATATTGTGAAATGTGGGGTAGGTTTTAGGAATATACATTTGTATAAAAAGCTTAAATGTGTCATGATGGTCATATTCAGTACATACTTTAGCCGATTCTTAACACTAAAGAATATGCTAAACATGCAGTTGCAGGTACTATTATTAATTTGTATTATATTTTTTGTTAATAACTATAACTATAACTATACTTATAACCCCTAAATATTTTCTTACAGAGAAGCCTGATGTTGCAAGTCAACGGAAGCTTAAAACTCAGCTGAAAGATCAGTTTACCCAGGTGTCTGAGGGGATTGATAGGCAGAAAACCTCTGCTCTTCTGAATGACATCTTCACAGATCTCTACATCATAGAAGGAGAGAGGGGAGAGGTCAATGTTCAGAGTGAAACCAGACAAGTTCAAGATGCAAAGTTCAAACCAGTAAGACAAGAAACACCCATTAAGTATCATGACATCTTTAAAGCTACATTTGGAGAGAATACACCCATCAGAACTGTGTTAACAATTGGAATGGCAGGCATTGGAAAAACATTTGCGTCAATGAAGTACATGCTGGACTGGGCTGAGGGTAAGGCCAATGAAAACATATATTACACATTTCCACTTCCCTTCTGGGAGCTGAATTTGAGAAAAGAGAGAGAACACAGTTTTGAGGAACTTCTTCATCAGTTCTTCCGGGCTTTGGAAACATCAGTACAACAAGTACAAAATTCTGATTGTTCTTGATGGCTTTGATGAATGTCGCATTGATCTTGACTTCAGCGAAAGTACACAGTGCACAGATATGAGAACACAAACCTCAGTGAATGTTCTGCTGACAAATCTTATCCAAGGAAACCTGCTTCCTGAAGCTCAAATCTGGATCACATCCCGACCTGCAGCATCCAATAATATTCCTGCTGATAAAGTTGACCGGGTCACAGAGGTGCGAGGATTCAATGATGACCAGAAGGAAGAGTACTTCAGGAAGAGATTCAGTGATAAAGAGCTGGCTGAGAAAATCTTGTCACATGTCAAAAAATCAAGGAGCCTTTACATCATGTGTCACATCCCGGTCTTCTGTTGGATCACTTCAGAAGTTATGGAGGACATTGTGAATCGAAACCAAGAAGAAGGCATGCCCAAGACTCTGACTGACATGTACATACACCTTCTTTTGCTGCAATGCAGACAAGCTAACATTAAATATGATGGCGATAAGACAGCTGATGGTTCTGAAACAGATTCATGCTGGAATTCAAGGAACAAAGAAACAATCTTGTCTTTGTCAAAACTTGCATTTGATGAGCTACAGAAAGGGAACCTTCTCTTTACTGAAGAAAATCTCACAGAGCGTGGTATTGACATCACAAAAACTGCAGTTTTCTCAGGGTTATTCACCCAGATCAAACGAGAAGGCCGTGGGCTGTACCAACAGAAATTGTTCTGCTTTGCACATCTGAGCATTCAAGAGTTCCTGGCAGCTTTTTATGCGTTTTACACATTCAATAACAAAGGTGAAAATCTGCTTACCATACCTGTGTCAACAAATGTAGATTTGCCTGCATCAGACTTCTACAAGACAGCAGTGAACAAGGCTTTAAACAGTGAACATGGAGACTGGGACCTGTTTCTTCGCTTCATGCTTGGCCTCTCTCTGGAAACTAATCAGAATCTACTTCAAGAACTGCTGAAAAAGACAGAAAATACCAAAGAGACAAACAAGAAAACAATTGAGTTCATCAAAGAGAAGATCAGAGAAGAGAAAAATGAAGATAAAAGTGCAGATAAAAACCTCAACCTTTTCTACTGCCTGAATGAACTGAGTGACCACTCTCTTGTGAAAGAAGTGAAAAAGTACCTGCAGTCAGAAACAGCGTCATTTGAAACATTTTCTGTTGCTCAGTGGTCAGCTCTGACTTTTGTGCTGCTGACATCAGATGAGAAACTTGATGTGTTTGATCTGAAAAAGTACCTGAAGTCAGAGAAAGTTCTTCTGGGAATGCTGCCAGTGGTCAAAGTCTCCAAAATCACTTTGTAAGTACCTTCAAATCGAATTGCTGTTGTAAATATAATTTTTGTAATCTTGTTATGTGCTATGAACAGGTAGATGGACTTGAAAGCAAATTTTACTTACCTGTTCTTAGTTAAGTAGAACAGATTCTTGTTGGACACAGAGACGACTGGAACAAAATCTAGAAGGTCTGGTCAATATCAAGAAGTGATGTATTACATAAATAGAAGAACACAACAAAACATTTGAGGGAAGCAGGATCTGAAACCATATGGAGGGACAAAATGATCACAAATGACTCAATGACAAAATAATAATAAAAAAAAAATCGTAACAGCTGTACAGTATTTTAAAATTGAGGTTTGTTTACCATTTCAGCCCCAAGTGGTCTAATAATGCTTTGGAATTCATTAATAGTAATATTTTGCTATCCAAATGAAAAAGATAAGGGTACCCAATAAACAATAAAAATAAAATGTTTAAAAATCACTCAAATGACTTTATCCACTGATGGCGAGTCTTGAGTAGAGAAAATAATCTTATTGGAGGTATTAGTTCAGATCTTCTTAACTAACAGGGATTCTCTATCAGCATTTAGAGCTCAGGGCTCACTGTAAATTGTGGTTTCGATAATGACTTCAATGGCCTTGTACATTGTCAAATCACTGTACAGTGTAACCAAAAATATCTTGTTATAAAATGTGTTACACTTATCTGTCATTGCATCATCCTGGCAAGTAACAAAACATAACCTGCTAACATCATCATTTTAAGATTGTGCACTCTTTGTCTGAGTCACACAACACATATAATATAATGACAAAGTGGCAAAGAATATTTGTTCAGTTTCCCATTTACATGTATTGCAACCTAAGTGACTGACAAATTCAAGTTTTGTGTTTCCTGCTTAGCTAAGATGCTTGACCATGTCAAGAATGAGAGATCACAAGTTTGCTCCACTAGTAGCTCAGTAAATCTTCCATAGTGGATGTTTCTCACAGATTTTCTGATCACAAATCCTTTCACAGGCTGAGTTGGTGTGACCTCTCTGAGGAAGCCTGCAGAGGCCTGAAATCATCTGTCCTCACAGCATCATCTAACCTCACAGAGCTCGACTTGAGTCATAATGACCTTTTGGATTCAGGTGTGGAGTTACTTGCTGAAGGCCTAAAGAGCCTAAACTGCAAACTGGAGATTCTCAAGTGAGTGTACACTTTATTTACATTTTATTGTCAGAAGTTTTGAATAAGATAGTAATGAAATATTATAACTTAGAATAACTCAGAATAATAATCCAAACTCACTGCAATTGAATGGAGAGATAAGTTATTTACGTTAGCCCGATTTAAGTATTAGTGGTCTTTCTCTCAGCTATTATTTTAAATCTATCACCAGTACATTCATTGTGAATTGCTTTGTGTGAATAAAATGTCAGATATGCTGTTCGGTGGCAACTGTACTTGTTTTTAAGTGTCATCCAGAAGGCTTCATCAGTTTTGGCTGACTGGTCTGTGTAGCAGCTTTATATATCATTGTGTCGTTAGCACTTGATGGTCACCTGTGGGTTGTTTTCCCCCTGGCTTTTTTTGACCGTGACTAGTTGTTCAAACTGTGTCCCAAGTGGTCACAGTGACACACATGAAAGCCAGGGGGAACAACAACCCACAGGTGACCATCAAGTGCTAACGACACAATGATTCCACAGGGTTTATAAAGCTGCTACACAGACCAGTCAGCCAAAACTGATGAAGCCTTCTGGATGAAACTTAAAAACTTAAAAACAAGTCCAGTTATCACTGGCATGATGGCATCCATTTTCCTCAGCAGAGAAGCATGTCTCCAATAAGAGAATTTAAGTATAACAATTAAGGTTCAAGTAAGAAACCTTAATAAGTGTTTGAAAATTTGGACACAAACTATGTTCTTCTGTGGTCAATTGCCATATTTACTGTAAAATCGGAGGTGTCTTCAGATAGACGCTGGTGGACTCAGAGGGAAAGTACACTCGTTCACACTGTGCTGTGCTTATGTTTCCTTTATTTTGTATACCAAGACATTTACCTGACTATATACAAAATTAAAACCTGGTCACACATTATATTAGTGTAATATTATATTATATAATAATAATAATAATAATAACGTAATAATGTTTTTCAGTTGTTCAAAAGATTATTTGTGTGTTTGTATGGTTTGCAGGCTGTCAGGTTGTCAGGTGACAGAGAAAGGTTGCTCGTTGCTGGCCTCAGCTCTCAAGTCCAACAGGGCCGTCCATCTGAAACAACTGGATCTGAGGTACAATCACCCAGGAGACAACGGGATGAAGGAGTTCTCTGAATTTCCAAATTTGAAGCTGTGGTAAGTTAACATGTCTGGATGTGTGTTTATACATCTGTATACATTTATAGTGATTATAGTGGGTTCTATAAGAGCAGGTTATACCTACTGAGACTACATCTACACTTAGACAAGATTTCACAAATTGGAAAATGGACAAGAAAAAATCTTGTTTGTGATTGAACAAGACTTATGTCAGCCCAGAATTTTATCAAAACTTGTCAGCAATATTATGATAGTTTTTCTGTATTCATTTTGTCTTTTTACATAACCTATCCCTGAGTTTCTTTCACCTAACTGTAACCTAGTTGTCTTGTGCCTAAATGGAACAAATCCAAATCTTTCCACTACTGTAACTGAGCATTTATAGTTGTTGTCATGATGACAGGTAGGGCTGTGATATGACCAAAGTCCAAAATGGATTAGGTCTTTTCATATCCAGATATTCAGATAATACGTAGTGTTAGCAAAAACTCACAAAAACCATGTTTCTGGACCATGTAAAGTGGGTCCATGTCTGCTGATTTAAGTTGCAGCAGCAATTGTTATCACTTCCGTCTTTGTGATTTTTAGCTTTATGGTGTGCCACAGACAGTATCTGAGTTTGGGGTTTGTTTTGAACATTCCACTTTACTGTTTTGGCTCTCATGTGTAGGCTCTTTTAGTACTGTTTAACAAGATTTTTGCATATGTGATAAAACATGTTAGTGGTGTATATACTGCACAGCCACAACAACAGATCCAACAGGCAGTCTCCATCATTACCACGGTAACAAATAATGGTTTTCCCAGGGCGTCAAATGATGACTGCAAAGGGTTAATTTAGCTACAATATATGGTATTCATATACACACATTTACAGATGAGTGGATGGAATTAGGAGGAGTGAAGGGTGTAACATGAGAACACTATAATTAGCATACGTCAATGGTGGCAGTCCTGTTTTAGCAGAATCATAGTCATATCTTAGTGTTGTCTCACTGTATGGCAGGCCCTCTTAAGTGACGTCAGGGCCGTTTCTAGCTTTTTGGGGGCCCTATGCAAGATTATATTGGGGGCCCCTGTTTTGAATCGATATGAGGAATTTAAACCCTTCAATGATTTGTGGCAATGCATCACAGTAGGTTCTTGAAACTGAAATTAAAAACAAAGAAAATATCAAGTTGACCCAAGGAATTCAAGGCTAAAGACAAAATAATGAAGGTAAATAAATTCCCTCTCTATGACCATACAGGTGCAGAAGCTTACAAACTTTAGAATGTAAGATACCAGGCAAAATCATGAGCAAAGATTCAAATCAGATCTATTGTTTTTAATTTTTGTGTTATGAAATCCAACAATTTGGTTTATTACATAAAAAACCTAATTATGTAAAGAGCAGGGGTGTCCAAACTTGTATTTAAATAGGGCCTGCTTTGATGATGTGAAGATTCCTGTGGGGCTCTCAGAAAGATTTCTCAGCAAAAGTTAAAGACAAATGCACTGTTGTAAAACAATTTTATTATCATTGTGACAATTATCGTTTTTAAATGTCAATGAAGCCACACAGGAATGATCAAATAAAAAATAAAAAAATTAAAGTACATCATGACAGAGACAGGATGCAAACCCAAATCTCACGTGTGTCTATGTGCTTCCTTGCCAGTTGAGCTCACAAGGACAATATGCTGGCTGTGGACATACCTCGTATAGCGCAAATGAAAGTTAACACGCTGGTGCAGCTGTTTCTGCATTGATATCAAAGACACTTCCCAAAGTTTCTTTTAATATAACAGAGCAAATATAATCTGAGAGATATTTGAATTACATTTAATTCTACTAAAATATTTTGAGAGCTTGGGGCCCCCTAGTGGCTGCGGGGCCCTATGCATCTGCATAGTCCGCACAGCGCAAGGAACGGCACTGAGTGACGTAAACAAGCATAGGACACAGATGGTTTCGGAAAAGAAACAGCTCTGATGTGCAGGCCAGTGACGTGCGGTGAGGTTCATGACTGGTGAGGCACTGACTTTCTTTTCTCAGTAAAAGCATGTAATAGCTCTACGTAGTTGCCATGATTGGAAGAGCTTGCAGTCTCATCATTGCCACGAAATGCCAACTCCTGTTTGGCAAGAAAGCAGGTTGCATTAATCAAGTCTTTTAAAATCTCCCGGTTCTCCCTCACCTTTGCGTTGTGAAGGTTGATGTTCAGTCTGTGCTGCTCATTCAATGCCAAGTCAATCCGTGTAGCTCCAAACGTTTTCAAAGATATCTGGCTTTGAATGTGAGTAGTCGATCTTTCATATTTGCTGAGACTCCTTGGTAAATTTTTCATGTCAATATCGAAACAAATTTAAATGAGTGTACCATTGCAGACTTGTCGGTGCCACACCCGACCTCTGCGTAAAAGAAGAGCACACAGTGACGTGCACCTGTTACCCATTGTGCCTGAGGGCCTCAACACTGCCCCTTATCAGTGCAGCACAGTACTTTCTGCCTCACCCTGTGCATTTTCACTGCGCATTTATGACCGGATCAGAAAGACTAAATAAGTCACACACATTCATTAAATATATTAGACAGACCATGGAACGTCAGCATGTGTAGTACATGTGTAATCAAACATGTATATTGGCGATATAAAGATAAACAGCAATGGTCAGCTCATCACTGCCTCACCTCGCCCTTCTCCTATGTATTTGAACAGGAAATGCGTATATTCAGCGATTTTGACCAAAAAATTTTTGAAATCATACAGAAAACTAATTTATAGAAGAGTCAAGTGGACAAATTGATTTTCTCTTATCATTGTTAGTATTTTACTTGTCATGATGACTGCACGTCACTGGTGCAGGCTAACTGCTCTTCAAATCACAGTGCTAACTGTTAGCTAGCATGCTAAAGATAGCAACAGCTGAAATACCTTTGCAGTCAGTATAAAAAAAGTAGTTGTGGATTTTTTAAGATCGCTTTTGAAGTCATGTATTCATTTATTTATTTATTTTTGGATCTCAGTGAAAATGGCTACAACCAGAGATTTTATCATTACAGGGTTTAACAGTAAGGCAGGTTGTTAGATGATTGTCCATCAGTTATGAAGTTCACCCTTAATTGCACCACCTCCACTCCCTACCTCACTTGGTACTGTAAATAATGTCAAACATCAAGACTTTTCAATGTATTGTAGTGTTTGTGACAGCACTGCTATCTTATTTTGTACAGTTTTGACCATGGTGGAGAGCATCGGTTAAAGCCAGGACTGAATAAGTGTAAGCCTTTTTTTGGCATTGATTTCCAATATATTATTACCTCATTACAGTCGTACACACTAAGCTGTAGATAGATTTGGAAATGAGGTTCAGATAATGTATCAAGCATCACTGGTAATATAGTTTACGTTTTTATGATATACTTTTTATCATGAGATAACTGGACTTTTAAAAAATGCCTGCTCATTTTAATCTTAAAATAGATGAAAATCATAAATATTCATATCTACAGTACTTTTCTTAAAATTTGAATGATAGTCTTGTGTGAATTATTTAAGTTCTGTAACTGGACGAAAACACTTTGTTGTTTGTTTGTTTCTCTGTCAGATGGTGTAAATCTAAAGTTTGATGAAAACACAGCCGGCAAGAGGCTTGTTCTGTCTGAAGGGAACAGGAAAGTAAGAACTGTGAAGAAGGTGGAGGAGAGGGTGTCACGACCTGAAAACACAGACAGATTTAAGAGGAGTCAGGTGCTATGTGAGTGTGAGGAGGGCCTGAGAAGCATCTGCTACTGGGAGGTGGAATGGAAAGGCAAGGTTGGAATCGCAGTGACATATAAAGATGTAGGTAGAAAATGGGACAGAACTGGTGGCCTAGGATGCAATGAGAAGTCCTGGAGTCTGCTCTGCTCCAAGACTGGATACACTGCCATACATGGGAAATCATCTAAAGTTATTGAAAAGCCTTACTGTGAAAAAATAGCAGTGCTCCTGGATTGGGAAAGTGGTATTCTGAGGTATTCCAGTATATCATCAGGAAAGCTGGAGCTCATACATGAATTCAAAGCCAAATTCACAGAACCACTGTTTCCTGGCTTCTGGTTTCAGAAGGGATGTGTGAGTTAGACTGAACGCTTTCCCTAAATGAAAGTGCTAATAGACATAGACAATAGACCAAAGTTTAAAGGAAATAGTTCCTGTAGTTGGAAGTGTAAACTTGGGTTATTTATAAATTAATAAAAAAAACAAAAAAAACCAGTTTGTTAGTAGAGATCTCGCAAAAGTATACCTTTTTTCCCCCCACCCATTAATTTTTTTTTCTCCCATGTCCCCTCCCGGGCTCCGTAAGTTTACTACTACCATAATAGACTTTCACATTTTTTTATTTAATATAGGACATGGATGCTAAGGGGACCTAACTTTGAAAGATTTGTGTACTCCCTGGGACATAAAAATAGTATGTCAAAGATAAAGAAAACTGTGTGCTGAGTCTGCTTATACATACATATTCTCTCAAGTTAAAATTTCCATGCTTGTAATATGCCTTGGTGATTGATTCTTTTATTTAGCTAAACTGACCTGCATGTGTGTGTACAGCATAATGTGTGTATCTTTACACACAACTATAGGAGCTAAGTCAAATACTTGAAGCTACTGAGATGTTTATGGCACTTGCCTAACTATAATGTTGCAATCATAAATCATCATAATCATAAACTTTACAACTTGTCCATCAAAGTTTGGTGCCAGTACAGTCATAACATTTATGATGTTCAAACACCGGATGGCAACAGCAATAAGGTTACCTATACGCCAAAGTTACTGTAACCCATGCAGTGACACAAACCCATTTGGCTCCTAAAATAACCATGTATATTTTCCTTGTAATTATAATATTTGACTTCATTCAATATTATTGCTAAAGTCTAATTTTCTTTTTGTACTTTGGTTTATTTTTAAAACAAAACACTTCCATCCTGGAAAACAGTCAGTGTTGCAGTGAGTTTGTACACATGAAAAGTGAAATAGAAATACATGCATAATATATTAAACAATAAAAACAGCTTAAAATGTTGAACATTTGAAAACCTGCTTTTTTTCTCACCTCCACATAAACATAGCCATATATGTCACATTGCTTCTAATTGTTTTGGACAGGTCCAAAAATTATAGACTACAATCGCCCCCCATTCTGATGATGAAGATTTGGGGGAGACAGAGCTTCAGATTGTTGTTCGTCCATCTGACACTTTTATATTGACGCCTTTAATTCTCACTGTACTCTTCTTTTTCCTTCTCTCCCAGTGTCTGTCTCTCTGTAACCCTTTAACACTCTCTCTGTCCGTATGTTCC
Source organism: Sandelia bainsii (assembly GCA_032362345.1). Lineage (NCBI taxonomy): Eukaryota > Metazoa > Chordata > Actinopteri > Anabantiformes > Anabantidae > Sandelia > Sandelia bainsii. Next base: position 8,967,124 of record JAUMHL010000028.1, on the reverse strand, counting down.
TCTCCTTGTGTCAGTCTATATCATCACTCTCTCCCCCTCTATATTTCTTTATCCTTTTATGTGTCACAATGTCTTTCTCTGAACATAATTGCAGTCAAACAGCTGTCACATACAATTTATTTTCCTCTCTCTCCATCTGGATCCAAATGAAAAAGTGCTTTGGGCGTGTTGTACTGTGTTGTAGCCTGGTCAATGGATAAAAATAAAATAAATGTTTGAGTGAATGCAGCTGCAGTGTTCAGTCTGTAGGTTCAGGGCAACACACACACCCCTGCACACATACTGACAGATACAGTTATAATTATTGTGGTTGAGCCTGATGTCCATACTGTAGAAAGACTAGAAGCAGGAAGCAGGAGACAAAATACTTTTTTAATATAATATTCTGAATCGTCCTTTATTTATTTATTTAATGTGATTTACTAAAATTTCTTAAACGATTCAATCTATAAATCATCTTATTATATTTATCCAGTTCACTTTCATCCCTGGGACTGCTATGCATTGCACACACATACTTTTAACTGTTAATCTAACACTGAATATAAATGGCACATTTTATGTATTCATGGTTCTCTTTCACAGCCAAATGTATGTGCATGTTGGCATGATGTGTCGGTGTGCATGTGTGTGATCATTTGAGTGCAGGCAGTAATGAATTACACCCGTGAAGGAGGCTTGAATGAAAGCTGAGGCAAGAGAAGGAGCAAAGGGAGGGGAAAACTGAGAACTGAAAGGAAAGACCTGGGTTAATATAGCAGCCGGTGCACTGAAGGCCTCTTTGCACAAGCGGCTTCATTGTTACTATAAACCCAATTCTTGACCAAATCTTTGAAGAGGCTGAAAAACTCACAATAAAACATTTAGTTCTGGGCCCACATCAGAGACCTCATTAAAAACAACAGCCATGTTTGATTCATTTAGGGTCTTTCCTGTTTGTGCTTCTTTTGCTGCGTACTATTGATCTGCTGCTGCTAATTGACAACACATTCAGAAAGCCTCACGCTGCCTGTCTTGATCTGCCTCTGAAGATCTGTTTTGATTAGAGAGCCTGAAGTTGAATGAATGTTTGCGTGGGTTTGCTGAACGGAGACAAGGGACTGCATGCATGTGTGTATGTCACTGATTTTAAACTGAGAAACCTCAAGAACACAATCACACAAAAAATCTGTCTATTTAATGGAGTGTTTTGTGTTTGTTTGGCTTATTTGACAGAAATAATAAGACACTGAGACAACTGATTGTTCCCAAATAAAATTAAACATCCTCCAACACATTTTTCTTACAGGAATCTGCAATTCTGACCTAAAAAATTAAAATCTATCAAAACGTCTTTTAATCTATGTATTCATACTTAAAAATGGAACTGAAATAGGCACCAGACCAGTTAGATGTTTTCATTATTGAGCTGTGAACCAGCTGGGAAAACCTCTGAATAAAATCTTACTCTCTCTTAATTAGGACATCATGTCTTTTCTTTCTTGGAACAGCAGCATTTGTATTATGTTGGCATGAAGAACAAAGGCTTCTAATTGTAAACGCAATTGTTAATGACAAGTTGAGGCACAGGCACGTATTAGTCTACAACAGTGCAAATTTAACTGGACCAGGATGAATTCATTATTAGCACAGGGGAAACAGTTGCTCCTCGATTACAGATTAGTGATTATAAGTTAATTATTTTGACTTTTAAACCCCATTACTGTAGTAAGAGCTCCCAGATAAAAATGTACTGTTTTTCAGAAAGTAATAGTTGTCCAGGAAGGTCTGATTGAGAGGGATCATCTACAGCATTGTGCCAAACTCCACTCAAACATAAATCATAATCCTAAATAGTGATGGGACTTGCCGTGCCAAGGCTTCATGAAGCTTCATCTCGCCATCACTAATCCTAAACCTTAAATCTAACCTTAACCATATAACTTCTCAAAACTGCCCAGGTGACAGACAGAAACACAGTCAGACACAGAAATCAGGTGTGTCTGGCTGAGAGGAGAAGCAGAGTTAATCAAGGTGAGTGGGACCAGGTGAGAGAGAGAGAGTGTGTGTGTATGTGTCTGTATGTATCAGGCAGGTAACCAGGAGCAGAAAGAATAGGAGCTTCAGAGGCAGAGAGAAAAAAGTAAAAAAGAAAATTAAACAACAACATGAAATGAAACTAAATCAGGGACAAAATTGTGGCACAAAAGTACAAGTACAAGACATAACACATTCCTGGCCCTTCACCCTAACCTTCACTAAATACTTCCGAATCCCAACCTTCTTATTTTAACCATAGACCAAGTCTCAATCATCAGACTCCTTTGGAGCTGTGACGACCGGCCAAAGTTCTTCAGAGAGATTATATAGAACTAAACTTTGTCCACACACACACAAATTTCAAACTTTTATTTCGAACAAAGGTTTACTGTGTTTCACAGCTGAATGTTTGACTTCATTCTCCTTTACCTTTTTGAGTCTAAACACAACACAGTGTGTTTAAACTTTAACATCTCATTCAAGTCTCTTTTTACCAGCCTGTTTGGTTCCCTGACATAAACCCCATTTACTGAAAGGGTCAACTGTGTGGGGTGTTCTTGATTTACATCGCCAGGAACATCAGATCAGCTTTAACAGTTCAGGAGGAAGCTGTAATGGCTGTGTGATTTAATAAGGCACGGTAAAACGAGTGCAACTGAAGCATCTAAAATATTTCAACTCTGACATAAATGTGAATGAATGAAAATAAGGGCTTTCAGCACCTTTCACTTCTACCAATTCATAACCCTGCCCTGCAGCCTGGAAAGTGAATTAGAGTCTGATTGCAGTTGTTCAGGTATCGCATTTGTGTATTAATGCGTGTGTGGAGCTCTAGGGTCTAAGTGTTATGTAATGTAAAACTATGGCTATGGCTAACAGAAGTAGCTTATTGTATGCTTGCCTATGTGAGTTATATTAGCTGTGCTTGTACATATAGTTGTATACGTGTGTGTGTGTGTGTGTGTGTGTGTGTATTACAACAGTCATTTAATCCATCCATCCTCAGGTTTCTCTGCTCCCACCCTGTGCGTCCACTCTTCCACTCACAGACCAATCACATTCCACATTCCTCCACCTTCCCAGGATCCTAGGGACCCAGGGTGCATGGCTGCAGGGCGTTACCATGACACTGGGGTGATGAGGTCACTCCCCTTTGGTACTTCAGTGATTAGATGAGAGCTGATGGGGTAAGATAGGAAAAGATGAAGCAAGAGTGAAAGAAGAGGGGGAACGAAGAGTGTTAAGAAGCATTTGTATGTTTTTCCACTGTTCACATGCATTTTAATCATTGACATAATGTGTTTCCTAACATAATGCTTAGAGTGGCCATGTTATGTTTAATTTAGGATATTGTATTTTATTTTTGGCATCAACTGATGCAAGATTATATGATTTTCAAGTAAAAAAATACTGCAAATACAGGCTATAATCCCACTTCATGCAACAGGTCCTCTGGGCTTGAGACAGCCAAACACTTCCTGAGAGATATATCGACCTCTGCATGAAGCCAGCATGCAAACACACATTAACCATAAGCTTTGGGCCTTTGGGCCTGTGTAACACTCAGCTTCACAAAAATATAGACTGTATAACATCAGAACATGAAAAACATATGTTTTAAGCCTCAAACATCAACCCACTTCCAGTGTTGTGCATAAACGTGCTAAAAAAGCACTATTCTTTGGGTTTCTTGGGTTAGTGAGGTGAGTTTTTATGTGTCTATATTTACACCATGAGTGACCATTCAAATTGACGACCTGTAAAACATAATATACACAAACTGATGGATTATATGACTCAACACTAGGCACTCTCCATTTGCGGTAGTAAAAGAGAAACATGAGTATGTCACAGTCATGGTTTAGCTCTTCATTGTGTCTGGAGAGCAGTATAGATTTTTTAAGACTCACTCAAGAAGAACTATAGCACAGCCACCAGGTTTTTAGCGTCCTGTTGGACTGTAGTAGTACAGAGGGTTAGAGTTGATCTTTAACTGAATATGAAATGCTGAAACATGCTCACTCTGTTAACTGTCTTGAAGTTTTAGAATTTTATTTCTCAGGTTATCTACATACATTCCCCATCCTCCATCATCCCTATTAACTAAATAAAGGATCCAGCTGCTGAGCCACCTCAAGTAACTACTACTAGGCTGCTTTCTAACATAAAGGAGTAGCAGTTCAATATTCAGACTTGAAGATCCACTTGTATGAACTACTACTAATTAAGCTAGTTATTCAGCAAATCATACACTATGTGGAACACACAGAGGTGGGTAGTAACGAGTTACATTTACTCCGTTACATTTACTTAAGTAACTTTTTGAAAAAAATGTACTTCTAG
>JAUMHL010000028.1:8901558-8940742 GCA_032362345.1 Sandelia bainsii | reverse complement strand
GTCAGAACAAGATCGAGGGTGTGATTAAAACTGTGAGTGGGTTTATTTACATGTTGAGTAAATCCAATGGACTCTAATAATGAATTAAATGCAGTGTTGAGACAGTTATTATCAACATCTACATGAATGTTAAAGTCACCCACTATAATGACTTTATCTGTACTAAGAACTAAATCAGATAAAAAGTCTGAGAATTCAGTTAAAAACTCAGAGCAAGGGACAGGAGGACGGTATACAATAACAAATAAAACTGGACAACACACACAAAGAAATAAAAGTAAAATTTATTCATGTCTAAGATGAAAAAAACAAGACATAAACTCTCTATCCACACACACATGCTCACACACATACACAAACCTCTTCCTCACGCCTCAGCAGAAACACTCGTTAAGTTGTTTTACAGGCCTGCTGATTATTTTGATAAGCCCTAATGATGATGGATTGAGCAGGGTTTAATGGAAAGAAATTTAATGTCTCATAAATTTTAAGGTGGCACATTGTTTTTCCTTGTTTCAGAGGTTTGAAAACCTTTATGCATCAAGGGTTACAGGACATTAAACAGCCCACCTTTAAAGCCTGGAGTGGGACTGCGGCGGAGCAGGCTGGTTTATCATCTCCAGGCGACATACTGTATATGAAAAGAAATCTGGCACTTGGTTGCTTTTAATCGAAAGTGAAAAGTTGTTCTAAATTTAATATTTTCTTTAGTCAATATGCTCAGCACCTTTTATTTGGCTGTGCACCGCTTCAGGAGTGTGTTCAGAAGGTGCAAGCTTTGAAAAATGTGATATGCAACCCAGAAAAATATTATTTCAGTCAATCCACTGTACCTGTTAGTTTTGGAAATGTGACTTGTAGGCAGCAGGAAATATACCAAAGGCCAAAGCGACATTGCTGCTGATTAACAACAGAGCTGGTGTTGGTGGCAGACATGTTAACAAATCATATAAAGACACAAGCACTTAAAATACCAATTAGAAATTCAGCTTCAATCACAGATAAATTTGGATTTCTGGTGATACATGAGTTGACATTTGGATTGAAGCAAAATGTGCAGCTCTTAGTGATGGTCCTTGAATTATTTCTGTTTAATTACTTTGACAATTTAATGGCATGTGGAAATTTTTCATATTTTTAATGGTTTTATTTTTGTTTTTAATATTGAAATGACTGAGAGAATGACATATTGGTGCCATCACAAAGAACACAATGCAGTCAAAAGCATTTGGGGGGCTATAAATATTTTCATGTGTTTCAGTTTTGTTTAGTCTGTGACATGCTGTGTGTACACTTCTTTAAAAAAATTATGTTATAAATATTTCTGAATCAAAGCGCTAAGAGCTTCTCTCAGAATGGATCAAAAGAGAGTGAATTACAATTAAAATGAAACACAAAACAATTTACTGTAACAATTGTTAAAGCGCTGTTTAACATAAGACAACACTGTGTTTTCTTATTTATTTCAATTAAGTTAATCAGTGTTTTCTATTAATCTTTAGGGAGTGGTAAAATTTTGTGAGGAGTGTGTGTTTAGTCTTTTGGGAGTACTAAAGATCCATCAATCCACCCATTATCTTACCGCTTATCCTGTTAAGAGATTGTAGGGGTGCTGGAATCTAACCAGCTTCACTGGGTGAGACCTGGAGTACACCCCGGACTGCCTGCCAGTTTATCACAGAGGCCACAGGGTCACATGTAGATACAAACAACTATTCATGCTCACGTTCACACCTACGGGCAATTTAGAGTCACTGATTAACCTAATGTGCATGTTTCGGACTGTGGGAGGAAATCTGAGCACCCGGAGGAAAACCACACGGGTACAGGGAGAACATGTAAACTTCACACAGAAAAGACACAGCCAACTTGTACATGCTTACTCAAGTGTCTAGCTTGTACTTTTAATCCTGAGAGGACCTTTATTGATAAACACACTCTCTAACCCCCTAGCCATAACAATTAAAGCTTGACCCTAACTTCAACTCTAAATAATAACTTTTCTTAAAACTAAACCCTCAATCAGACTTTCCAGAAATAAACCTACTCTAAACATACTCAAAATTCAAGTACAAGAGCTCATGCATACATCACGACCACCCATGTCATCTTTTAAATTTTTTAGAGCTAAATATTGACACACAGCATATCACTCAGCACCCACATTACTACAGTCACACTCACACACTCAAACACACACTCTCCTCCTCCACTTTGACAGTGATGATTGATGTCTTTAAGGATGGAGGTAATCAACAAATAAACATCTGGCACCATCTATGGGGTAAGAGGTCATAGACCAGGCCAGTGTGTGTGTATGTATGTGTGTGTGTGTGTGTGCGTTAATGAGACTATCGTACTGATCAGCCACATTAAGGGATCGTGACCTCTATAGTGCAGGGTCTTGACTTCATCGTGCTGCAGGAACCACACAACAGTCATCACTTTGTGCTCACAGAGTGGGCGCACACGACCAGGCTGTTTGTTTTAATTTAATTATTATTGTTTACGTCTTTTCTGCTTTAGTCGATGGTAAACAGTGATGAGTGACAGGGAAACCTGGAACCACTGGGAGGAGGGTGTGAGATGATTGTACAGGAGTAGAAAATACATATATGTATTTCTATTTTCATGGAAAAGCAAAAGTTATAGTCGTGATTTAATGGAAGAATAACTGAGTAGTTCCTGACGTTCCTATACAACTAAACTGCATTCACAAATATGTTTTTTTGTAGAACGTAATTGCGACTAGATTACATTTTCTGTTAACATAATGATCAAATGTTGACAGTCAACATAAATAACAAGTCGCAAATATGTTGATACAAAAATATGAATGAAATGAAATGTCTGCCATAATATCTGATCTACAGCATCCTGTCTTCTCTTCCCCAAAAATATCCAATGTTGCAGCATCCGGATATGTGGCTTTTGCGTTATCAGTGTTTTTTTTATAGTTGGGTTCAGACACTTACTCACTGGGTTAAGGTCAAGGAAAGACTGTGGACTGAGAAACCCGATCTTTCTCTAACCCTAACCGCAGTACTTGTCTTACCTAAACCCAACCTCATGTGGACTTTGGTGTCACTGCATGGTGTACGCCCTCCATCCACCCCAACTACCATGTTAGCGACTTGCTTTGTGTTAATATAAGTAGCAGATCATTCTTTCAAAAAATACTTTTCACAACAACATGATAATTATGTTCCCTACAAAAACGCACTTTTTACGAGACAGCGTTGATGGATGAGACAAATATGAGTGCCACATACAGAACAGCTGGTAGAAAACTGCTGTTTTCATTGTAATGCTAAATCATCATTTCACCATAATGTATGTCTTTTAAGTAATTGAAGTCAAATTCAGATTAAATACTGTTATGAAAAACTGTTTAAAGGGATGTACTCTATATATGTCTGAATTTTCCTTACAAAAGTAGAGTTTTAAACACTTGGGTACAGGAAAACTTGTCCCAACAAACTATTCAGATAATTTATGTTGGCATTTCTGTCAGTAAAGTAGTCACTGGGAGGTTTTCTCCTCTCAGGTTGTTTTATGCATTCAACTGGAAACCAGCTGTGGGGGAGAGACCAGAGAGGTGGATTATTTAGATGAAGAAGAGGAGGGTGAGGCTGCTCAACATTTTCGTCAGTTCTCACTTTAAGGGTCTATTTAAAATTACATTTAAATATATAGAGCACTGTATATGTTAGTGAGAAACCCCTTCTTAAACATACAAGTGTGTCTGTTTTATTGCAAGTGTAGATGGCAGTAGAATAAAGATGCTGTTCCTCTTTTTTGACCTAACTTTGTTCCTCCCATAACACAGGATGCAAGTTTTTGGGTAAGAACTTGGAGTAAATTATTAATTAAATCATCATTTTCTCTGAGAAGAAAAAGGACAGGTAGTTAAATCTTCTTTCAGTTTTGCAATGTGGAGGTAGTAAAAGAGCCAAAAGATGTGTTCGCTTCATTTATATTATAGTGCTTTCAAAAAAAAAAAAAAATTTACAGCTGCACAGGATTTGTCTAATCTATTCTTAGATGTGGATTAACAGCAGAACTGCTGCAATTACACAAAGCATGCATGGGGAACTTCTGAGGTGGTGACATTTGTATGTTCATTCACACCACAGCTCTTACACAGGTTGGAAAAAATGCAATTCCAGTGTTTCATAGTTTTTACGATTTGTGTATTGAATAAAACCAAATATCCCTATAGAACATAACAAAATACTGAACGAGCAAAAATGTGAAAAATAAAATGTTGATTAAAATTTAATTTAAATAAAGTGTGCATTAATGAACAGTAATTAAAAATGGTAGCAACATTTAATTTTATGCCAGCAAACATTTTGTAGAGAAGTAAAGTATCGAAAATCAAGATGTTATCATAGTAGAAAACTGAAAATTTGCCCAGTTTGAGCAGAACAAGGAGCTTTAAATGACTTCCTCATGCAGTTCCACAGCTTAGGTTTTTTTCTCTTTTCTGCATAATGGACATCCCCATGTGGTCTCCCCAGAGCGTCAGCTGTGTTTTATCCTGGTCTGTGAGCGTTTAGTGTCCAGTGGTCAGTGGCAGGGTCACAGCTTAATCAGGACAGGCAGGAGTCCTCTGTGTGTGAGAGAGAGTTCACTGCTAAGGTCAAGCTCTAATCAGTCCAAATTGAGACTTGAGGCACATAAAGGTCCTTTAGGAGTCTGCATGGTGTGTGTGTGTCCACTTGCAGAAGGGTCCCAAACCAAACTAATTTAAAATGCCCCCTTTAATGCATATGCTTTCTCCTCCTTACCCTTCTCCTGTTTTCTCTTATTCCCTCCTGTCTGATTCTTTGTTCTTCACCTTATTCGGTCACTTTTCGATTACTTTTTCTGACTCTTTTGTCTCCTTACTCTTTTCTCCCCTTTCCAACATTTTTTTCTTTCTATCCTTTCATGTCTGTCTTGACACATCTGTCTTCTTTTCTACTCCCTCTACATTCATCTCTTCCCTGTTCTCCTGTTTCTACTGATTCTTTCCTTCTATTTCTTCCTGTGTGTTGTTCCTCTCTTTTGTCTTGTTCCCTTTCCTTCTTTCCTTGGTCTCTTTTTCCACACCCATCTCTCTTTTACGTACATAACTTGTGCAGCAGAGGACTGTTCGTGTGTTGTAATTTAATGACTCAGTATTTTTTCTCTTTTGGAAAGTTACCTCACATCACCTCTCTTTTCTCTTCTTGTTTCTTCATATGTTCATTTATACTTCAGCTCATAGATTTTTTTACACAAATTGTATCTATGTTTCTCTGAAATCTAATTTTATTAAGATATTGCGAAAATGCAACTCTGTCATTACATCATGTTTTTATTATTATAGATATCATATCCAGCTCTGCAGACTGAATTTTTTTTTTTATCTAGTTGGTGAAAGCGCATTTAGAAATAAATAATCTACAATAGAAAGTTATAAAAATAACAATGCTAAGAATCTGTCACACTTCTAGCAGCTCTATGAGGCTGTCATGTTATTAGTCTTTGGTCATAAACAAAAACACTAGACAAACTTTAATGATAATAGTGGAGGGATAGTCCAGAGATCACTGTAGGTGTTGCTGGTGGTTGTAGCACATGGTGCATTAAGACAACAGCTCAGCTCTCAGTTGTTCCTGAAGTAAAAATTTGTTTGATTTCCTCAACTAGGAACACAGAAAAAAATTATCACAGCTGTGTTTATGCAGGGATTTCTTAAATTTTATGACCCATGCTTAACAGGATATAAAATTCCTGAAATGCCAAATGATCCATGGAGGAAAGTGGGGAGGTCACTGGACCTCCTGGTTTGTAACTTTACTTACAGATCATTTTTGGCCTGTTAGCTTCCCTCTTCGATCACAGTCAAATAACTGTCCACAATGCTAAAGCTCTATCACAAAGTATAATTTCCAGATGATGTTTTCCTACCAACGATTTGGGTTAAATGAAAATAAAGCAGAACACAATCAAATGATGTTTACACTTATCATCAGAGATGAGCTACACTCAGTGAAACCATGAGCACGTTGCTCTCTTTATACATCTAGTACTAGAGGGAAAATAACACTACTGACAATAAATATGTAAATGGATAACAATATGTAAAGCAACTTTAAAACCTTTGACCATAAAAATACCAACACACATTCAAAAATAGACTGTTGTATGTGACCAAACATGAAAGTCTGTGTGGAAACTGGGTCAATAAATTCCCCTGCTCACAGAGGCAGCAGCTGTTGCAAAACTATTTTCTTCAATTGATTTCTTTTTTTTAATCCATGGAAAGTTCTCTGTGTTTGACTGCTGTTCAATCTAGTTACACGTCTACTCATACAAGCCTGGCATACGACGTGTCCCAAGTCAGTTGGTTTGTTGAAAATAGTTTTACTGAAACCTGAAAAAGAACCAAACTATGTGTCCTTGGTTTGAATGACTGTATAATGGGCTGTGTTTAGTTTTTAGAGCTTGGTTTGTGATATGTTTTAATAGAATACACTGGTTGTTAGTGTGATACACATTTTCTTCTACACTTATAATTGTGTCTCAGTCTGGTGTAAAAGTTGGTTAATGATGCTTGCTGATGTTGGTCATGCACTAGTCTGTCCTTGTTACTCATATGGTTTTGCTATGTCACAGGCCAATCCTAAAGATCTGCATTATTCAGTATCTGATCAAGGAATATTTAAAGGATCCATACTGGCAAAAATAAATTCTAATATTTACTTTTACTCTACTTCCTAGTTTTGAACCTGGTGGTTTCTACTTCTCTTCATCTTTTCCTCTGGAGGGCAGACTGCTGGACCATCCAACAGAATCCACCACTTATGGAAACGGCACAAGCAATTTATGGAGCACCTGTTAAACAAGTAGAACATACACGAGCAGAAATGTGACTTCTTCTGAATGCCTGTGGCCAAGTTCTGTTATTATCCCTGAACCAGTAAAAGTAAATTTAGACATTTTTAGTGAACAAGCTGAAAACAAATGATAAAGCTGCAGTATGTAACTTTAAAAATATATTTTTAGCAGAGATGTTCCCCTGTTGGAGATGTTTTACCTACTGGTCGCTTTCATTTCTAACCAGTTGGAGAAGATCAAACCTTGTGCATTACATGTCGACAGTATGTGCGTATATATGAGATACCATGGGCTTTGGCCATGTATGAATGGTTTTGACACAGTCTTAGTATTTAAAGCGAGTCGCATGCTACAGATAGCTTGATTCTCAAATGTTTCATTTTGTAGCTTTCATTTTGTGTAATGGTTAAGTCTAATTCATTAATACTATACTGGCTGCTGCTTCAGTGTTGCTGAACTCTGGAGGACAATCATCACATTGGAACTTGATCTCAGCAGATACCCCAAGAATTGAAGTGCATCTTACTTACAGCACTGAGTCACATGCTCCATGTGCTGAGAGTGTTTTGTGATGCTCTTAACAAGCAGCTTTTAATGCTGATTTTAGGGGTTTCGAACATACTCGTACAGGTGTGTGTTTCCCCTGCTCAGTAAACCACTCTTTGGATACCATCGTTTTGCACTGTCCCTTGTTTTCTCTCACTGTGACTTTTTTGAGCCACTTTGTCTTCTATTGTGTCTCTACTCATGTCAGCTCCATTATCTGGGTTTCAACTCTTATTGCCAAGAGACATAAAATATTTATGAAGCCTCAGGCACACACTCAAACACACCAGCTGTCTCCTTGCCTTGTGCCTCAAAATTGTTCCTCCTCTATTTCTGCCCTACCTCCCACACTGTGAATTCATGAACTTCTGCCCTGCCATTCCCAATCACCACTCAACAAGCACCGGTCTGATTTGTCAAAATGATGCAATGTCAAGATGCTGCTAAGAGGTCTTAGGTTTCATCTTCACTGACAACTTGAAGAGCATAACTCAGGCCCAGGAGGATTTTGTGAGGCCCAGAGAAGGTTCCTATGCTCAGACAGTACAATTCAATCAGACAATTGACCACATTTTTTTAAACAAAGGGAAGTTTGGTGTTCTTTTCAGAGTAAATTACATTGTTCAAGAGTTTGGATGGTGAGCTTGAGACACAGAGAGATTCTTTGTGGGATTTTTAAGTGCAAGGGAACCCTTGTGAACGCTGCATGTGATTAGTAAGGACATTGAGAAATTTACAGAGCGTTAGAGATGGAAAGAGTAAAAAAGGAAAGGAAATATATGTTGTTTAATCAGTCCAGCACTTCATGTTCCACTTTCAATCTTGTGCGTAAAGAGGCATTTATTCTCTCAGGTCATTTCCAGTTCCCAATACAATACAAGGAACACTCATTCACAAGTACGGGAGGATAACTGCTGTTACTAATTTATTCAGCTCTTGAACACTCATGTTGCCCGTGACCTCTTCTGCTCCTTTCCAATGTCTGTTCGTCCTTCAGAAAGAGTCTCCATTCGAACAAGTGTCCAGTCTGGAGCCCCAGCTGAGAGCTCTTCACTCAAACAAAAACATCAGCCAGAACAACTTCAAACACAGGTAGCTGCCAATTTGTGAACTCAGTTGGTTTGTTTGTAATAAAAATGTTCACTCTTTATTACCATAACCAATGTTAGTTTACCATTGTTATTTCCATGTATTGTAATGGCACACAGCATTTTTGTTTCTTTAAATAACATTTATGTATGATGTTTTAGGAAACGATCACATGGTTTAAATTACTGAGAAAAGCATAGTCACTAATGATTTAACTGTGCCAGCAATACATTTTTTTATTTTTTTTATTCCATTTATAGTTGTGCACAAACTCATTTGGTTCAATTTAAGCAAGTATCATTGACACATAAAAGAATAAATGCAACACAGACAACTTTTCGTCATATGTGGGCTGTTGGTTTGCAATGATTAATTTTTTTTTGAAGGATTATAATGATTATGAAAAGAAATCTAGATTCATGAACATACTCATCCATCCATTAAGAATTTAAAATACCATGTGCAGCATTAAATTAATACCACATTAAACATGACAAACAACAAGGAAAAACAACATAATCACTGTTAGAAAATTGCTGTGTTGCTTTATAATCACAGAACAGTAGCAGACACTACAAACACAGATGATATGTTTTTCTGGTTCTGATACGTAATGAAACCAGACAATGTCAGATGGAAAAATCCTGTCAAACATCTTTGTGGTTTGAAAGATACAAAAGCGTAAACATGTGCCTGAGGTCAAGGACAAGTAGCAACATCTTTACTTCATCACTAAGCATCGGTGTTTACTCGAAACATGATCTTAATTCCAAGAAGCACATTACCACTGGAATGAGTTGGAGGCTGTTGTGAGTGTTGACATTCATCTACAGCAATTATACAAAGTTATTTTGAACATCTTGTTAGTGTTATATTAATGTTTTAAATGCTTTAAATATTTTATGTACCGATCTACTAGAAACTGGTAACAAAACTGGAAAAAAATGGCTGCAAAAAACAGTTCAGTCATGGTGTGATAACATATCTCTGTTTTGCCTGAGAGAAAACATACAGTACATTTCCACTTGCATTTTTTATGTATTGCTTGATTAAGACTTATCTAAAATATAGATAGTAAAATGCCAAAATATGCACTTTAACTGTGTGCTATTTACTAAGTCTGGAGTCTCCAAGATACTAAATATGTGCCAAAGATTTATTTCTCCACCAACTATGCACAGCTGACAGAAATGTAGAAATGGAGATGAATGTTTTATTTGTTTTGTGCTATTCTCTACTACAAAATATTCATATTAGGGAATCTAATAAACGTTGGTCTTATGATAATATGAGTGAAGCTAAAAGGGACGATCAAACCAATACTATTGTTAGTAAAGACTCTTTGTCACCTCATTGATCTGCCAGAACTTGACAAGCTCTCAAAACATGAATGAACAGAACTTGAAGACCATGGGAGCACAAAAACCCTCTCAGCTCAGCTACGTGACACGCTGTCAATTCAAGAACCCAACATTCCCGCTAACACTTTGACACTCTGCTCCTTTCCAATTTTCTACCTCCCACACTTTGTAAAACATGTATGGGAGCCTCTTTCTTGCTACAAACAAGTGTTCCCAAAATACTCGGGGGTGTGGTAACACTGACACCTTGAATGGCTCGCTCTCACCCTGCCCTGACCCCCATGTTCACATGAAGGCTTTATTGTGAATAGATGCACACTGGAGGGGGGTGTTTAGAAGGTACCCCACAACTTAATTAAACTACTGAACATGTCCTGGTGGGAAGGCCGAGCCTGCACAAAGATGGCAAAAATGAGATGGAGAGATGGAGATGCATGTTTCATGTTTATTATTCTCTGTTGTTCAATACATGTGTTTTTCATAAATCTATGCAGCATCTTAAAAAAAAGTCAGATGGAGGCAATTTTTTGGACCATGTGTAATTTAGATTAACTTCACCACTCTATACTTTTTTTGTTCATTGTTCTTCATTGTTTTTTTGTAAAAGTGGTTTCTTTTTTTCTGTTTCTTGTTCTTCTGGGGTTGAACTTTTTATTGTGGTCTCTATTAACTTTTCTCAGCTCCACATTATATGTTGCTAAATACTGTTTGCGTCCAGATGATTTTGAAATGGTGTTATGAATCATGTGTGAGAACGTGCCACCAAGCGCGCCTGCTTTGGAGACAGCTGTGCGCTGTGCGTAAAGGAGGGGCAGGTTATTTGGAGCGCTCCGTCTCTCTCTCTCTCTCTCTGCTGTAAAGGCGTGGTGTGTCTCCCTCTATAGCTCAAACATACTTGCGCTGGGCAGCTGCTGGAAGTTAAGTGAAGGAGCGGCAGCTGGTAGAGCGGAGTCAGTAAGTCACTTCATCAGCGCGGACAAAGCAGTAGTCACTCCGAGGAGCGGACACCGAGCTGCTCAGTCAAAAACCATTTTACGCACCGGGCAAATACAGTGAGAAGAGGGATCCAGCATTATCCTTCATATTCTCCTGGAATATTGTGACTGATTGCTGACAGTATATTCTGAAATTCAGGAAATCTCCTAAGAAAAATGAGGGGATTCACACTTTTGTTGAGCGTGATTCTTGTTGCGCTACTTGTCGCCACCATCTCAGCAACCAAGTTAAATGTACCGAGACTGAGACTGTCATACAAAGGTAATTAAGTGTTCTATCTATCTATCTATCTATCTATCTATCTATCTATCTTCACGCAGATGTTCTTACCTTTTTCTTTTGGCGTGCGTGAGGTGCAGGTGGCATTAATTGGTAATCATGACCATTCTGTGCTAAGTTTTATCTCCTAATTCCACCAGGTATCTATTTATTTCTGTGAATAGTTTCAACTTAACACCCTTCTTTTAACAAAGCTTAAGGCTTACTTTTCTCAAATTACTTTTTCTCTTCGTGGTGGTCCGAGCTGGAAGCCTTAAATACAGGTCGATGTTTTGGCTACTGTTTTGGAGGTTAATGTGTTTTAAGAGGCACGCACAGTTTAATTTGCTGGTTCCCAGGTTGAAACTGGCGGGTGTTCAGCCAGAGGAGAATTTGGCGGAGGTTCATCTTCCTGCGGTTGGATAAACCAGGATGCATCGGGTCATTATAAAAGTTTATTAGCAACTGCAACCGCAACGAAATACAGAAGAAGGATGTTTCATAATTAGACCTATTGTGGATTTATTTGGTTCTAAATTCACACTGCTCAAGCTTTGATAATGATCTTTCATCTTTTCAGCAACATGCAGTTTCTTCTGTTCCAATCTTAATTTTGTGCAATTTGTTGTTCACAGACTGAAAAGCAGTTAAGATTAATAACTTACCAAAATTGAAAGGCTACAGTCAGTGTACTCTCTCTTCTCATAGCCCCTGTTGGCCATGACTCACTCAGGTTTAATGATAATAAGGCAGTAAAGGACCCAGTGGGTGTTTGTTTGTGTGTGTGAGAGAGTGTGTGTTGTTCACTGTGTTGTTACCAGACTGTGCTCATTGTTTCACTGCACTTGGGTCAAAGTGGGTCTGCAGTTATCATCAGTGAGCGATAGATATCACACAGGATTTCCTCCTGTTCAGCTCCATGTTTTCAGGAGAAAAGTCTTCGTCTGAGCTTACTGGACTTCCTGTGGCTGGACTGGAAATACTGACTGATAAAAAAAATGATAGAGAACAAAAGGAATTTTCTATATTGAGGTATTAATGAAACTGAAAGTCAAACAGACACATTAGAAATAGTTTGTAAATCTGGATGAAATGTTTTTGCTATTTACTGGTCATACTTGATAGAGCTTCTATCAAACCATTGATTTTGTGTCTCTTGTGTTAGTAACTGGGAATTTTATGTGGAAATGTTGGTGGAGTCTTAAAATCTTTCCATATTTTGATCTAGAGCACTGATCAGATCACCAAATTTTGCTTTGGACATTCATGAGGATCTCACTTGACTTTTTTTTTTTTCTTTACAACTGGGCCAAAAATGAGTACATTAGTATATTCATACTCCCCAGAAGATAGAACATTTTCCTTTTTAAACACTCTGAGGTTTTCTCTTTGCCACCCTAAGGCCAAAATATGAACTTTACACACAAGATATAAAGATATATTCCAGAGAAATTTGCTCTGTGCTCTTGTATCATTTAAGCTATCATGGGAATGACAGGAATTAAATTTTTTATTTGTTTGACCCAGTGACCTTCCTTCTTGAGCCATTCTCAGAGCAAATGCCATATTTAAAGGAACATTTGTGAGATTGAATAGTAGAATTGTTAGAGTTTTATGCTGTGGAATGCAGTGTAATAAACGTTGAAGCTTTTAGCGTGGATCCATATTGCAGTTACATTATTGCATGTCCGACAAAGCAGGCAAGCTTGACAAAATGTGACAGACGTCATGTTATATCCGGTGTTAGTCCAAATTTGATATTACAGTTTTGTCACCTCTTGAGAGTGCCTCATTACTTTATTTCAGAAAATTAATTGGATTTCAACAGATTTTAATTGGTGTGAAATTATTTTATGATTTGCAAAAACCTTGCACAGTTTACTGGATAATAATATTTATGAAATCGTGCAACACAACTGAGGATTATAAGATGAGTGGAGGCAACTTTTGTTATTGAATAAAGTCATGAGTCGTGCTGGAGTGTGGGATAAAACTCTTCCTATAAGATTCTCATCAGTGACCAACTGCTTCCTGTCTGTAAGACCTCAAATTTGAACCCTCAGTTTGCTCTCTCTAAAACAATTTCCGCTTGACTCAAGTCTTTCCTTCCTTATTCTCTTTTTAGTTTAGCGGTAAACCTCTTCTTACCTCACCATGTGTCTCATCTTCTCACAGTTGAGTCTAATTTCTAATTTCTCTGTGTTTCTCTCTGTTTGGCCCTCTCTGTCTTTTCTTCTTTCATCTTCTTTTTCATAATAACCCGGAGAAGCCCAGAGGGTGTTTGTATTCCCAAGAGGATGTGGAGGTAATTTAGTGACAGGAAAAGCTGTCATTATCTCATTTCAATCAATTAGTGGGCAATAGTTCAAGCAGGAAAAAGGCCATTTACCTCACAACTATTAACATACTCACTCCTCTCCTCTCTTTATGTTTAGTTCAGACATCCCACACAAATTTATTGACTATCAGTAGTATTAGTATTAACATTAGCAGATGCTAAATACATCAACTTAATAGAACACCTGTTACTACGGTGGCCCTGAGAGCTCAACGCACTTCAACTTAAAACACGTGTAAATAGTTAAAACACAAGCAAATTAACAACTTCACAAATTTAACAACAGACACAACATTTTGAAAAAAACACTGAAAAATAAGGAAACACAACCACACACAGAAAAGCACTGCATAAATAGAAAACAATGACACAAATGTTTCTGAGGGGCAAATACAAAAACCACAACTAATTATGACACCAGAAAAATTAAAACAAACAATTATAAAACTTACATTATAACTAATTTTCCAACTTCAGTAGCTAAAATGAGTCACCATAGCAAAAACAAGTGTCTCCCAGCGGTGTCCGTCACTTTTTAGCACCCCCTGGGAAACATAATGTTTTGCAGGTGTAACAGTTGTCGGCAGTGTTTCCAGAGGGACATTAAGTAGACACTAAGTGACAGACAATTAATTTCGTCTCATATGTCTAGACCCTTTTTAGGGCTTTTTTCTAATATGAATTAATTTGTTTTCTGCTCCAGTTTCACCCACTCAGAACATAATCATCTGACATTAATATGTTTAGAGCAAGCCCCTGTTCACTTTTTAAACCCAATTTGCAATTCAAATCTCAACAACAAAAGGGACAATGTGTGTGTTCATGTCTTTTTTCTTTTTTCAAAGTGACATTGAAGCATCGAGGTGGGTGATGTGGGAGTGATGGCTGGACTCACAGCCCTCTGTCAAGCAGCTATATCAACCTTCCCATCATGCATCTCTCGCTGTCTTTCATTTGTCTTTCTCTCCCTTCAATCTGATTTCTCTGAGTCTATTGTGCTCACATGCAGACAAACACATGCTGACTTTAGACACGCACACACACAACTACACACACACACGCACACGCTAATACAATATTCACTTTGTCTCACAGAAAGCAGGGGGGCACTTGAAAACACAAATGCTCACATCAGCGTCCTATTTTGATCAGATTGCATTAGTTCTCAGAGTGAAAGGTTCTGTTTGTTTTCAGTTCGCCTGTGAATTAATGAGTTTGTTTTCTCAGTCGGCGTTGCCCAGAAGCATACATGCAGACGGGTATTAGTTGTTCTTAGGCGGGGCAGGGTAATGTGTCAGCAGGAGTCTGTTAGGGGCTCCAGAGATGCTGGAATGTAGGGCGTCTCCCATCCTTTCATCTGTCAGCTCTTTGCCTTTCTTTTGCTATTATTTATCATTTTTCTTTTCATTTTACATTCATCACTGCCTCTTCGCTGTGTGTAATAGCTCAGTCATTGCAGTTGTCCTCTCTTGGTTTTCCCAAGTTCATTTTAGGAACTCCAAGTTCCAGGCCTCTGGACCACTCTAGACCTCAGCAAAAGAAAAATAAGAGGAAACAAAAGGGAAAAAGTTGAAGGTTTATTATCCAAACCAGCTGCACTGTAAGACATGTTTTATATACAGTATATAAGCTTCAGTTCTAAGAAAAAACTGGAAAAAGGAGATTGTTTCAAAGGTTTTAGTATTTTAATAATGGTTGACATGTGTTGGTTGTGTAAGTTTACAGTATATGAACAAAGGTCCAAGTAGAAAAATAAAAACGTAGGAATTATTACAAACAACCCAGGTCTGGCTAAGTTATTAACAAGAGATGTATTTGAAACAGCAGAGTTTATTATTTTTATTATTACTGTGAGCAACACGTTTTAAAGTCTCGTACTTAAGCATGTGTAACACATTTAAAATGACATGAAGTAAATTTTATCTTTGAAACCTTTTAATATGTTTTTTTTATTGGATGGATGGTGTGTGTGATGTAAGACAGACTATCAGACATGTTGTATTTTCCAAGATTGTAATGGATGGCATTACATAAAGACTGATCCATTACAATTAAGGAATGTACAAACTTAGAGGTTGTCATACATATAGCATTTGCCAGTGAAATACTAAAATGTAAACAAATCATAGAAATCAGTTGCCTAACAGATTTGGATCCTGCTTTTTTATTAAACATCTTAAAATGTATTACCGACAATTGCATAGCAAAGAGGAAGAGCTTGACAGGGCCCTATAGCGCTGCACCTACTGTTTAACTATCATTTAGTCTTTGTTGACAAAATGAGTTTCCTGGCTCAGACAGAAGTCTCCATGAAAGGTTTTTGCAGAAAGAAAATTTTTTTTTCATTTGGTAGTATCTTTCACACCTTAAACATTAACTGAAAAAACATCATAAGAGAGATAATAAAACAGAACTGTCACTGATAAGTTAGTTATGCACACAAACATATTGCGAAAATGTCTTGTGGAGAATTGAAGGATGAAAATGTGAAGTTGTGCTTGGGAAAACCTGTGAGCCAAATCGAGACTTCCAGAAACTTCTTTTAGTAGCCTGGGGCTACATTGTCATATACAGTATGTCAATCACTAGTATTCTCACCTCCTTTCTTCAGATAGATCTTCTCTCCCTATCACTATTCTTAAGAAATTGTAAGCTGCAAGGTCATTAGTCTTAGCTGGTACTAGACAACAGCTTCTTCTTCTTAAGTAGAAACATTTATTTTAAGCTGACAAAGTTAAAGCCTGGTTTTTAATTTAGAAACTCGAGTTTCTGTGTGTAGCATATTAAAATGTTTGTTTTCATTTCTGGGAATTAGTCATAAACCATTTTGACCCATGTGGTTTGCTGAAAAGAAAAAATTACTGGAGTTACTGATTAAAAGTAACCAGTAAATCACAAGACTTACTGGTTACATGCACATGAGTTTAAAATACTAAAATTACAACTAAAACCATGCTTTGTTGTTCAGTGATTTATATATTGTAAATGTAACACATGCTTTTATGAAAGTGTGCTTTGTCCTGTCTGTAAAAATCCCCCATATTTAGTTTGGAGGCTGCAGAGATTCAGTGAGAGATTTTATGTCTGGCATGTAGACCTGCTGACAGAGGAAACACACTACATGTTTCTGACACCAACAGCATGATGTGACTGTGTGTTAGTGAAAAAGGCACAGTGATTCTGTTGGTTATAGATATCTGTGAATGCTGAGGCGTTGGTGTGTAGGTGTTTTTGATATGTACAAAACATGTATTTGTCTGTGTAGGTGTTACTGTGGAGGTGTCTTGGTGAAGTGCATAATGTGCATGAATGTGTATGTGAAAGAAAAAGATGTATTGCATCTGATGTAGACATCTGTGCATCTCAAGGTGTCACTAGCATGTTGAGTAAACAGTGTCTCTTATTTGATGACCCTTAGATGTCAGTCTGGCCAGATCACAGGCAACACACAGATGGAGGAATCAGCGACAGGGGAAGAAAACTGACAGCAAGTGTGTGAGAGATGGGGAGCTGGAAAAAGGACAGAGATAAAAATGGGGCCAGATCAGAGAGCACAGATGGAAGCTCGGGTGAGAAGAGAGAATGCGCCTGGGGTGTTTTGAGAAAAAGGAGAGAGTGAGTGAAAGATAAAAGAGACAAAACAATAAAAAAGAAAGGAAGGCAGGAATTGGCAACATTAGAAAGCTGGATAATAAAAGTTTTGCATAAAACACTGGATGAAAAACTTTGACCTTGATAGTTTATTTTTGCTCAGATTGAACCACAATGTGTCATTCTTTTCACTTCTTCTGCTTATGAATGACCTTGGATTAGTTACAATAGCAGAGAATCAGCAGCCTGACCTGGTCTTAAATCCACATTGTATCTCAGTGAGGCTGAGACTGATTCCACGGCAGATCAGATTTGCAAAGAACCCACATCAGATATTACAGGAGGAAAGTTATTATATTATAGATATTTTAAGTAATAGGCCACTTTGCTTTTTTAGAAGCAACTAGTGGCAGCATGTTTGTCTGACTTTCTGGATGTTCGACAAACTCATTTAATGTGTAAGGTGCTCTTAAGGTAGATACAGGGTAAGACTGTAAATATGGTAGACTGACAATGAAAATCCCATTATAAGACCAAAACAAACACAGGATTGATCCTCAGTGAAACTGGAGCTTCAGTTTTTGACCAAAACCTCTTAACATTTGTTGTTTCTTCATTACAAAGAACAGAGCACTATCGTTTGTTTTGAGCCAATCATACACTGTCCTGCTCTGGGTAAGGAGCACCAAATGAAAACAGTCCCCAACAAATAAACTCTTTGTAAGTAATCATCTACTAAAACAGAAAGTGACCAGGTGTTTAGGGAAATTACTGAGCCTTTTAAAACAATGCAACTGTTTTTGAAGATTTATGTCTTTAGTTGGAACCAGTGCCATCGATGACGTAGGGAAATACCATGACAATACCAGATACCATGACCTGGATGACTAAGAATCTCGAAAGTGTTGAAATGTCAGTGCACACAGACAACTGCCTGAACCAGGTCTGCGCTTGACTTAAAACATTTATCCCTAATGCTGGCATGAATCAACGGGTGAAAACATGAATGTAAAAGGGGAATGCCCGTGAAAGAGCAAATGTAAAAAAAAAAGAGAGGAAGCAAGCAAGACAAGATGGAAATACCAAGGGAGGGCAGATAAAAAGAGGTCATGGTGATGAGAAAGATAAATGGATGAAAAAAAAAGCCAGAGACGGGCTGAGAAAACGAAAGAGTGGCAAGAAAAATGAGACAGATGGAAGAATGACAGATAGATGGATAAAAGAGAGAGGGGCTAACCTGACGGCTGAAAGGACACTGGTCCCTTTCAGAAGTAAAGGTTCTGGGTTCAAGTCCCAACAATGTGGCTTTGACTGTCTGTCATATAGATTACTCAGTACCCCACTTGCACACAGGACTTATAGGAGATGTGTGTGTGTGTGTGTCAGCGAGTGTGGTATCTCTTTCCTTTGTGAAATCTTTACAACTATCCTGTTTTGTTTGGCTAGCTTTGTTTAAGAAAGTGAGTAGATGCACGTCTGTGTGTGTATCTGCCAAAACCAACCCCCATTTTCACAGTGATGTTGGTTGTTTTAACGAAAGTATTAAAAATCACAGCAGTAGATCTCACCAAAGGGGGTTCAAGTCCTGAAAAACAGTCTGCCACACCCTGCAAAGCTCCCCTCCCTGCTGTCCTTGAAAGGTCTGACCCCCTCCTGCAAAAAACACTTTTTTATTTGACTATAGCATATTACTCTTAAGACATATGGCTTTCTTTGTAGAAAAATAAGGTATAATTGGTAAAGATGTTTAGATGAACAGTGCTGCTGATTTTAGATTTATCATAAAGGGAAAGTCAGTGCTGTCTTTTAACATTTCCTACTGTCTCTAACAGTCCCTAATCTAATGTGTCAACAAACATTTAAAGAGTATGACAGCACCAACGAGAAATCCTGAGCAAATGTAGAATTAAAATGTAAGTCAGTTTAACATACATATAACTTTCTGCTGTACATGTCCACCCAAAGCTTTTAATACTTTCAACAAATCACACCCTCACGATAACACCCTGTGAAAACTTTGAGCACTGGACTAATGTTGAACTTGGCCTCCTCTTACATGTGACCATACGCCAAGTGTACGCTGAGTTGTAGTGTTGAAATGTTGCTTTGCAAAGTCTGTTCCTACTTGAGGAAGAAACATTCCTCCGCCACCTCTGATCCTCAGCGCCACTCCTGTATTTTTTCACTGGAAGCACTAAAGGATCACCAGGCACTACATATACAACTGGACTTTCCCGCAGAGAGCAGCAGACACATGAAGAAAGCAGAAAAAAAATGGTAGGATGATTACAGACACACACACACCAACACATGCACAGACAAAGAGAGTTCCTCAGGTCATTGCAGTTTCCTGTCATTTGTCTCATTACCAAAGCAAAGCGATAGAGAAACAGACACGACTTATTGGGTACCCTCTTTACTTCAGGGTGGGAGACACATACACTGACGTGCTGCATCCTCTGTCACCAAAACAAGCTCACCCTCTCTTGCAGCAATCAATTAGTTCCGCTGGAGCTGCTGACAAGAAGAACCGAGTACAGCCGCTCTAATGTGTCTATTAAACAGCAGCTGACAAACATAGAAACATTAACATTAACTGATACAGTACCAGAGGAAATGCTCCGTTCAAGATGAATATATCTTGTGTTAAATTGACACTGAATACTGCAACCACCTGACTGGCCTGTGTGTGAGGCCTGTAGAAAATATTATGGAGAACTACAACAAGAGAAGGACCGATGAAGTTAAATGGAGTAAGGAAGAGGAAGAAGTGTGTAGGAGGGACAACTTAGACAGAGTGAGAAGAGCTGAGCCAGGGATGGGGAAAAGGACAGAGGAAGGTTAGGGTTAAGAGAAGTGTGGTTGGTCGTGAATCATTTTGGATGAGAGAGGTAGAGTGAGTAATGGAATAAAAGTGGGATAATAATGGCAGGAAAAAAAGGTGAAAAAGGAGAGAAAAGCAACTGGCCAGCAGAGAGGGAGAGAGAGGAGGAGAGAAAGAGCGGGTGGAGTGATGATGACATGTGGGGAGGACCCAGAAGCAGAATAGAGTAAGAGTTGATGAGGATCGAGGGTGATGAGGTAACACCCTGTTCTGTGTTTTGATTGGCCCAGCAGGGAAAATCAGTTAACAGGAATTCTGATAGGCATCCTGAGACAACTGAGGGAGAAGAACCCGTAAATACACCAATGTGTGTGTATGTGGAAAAGAGAAGGAAGGAAACTAAAAAAGAGCATAGAGGCATAAAAACCCTTGACTGTCTTCATTAGTGCACACAATTCTCCCACAACGCAATGCACAAAATTAATGGAGCAGCTGTTTAAAGCTGATGTTGGTTCCAGCTCCAAAATAACCTCAGTAAAGAAAAGCTCCGTATTTCACACTCTGATGTATTAAAATATTTTGTCTCAATGTCTCTAAGAAATGTTTAGATATTTGACTTAATTAGTAAAATGTTTTACCTCGTTAGAGGAAAACACAGTGGATCATCAAAGCCCTGATGGCAGCTACTATGCTGAACAGAAAATCTCATGTGTCTGATTTCATTGAGATCCAACCAGTAGTTTTTAGCAGATTATATTATAAACTAAAGTGGTAGAAGCTGAAAGACTAACCAACTGACAATGGCATGGAGAAACACAAGCAGAAACTAGGTGGTTATATAGAATGAACTTTATGTACGTGATATCCTGTTTAGTATTTTGACTTTTCCCTTGATCATCTTTCTCACTAGTCAGAGTTGAATGATATAACCTACTGTAAATTGTAGGACAAATTGTCACATATATCAACTGTAGTAGGTAATGTAGGTAATTTGTTCAGCCCTAATACACATCAATAAAGAACGTGTAAGAAGGCTGAAGTAGAGGATTAGATGTGAATATGAGACCTGGCAGAGAGGGATGAGATGTGGGAGTGATGAGAGGAGGAGATGAACTGTGAGATGACTTTTTGTGCATGTGGCAGATTCCAGAAATACTTTGCACACTGGAACAATATACAGACGAGATCTAATGATACCCTGGGAAGTCTGTCAGTGGTGTAATGAGTCTAATGAGTCTTTATTTGTTTGCAACTGTGTGTGTTTGTGTTTCAGAGCCCGTGAAAACAAAATGTCAAAGGGAAATATTTAGAGAAGTAGACTGACAGTGAATTTTGTCAGCTGAGATGGGAAATGGTGCGACGGAACCAGGGGCTTACTGACTCATGATGATGTTTGTGTGTGTGTGTGTGTGTGTGTGTGTGTTTCCCGTGTGTATTTTGTAGCACGGGGGGTCTAATGGTCTTCATATGTGTCCCACTCTCCCACTGAGCCAACAAAATACTGATACCATTGTGTGTGCGTATGTGTCTGCAGCTTAACAGAGCTTACACTCTGCCTGTGCCCAATTTGTACCTCACAGATATCAGCATGAGATTTGAACTTTTTCATTCTTTGCAAACCCTTTTCTCCTGATTCTCCTTTTGAACCAAGTTTTACTCTATATTGTTTCTGGACCTGTTACTGAAATTCTTATTTAACCACTGTGTTCATTCATTCTTTTCACTGATTGCAGTAAGAGATTTGATGTTGTGGTTGTTTCTGTTTGTGGTTCTGGAGGATAAAGATGTCATAGACGATATAATGTGACAATAAAAACTTGTCTACATGTGCTTACACTGTAACCCCCATGTGGACATATTGTTTAATTTTGAGAAGTTGTGCAGAAGCCTTTCACAATCTCCTCACATGTCTACTCAAGTATAATTAAATGTGACATACAAGCTCACTGCTTACTTTTAAACACACATTTCAGTGATCCAGTAGTCAGTTTAAGATCATAAACAAGTAGCTGTGGATGTATGTAGACTTTATAATATCATGGACTGAATTCTCCACTGTAAGAAGGCTGGTTTAAAAAATCTGCTTTTAAAGAAGCCCAGTTAATGTATCTATTAACTAAGCCAATGTGAAGACTGTATTGTGACTAATGTTTTTCCATTTCTACACATCTACTTTTAGAACTTATACAAGTATATTTCATACTTTACATGAACTTGAAGCAAGCAATGTCAAATCTAAAATTAGTGTTGGATTAAATACACAGAACCCCCTTTGAATTTCCCTTTGCATTACTGTCCATCTTTCTCACTCAAAACATGTTGCAGGCCTAAATTCAACATTATGAGAAACATTTATTTGCTTTCTTGCTTAGAGTTAGATGAAAAGATCGATCCTATTCTCACGACTGAATGCTAAGTATGGAGCTAGAGGCAGGGAATTAGTGTTCATCACGCTAGATCCTTTCTTTTTTATCTTAAATCTGATGTTTGATTATATT
This sequence comes from Sandelia bainsii, assembly GCA_032362345.1. Lineage (NCBI taxonomy): Eukaryota > Metazoa > Chordata > Actinopteri > Anabantiformes > Anabantidae > Sandelia > Sandelia bainsii. Next base: position 8,918,371 of record JAUMHL010000028.1, on the reverse strand, counting down.
TCACTGGTTGTGTAATGAAAGGATCATGCAAGCTCCAAGATCAAACAACAAATATGCACATAAGCTACAGTAACTGTCTTTCACTTTCTTAGATTTGACAGACACCAGTGCATGACTCAGCCCGACTAAGCGAAACATTGACAATGTAAACAAATCTCCAAATAAATTAGTGCATGCGTATCTTTGTAGTGGCTCAGACTGCATGGTGTGATAGCTAAGATTTGACACATACAGTGAAACCAGATGCTCTTTCGCGTGCCGCTTTGGCTTGGCACGGCTGCTGTTTGTCAGTGCAGCGTCGGCTGGCTGCCTTTAGGAGAACAACACACATTGGACACAGATGTAAAAGTTTACTGTCAGGGATCTTGCAGATAGATATGGTCTTAAGTCGCAAGATGGATAAAAAGAGAGACACAGGAGAAAGGGGAGACAGACAGGAAAACAGATGGACAGACACGAGAGATGAAATTGAAGTCACATTCACAAATGACTTCAAGAGGGGCAAAATTACACCAGTGAGGAAGTTAATGTCAGATAAACCAAAGAGAGTTTGATAAAGAAGAGAGGGGTTAAATGGATAGATGGAAGGTAAGTGAAGATTGACAGCAGTAGAAAGACAGGTTGGTAAGATAGGAGACAGTCGTGTGGTTTCCACTGTGAGGCGATGAGCTGCTGGAGTGATAACAAGCTATAGATGGTAGCTGTTAGTTCACCTTTCCCCTCTGTGTGTGTGTGTGTGTGTGTGTGTGTGACTGTGACTGTGGGATTCATGTGTTTACAAAGTTTTGTACCACTCTCCAATTCCAGGCCTGTGTTAGTGTGGGTTTGTATATATGGAAATTATATGATTTCTTTTAATTAATATTTACAGACAAAGACAGTGACACAGCTTGAACGTGTCAGAGGGAATCAGATAAATAAGTTGTGAATAAAGTCCAGGAAATTAAATCTTTGAAAACATCATAAACACCCTAAAAAAGTGATCAAACAACTTGTTAAAGTGGACCATAAGTGCTCACCAAATAGTTAGTGGACATGATGACAAGAAAAACAAACAAAGGTGTCAAATTAAAAACACTGTTATCATTTTGAGAACAATGAATAATTTAATTTGGCGAATTTATTGTGTGCAATATGCAGAAAGAGAATTTATAGTACAGTGAGTGGGATGTTAAGTGTAATTGGACAGGGACACTGTGGTTTCATAGTACAGGATGCATCATAACAATTAAGCCACATTAGGGCAACATGTTTTCAAGTATTTGTTCAGGAATTTGCATTTGTGTGTGCTCGTTTTAAAAATGTAAGTGTATAATGGTTCTGGAAGTGGGGGTAACATAGTTTTGGTACAGCCACATATTTATATAAACAAACATGGCATATAACAATTTGACACCTATGCTCCAGTAACCTGTCAGTATTGCATCTTCTGCAATCTTTCTGTCAAAACGAAGAGGTGTGCCGTGTGCCGTAAATCTTGACCCAGTACCGTCAGTATCTGTTAAAGGTCTCAGCACACACAGGCGCACACTCATGCATACATGCAAAACCATATGTTATTTCCATCACAAATACACAAATACACACACACACACACACACACACACACACAAACACTTTCATGTCATTCTTCGCAGTCACTCTCCAGCTGGAGGTAATCTCAGAGCTGTGTGGAAAGCGTGTAACTTGTAGCGACAGACAGTCGTGAGTTGAAGACGTGTAGAGCTGTCTGCATGTTCTGCTGATAAACTGTATCATGAAAACACTGATTAGACCTGCTGTTGAAATATCTGGTCATGTTAGTTTTCAAAAGCAAAACATAATGACTATATTAAAAATATACTGAGAAAATAAAGCATTTGATATGAAAATGTGTATCACTAACACAGTATCTAAAGTAAGAATGTTATGAAGCTTATCTTCCTTTCTCTGACCTCATCATGTTTTTTCCACTTTTCCTGACAGTCCCAATAAATCCATCAGACATCACTACACTCTGTCTGTCGTGTGGCTTTCTCTGCCCATCTCTGTTCCTACTCATTATTTTCTGACTCGTACCAGCTGCAAAAAGCCACCCCTCCTTTCTCGTTCTAACTTTCTTTCTTTTTCTAAGTTTCTCTAACTCCCTCTTTCCCTGCAGTATATCCCTGATGCCTTCCTGCTTGTATGTCTCCTCATTATTCTCTCTTTTAAGTTTTACATTCATCTATCTTTAAAACTATTCCCCTGATCATTATCCATAAGTGACTAAGCCTTTATGAATCAAAAATCAAATAAAAAATGGTCTCACCATTCCATATTATTTAAATTGTAATATGTCAAAAATCCTTACTTTACTTACTTCTGTGTGTAGAAGCGTATGAGTTTGAGAAAAAGAGATTTATAATGAAAAGCAAATCATCAGTGTGTATATGTGTGTGTATGTATGTCTCTGCAAGGCTCCAGTGATGGACAAGGTGTCACTAGTACACTGGGCCCCTGTGCTTCAATCAATCAATACACTCACTGAGTGGAGAGTGACTGAGGCAACTTTCTCACCATGCATGTGTGTGCATGCTAGTGTGTGTATTGGACCTAGTGAGAGAAAGAGAGTGGGAGAAATAACAAGTGTGACAGATGTGTGATGAGAGACGGACAGAAAACCGGTTCAACCGAAAAACTCTTCCCCTGGGAGTTTGGCATACCGACGACATCTTCTCACACACGTATTTCTCTCCTCATCTCGTTACCTAGACAGAAGGAGAGAGAAGCAAGGTGATACCAAAGAAGAGACAGGACAGAAAGGAGAGACAGATATAAGAGGTGTTTGTGTGAGAAACTGGAAGCTGTGGGAGACAGAGAGGCTGAGAAGCAGCATGCTTGTGGTTGTGTTTCTGTACTCATGTATGCATGTACTGTATATATATTTGTGTGTGTAACAAAGTCAGAGGAGACACCCCATGTGTAGCTGAACTTGAATTCAACCCAGACTATACCATTCCTTTAGAGTCATTGCATCAGCCTTTTTTTCCTTTTTAGATACTTTATTGATCCCCTTGGGAAAATAGTTTTTTTGACTTTGAATCTGGTGCCAAATCAGGGGGAGGAGGGCCAGGTGCAGCCTGGTGCATACAGACTCTCCAGCTGATAAGTGTTTACTTACAGTATGTGGGGGTGTTCATCATCTGCACTAGTGCCCTCAAAATGTCATGCACTCGAGAAAACTTTCAGCTTGTTTTGCATCATGATGTATTCAAATAATCAGTTGATATAAAATTTTTACTTTGGTTTAAATATTGTCAGTTTAATTACATTTTGTCTCAGATTAAAAAATAATCTTAGATGGTGCTTTACGTTCCCTGGTTGAAACAGTCAGACTTTTCAGGGAACATCCTCTAACACATAGGAATAATGTGCTGAAGCCCAGTATACACACAGCATGCAAATAGCAAATAAGCCGCAGGTATTAGTCACATCTCGATGCCATGAGAACGGTGCACAGACACAAGTTAAAGATAATAAAGTGTTTGATATAAAGTTTAGAAAAGGGTGTATAAAGGTTTTATTTTCTCAATAGTGTGGAAGTACATTTTTCATGGCCAGTTCTTATCTGAAAACCCCATTAGATGGGTTGGTGGACATCAAGCACGTGTCCACTCTCTGAACTTAATGGAAATTGCGTTACGTTCTGTGTAAAGTGCTATGGAAAAAAAAGCTCGCTTTCATTTATCTGTTTGCCTCCAGTTCCTGAGTCTCCCTCAGTTTCCTCGCTCCTCATTGTCTCCTTCCATCTCTCCTGTGTGTCTGTTGTGAATACCACTGCTCATCATTTTGCTCCTCTCTCTGCAGACCTGCTGTCCACCAACAGGTCGTCTGTCTTCAGCGGCCAACATGGCCAGTTATCCGTTACTGCCGTCTTCTTGGATGAGTATCGTGACCGCCTCTTCCTGGGAGGGAAAGACGTCCTTTACTCTCTAATGCTGGGACCTATCAGCAGTGAGCCCAAAGAGGTGAGGTTTTTAACATAACTGCAGTTATTTCAGCATTTTATTTTATTCTGCTCTGCGTCGATGATTGATATATAGTAAAAGGTTAGTTACTGTACAGTCCACATTTATCACTTCATTTTGATTTAAGTTGCTGTGATTCTGCAAGTGGTTTCAATCAGTAGAAGGATTATATATGACTCAAAAAGATAGAATTCTCCCTTTGCTGAACATCTGTTAAAGCACTCTCTGTTATAAATCAGCCATAAACATGGTGACTCAAACCTGAACAGCCACTTTATTTTATATTGCATCATCACTGAAATACAAAAAGCGGCGTTGAAAGTATAAAGTAAAGCTCACATAAAGCTTGGTTTCCAGAAAAAATGCCAACAATGAACACATTAAATTCACATCTTCTAACCAATCAAATCAAATCATCTTATTGCAGCTAGATGTGATTATAGTGTCACAGCTGTTTACACTCTCTACTTCTTGCGCCCTTTGCCAAAATATCTGTACAATCGTGCCCTTCCTGCTGCAGGAACACTTGTAAAAGTGCAGCTAGTCGTAAATCAGTACTCGTGTTTCCATCTGTATCACCTGTAATCTGCACATGAATTTGTCATTATGTCAAACATAGTAGTTACGGTGTGCGTGTTACAGTTGATTAGGCTCAACAGAAAACACAATGGATGAATTACAATCGAGTTCCACAGTCATCAAATACTGAGAGTCTGTGAGAGGAGAAGAATGCTATCATTATGTTATGTTACTGTTATAATGTGGACAACATTATTGTCTACATTATAACAGTAGACAATAATGTGAGTTTTGCTGTGATTTGTGGAGTTACGGAGTTACTATACCTTTGACTTATATCTTATGAGGTTTCATGGAGTTTTTATTGGAAGGCTTCAACACCACAGAAATGGAGAGGTCTAAATTAAAACAGGATTTCATTTCATCTGCATGAGTATCTGTAGAATAATAGGTTTGGGAAAATATACAGTATATATTTATTTGGATATTACTTTCCAGCAGCAGGACGGCCACTGTACTCTGTGTTCCATTATACTGATTTCTTGTAAGCACAGAACAAAAATATCTCTCTCTAAAAACAGAAACCCCCAGTGTGCTTCAGCCACTTTAGCTAAGAGCAGTAGTGTGTGTGTGTGTATGTATATCTGTGCTCAAAGAGACTTACACAGAGTGAATGGATGAATAGGGAATTTAAGTGCACATAGAGCCAGATGTTGCCTACCTTATTCACCCTTTAATGCCTCTTCATCCCACTCTCAGCCTCCACTCACTTTTCTCTGTCTTGGCACACATGAAGCTGGTTACTCTACTTTGCTGCGAGCTGTTTGAGGTTTAATGCCAGTGCGTCTATCACTGCCAGTCACTGTGAAATCTGTCAGCGATGCCAGTTCAGTGAAACAAAGATTTACAAGATGGCACACATCTGCCAAATGCTCCATAAAGCATCTGTGAAAGAAGGATAAAAAAAGAAGAAAAAATTGAATGTCTTCACGTGAGAGATTATCAGTCAATGCTACCATGACAACCACCTCCAGAGAAGTCAGCCGATCACAGCATTATTTTGTAAAGTCTGGATTCTTCTGATATGATTTTTTAAGGTTTTTAAAGGAATTTGTGTGCTATGTCTTTTCATCTAGTATGGAACAATACCTCAGCCTAGCAAAACAATTAAGCAGGAGCAGACCACTGACATGACCTGTGCCAACCCACATCACAAACTTTATGTAAGACTGCAAACAGTCTTTTATGCTTTTCTGTTTGTATGAAAATATATTAATTATGAGCTTCAAAGGTGCAGTCAGGAATAATTTTGAGCTTCACACTGATTTCCAGCTTTGCTCACCTACATGTATTCATCTTGTCATCTTGCTTTTGGAAATAACGTGACTAAGTGTACATCCCAAAAGCTTTAACTAGTCAATGTCCACTTGCTTGTAGTTTTTCAGCTCAAACTCTGTTCCTGTCACTGTCTCTACTATAAATTTGACCAAGACTTCAGCAAAATTGTACAGTAAGGTCTAATTCTAACCACAGGTCAGCTGAAAAGTCAACTGGTGTTAAACAGTATATACAGCAAACCAGATCCAGTACCTACTGAATCAAATACTGTAAGTGAAACAGTTCACTACATAAACAGTTTGGTATTTGATAATGCCTTTGATTACTGTATATGAAATGTTCAGTCATGTTTTTTTTGGCCTGTGTATGTGGTTGGCACCTGTCAAAGACTCATTTGTTTCAGCGTGTTCAGACAACTGGTTTATTTTTCCGAGTGTTTGGTTACATATAGTGCATCATGTCTTGCTGTGTTTCCTTGCTCATTTTAGATATGGCCTGAGGTTGAGTTTACTTAGTATATAATTCTGCAATAATACCTTTGGCCTCAAAACAATATAACATATTCTGAGTTATTTTTCGGATTGAAGAGACCAAAGGACCTTAAAATGTTTGAGTTCAATATTTAAATTAGGCAACTTTATCTTTCTTGCAGTCTAATTCAGTCATAAATAAACTCCTCACATCTCATGATTTCATCTTTCTGCTCCTGCCAAATTTTGCTTTGGCTCAGCAACACAAATTTGACAAAAAAGACAGATGGTCTTAAGTGAAAATTGCAAGTTGACCACAATGTAAAAACATCTGCTTATGTCAGTATGCAGAAGCAGCATCATGTTGCTACAGTAAATACCATAGCACGTGTCCATGTTATTTTACTGTTTTTAAGTTCAGTACATATAACAACATTTTTGTGATGTTCATGTATCACAAGACAAATGGAAATCTAAACAAAAATATGATCAAAACATCATCCAGCACAGTTGTAGTTACATTATGAAAGGTGAATAGTACACTGAAGGATTTTAATTGAACATCAACAGAGACACAGACATAGATATGTTTTATTTTTCAAGGATTTGGGCTTAACTTTTAAGTGTTTGGAGCTTTGGCACTTTTGTAGTCTAGTAGTTTATTTGCAGGAGCAGTTAAAAGCTCTGGCCAGTTTAAGCTTATGTTCTTGACCACCATGCTTGCCACTCTTAATTCCAGTTCTGGATAGAAGTCTTTGCAGCTGAGAAATAGTCTGGTCCAAGTTCAAATATAAAAAAAACAACAAATATAAATTATATTTGAGGGTAGATGAAAAATTAAGGAACACTTCGAAGAGGTGCGGTCACAGTGATTAAGTGTTAAGAAACAGTTAAACAGAAGAAGAGTCAAGGATGGCTGGTGGAGCTTGACCATATTTCCTAAGGCGTGCAGAGTGGGATTCTTGGATGATAGACTGTAGCGCACTGACTCAGACCTTTGCCAGCCAGGTTTTAGGAGGGGCCTGATTTCACAGTATATCAGTATCAGCTAGGCATGCTATCAGCCTGCTTTAGGTCAAACTTTGTGTCTGAGCCAGGCTTTTTGACAGGCACATATTCATATCAGTCCAGGATCATGCCAAAGAAACTGGTCCAGAGATCTAAACCACTTTGATCTAGGATATGGACCGACCCTAATTTATATATTCATTTCAGTCAAGCACGACATAAATTATTGTTTGAAATGGATACCCACATTTGCAAGCCAGTTTTTTTGACAAAAACAGGTTAGGCGTTGGACAGACCTTTAAGTCAGATGGTGTGATAGTGACTGTTTATAAAAAGTTTCAAATGAAAAAAGGCTACAACCAGCAGCTGGTTAGCTTAGCTTAACTTGGATTAGTTTATCACAAAGAATTAAAACAGCAAACTAGAGTCTCTCCAACAATAACTAAATCCATCTACCATTATCTCTAAAGCTCACTAATTAACACATTGTATCTTGTATGTTTACACTCTGCAAACTGAACTGAAAAAACAACTATTTGCCCTTCTGCGGTGGCTTATGTGTGGGAGTCTCAACTGGTTGCCTGGAAACTGTACCTATAGATAAAACAAACATGATCCAATAAATGAAGTTGGCTGGCTGCTGGCTCTAGTTTCACATTTACAGTAAAGACTTGACAGTGATTTCGATCTTTTCAACAAATTAGAGACAGGAAACTGGATAAGAGAATATGACAAACATTTACTTTATGAACTATACTTGAGAAATTGCTAAATTTATTGCACAATTCCTGAAAAATGCTAAAATTCAGAGTGATTTCCCACAGTCAAGCAGGAATATGGTGCCATGTGTTTCTATGGAAATGCTGCTCTTGTATGTTCAACCAAATGTTTTATTTCCTCAGAAGGAACATGCTGTCATATGAATATGGCAAACAAGAAGATAAATTGTACATATAATCTTAAAGCATTGGTGAAATTAGGCCGGTATGGTCCAGTACTGCATACTACTAAAAGACTGGCAGTGGTACGCAGTCCTGGACAGAGGGGAGAGCAGCTGCCTTCAAAAACCCACCTTCAACACCAGTCACAGTAGCACTTACAGCAAAGAAAAAAAGGAAAACAAACAAAAATGTAATATATCATACATAGACAAGGTTTTATCCAAAGTAATATGATATTTTTGTTGAGCCAACAGACTGTTTGCCTTTGATTAAATCCCACTGATAATTCACCTGCAGCTTTAATGTTGACTACCTATGTTTTGTTTTACACACAGGTAAAGATAACTCATGTGAGTGTTTGTGTTTTTGCACTCCACTCGATTAAACTTTTACATTAGAGCAGTTAACACTGTTCCAGGCTCTTCAATGTCAAATCTTTTATTCATACATTACTTTAAGTTAAGACAACAAAATGTCAGAGAATGTCAGTCCTCATGAGCCAGGTTTCAGTCATTCTGATTTAGAGTTCTCTTTTCTGGCTGTGGTGACTTCAGATTTATGATAGAGAAGATAAAACCTGTCTCAGAACTTTACTGCTGATATGACGCTGAGGAAGCCAACGCGTTAGAAAGAGATATTCACTTATCTCTTCAACTCAATTCAGATCGTCTCTCTATATTTGTTTCTGTCACTTCCAATCTCTTTAACAGTCCCATAGCTACTGTACCAGAGATGACTCACACACATGTTCTCCATACACACTGAATACAATCACACTTAGTAATTAAAGTCAGGACCATTTGTTTTCCTCTCTGGCTTCTTTTCTCCCTCTTAGCCAAAACAAAGCCAGTTTCCCACTGGACCATACAAAGACTTTTTGTTTCAGAGAAACCCTCTGCTAATCTTCACAAAACTAGTTTTAAACATGTCATTGAGGCTCAGTATTGAAGCAGACTCAGACTTTCCTCTTCAGTGGCAATTGATTTCATTTTTTATTTGTAGAAAGCAGTATGAAAACAAGAGCCACTGATTCAGTTCCAAATGTTATGTCTTGCTTATCTAAAGTTTGCCTCATTTCCTTTTTTTGTATTAGCAGAATGAGAAGCCTGGGACTTTCCAAATCAGGCAATTTTTTGGATCTATGCTGTGAGAATCTGTTTTTTTTAAATGAAGATTGTTTTATTTGTTTATATTTTCTTCTTTTTAAAGTCCAGATGGTCTTGTAAAGATACTCTGAATAACTGGCTTTGACTAACTTCCTAGCTTGGTTATACCCAAAAGTCTAATTTAATTTCTAGGCACAAAACAGAAGACTGACACTGGAGTAGAAACTAGAAAATTACCTTCTGTGTTTATTATGTTATCATAGTTGAGTATTATTTATTTAAGCAATTACTGTAGAGTGTTTCCCAAAGTGGATAAAGGTTTTCCACATCATTTATTCTTCGCATATGGTATAACCTGTTCTTCTGGGCTTAAGGATGATCTCGAGGCTTTAATCTGAATCAGATTTATTTTGTTTTTCTTAAAATTATTACAAAAAAACATAATTTTGGTTTATTTTGACATGGTTTTGATAAATCTAGCCATCTATAAGATTTCCAACTTCACATAAACACAATTGTTTCTGGTCTTCATAGCATTTGAAAAATACTGTAACATTTAAAAATGTTCCACTAGTTAAAGTACATATTTCATGGGGTCTGTGTATTACAGAAAGCAGTTTCAGTGAAAACTGATCTCTGTGAAGTTAGTGGGTTACACAGAGTAACCAGGACATTTCTGAAACCACACTGCTTTTGATTTTGCATCTTTATTTGTTCAAGGCTGTGAGCAATATACAGTAAAGAAATATTGCATTGGTTTGGAGGCAGAAAACCAATTTAAAAACATAGACATATAAAATCAGCATTATCTGCTTATCTATATTAGAGACAAGTAAGAAAAATTATGTTTTTGTAATTTGGGTGAGCAGAGTCTTATAGACAATACATTTGTTGGCATGAGCCTATGGTTAAAATGATGAATGTGTCTGTCATGTTTCAATCAAGCTTTCAGTTTTACAAACCAAAAGTAAACTCCAACAGTCTTTGGTTTCTCATTCCAAAGCCTCTGCTTCATCATGTGTGGATCATCCCCTCTGCTTGATTTGCTTCTAATTGCTATAACGTAAAGAAAATAATTCAAATTTAATGACACATGGGCTGATTATATTGTTTTGATTGCATCACATGAAGCCTCTGTGGCTCCCACAACATAATTATATTTTGCAATATGACTGAATAAGATGTTTGCATTGCTTTGTAAGTTATGAGGGTTTTTATAATAATAATCATACTCTTTTCCCTTATATTCATCCCTTTTCCCTTATGTTTCTTTTTATCTTCCTTTATAGATCTATTGGCCCCCGTTACCTGGCAACAGAGAGGACTGTATTGAAATGGGGAAGGAACAGGTAAGCTATTTGTTTTAACACATTTGAATGTCAATTAGTGCAGTTGTGCCAACTATCAACACTTTTTGTGTACTCTTGTGATTTTTTCCATAAATGAAATGACTGAGTTGACAAACACTGTAGAGCAGTGCTGTACCTGGTGTCTCTAATTAAGAACAGAGAAGCATCTTGAGGCGCCCTGGTTAAAGCTTATACCACATAACTGCAGCATCCTGGGTTTGAATCCAGATTGGGAACTTTGCTGCACGTCACACCCCTCTCTCTCCCCTTACGTTTCGTCTCCTTTGCACTGCTACTATCAAATAAAAGCACAAAAATAGATTAAAAGAAGTAGAGAGAAGCATCTCTCTACATGGCACTCGTGTCCTCCCAACCCTGCTTATGAAGCTGGTCCCTGAGCTCTCAGAGACTTTGGCTGCTCACCAGCTGAATCCTGTGGCCACATCAGTCTCTACTCTGCACTACTGTCACAGTTTATGCTTGGATTTTAGCAGTTCTAATTTATACCAAGACATTTTAAGAGGCTTGACAACTAGGAAATAAAATATTTATCCATGCTGTACTTTAAGGCTATTTTTCAACAGCACAAATCCAAATGGCACATGGTGGGATGGGGAGTGCAGAATTTGCCTCTAGCAGTGCCAAGTGCTGTATACACTGAATGGCACACTTAAACAGTTTAGTGCCATGTTGCTGACACTTCAGTTTCCTACCCTAAAGCAACTGGTCTAGTCTCTAGTCTCCCACATCCGCCAAGAGGTACAGTAAATTATATGACCAGCAGCCTACTAAACATTCTCTCTAATGAAGTTTATAACAGCTTTGTCAAAAAAAAAAGAATAATGATAATAAAGTTGCCATGAATAAGGCCAAGACAGAGGGGACTGCAGGGAAAGTAAAAGCTCTCAGAAGAGCAGTGCAGTAGTAAATGAAGACCTTTATTGGCTCTCTAAAGGAGAAAGTAAGGGAGAGCAAAGACTCAAAATACAGGAAGTGGAGGAAAAAGAGTGAATTAAGGAAAATGGACACTGATAGTGAGATATTACAGATGAGAGGGGAGGGGGATATGAGAGAAGACAAAAACTCACTCAACGGGAAGACAATGTTTCCAGCAAGAGGAAAAGGAATTTCAGGAGCAACCAAATTAAATAATACCATGAAACTAACGTACTGTACTGAAATTAATTTTAATAATGGAACCTGTGCCCAACCATCAGTGAGCAGTTTGTGGTTGTGCTTTAGCAATGGCATAGTCAGGCTGGTAGTTGTTTTACTGCTTTCATCCTGGACATCACAGCGTTTTGATGAATTGTCATAATATTCTGGTCAGACCTTCATGTCCTTTCGAGGGGGAACATTAGACCTGCTACACTACAGGTTCTAACACTGTTGTTGTCTTACCATTCATCTCAGTACTATTGAGCCTAAATAATCATAATGATATACTTTATTGATCCTCTTGGGGACAATGTTATAGGACAGCTGCCAGACAGTGCAAGCTGGTGCTACTATGGGGTTTCAGTGTCTTGTCCAAGAACACCTTGAAATACAGCCAGGAGGAAGCGGGAATCAAACCTCTGACTCTGCTCTACCAACTGAGCTACTGTTGCCCCAATAAACATAAACATAGAAAGCAAGCAATAACGAAAGTCAATGAAAGAAAAGAAAATGACACACGTAAAGAATAAGGGAAAAAAGTAGTGGGAGATAAGTAGAGCAAGAAAAGAGAGATTTCATAATGAAGTGTCTCCAATGTACTGAGAGATCCTTACATTTGGTCTCAGTTGGAGAATCTTTCAGAGGCTTTAGTGGTGCCCAGAAAACATGAATTGGAATTAATTACAGACACCCACACACACACAAACTCCCCTACACACACACACACACACACTATCGTAAGACATGTAAAAGTACTGTGATTTTTTTTGTACCGTCTTGTACTTATGGGATGAAGTCTGACAGCCATCTCCATCTGGAGCAGGTTAGAAGGTGTATGTGTGTGTGCGTGTGTGTAGGTGTGTGTTCTCTATGTTTGAAGTGGCAGATGTGTCCTGGGTGTCTTATATCAGTTTCATTAGGTGTTTCCTATGCTCACATTGCTCACAGGGCTCATACGTGTGTGTGTGCATATGCGCTACTGTATTGTCCATAGTCGACTGGAGGAGTCGCAATGCATTATTAGACAGGACCTAAAACAAGATGTGTGTAACTCTACCTGCCCTGTGTCAAAGCAGTCATAAAAAGTGTGTGGTTGTGTGTGTTAAATATTATGAATAACAGAGATGTTCGTCTCTCTTTGTTAAACTACACAGACATTTTTCTGCATTCCTTCACGTCTCTCCTTTCCTGTGTATCTTGTGTGTTTCTGTGTTTTTTTGGTGTCACACTGATGGATTACTGTTGTATTCAGTGGCATCTACAAAGCAAACGACTCCTACGTCGAACACACACAGACACACCCACACATGGACACAGATGCTGTATCTCATATGTTGCTGCCTGTGTCTGTTAAACATACGTGAGTTTGACAAAACATGGTAGACGCTGAAAGGTGAAAGGTCTTCACATTGTTTTTTTTCTGGACTTTTGTGTCGGTGTGTTTGGTGACCGAAGGACAGATGTGTATATGAGAAAGAGGTAGAAACTAGATAGATTTAAACAAACAAAGAAAATGTTCAATCACTCACTTAAAAACAACAGAAACAGTGTCAGTGTCCTTCTCTACACTCGAGCTGCATGAGCACCTTCCATATGTACACGTCTTCACTGTAAAAGTGTAAGATAAATAAGGAGGGAGGTATCCTTTTTTATCTCTTTAATGAAAGTCTCTGTCTTCACTGCCTTCTACAGGCAAATGTCTACCACCCGAAACATGTTTTTACTGATAGCTTTTCCTTCCAGAGTCACAACCTCTTGACCTTCACCGTCATTAATTACAGCACTGGCAAATAAATAACAGCCAGAGTGGGAGGCACTTAGTGATATCAGCAAAGCGTGTCCTGTCTTGCTCTGGCTGTTAACACATTTTCTGCTTCATCTATCTGCATCTTCTGCTTACAACTGGATTGACTGTGAAATCAGACACTTCCTCTATGTCTAGGACTCAAATTGTGACACATTATGATACTGGGCAGGTTAGCAATTTCGGTATTTTAAGTGTGGATGATTCTCTAACTCAACAAATTGATTTGTAAACTAAGTTGTTTATGCTTAATTGCATCAGTAATCCTACCTTCCTCTTCATTTGGCTTAATCAGTAGAGCACAATTTGTCTGAATCTAGTCTCTGTTATTTTGTGTCTGAGTATAGAAAAACAAGAAACTATCTTGTGTAGAAAAATAATCAAGATTTATATCTGGTTTTTATACTGCAGCAAAAAGTCTTAAGAAGTTTGAAGTTTGTGTTTTCTGTCCTACTAACTCCAGAAAAGCTAGGTTTTGATAAGACAGAAGTTTAGATCATTGTCAGTCATACAGTCGTACTGAGTAGTTTTTTGGAATTGGTGTTATTTTGAAATAAAGTACAAAAAACTTATTGTTTTGTAATTTAAATAATTGAACTTGTTAATAGTAATATTGCAGGTTAATAGACTGAAGAAAAAGTGACATAATTTAAACTGTGTAAAATTAGATGTAATTTAAAGTCCTGTGAAAAGGCATGAGAACAGAAGCAATAGTATTTGTAGGTCACAGAACTAGAACTTTCATCAATAAATCACTACGTCATTAAAACAATAAAAAAGCAGAACTAAGAGTTGAAAACTTTTTTCTACATTAAATTTAAGAACAGTCGTTCAGTTCTAAACTATGTATTTTTTGTCCATATTGTAAATGACTGTACCTATAATTAATACAATGCATGATTCACAGCCTCACATTTGGGATGTTGCAGCAGCTTCTATTTCATATTAATGAGAAAAAGATGCTGCAGAGTCAAGAGACACACACCAAGTGCGACTGTTCTTGTCACAAAATGTAAGTAAATGTTGGTTTTACCTCTTATGGTCGCCATGAAGCCAAGTGGTGAATGTAGTTTTCCATCCTAAAATTAGTATTTGATTGGTTACATGGAGTGTTTGGGTATTTGGAAAAATCACATCACGCGCTTTGGCAAGAGTTTCTAGCCATGACTGAATGTTTTCATTTCTGTCAGGAAATCAATCAAGAGTAGTTGTTTCTTTGAGGATCAAACAGCTACTAAGACCAAAGACTTGGACGGGCAAGGTCAGCCAGCTGTTCAGCTTTGAACTGCTGTTATGATGTTTGTATGTGTGTATGTGATTATGTTTGTGTATGAGGTCCAGTTCACCGGGGTCTTATGCATGTGCATAATGTGTGTGTGTGTCTGTGAGTATACATAAATGTGTTGGTCCTCATTTCCTGTTAGTATTACAGAAACTGACTTCTCCACTGACTGCATGCTGAAAACGTGCCGCTCCCTGCCCCTTATTTCAGTGTCTTGAACTGTAATAAAATTTCAATTTCACACATCATCTAACTCTGAATAAAAGTTGGTGACTTAATGTGTTAATGTTAGCAAGCCAGCGAAGAACACACAAAACTTAAACAAAAAAACTTGGGAATTACTGAGAGTGAGATTTCTCCTGTTTTGGTGGATACACTCCTCCCCCATCTCCCCCACACTATGTTACAGCTACAGTGTACAGTGCTGTATAGTGATGGACGAGTCTGTCAGGTGAACAAAGAGTGAAGTACCTATCAACCGAGTAGGCACCCCAGTTTACTTCTTCTTGTCCAGTTTAGGTGAACCCTGGTTCATGTTTGGTGTGGTTCATTTAGTCAGGTCTGAATACACGAATCGCACTTGGGTGCAGACCAAAACAACCACAGTAAGACCCTTTACTGGATGTGGTTTCATTGCAGTCCCAAACAAACTCTGGAGCAGTTTGTTTGTGGTGAGAACATGGTCTGACCTTGATCCAGCTCAAATCACCGTGTTTTTGCTAAATGTCTCATTGACAGAACATCACAAGTGTGAAGCTGTGTTATATTGTCAAGAGGTATTTTTGAACTGTATTCAACATTCTGCTGGCAGAGTTTTGCTTTGTATACTGGTAAAATAATTACTACAGTTATCAGCAAATGCCAATTGTGCAGCTGTTTCATGTTGCCTAGCAACTTTTCTCTCATAGACTGGTACTGCTAGTTCCATGTTACCACTTTGATTCACTGACGTTAATAAACTGGCTGCGATCGTGGAATTACATTTCTGTTTCTGAAGTTAAATCCTCCAAGCACCAGCTCATTGTTGGCCCAGTATTTCACCATTCCTCCCTGTTGTTTAAAACATGACACTCCCAAATAATAGGAAACATTATTTTGTAATAATAGCTGTTACATTTTTTACAAGCCCCTAAAATATAAGCAGTGTGCATACAACAAAGATAAACTTAGAGACAAAAATAAGAAACGTTTCCCTCGACTTGTAGCAAATCTCTTGACTTCGTCTACGTATGTGGAACATGTTCAAACACTCATGTGACAGCCAAATTGTGATGCTGTGTTAAACTTACTGTAAACAAATCAAACTGTGATTAAAATGATTTGTAGCATGTGGTGCTTTTTACTGCTCAGGTTTCTCTAAATAAAGTTCCTTTTTTTGTCATGAGGAAGACATCTGTCTCCTTTCCTGCTCTCTGAAGTCACCTTCTCTGCTTCTCTGGCAAGACTTCCTCTTTATGAGCTGAAAGACATAAACATGTGGAAGAGGCTGTAGATTTGTAATGCATGTAGTCAGAAGTCAAATAAAGGTTTAATTAATCCACTGGAAATGAGGGTCTCTGCCACTGAAGTTTTAAATATTTTTCTCTACACAATTTGTGCTAGCACAGTGCCCTACTGTTTAATTCTAGCAGTACCTTATTTTGTGCGACATGTATCATGGGAAATCAGACTTACATTGTACATTGTTAAGGCAGCAAAAGGCTGGTGGCAGTTTTGGCCACGTTCGTGTTTTTTTATGTTAATGATACATTTATTGCAGAGTAAATAAAATAAAAAAAGAAAGTAGTTCATCAGAAGAGGTTAGCTCCGTGGTATAATTCACAAATCCGTAGCTTAAAGCAGACAACGC
>JAUMHL010000028.1:8889691-8901458 GCA_032362345.1 Sandelia bainsii | reverse complement strand
AAAGTGCCTTGAGATGATCTTTGTTATGATTTGGCGCTATACAAATAAAGATGAATTGAATTGAATTGAATTAAAAGTAGTAATAATTAGATGTTTAAAGTGCTATGCATACCTTTTTTGATCCCCAAGACACATAACTGTGGTTTTGTGGGCAGCTTTAAAGCTTGAACTGTGTGAATAAACAGTTTGGTATTACTGGGAAAGAGTATTTGTGGTCAACCAACCTTCACTTTATAATAAAAGGTTAATAAATGAACATTGTTAGATTTTTTTCCCCATCAAATAGCCCTTACCCTCGCTCTTTGTGTGGTGAGATCTCTCCTTCAGTTCTAGCTAGAAGTTTGAGGCTACTCCCTGAGATCTCCCAGTGAGATAAAACTAGATTTAGTAATCAACCCATTTCATTTTTGTTTAATGCCACTCCCCGGGTTGCCACTTAATCTGAGACAAGACCACACAGATATGTAAAACCCAGCATCTCAGGATGGGAGAGCAGAGACATATTTCCTTTTTTCCACATTTCATTCCACTCTTTACTCTCCTAGGCCACACAGATCTTAAAGACAACTCCCTAAGTAGTGAAAGGAAACGGAGACAGATTTGCTTTTTATTCTCAGACCACTTGTTACAGTAGGCTCTACTAGACCTAATATGTCATCTAGAAGAACATAGAGTAGTCTTTTTGCACTGGGTTTTTTTTTTTCAGAATAAAGTAGCTCTAATAGTAGCCCTAATTTGAGATAAATAATTAGGTTGAACATTTGAAATGTGGTTTATGATGCTCCTAGTTTTTTTCTTTCTGTCTACATTGCATAATTAGTAGAACTCTTAATGCAAATGTGTTCTTGTTCGGTTTATTAATGGGCTAGCGTTGTTTGGGTGGAGAAATGAGCCAGCGGGGGTGGGCAATATGATGATGTAAACTATTTCTCGTAGTGCAGTGACATGGTTTACATCAGGAATGCATCACCACAAACCACTTGAGGAAACAATCAACAGTGTTTGAGTGTCTGAGTGCAAGTTTGAGAGCCACGGGGGCCACACACAAACTCTGAATGAAAGATTTACTAGACTGATTCTCACACAATGCATGCACTTTTAAAAACAGGAAAATACTAACACTTATGTACATATTTATAGAATAGCAAATGAATCAGAAGACCAGGAGAAATGACAAAAAGGAAAGAAACACCAATGCACTAAGATATAATTAAACTTATCTTGTTCAGTGTTTGCACATGAATGCACATGTCCAGATGCTCATTCTGCAGACATGAGTTTGACCTTGTTAATTCAAGAGAATGAAATCCAGTCGATTCCTTCCTTCAAAGCTGACACCCGCTCTGTCAGCTGCTGTTGTTACAGACAGGAAGAGGGAAGCTCTTGTGCCCTCCACTTCCTCTGGACCTCTGTGTAATACAGAAATGTCTTCACGCATGTTTCCTCAGTCATTGTTTGTTTTGTTCTTGTACTTATGGATGTTTGAGTGTCTTTGTCAACTTTTACAATGTTCACTTGCATTTATTTTTGTGTATCTGTTCCAACAACAGCTGGAGACTGGGGACATTATGTTTTTGGGTTGTCTGTTCTTCCACCCATGCCTCATTCTCATAAACACAACATATCAGGAATACTTTGAGGATATTTCTTCAAACTTGGCACAAATGTGGTCAAAGGTCAAGATCACTGTAATCTCACCTCCATTGAACACCTTGAAGGAATTTCATTACATGTGGCTCAATGTTCACTTGAACTCATGGATGAACTGATGAGAATATGAGTAAAGACATGACTGCAAACTAGTTTATTACAGAGTTACAGAGTTGAATTAAGACCTCTCTCTTTCTTACTGTAGAAGTTAAATTTATACTGATCATTGGTGTCGCATCACATCCTTGTCATCTCTACAAAAATCATTTTTTACTTTAAGACCTCCTAATCACCAGCCACATTTTTACTTTGGCACCCAAGCATTTCTGGAGATTTATAAGACTTAATGACAAATTTCTATTGACCCCAATGTGATGAAACGTGGTCTACAGCATCAGCATGTCACATGTGAAATTCAAAAATGATAGATACAGATCCCATGTGGGACACTGAGGCTATCGCATTTCATCTAATAAAGCTCTTTTCTTGACCCTTATTACAAACATGTGGGATCAATAAGCCATGTTAAGAAATCAGTGTAGTTTTCTTCAATACACTGAAAATCAACTTACAGTATCTTCAGTTGACAGTTGCTCTGTGTCATTTAATTTATTTAAGACCCCTTCCCTGTTTGAAGCAAAATACGTGTGTGTGTCAATGTGATCAAAAGTGAATGTTCACCAATACCATGAAAATTTCATAAATACAACTTTAAATTTTGTCTTTTTTGTTCTTTTTTTGTTGCATTTGTCTGTGTATGTGGTGTGCTGTATGTGTAGCATACCTAAACTGAGACCTTTAGGCAGTATATCCACAAAAAGAGTGCCAGGACACCATAACTTCGCTGTGGCATAATTCGTATTCAAATAAACATCACAAACATTTCATACAACAACCCTCCACTTTCGCTGTAACTGACTTCTGCCACCCCAATGACACGTCATGAAGCATAAGCAGGTACAGATTTTTTCTTCAGTAATGCAAGGTTTTAATCTATCTGTGTGTATGTTCTGCAGACAGAGTGTGCCAACTTCGTTCGCCTCCTGCAGCCCTACAACCGTACCCACCTCCTGGCCTGTGGCACTGGTGCCTTCCAGCCCATGTGTGCTTTCATCTATGTGGGACACAGAGGAGAGGTAAGCCTGGGTGAAGATAAGCTGTGTGTTTGTTTGTGCGTTTGCAGAGGCGGGTGCTAGGGAAAACTGCGTGGGCCTACAAAGCATGTTAGGAGGGGAATGTCTCAGTATCAGTCCCTCAAAACCAAGAACACACACATTTACAAACAGACAGATACACACATACACCCACCAATATACAAATCCATATTTCTTTTGTGTTGGCAACTAAACACAAAAGATAACAAGCAGTTGGTGTTTTTGATGATGTACAGTTCCCACAGCTGTGTAAGATGCGTGCTGAACTACAGCTGTACTCTTTCTCCATTTTCTAAAGGTAAAAAACTGTAAATTGCATGCACTCTCTGTGCACCATCTAGACATTAGGAGCACTGTTCAAGTTGGAATGCAGTTTTGCTTGGTTTCATTTGTATACTATTGGCTAATGTTAGCAAACAGTTACTTGGTAACACCAAGGAGTTCATTATTTGTCTCCTTTTCCCCATAGATAGAAGGCAACATTACCATTCACTGAGTCATGTTTCCTTTAACTGTTGAATGTGCTTCCATTCACTCACATTTTAGCTCCCATTTGGCCTCCCCAAATCTGACAAAATAGGGTTGTTTTTTGTCTATCTTTTTCTGGGCAAATAAAGTGTACAGTTGAATTCTGTTTTGCATATTTATTAATCCCCTTGGGGAAATTCTTTGTGGACAAGCTGCCCCTATGAGACACCAAGGGTTCATGGTTCAGTGTCTTGTCCAGGGACACTTGGACATTTAGGGGGAATCAGGAAGCGAACCACTAACCCTGAGGTTCATAGAATACTGCCAACTGCCCTACCTATTGCACCACAGTTGCCCCATTACGGAGGGAAATTGTTGAAAACTAGGAGACTTATCCTTGCAGTAACTGTAAGTAAGGAAACAAAAAGAGTGGGCTAAAAGAGGCTAAATGTTGGGGTATAATGTATGTGGACTAAACACCACAAGCATAGATAGATCGATCGATAGATAGATAGATAGATCATATCCAACATAATCATATAAACTGAATTTTTTTTTAAGAAACACAGTTCAGAGTGCCTCTGCTCTGTGTTCAGATTCCCAGAGTTCAAGGTTAAGCCTCAGCAGACAGCTTTGCCATGAGTCTTTCTTTAGGGCTACTCAGCTGCACTACTACACCCTCTATACAGCTTTTCAACTGCACAGGCTGGTTCTCTACACAACCACTCAGCTCAGTGGGACCCTCTGCAGAGTCTCATACTTGGACCTATTTAAAAAACAAGAATCAGTGAATGGAGCTATTAAGACAGACTCGAAATTTGCTGTTTCACAGCGGTCCTCCAGATTGCAGTCCAGTGTGCCGCCTTTCTGGGCCCAGCAGGAGGGGGTCAAACTGGGCATGAGGAGAGGGGAAAGCTGGATGTTGGCAAAGAGCTAAAGAAGGGAAATGAGACAGCAGGGTGGGAGCATGCCAACCTTTCAGTCTGAAGAGTTGGTGTGTGTGTGGTGGACTGTGTGGCTTGTCTGTGCATATAAAGCACAGAATTGCAGCAGTTTTCCTATTTTTTTCCTATGGATTTAGGTGCTAATCACAGTGTGTGTTCTCGTCGTTGGTGCCATTTTTTGACTCGCTCCCAATCTGTCATCTTCAGTGTGGTTTTTGGACTCTGGGTTTTATGCACATCATGAAAAACAGCACACGTCTGTGTTTGCTCATGTTAAAATATTTTACCCCAGTAACAGTTTACAGTGATCTACATGGTTGAAAAAAAGGGAAGTCAGTGGAAACCTTTAAGGGTGGAACTGCATTTTGGCATAGGACAGGTATGTTAAAAAAAAAGTAAGTCACATGCTTGTGTGTGTGTGTGTGTGTGTGTCACACAATCATGTTGTTTCAGGTAGTCAGTGTGTCTCTTTGAATGGACAACACCACAGGGAGCCTGTCCATTTATTTAACCAATCGTTAACTGGTGGAGAACACACACTCGTCTGTTTGTCTGACCTCTTGAGGGAATCGAGGTCATGAGCCCATGGACTGGGATTTGGGTGGGATGACCTTTGACCTCGTAGGTGTTTCATCTGAGTTCAAGGCAGACATACATATAGTCTGTTTATCACGTTGCCACCTCTTTCTGTGTCTCTGTCTTGTTTTGACATCACACAAAATGTCTGAATGTGGAAAGCATTACAGTGTGCATTAGATTCTTTTAACACCAGCTGAGCTGGAGAGAATAAATAGAGTCTTCTATTCTAAAACAATGTTTTGACACAATTTTTTAGTATTGGATAAACTGTTATTGTTGTCTATTGTTAGCTAATCTTAACTATATTTCATACTTTCATTCAGAGATGAAACCACAATATTTTGCAATAGTTTGGTTTTGCAATATTTTAGCACATCAACCATCTTATATAAACTAATGAGGATGGGTCAGTAGTTTTTATTTTTCTGGAAGGTCGCGGAGAACAAATCTTTCAGACTACATTTTAGAACCACCAAAAGTATTTTAAAATTACTATGCAACAAGGTTAGATTTCATTTGGCCAATTGGGGAATAAAACGTTTATTGTACAAAGGTGTCAACATTTTATTGTTTTAAAAAATGTTTTCTTTCTCTGAGTGTGAGAACAATGTGTAGAGAAATTCCTGCCGCGTGGTGTTGATCTTAATTCCTAAACAATATGAATCTATATATCTGCATCTTGACTCTGTGTTTCTCATGCCCTTTGTCTCACAAATGTGCACACACAAATTCTCATGGTGAGTGACACAGCTGCCCGAGGAGTGTCATAGATGTGAAAATAAACCACTATATTAAAGTGACGACATACACAGGACTAGACCACACACGCGCGCACACATACACAAATAGCCTGCTAGTCCTCAGCTGAGCCATAGTGTAAATGGAAGCAGTTTAGATTTTTATTCTCCTATTTTTATTTCTTCTATTCTACTAAACATTTCAGCTTTTTCTGTAGTGAGTACATAACATGCTGAGTGACTCCTTTCAGACCTCCATTGCAACCTCTGTAAGTGCTACACATGGGACACTTTTGAAGTCCAGTGGGAACAAAACGCTCTTCAGCAGGGCCAATAGTACAGCACTGTTGTTATGGATGAAAAAGTGGACTAAAAAGATTGAAAGCATAGTGAAAAATTAATTGCTCATAAATCAACCATGAGGTTTTCTTATGTATGTTTCCTTTGGATCAAAGCCCTCCGAACTAAAGATGAATGAAGCCTCTTTCAGGCTCATTTTACTGCTTCTGCCTTTTCAGTAATTTTCACTCAATTTCTAGTTTTATTAATCCCCGTAACTCCTGCTGTTATCGCTCTGTGTCTCCCCCTCTTTCTCTGTTTCACCACCATATTGGCTTTTCTGTCTTTTAACAGTCCTCCCCAGTTTGTCTTACACAAACTCTCTGTCCATATATAAATAAACACAGAAAAAACAATTAGAAAACAGAGAAGAGTGGAAGGCAAGGAAAGATCAAATGAGAGAGTGAGATTCCCATGCTCTTGCTGGAGTGTGAGTTGAGTGGTGAGAAAGGGACTTCAGCCATTATTCAACGGGACAATGAGGAAAGGTCCAAGTACAACAGAAAGTCAAATAAACTCTTTTGGTCAGCCAAGTTGCCCTTATAATGGATGACGTGAGTCCAAACTGTGGACATTTTGAGTTTTTTACCAGACTACTAGATGAAATGTGCAGCTGATTTTTATTCAGTGGTAAAAAGCAGAAATGTAAAATATTTTGGAAATTTAAAGATAAAACTCAGCAGGCCTGACAGATGATTCATATACATCTTGGTTCATACAGCATCAACCTCCCCCTGCTTCATCAAAACAAAAACAGCAAGGGAGGACAAGAGGGGAGGCAGATGGAAAAGAAGATGAGAGGCTGGAAGGAGCAAGAAGTACAAAAGGTGGATGTCTGCTTTGTTTAACTCAGTAGGAGAGAGGAAGAGAGGTAGGGCAGGGAGAAACATAGCAGCCAAGAAGCTGTTTTGCAAATGAGTAGTATGACATGATTAAAGCTGAAAGTCTCATTTTTCTCCTTTCTAGCTGTCTTGCTCACATGTCTGTTCTTTTATTCTTATCACCATCTGTCCTCACAAAGACAAAAAGATAAGAAAAATATGTCAAATGCTTCCTATTTTGTCAAAATAATATTCCATTTGAGCTGTGCATGTAATTTCATCTCAGTTTCATTCAGCCTACTGTATATGCCTTTTACAATACTTTTATTTCGTATAGTTATTTCACTTAATAAAACAAGCTAAAACAAATCTCCTAGGCACTGGTTTTACTTTTAAGGCAAGGCAGAGGGATCATGTGTTTTGTGGCTGTATTGCATTCTAATCTTTTACTCTAAGGCTGCTGTCCGAGAATAGAAACTTGCGTCTGTAGCTCTTCTATAGTGGACTTCACCCTGTATGACTAAATATGGTTAAAATGGTAGGCCTGGAAAAAAATCTAAAGAAGCTTGATTCTTTGGAACTAACATTAAAACATCAAATACTGTTTACAGTAACAGCTGGTTTTAGGGTGAATTTTTCCTTTGAAAAGTGACAACAGTGGCCAAAAATTACAACTTTGAGATAAAAAAAAAATTTAAATATAGTGTAACACAAGTTGAGAAAAATCAATAGTCAATAGAAATAGAAAAATCAATCAATCAATTTCTTCTAAAAATTTCATTGTGTCACATTAATGCAGCAGATTTTAGGGTTACATTTTAGCCTTTTTTATTTTAAACAGGTAAGGTTGTATGAATGAATGAAAACCAGTACTGAAGTTTCTCATTATACAGTTATGCCACCTTGCACGAACAGCATGTGTGTCAGTAGTCACTTGTTGAAATGGTTTTATAGCAGGAATCCTGATATATTTTACTTGGCACAGCTACGTATAAAGTGGCCTGGATGTCTTTCTCTCTGTGAATCACAGCACTTGTGTGTATTTATCTTGGCAGAGTTTGGCCAAAGTGACTCTGACAGTCTAATCAGCTGCACAAGCAGCCACACCATTCCTTCAGATCATAATAAGATAGCACAGATACACACATGCAATAGGCGCCATCAACCCAAAAACTGCACAGTCTCTTTTATATTCAAGATGCACAGTGAAACATTGTGCAGAAATACACGCACAGGTCAAGTGCACAGTGAGGGGCACGAATGGGGAACAGTGATGCTAATTCAGTAACTAGAGAGTGAGGAGGTACTGAAAGAATAAGGATGACTAATGAGGGAACTAAGGGACCTCAGCAGAGAAAGAGATGGAAAGCAGAAAACAGAATAAGAGAAGAAATTCAAAACAGAAAGAGTCAAAAGTGATGAGATGATGGAAGAAAGAAAGTAAAGGTCTACTGGTTTTCTACAGATTTTCCAATAAACAACACGTTTAGAAAGTGATATAGTTCTGAGAAATAACTTTTTATTGTTGAGTATCTCCGATATAAAGAATTGTGTTTGCACAAAAGTTGGGATCTTCTAAAAAAAAAGGTATAATTTGTCAGTAATTTAAAATGAATGAATCAATAACCATGCTGCCAGCAAAGTCGAGTCAAAATGACAAAAGAAATCTTCATAAATTGCTTTGCTGTACAAGGCTGAAAGTAACAGTTTTTCTTATGGTATGTAGGTCAAGACAGGATTCAAAGTACCTTTAAATATCACTCATCATGTTCAGTGTGTATGAGAACTGTGCTTGCACACATCCACTTTGACACTCAAAAACTCATTCAAACCTCTTCATGAACATTCAGAAAGCTGCATGAGAATGAAATCAAACATAACTACCCCTCTTTTTTTTTCCTGAGCCCTGTTGGAAACACCAGTGTGCATATTATTTGTGATGTATTTCTGACTGTAGCAATTGTCTCTGACCATGTTACTCAGCGTGTATTATTGCACAAGTCTGTTGGTGCAAGTACAAAACATAGTGTGCGTGAGGGTGCCTATTGTCCACAGTGTTTCTTACAGTATTTTTATCCTGCTGACTTCAATGTCATCATCTCCTCTATGATCTCCGCTCAGTCGAAGACTCACCCTCCCACTAACAATACTCCATTGTCCGTTAACGGAACAAAGACTCAGACACACAGAGTTCAAAGTACGGACACTTAAATCAGTAATATGGACTTTTATCAAACACAAGGTCTTACTGTACTGTAGGTCCTGTAGCCTCGTATTCCCATTTTCTTCAGGAAAGTCGATTACATTCTGACTCAGATTGATCACACCCAGGCCTCTCTGGCAGAGACAGCCTGGTACACTGATGTTGTTGAACTCAGAATAGAAAGACTAAAGACAAAAGGCTTTTTGTCTACAGTGACCGTGATTAGACCTGACAAATCATACAATCCAAGGATGTGTTCGTCAGGTGAACTTAACTAACTGGTGAATGACAAAGAACGACTCTGTTATTTTAATTGCTTCCTCACTGCTGTAGTCGGAAAAATTATTTGACTGCAGTTTGATGTAAAACGGTGATCCAGAAAATCTTTTTTCTTTTCATTTATATTTTTCACTGCTAAGAAGTTTTGGGTTGTTGAAAGCTCAGTTCTTATACTTTTTCCGGCTGTTGTTGCTGCTGCTGGAAAACTTACAGTAAATCACATCACCCTTCTGTGCAGCAGAACATTTTTCCCAGAAAAATCACACCTGACACAGGGCAGATCTCACAGCAAAGGAAAAGGGTTTTAGGAATAGAGTGTTAGTTGTGTCTATGTTAAACTGTATTAAACTGTTGAGAGGACTGAGTGTAAAAATGGAACATGGAACAATGGTTTATGATTATATTTACTCGGTCAGTCAAGACATAGCATGTGCTGAGTGAGTTTAATGACCTCAGATGTCATAAAAGCTGTGTTCATATCAACTAACCTTCTCTGTTGATAAAGTTTGGATTTTACATGCAATTTTTTATTTGATAAAAGTGTAATTTCCTTTTATTATCCTGCTGGCTCCTCAATGTATCTCTCAGTTAGGGTCAATCTGTGCTAGATGGGAACGTTTTCTGAGCTCTGGCAACTACGCTGATCCTGCATTTCCTTGTTTCTCAGACAGCACCTTAGTTCTCAGACAGACGCAGAGTTCAATGAAAGGGCAAATAAGTCTGAAACACAATCTGAAACTGAAAACAGCTCCAGTTCCACTCCATTGTGTGGACAATGGGGGGAAATATAAGAATGGCCTTTAGGTTAGAAGATTAATATGTCTGGGTTAGATCACCTGTTTGACCAGACTTGTCTCTAAACGTCTGTCTCTCAGTCCAGGAACTAAAACTGGACACATTGGCGACTTCAGCTTTTTTGATACATATTCTTACCATTTCTTTACTTGTTTCTGAGGAAGAGAAACATTAATTTCTCTTTCACTGTATATAGAGAGAGAGAGATCTACATTATTATTCAACTTATTGGATAATCTGTTGTAACAAAAGCCATATAACTCTGTGTCTCTTTCTTTCACAGCATGTGTTCACAATGGACCCTGAAAATGTGGAAAATGGACGAGGAAAAGTTCCTCATGACCCCAGTCTCCCATTCGCCAGCACCTTCAGTGGTAAGTCCAGTGTTGTTTTACCTGTATTGTGACACAGTGCATTATAGAGTTAATATAGAAATAACATTTATATATAATGATGGATGTGGCAAGAACAGATGTGTGTGTACACTTTTATACACCTTTCATCTCTCTGTAGAGGTCTGTTATCTCTGTTATCTCAATACCCAATAAGATCAGCTAGGGAAACCTTCTTTGGCTTTAACACACACATACTGAACACATGTGCATACAGACTCTGGAGATATGTTGACTTGGTTAAACGGTGTTGGGTGTTTCTCTCTGAATGTCATTAGGTATTTAGTTTAGGAAATAATGCTGATTTATACCACTGACAGACAATCACTGGAGCCACTAAGGGTGGAAGTGTATTTGTGTGTGTATGTGCATGCATCCCTCCATCTCACCTTCCCACATCTGCAGCTGGGTGATTTCAGGATCACAGTTGAATGTATTGCATTTGGCAAGGAAATGTTAAATTTTAGGCAAATACTCCGTAGTTAGGATCTCAGCAGAGACATAAAGTGGACACATAGATAAAGACCAATGCACACAAAGCCACTGAGGATTGCCTGCAGAAATACATTGCTGAAAAACTGACAGTTACCGAGAGATGACTCAGCTCACTCAGCAGATTTGTAGGTTGTTGGATCAGCTGGATTGACAGATTGATCTGGATAACCAGATGACTCAAGTTCAACTTTATGTTACAGGACTGTCTGCAAACCTGAGTGGACATATTCAGTGTCCGGCTGTGACCACTGACCTCTCTGTGGATTTTCCTATTAGTGATAAAAAGTAGTTAATAAAGTTAGTTAAAGCCAAAAAGTTATTTTCTGCATATCAATGCTCCAATTTTCTCTAACAGACGCAGGAATGAATAGAGCCTGATAAGCATATTACAGCCCAGAATCAAAATCAGCTATCAACCCAATCATGTTTTCTTCTTTAAGACTTTTCTTCAATGTCAGGATCTTCTCCCAAAATACACAAAGCCCTGTCATTGCTTATTTTTGTCTGGTTATGCTTATGTGAACATGTTTACCACATGTAAGGTTGACTGAATAGTAAAGTTGACAAGGATGTGTGTGTTTCCAACATTGTTATTCAGGACAAATATAAGAAGGCTCGATTTACACTCATGAGATCACTGGAACAGTCTGTGGCCAGATTCAGTTTCTACAACGCCAACTGTGCTGGGAAAATAAAAAAAAAATTGGATTAGTTTATCATGACAAACTATCTCTCATAATCCTTCATTATCTGATAGGTTTTTCTTTGATTTGTATCCCAAACTCCAACTTTCTCCTGTTTTTTCCATGTGCCACGAGAAAGCCTCAGTATTTTAAAGCCCTCTGGAATGGAAGGGTGAAACGTAGTCAAGGAACTAAAACAAGTCCAGTTGCCATTGAAAACCGTTTTTT
>JAUMHL010000028.1:8870075-8889591 GCA_032362345.1 Sandelia bainsii | reverse complement strand
TAAAACAAGTCCAGTTGCCATTGAAAACCATTTTTTGAGATAACCATGACCTGGATGACTGAGAATCTTCACAGATACTCAGTATTTTATCTCTGCTCACAGGAAAATCAATTTTCTAAAATGTTGAGATTGAAAGTGAGTCTGCTGAAAGTTGCAGTCTCAGTGGAGGATGTACTGTAGAAGTGTGCTTCAGCTAAGGTCTCACTTTGTTCCATATTAATTTGTTCAGCTTCTTCAACTCTTCCTTTCCTCTGCCTCATTTGCTGAACCGCAATATTTTTTATCTTTTACCCACAATTTCCTTTTTGTTCTTCTGTGTCAAACATTTTTCCCCCAATGTCTTTTACTTTATTGTTGCTGTTTCTTCAAATTCATCCTCATCTTTTACATCCTACAAACCCCGTACAACTCATCCTGTCTGTCTACCACTCTGCCCTGTCTCTCAATAGGTGGAGAGTTGTACACAGGACTGACGGCAGATTTCTTGGGAAGAGACTCAGTGATTCTCAGGAGCATGGGGGGTCGCTCCTCTATGAGGACAGAGACAGATGAGAAACTGCTTCACGGTAATATATTTATTGATATATATATTTTTGTTATTTTAAACAACCTGTGACATGCTACACATATTGACAGATACATATTTGATTTGAATTACCTTCTTCTTTCAAACTTACGTGTCCCTCTCAATTATTGCATCTTTCCTTGCAGATCCCAAGTTCATTGCTGCACACCTCATCCCTGACAATGATGACAGGGACAACGATAAGGTGTATTTCTTCTTTACTGAAAAGGCCACTGAGGCAGGAAACAGGGAAGGGGCCATACACACACGTGTCGGACGAGTGTGTGCGGTGAGATACTTTGCAAACTGTTAATGGGGACACACAGACACAATGCTGGGTCATTTTGTCTGCAGTACTCAAAGTACTGAATAATTACACATGAAAAGTTCAAAAGAAATAAACTATGTCCAACTTACTCATGATAATCCAAAGACAGGAATGAGACATCTGCGGGAATGTTTCACTAGAAGAAGAGGCTGCAGAGTTGTGATGTAGGGGAATCTGGGAGTCATTTTGGGTTTTCTTGTTTTCTGGCAAATTCGTTATGGATCTCAAATACTGAGACTGCGCCAGGACTTTCAGTGTGATGTATAGCTCTCCTCTCCCACTGAAGTCCATTACAATAAGGTTACATGAGGAACACAGAGAGAAATTGCAAGAGAGAGTAATTTGATTTAGGTGCCTTTTCCACATTGTCACATACAAATATCTATAGGATTAACTTCCCAGAACTGGAGGTAATGGTTTTATGGGTTTATCCTCGTATTGGGACATTTCCAAACAGGGTTGTGGAAAAGACAAATGTCTTTAGGAGCAATCAAATTTTTACATTTTTCCCAAAGGACTGTGAAGACATCATGGTAGTCAGAATTATATGAATTCTTTCTACTTCCAAAATGCATACAGCTGTCATATTTCCCAACCACGGTCCCCCTTCGCTCTGTTTTCTCTCACATATCCTTTCATGCATTGATTTCTCTTATAAAACCATACAATATGTGTCCTGTGTGCACCATAGCAAATATAGATATGCACACAAAAATACCAACAGACATACACTCAGAGCTGAATGATGTCCTTGGAGACTGTTTGACTGCACCAGAAAAGTTTCCACAAACTTCTCAGACAAAATCCTTCCTGAACCTTCAATTTTTAACTTCTTGCCATCCTTGTCTCCATCTCTATTCCACTTCATTCTCTCCATCTGTGTCTCTTTATCTCCCTACAGTACACTGTATTATAGTATTTAGTTCTCAGCTCTCTTTTTCGCCCTCAGGCACATCAGAATAGTTGTCATCACTTCCCCAGTTGTGCTTCTTGCCAGAAAGTCAATTATAACTGCTGAATTTCATTACAAACACAAACACACACATATGAAAAATGTCCATGCATGGTTTCATGCAAATAAACAAACTCCTCAGTTTTGCTGAAAAAGAGACAATGGAGGACAGACACATGAGCACATAGACTCCCTATAGTCCCTAGTACTATTGTGTAGTACATAATAGTATTTATGTCACTGTTGCACAGGTTGTTACTGTGTATAATAAAAACAAAAGCAGGATCTTGCTTTTTTATTATGTCAAAGAGTGTTTGGACAGAGACACATTTACTGTTGTCATTGTCATTCAGATCAAACAAATTAAAAGTTTACACTCAAATTAGATGGACAGTGTAGGAACTAGGGACCAAAAGCAAATGCAAAGGTTTTGAAGTCAGGATAAACTTAAGATAAATCATTGTGTTTATTATTTGGTTCCAATCCACAGACATCAGCAGACACCTGATGCCTTCATTCTCGATGCTCGCTGTACTCTTTGCTGTAGCTGTGTTTCTTGCTTGTTCTTGCCTTCAGTTTGGGCTTCAGCAGTGGTATGAGGTCATATGATTGACTTAGTTGCTCCAATATTTGGCTGTAAAAATTCTTTGTTTGCTTTAGCTGTATGATAAGGGTCAATGTCCTGCCTCATTGTTCTAACGTTTAGCAACTATGCATAGAAAAGAGGCTACAAAAGTTTAAACACGACTTGATCCTATATGAAGTTGAATATCCTATAAAACGGCTAAAGCTAAAAGTCAGGACTTTAACCTCAGTCACTGTTTCAATCCAAACACTGAGTGCAGCAGCCAAAACAATTAAACATTTGGAAATGAATGTGCAGCTGTGTTTTATGGTTGTGCGTATTTCTGTCTTTTCTGCCAGAATGATGTTGGAGGCCAGAGAGTGTTGGTCAACAAGTGGAGCACCTTCATCAAAGCTAGGCTGGTCTGCTCCGTGCCAGGACCTCATGGCATAGACACACACTTCAACCAACTGGGTAAGAGACACACACAAACCTGTGTATGCCTTTACACAGACACACATGTAGTGAAATGCATTCATGCATCTACACACACTTCTTGTCTTTGCACAGACACCACATTACACATAACACATTAACTGCAACTGTCTTTTTACATAAAACAGAGGATGTTTTCCTGCTGAGAACCAAG
Source organism: Sandelia bainsii (assembly GCA_032362345.1). Lineage (NCBI taxonomy): Eukaryota > Metazoa > Chordata > Actinopteri > Anabantiformes > Anabantidae > Sandelia > Sandelia bainsii. Next base: position 8,886,532 of record JAUMHL010000028.1, on the reverse strand, counting down.
GATGAAAGGAATCCAGATGTCTATGCAATCTTCAGTACTATCAGGTAAACAAGTAATTATATTTAAATTTGATTACATAACTATAATAATGTTGTCATAATATATAATTATGGGTCCAAGTATGTAATAAAGGCAACAATAAGAATCTGCTCAGATTTCTTGTGAAATATTGAATCCAAATAATAAGGTTATTTGAAAATATGGTCAGTTGTAACTCCCTATATCTTCCCTCTCTCCTCTACAGTAATGTGTTCCAGGGTTTTGCTGTGTGTGTTTACCGTATGGCTGACATTAGAGAAGCCTTCAACGGACCATTCGCTCATAAAGAAGGACCCGACTACCAGTGGGGAGCCTACGAAGGCAGGGTCCCTTATCCAAGGCCAGGCGTGGTGAGTGATTGTTCACAAAGCTTATCACCCCAACTGTAAAGTCAGTTGAAAAGTTTGAGTCGACCAACCTTAAGGTTACTTTACCTGTACTGTACTTACCATGTTTTCCATAAGGGAACATAGTATGTTGTATGTATTTACAGGAAATGTAGTCACCATAGTTAAAGCCTCAATATACAGCCACACCAGTCAGTCTGAAAGTAAAATTAATAAGAAGGCTACAAAACTTTTTAGTCAAACAGAAAAAATGCCACATGAACGTCTGTTTGGAAACCCAACATCTCTCTATTAGCTAATGCTGAATTTGCTAATCAGTGTGAGAACTGGTTGACATAGCCCATAGCTAGACATGTCTAGCTATGGGCATGTCCATAGCTAGAGAGAGAGCTTAAGTAATAAAGGGGGAAAGGCTGTTAGTCAGGAAGGATATACACATTTTAAAATGAGGGATAGAAAGTTTCCATACTTAAAAAGTATACTACTGTATGTGATATTGCAGCTGTGGTTACTTTATACAGTACAGACCCTTCTCCTGGTTTACATCCTGACTCCCAGTGGAGCTCATATTCCACTCAACCACATCATTGTAATCCAGACTTGTTATACATACAAGTACGTGTGTGTAGACAACATGCACATACACACGATCATGTCGCTTGTGTATTTCCACCTCTTTACCAGAGTGAGGGAGAGCATACAGAGGCAGAAGAAATATGGATAATGTGAGGACAGAGCTGACACCTCTGTGGTTTCACTCTGCTGACTCCCTGATTAACAGGAATGTTTGGCCTGAAAATGGAAGAAAGAGAGAAATGTAAGGATGAAATAGCAGAAGAGAGGGAAAAGGTGCTGACTAGGGGGGGCAGACAGATGAAGAGCCACAGATGGGAAGAAAATCCTTTTTATTTTTCTTTATTTTTTCAGTACTTTCAAGATTAATACTATTTATCATCCATCATATTTCCTGTCACCTGTAAAGACTCACCCAGAAATGGAAAATAATGGCACAGTTTCACTTTAAGAAGAGTTCATTTGAGGGAATTTGGTGGTTATATCCTCCAAAGATATTTATCTTGGATTGGAATATTACTGTACTTTGTCTACATTTGTGTCAGAACTCATCCTGAAGCAGAAAAATGATGGAATAATCTCTTTATTACAGATTTACCACAGCTTTAGAAATTCTACCTGGATATTGGCCTGGAATCTCCTTGTTGTAGGCCAGAACTTGTTGTATTTCTCTGAAACATCAATTTCCTTATTCCTTATAAAAAGCCTCATGTTTGATATTCTGCAACATTTAGGTTGTTGTACTTTTTTCATTAGACCATTCATACAGCGTTTAATTTACCTGGTTGTCTCTTGGATTGACACAAACACCTGCAACATATAGGTCACAGCAAAAAAAAGTTGGGACAGAGACAGCAAAAGGCAGGAAAACAAGTGGTACTAACAAGGAAGAGCTGGAAGAACATTTTTTGTGAAAAACCTTGTCTACAAATTGTCAAACAATTTTAGAATAATTTTCCTTAACGTAAAATTTCAACAACTATGAATATATCCTCTATCATCAAAAGATTAAAAGAATCTGGAGAAATCTGTGTGCAAGCGGCAAGGCTAAGGCGCAGTATTGAATGGCTGTGATCTTTGGGCCCTCAGATGGCATTTAGTGTCAATGGAAAGGGCAGCTTGCACATCTAGAAAGGCACCATTAATGCTGAAAGATTAGCGAGGTTTTACAGCAGCATATGGTCCCATCCAGATTATGTCTTTTTCAAGGAAGGTCTTGCATATTTCAGCAGGACAAAGCTAATCCGCATACTGCACCTATACCAATACAATGACTTTGTAGTGGAAGAGTCCATGTGCTGAACTGGCCTGCCGACAGTCCAGACCTTTCGCCAACTGAAAATATTTGAAACATCTTGAACCAATAAATTACTTAATAACTGTTGTTAAAAGAAGAGGGGATGCTACATTGTGATAAATCCAAATTTTTGGAGATGTGTTGCTGCCATCAATTTTAAAATTAAATTAATTTAAAATGGTTCATATACTCAGTTTAAACATACATTTTTTTATATGTTCTATTGTGAATAAAATATAGGTTTATTTACAAATCATTGCATTCTATATCTAATTTTATGTAGATTTTACACAGTGCCCCAACTTTTTTGGAATTGGGATTGTACATGTAATTTCTCGTAAACAGAGTAATGGGCATCATTTGTTTTTCATTCTGAATGATAAAATATAATGCAAATCAAGTGTTTAAATTAATATTTAACTTACTGTTCTAAGCACTGACAGTCACATCAGTTCTATGCATTGTCTTTCAGAAAAATGTTTCTTCATCATTTGAACATGCAATACATGTACAACATCATGTACTGTAAATGAAATGGCAGCTCAAGGGATATTTTTTAGTCTGTTCTAATGTGTTTTGGTCTCGTTATCCTCCTCTGGGCGTGTTTGTTATAATGAATAAGTGTCTCATATGCTGTACAAGAGGACCTACACAATGTATAGTCTGCATAGCACAAATCCACAGTAAAAGTAGAACTGAATAGGTATTTGCCAAATATGCTCAGCACATTTCTCTGTCATTAATTTTCAGTTGGCTTCCAGTTGGAGATTGAAAGCAGTGAACCTGCTGCACCGAAGTTTGTTGAGTTGAGAACAGAAGCCATTCCACTTTTTTGCTGTATGAGAAAATGAGGAGCGGTTAGTGAGCAGTTTAAAGCAGACTGGCATATCAAGGATGTACACTGGAAACCGTACAAATATATGTGTGTAACTGTATAAAACTAACCCATTTAGTTTCAGAAAGTGTAAAAGATAGAGTTTGAGTTTTGTTTTAGTGTGTAAAAATAACAATTACACTTATGTTAACATGCATCTTAGACTGAGAACCATTGCTGGAAAATGGTTGGATCCCCTTTTGAATTATACACAAAGATCACATTTCACTCCTTGCTTATTGTAAAAAGTAATGCAAACATGTATATCTTGGGGAATCATTTGAAGTTGTTGAGTTAGAGGACTGAACTTGGATTTTCTTATGCATTCCACACCTTCTGCAATAAATTATAATTGATGCCATTTAGGAAACCATAATCAGAAGAATGTGGTATAAAATAAATAGTTTGTACATATTTCAGGGTAACCTCCCTGCATAGTTCATGTCCGCTCTCTGAAATTGAATCCAGACCATTACAGGCAAGACCAAAGCAAGATAAATAATATTTCCACCATATGGAAATACAGCCTACAAAAGCAATATCGAGCAATAGGATTTATATAAATACCAAGTGATCAAATGACCAACTGCTCTCTTGTGAATCGCTTTCAGGGTAAACAAATCAATCTCAACTGAATTTCATTCCCTTTCTCTACCTTAATTTATGATATTTGGCAAAACTGTCAACCCTGTGACTTGACATATGTTTTCATTTTAGTCAGTCACTGCTGCAGTGTTACTTTTCTTTACCGATAGAGCCCCCTTTGTCATTTCAAACTCATGTGATTATCAATTTTATCAGTTTAGTTCCTCTTTAGACTAAGTTATTTCAAAGCTATAGCATCTCTGATCTCTCCTTAGTTGTCTTTTATACGCTTGAGTGAAATTATCCTTCACATGTTTAGAAAAGTCAAGCAGAACTCAATCAGAGATCAGTATTAAAATGTTGAGTTTTTACCAAGTCATATCTGATCTTGCCTGGTTGTAGTTCTTTTGTATAATGACATATTTTTATTTTTGTACTTCTAAGGACACTCAAGTAATCAACTCCAAAAGCAGCCTATTGCTGTGTTTAAGTAGATTAAAGTCACATTCAGAATTTGACAAAATGACACATTATCTTTTAATCATGACAGAATAGTAACCCAGTTCAAGAGAACCATAAATGAGTAGGCAGTTTTATATGGTAAATCTGCTTTTAATGGAGGGCCAGACAAACAAGCCATCACTCATGATAGTTTTGGCTATTGTCAGAGACAATGGAGCCAAATTCGTCTGAATAAAACAGTTGACATTTTCTTACCCTAAAACAGTTGCAATGCAGACTTACAAAAAAGCAGCTGTGCGTGACAAAGATTTTGACTACTTCACAAACACTCACTGATCTGAATCATGAGCAAACTCAGAGGTCATATGGTTTGTGTAAATGCCTTCATTTGGACAGTGGTCAGCCCATACGTTTTAAGTGACACAAATTCCAGCATATATATTTATTACTAAAGTGGCACAAACGGGAATGTTTTTTACTTTTACCAGCAACAAATTTTGCTTCTAAGGAGCTGTTTCCAAACACATAACCCTCTGTAACTTTCATCCAGTGTTTTTAGGCACCATAAAACTGCTAATGAGGGTTCTGTGAGAAGATTTTAAGACCATAATTAGACCACAGTTTTTTGGAAAGCACACCTCCAGTGGAGGGAAATGGTGGGAATCAAGCATCAAAGTGGGAAATGTTGGGAATGTTGATTTGAAGCCTTCTTTCTGTTAATCTTTTCTTGTTTCTTTAGCAAAAGCCAATCTGATTTTAAAGTCTTTAAAATCTTTCTCACCCATCTCTCTGTGTCTTCAGTGCCCCAGTAAAATCACCAACCAGCCTGGAAGAGAGTTTGGCAGCACAAAGGATTTCCCCGATTCGGTGCTGCACTTTGCTCGCAGTCATCCATTGATGTGGCGGCCGGTGTACCCTGCCTTGCGCCAACCAGTACTTGTCAAGGCCAACATTCCTTACAAGCTTAAACAAATCGTGGTGGATCGGGTCGAAGCAGAGGACGGACAATATGATGTCATGTTTATTGGCACAGGTAAGCATGTGCGTTTCCTTTGCAAGTTCAGAAACTTAACTAAATTACCAAACTGGATGTTCATTTCAGAATCCTGATTTTCTATATAGGTCAAACAATGAATTGTGTTTGTAGTCTTAATGATGACACTTTACAGAACCCTGTGCAGAAACTGGATTACTGAAAAAAAGATACAATGCAGTGTTCTGTACCTTTGGTTTACGATATGGATGCGCTTGTCTTTCAGACATTGGTACAGTTTTGAAGGTCATCGCTCTGCATAGTGGAAACAGTCTAGAGACAGAGGAGGTTACACTGGAGGAACTACAAGTCTTTAAAGTAAGTTTAAGTCTCAGTAATTATCTCTGCACATCTCTGCTTCCTCCTCAGTCCTCAATTTTTCAGATTATTACACAGCAACCATATCTGTCATTCAGTCTTAATAGATGACATTTCTGTCATTGTGGCTGTTAAATCCTCTTTGTCGTCCATAGATAAGGAGACTCAAAGATGTTTTAGAGAAAAGTAAAGTTCCTTTATAACTGAACAGTTTTTCCTTCACAGAATAATTCTGTTATTGAATTGACTCTCTGTCACACCTGTGTTGAACTTCCTTTTGTAAGCCTTTTAACACATTGTGAAACACCTGATATTTATTATTTTCATTTTTTAGGTGCCAACTCCCATTACATCAATGGACATATCTGTAAAAAGGGTAAGTACTTATGATTATAATTACTTCCTTCAGTGCTCTCTTTTTACTATTACTTTATCTTCATTGTGCCTTATTCCCCTTTTTCTCCTCTTATCACTTTATACAGCAAGCCCTGTATGTGGGCTCTCAAACAGGTGTGGCACAGGTAAAGATGCATCGCTGTGAGACTTATGGGAAAGCCTGTGCTGAGTGCTGCCTTGCAAGAGACCCTTACTGCGCCTGGGATGGTTCATCCTGTACACGATATATACCCAACAACAAACGCCGCTACCGTAGGCAAGACATCAGGCATGGAAACCCTGTGCTGCAGTGTTTGGATCAGAATCTGAATGGTAAGTGTGACAACAGAGTTTGACTAGCTTTGTTCTTTTTCTGCTAAGCTGGCCGGCTGCTGGCTGTAGTTTCAAATTTACAGTACAGACATTAAAATGGTTTTGATCTTGTCTTGGCAAGAAAGCAAATAAGTGGATTTCCCGAAAGGTCAAACTATTACTTTAATCCTAGATGCAAATTGGCAGAATGTTTCTCCACTGGGTGGATGTATTAATGGAAAAAAGGTTTGGGTTATTATTCTATCTGCTCCTCTAAATGGAAAGACATGAAAGCTCATGGGTAAGACATTCAAATTACACAAATATCATGTTTTACTCAAATATATACATTTTACTTAGTACAACTATATATGATATATCTGAATGACTAACACTCTTTATAGACATGTTCCACATTATTTCATGGACACTGTAGATACTGCAGGCATAGCTTTTTGTATTGTCTAGACCAAGGCGTTGCTCTCCTTACACACTCTAAACTATTTAGTTGAAGATAGGAAGAAGCCCAGTGAGTCTCCACTCTGCTGTATACTGTATATGGGTTTGTATACACCTGCGATCCAGGGGAATGTTTTGGACATCCTGTGTTTGAAAGAAGATTGTACATATTCATTTGTGTCTGTAAGGGTCAAATCATGTCTGTGAGGAACTTTCCCCAAATTAAAGCCATAAAGCCTTTATGTGAGAATTCAGTCAGTTTATCCCAATCTGTGTGATGTTGAGTATATTAGATACAAAATAAATGTTAATGTTAACTCAACACATGCTGTGTATGTTGAACACAAGCTGGTACCTACTTCACACTAGATCTTAAATTCGTTATGTATTGTAGCGTACCGTATTTCTGTTATAGGGATGAATAGCAGTGTGCATGTTTGAGAAAGAGAGAAAAATAGAGAAAGAGGAGTGAAGAGACTAACAATTAATCCCAAATGTCCACAGATTACAGCTATCATTTTGAGAAAGATAAGTAAGTGAGAGAAAATGACTAAAGGTGATGTGTTAAGTGTTATGACAGGCAGAAATGGGATAAATGAGCCTGTTGAGAGTGAAGGAAAAGTGCTGAATGTGTGTTTGCTCATCTCAGTGTACGTATGGAGCTGAGGTGATGAGAGATGCCTACCTCAAATCCTCCGGATAAATCCTAGTTTTACAAGGTTTCTTTGTGCCAAGGTGTCAAGTTGTTGATAAAGTACAATTCCCAGAATGCATGTTTTCTTTGCTAAGGCTGAAATTTCACCCTAAAGTCAGGCATTCATTATTTGTTGGAGAAGACATTTATTCTAAACCTGTCATCACATGACAAGTCAAAGCTATTGCCTGCTTTAACAAAAATGTCTCCATTGCTATAGACTTAGGCATTGCTGTAGACATTACAGAATGAGTCTTCATTTTGATTCTCTCACAATTTTTCTAATTCTCTCTCTTTCAACCAGAAGACCTTGATGTGACAGAGGACAGAGTGGTGTATGGGACTGAGAACAACAGCACCTTATTGGAGTGTGTTCCTCGCTCTCCACAAGCTACAGTTACCTGGCTCATCCAACACAACGACCACAAGGAAGAAGTAAGAAAATCGTAAATAGTTCAGATAAATCCGATTAAAATCTAGATAGAGATATGATGGGAGGAATGTTCAGGAAGTTGTGGGAGACAGATGGCGGGTGAAAAGAAACCTCTGGCAAACAGTGGGCAGAGTAACTACTGTTAAAAGTGAGAACTGTGTGTGAATTTGGCAAGTGGTTGACACATTTGACAGCCATTTGGCGTATGGTTGAAATTAAGCAGTTATATTTCAAAGGAAAATGCACAACCACTCTTGTACTCTCGGATAAACAGTGAATTCTTTGCAAACCTTGACCACATGTGTCACTCAGTGTCTTCTGGCCACTGTGAGTTGAACACAGTGTTGCAAAGTCCTTTTAAGCCACTGTTCGAATCATCCTGAGTGCTCAAATCCACAGCATTTTTCATCTTTTGAGGTTGTGTTTCTCCAAGCTTAACTGAGTGACTCGGTCAGCCACGCAAGGAATTACCACCCCACTCCATTTCCCTGTAAATAAACATTTGGCTGTCACTCTAGCTGACAAGGCTGCCATGTTTGTGTTGGCACAGAGGAGCAGTTAGAGAAGCTGAGGTATGGAATGAAATTTCTAGGCAGGGGAAAGGAGAAGGGTGCAGGGATGAAAAACTAGAAGAGTAGAAAAAGTTGGGCTGGAAGTACTGTAGTAAGATAAAAAGAGTGAAGACAGTTAAAACTTTCTTGGTACATTCTTGCTGTTGCAATTCAAGCTGAGAAAACACTGCGAATAGCCTCTTTTTTTTTCTTTGTCCTTTGTCCAAATTTTATGACTTCATTTTATTACTTGTTTGGATTATTCAGATAAATGAGCGGAAGGCTGACCACACAGATGGATTTTTGGATTCACAAAGAGCATTTTGCAGGAAGATGCTACAGTATAATCTCATATACATTTCATATAAAGTGACACATAAAGATACAGACAAGATATATGCATTTATAATCAAAAAGCTTTGGGATATATATAGTATATGTACACTACAAGAAATGTCTTAACTGCAAATTGTGACACAACAACACACTTGGCTCACAGATTTGTTTAAAATACAACTGCGTCCTGTTTATCTTGTATTGCATATCAGTAATCTGACTGGACAATTTGCAAAATTTGAAACAAAACCACATGTTGGTTTAATGGTAGAATTCACTCTGACTTAGAGTTTTCAGTCTGTTTTAGCCATAAATGTCCAGCAGCATTGCCTCACTTCTCCCTTTTCCACTTCTTTTCACTCATACTGTTTCTCCCCTGCATCATGGTGTAAGATCTTTAACAATATGATGTTCTGTAATATATGTTATATATAGACACCCTCTCCCCCTGTCTACCACAGGTAAAGATGGATGATCGCGTGATGTCTACAGAGCAGGGTCTTCTATTTCGTCATCTTTTCCGCCAAGATGAAGGTGTGTACATCTGCCATTCCCGTGAGCATGGCTTCACACAGACGTTAGCCCGCTTCACTCTTGAAGTCATCCAAGGGGAGACTGTGGACGAACTCATGGCACGTGACAACGCTGGCCTCTCTGAGTCGTTCAAAGATCGGTCTACAGGAAACTACAGGTCCTGGATGCCTTGCAGCGCCTACAGCAGGGGTGGCTCATCGGGCCAAATAGGTCAATCGCGCCTGTGGTTCAAGGATATCATGCAGCTGATTGGGCCATCAAACCTACCACAAGTGGAGGAGTACTGCGAGAGGATGTGGTGCAATGACAAGCTAAGGAGGAAACACAAGAGCATGCTGGAGAAATATCGCCAGGCACAGGAAAGTGCTAGGAAGGCTCGGAGCAAGAGCTCTAGCGAACGCAACCGAATGCCACGGGATCTGAGCACATGGGAATAGTGAAAAAAAGAGAGGAGGGGTAACAGAACCAGAAATGGAAAAAGGGACAAAGATTACAGTGCAGGAAAAGATGACTGGGGCAGCGTAGGAGGGTCAAGACCTGTATCAACTCCTAATGGTTGAAACGTTGGCACTTGAATTTGTAAGAATGATGCAGATGAGAAATTTGTGTCTGCTCTGACTGGCCACCAAACTTAGGAGAATGGAATTTATGAAATCGCTATGTGTAAGGCAAGTAATAAGGGTCGGTTCTAACTGTGGCCCAAAAAAAGACAGAAGTGACTGGTTGTCCAAGACTGATTGTGAGGAGACTGTTACTGGCAAAGAAATGTTGACACTGATAAAGAGGAGACAAAGACACTGAGGAAGTTTTTTCTTCTTGATTACCAAGGACCCCTCCTTCTCTCACTAGTTTGCCCTTGTACAGTTTTACTGTCACTGGTAAATGAGAGACACTACTTTCATTTCATCATTTTTCAATGACATTATAAGTCATTCTTCAAAACTTCACAAATGTCAGACTTATAAAATGTGTGCATGCCTGTGGATTGACTGTATCAACAGCACACCCAGTTATGTCAACATTTATTTAAAGCTTTTCAGGCCTCATTGACTCTTTGACTCTGTGTTGCCTCATATTGCTGTGTTAATTATCGTATGTCACTTCAACATGCAGTAGGCAAGTTTTGCATGTAAAAATCTATGCTAACTGCAAACTGGGGAAGGGAAAACATTAACATTTAAAATTAGCATCTTTGGATTTCAAAACATCAAATTTGCTAAATGCAGCTTTGATACATGGATACATACAATTACTATCCATTTCTTTTACTAATTATTTAGTTAGCCAGATTTTAGTCACATAATGCAATCACTGGATTCATTTCCTCACATTGTATTTAATGGTCTATGCCTCTTGCCTTGCTGCACACTCAGCTTTGTTATAAGTTCCTTGTGTGTGACTTTAACACAAGACGTAGTTGCCTCTACAGTACATTTGTTAGAGGTAAATGAAGTTAATGACGCACACAGGCTGAGACATTCTCTGTTCTCTGAAGTCCCACTCACTCGTCACACTGAATGCATAAGCTCAACTAACTCAAACTGGAAACTACCATGAGACGACTGTTGATGGTTCAACAGATTAAAGGCACATTGCATTATTTTTACTGCTGTGGGTTGCACATTCCATTGAAACACCAATTAAAATCAAAATCACTACTCACCAACACTTTAGATTTGACAGAGGGTCATTTTCATGCCTTTTCATACTACACTACCATTTGGATCTTCTAATAATAATAATAACAACAACAATAATAATATATTTTTTCTATAAAAGTTGAATAATGTTAGATAACTTTTTTCTGAACAAAACTCAAAAACCCAAAGATCTTCATATTTTAATTATTTAACAAGCTAAAAGATACTGTATTTCTATTACAAAAACAAATCTTATATATTTGGAGCTTCAGTAATATAATATAAAATATCTCTTGGAATTGCTCAAAATAATCCAGGGAGCAAAATTAGCACCAATAAAATTGGTAATATTTTGTGACTTTCATGCTATGTGAATGGACTCTTGAATAATAATAATAGTGAAAAGATAGGGCAATGCGGAAAAGAAAGGACTCGGAGACAAAAAAACAAGGTACTATAAAGATGTGGTTGTATTTGAGATTTAGAAAAATCCTAATCCCTATTAAAACAGTTCCCCACAATCCACCAGTATGAAGTGAATATTTTGTACAGCATGTTTTGTTCTACCAAAGTTTATTTTCTTAGATTTAGGATATTGAGACTGGCTACTAGACTCCACTTACAGTGTTTTCTCTACCAATATTACTTATGTTGTGTATCTAAACTGAAAGAAAAATATTGGATGATAGGAGGAGAGTGTGTACAAGAGGACAGTTGGCAAGGTAAAATGCAGTTAAAAACTTGATTTATCTTAAAGATAACCCTCCATAAAAGTAAATTTTCTCTGTAGCAATTTTATATTTTAGTCTTTTCAAAATTCTGTGGAAACACAACAGCTACAATATTTGGTGTGGTTGCTTTGAAAATGATAACACTAAGTAAGTTTTTGTTGTTGTGTTGGTATCGTGTGTTAAAGCTTCTAAGTACTGAATTACTGTCAAGAGAAAATTTTAACTGTACTGTACTTACTGTAATGTTTGCAACTATGAAGTAAAACTGTCCAAGGACACAAGTTTTTATTTTACAGCAACTGTTATAAGATTACACCCCCAAAATAAATGCTAACACTCTTTTTGAAATAAATTTTCTTCACACTTGAAATACTTCAGAGTGACATCAGTAACCATTATTGACCAAATATCATAAATGTGTGCACATTCAAAAGAACATTTTCAGAGCCTTCAAGTTAATTTTAGATTTTGTACAGATGTACAAAGAGTGTTGTTTAATTGCAATTGACATTTTATATTTTTAACATCAACTTTCTTTATGATCTTCAGTATCTATAGTTAGTTGTGTTTACTGCAGATGGTCAGTACTTTTTATCTTAAATAATAGTTGGGATTTATAGGACTTGTCCTGACTTAATATTCAATTGTGGTATTTTGCAGTGTGTATACCTGATATATTATTTGACAAGAATTCAGTTGCACATAAATATTGTAATACTGTTTTTTAATATTGGCAACTTGTTGCTGGGATTGGCTTCAGCACCCATGTGACACTTCAGAGGACAAGCAGTTAGGGTAATGGATGGATGGATGTTTTGTAAAACCTTGTGCAGGGTTTCTCTCCCGTTAAATCACAGAAGGTGATATCATTGATTAGCAGCTCTTCCTGATTGGTGGTGCACTAAATAATAAATGGCGGCACATGTTCCCACCTCCAAAGCTACATTAACCAGAGAGGAAGTTCAGTCACTAGTGGCATGTTACAGAACTGTCTGTACTAAATGATTTACACATGACTATGTTCTCAATGAACTGGTCAGCAGTAATCATCTTGAACTTGAGAGGACTGACATGATTTTGACAATACCGAGAATTTAGGCTAAAATGTGTCAGGGTCCTCGAATTAAAAATGAACTTGTGAACTTCCTTGTACAGTAAATATGTTTGCTGGTTGTGGGGTCTATGGCAGAGTTTAATTTAAATATGTATTTATGTCTTATTTAAGTCTTTCTGTCATGCATACTATGTACCTGTATGCTACTTAACAACAATAAAAGTTGATTTTCTAACATAAAGGTGAGCTTTGACTGGGTTTAAAGATTTTTACTGAAAGTTTAGGGTAAAAGAGAAGTCTCTTTTTGTCCTGTTGCAAGAGAAGTTGGATGGCACCAGTGACATAAACAGAGACCAAACAGCAGTATCCTGAAATTATAAACCATAGCTTTTACTGCACTGAAACCAAGACACGGTCTATTTACAACTGAATCAACAACATGCACACTGTACACCTGCAACACGACTGTTTGGCATTCTGTGTCAGGGTGAAAAACAGACTAGCTCTATTTCCCGTGCCTGCTTTCATTTATCTGTTTTCATTTCTGTATGTGCCATTTTTACTCTTTCTATACATGGCAGGGCCAAAAAAGTTATTGAATTTGCAGGCAATGGATACACTGTAGATATAGTAACACAGAAATGTCTATCTCAGTGCAGAAGTTTATGCTAATGTTTGTACTTTGAGTACAAAGTACAGAAAGTGTACATCTGTGCATATTTGCAGATTTACAGACCCAGTGTTGGCTCATTACATTACCCACTTACTGGGTCTGGTCATGCATGAGATTGGAAGGTAATTGGGCAATAACATCCATGGAAATGTGGAGTTAACAATGGCCGCTTGTAACTTCACCAAACAGACCAACAGGTTTGTACACACAGATGAGAAGATGTACATGCATGAAGACCCACAAAACCACCAATGTTCACACACACACACACACACACACACACACACAGTGTGAGTCCTGTATAGTCCTGTACAGTCCTGTATAGTCCTGTGTAAACTTTCACATTGCCAATTCTGACATCAATCTCCACTGTGTAAAAGGAATTTACGGGGCCCCAGTGTTTATACTGCCCACAGTTCAGTATGGGTCAAGCCAAGAAACCAATTTTAACACTGATGCAAATGTATGCAAGATAGCCAACTATAGTATACAATGAAGGGAATAAGGAATATCAGCTTTCAAGATCTTATATTCTGAAAAAAAAATACTTGTCATACTATTTATGGGTGAAAACCTACCTTTAACCTCTGTATTTCATATAGTTGAAATAATCTGAGTGTGAGTGAATTGGAAATGATTAAATTTGTCTCATACTATGAAGAAGTCCTGTCTTTTAAAGAATGGCTAACTAAGTTTATTTAAGCTATTGATGAACAGCATAAACAAAGACAAACCAGTGGAAGGTAAAACAGGTGACCAGTGCTCCAGTTAAGTTCATTACTGTGTTCTCCCAAATGTAAACATTGTGGAAATACTGTTTATAAACATGTGCTGGAACTAATTTCTTTGCAAAAAAGTAAGTTTTTTTAAATAATGTTTTTTTAGTATTTGACATGGAGTAAGATTTACTGTGTAGATGTATAACTGTGTATAGACTGTTACAATGATATACTGAGCATGGTAATTCTACTTTTGTTTGGATTAAGATAGTGTTTTTTTTAAGTAACTGACATATCCTATGTTTAGAGCAGTCCTTAAATCCATCATTGTCTATTTTCTGTGTTGCAAATGGGCTAAGCAGGTGTCCGTCTTTTCAATTAACCAATTAGTGATGTTTCAGGTGACCTACCAAGTTTTAAGGTGGGCGGGGCTAGCAGAAGAAAACGGAGCTAGAAAGCAAACGCTAGTTTCAGGCTTGTCTTAAACAAATTCAGAGTTGTGAAGGCCAGAACGCTTTATTTCGTTTGTTCTTCAGTGACAGTAGGTGTGAACCGCATTAAGAGCTGTTTGCTGTTAGTAATGTCACTTGGCGTTAAGACCAAGTTAACCACGAAGCTAGTTAGCTTCGCCCATGCTAGCAGGATGAGAAGAGACTGAGAGTGTATGTGGAAAACGCATTTGGCACCACGCTACTGCCTGAGTGGTCACTTTCTTCGGGACTGTAAATAGGTGGACATTTATACCACAGAGGACAGACATTTATCTACTTTTTGTGGATGTTTGAATAACGTGCTTTGGATGCTGCCACTCAGACCCACACCCACTGCTGTGGTTGAAGTGCTCTAAAACTGCCATGGGAATCAGGTGTTCATGGACATGAACACAGCCTCAGGATGTTTTTCTTCACTGGACTGATTGAACATCGCTGGACAGAGGATTTCCAGTTGTTAACAACACTCAGAGGAACTGTAAGTACAGAATACTTTAAATTTTCCAACAAGATTTCCAAGATTCAATATCCAAGATTTCCAACATGTGCGCTAACACATTGTACCAAAGGCTTGTTTACAACATCGTACACATACTGGTGTACATCTATGAATGTAATGCATAGGAGTTTAAGTTTACATTAGCAGTAAAGCTATATAATAAATTAACAAGGTATATTGGCATCCTAGTCAGTCATATACTTTATTTATCATTATTGTAGACACACCACAGATTTAATACTTGAGTAGGCCTCACTAATAAAACTGCAGCCCAGTCTGTTAATTTATCTCAGCCACCTCTGAGGTGTACTTGTGCAGAACAACCTGTAATCTTTGTATTCTAGTGTGTGTGTGTGTGTGATTGTGTTTTGGTCACACTTCATTAGGAAGCAGCAGACCTCAGTTTACACAGCTGTCTAGGGGCTTGCTGTTTGATTCCTGCCTTTCTTTGTTTTCAGGGAACAAATAGTGCATGCTTTTTTTTTATTATACAGATTAGAACCAACTGTACAGCCTCATATCTTTGGTGTTTGTAAGAAGAGTAACATCTTTAACAAACACAGCTATCAAAGTCTCCAGCTGGCAGGCACAAAATACTATGCCACAGTCCACAACTCTGTAAAATGTTTTATATCCATACACAAGCGCATGTGTACAACCACAGACATTAAAAAACCCTATGTGCACACAACTTCTTTTTAGTTCCAGACATACCCTACAGTTACTGCTTTTGATTATGGTTGTTTTTCTTTGTGTTGCATTCACTCAGTACAAACGTCTCTTATAACTAATAAACTTTGGATCACGATGTGGAGGCTGCAACACTTATATGGTACACATATCCCAGAATCACAGTGTAAATTCACAGAAAAGGTACATTGGAAAAATAAAACCACTTTTACTGGTCAGGATACCACTGTCTGTCGTAATCATTATTGTTTCTTGTTTGCAAGTATTGATTCGATGATTAGGTGTAATTTTGTGTAAAACCCCTTCTCTTTGAATCAGGTTTTCAGTCCCGGAATTTAGGGCTGCACGATTTGGGGAAAAAAAGTCATATTGCGATTATTGAGATCAGTATTGCGATATGCGACTGCGATGAAGGAAGGCCATCTTATAATATTACTGGTCCTACACAGACCTAATTCATGATTATTAGATCATTTCAACATGAGGCAAACATCACTTTTTACTTAGTCATATTCTTTACAAATTTTAAACAGCTGATTTTGAGATTAAAATATTTCATAACTGAATATGATAATTATAAATAACATGTTGGTAACTATGACAACAGAGGTAAATAACAGGCAAATTATACTTTGTGTTGACAAAACAAAGGTTTGTCCCGCCCCTCTCTGCCTGTGATTGGCTAACTGTTCTTGCCGCAGCCAATCATCTCTCTCACGGTGCAAACTATAGGCTGAG
>JAUMHL010000028.1:8849791-8869975 GCA_032362345.1 Sandelia bainsii | reverse complement strand
CCCCTCTCTGCCTGTGATTGGCTAACTGTTCTTGCCGCAGCCAATCATCTCTCTCACGGTGCAAACTATAGGCTGAGCTGAGCTCCTCATTATAAGAAATTATCTCATCTGAAAAGAGGATTTACGAAATTTTGGGGAGGTTCTCTATAATTTTACTGTTCTTAGTCATAGATTTGTTTTTCTGTATCTTCATCATCATGGATCAAACTTAAAATAAGGATAAGTGATTCATGATTCAGGTCGGACCTGCATCATTACTCTGCAGAGTACAGGTTACTGTGTCCTGTTATAATACTGTGAAGTTTGGTTTTGGAGGCGTGTTAGTAAAAGTAGAAGTCTCCACGCTTCACTGGTGCTGCAGTTCACACAGCATCGGTCACTTCTCACATGTTTTCTTTATTCTTATTTTTATGAATACTGATAGTGATAAACACATTATGGTTTCTAAGTCTGACCACAACAAAGTAGGAAATAAACTCAGCTCCCCCGAGAGCGATGTTATAGTTGCACACTGATCAACAAAGGCAGAGAAAATTGTCATGCGCTAAGCACATAACGGCGGATCAGGGTGGATGGAGAAGTGAGAATGCGCTGTTCCGACTGAACAAGTAGATGCACACCGTATACCTGCATATACCCTGGACTACACCACTGGGTGAGACACACATACATGTGTTATCGTGTTTTGTTTTATTTGGCTTGTTATTTTTTTTTTAGCTACCAGTCACCGTCGCCCAACGCGACATCCATGTCCACCATTTGCTCACCTGGGCCGCTGTTGTTGTGGTCTGTGCTGCGTGCTGTGGTCAAGCAGGACGACTGAACCATACGTTAGTTTAACTGTGCACTATGTTGACGAAGAGTCTGAACTGAAAAGCCGCTTGCAAGCGTCATATTTGACCGAAAAGCAAACAGGTGTACCCTGCCTCAGGAGTGAGAGAGGTCACTATCACAACCGACAGCAGTACCAACATTATCAGAACAGTTGAGCTAAATACGTGGACACAGGCTTCACCTGGCCATCGGTAGGGTAAATTGATTTTATATTTTTTATAGGTTACAGAAAATATTTTAAACAAAGGTTTTTTTTTAAGCTAACAAAAATGAGCAGCCAGTCTCACGTTAGTCAGCTGGTAAACTTCGAGTGAATGAGAGATAATAGATTATCGCATCAACCCATGTACTCATAATATAAATCGATACATTTAATAGAAATAATGGCTCCATACTGAATGGACTTAAATTACTTTAATGATGCCATTGTTTAGCAGTTAATGCAGTGTGGGATTTTTGCCAATAAAAGGCCTGATAAGACAAAACTAAAAAGGTTTTTATATAATATTTGACAGCAGCAGTTGTTAAATATATGCAATGGTGTGCAGTATCTAGTAAAAATACTGTTGCTGAAGGCTGACTGTTCCCAGGACAATAAACATCTTGTGAAAGTTGTAAAAGTGGAAAAAGAGGAGACCAAATACAGTTGTTGTCCCGCACTCCAATTGTTGCATGTGTATTTTAACTTGGCAGTGGTTCACCCTTCTTCTTTCGGCCGCCAATGTTTCCTTCATTAACACAAAAAATCTGTTCCTCTCTCTAGTGCGTTCCCAAGAGGCATGAAGTCACAGTCTTGTGTCCTAGCGTCGGTTTAAATGCATTCAAAGACATTTTACATTCAAACCTGTGGGACAAAGCAGCTTTATAACCTCTGATTTTAGGTTTATTAAAGCAGCTCACAACAGTGTTACTGCTCAGAGATAGTTTTCCTAGTTGGTCTGTTGGCCTCTCTTGGCCTACTATATTTTTAGTTGACTTCAAACAAGTTTTCTCTTGTTCAGCTTTTTGTCCCGGATGTGATCGTACCCACTGGAGCAGTCTGTTGAACTCATTGATCCTGATTGGAGGCATGAGGTTTTCTTTTTATGTCTGTGTGCTGGAAGATATCAGTCTCACACTGAAAGAGTGCAGGCCCTGCCCTTTCCTATACATGTTCAACTACATGGGTACTTCAACTTAATTTTTGCTCATAAGGTCTGTGAAGATTCTCAGTCATCCAGGTCATGGTTATCCCAAAAAAGTGGCAACTGGACTTGTTTTAGTTCCTTCAATACGTTTCGCCCTCCATTCCAGAGGGCTTTCTCACTTCATTTCAATTGAGAAAGCCCGAGTCTGTAGGGCCGTGTGCGCCCTACAGACTACAAGTACACTTGGGGTGTTTACCTATGCTAAATAGGAACAACTACAGCAAACTTTCAACTTATGAGGACAATGGGATTATCGATAAGAATAATGGCACGAAAATGTCTTCAATCTAAGAACATGTTGTGAATTCAATGTAGATTGTTCTTTGGATTTTTTGTTGCAAACAAATTGAAGAAAGAACTTGGATAGTGATGAATGAGGTCCATTGCTTTCTAAAAGATTATCATTTACAATCAATGAACTTTTTTTTTTTTTTATGGCATCCATCCATCCCATTCTTGTTAACCCTATGTTGATAGAACGCCTTGAGGAAATTTCTTTAGAGTTTGTACAAACATCCACTTGGACTTGAAGATGATCTGATTAGATTTAGGCGGTCAAAGGTTAAGGTCAAGAGAATTCTATTACAAATGGCACAAACCTCTACTCATAGATAAACTGATAATGTAAATATGTGCATGGACTGACATGCAAGTAAACTGCAACTGGACTGGCTGGTGGAAGCATATAACCATGAGGGGGTAATTCTAGTTTATTTGCTGTGTATTCCCATATTAAAATAATTCTCATTGATCCATTAGATCAGACAAGAGGCTGTGGCAATAAGACTTATATCTGAATTTAGAAAACTTTCACATCAAAAATCAAACACTGATCTTCTAACTTTTGATCTAAAATCCAACTCTCATCACGGTAAATCAAAAAGCTTAAAATAAGCCAGATAACCAAAACATGCTCTCTGCTGTTGCCATTTGTTGATAACTTTCTTTCATTCTCTTGTCTAAACAGATCATCATTAAGGGACAAGTTGTTGCTTCAGGCCTAACAGTCTTCCTTCATTTTTGTAAATGACCAGAAATTCAAACTGCTGAATTTGTGTAGTCCCATATGACTGAGTGTCTCTGCACACCTGCTTTAGGATAATCTAGGCCTGAGACTTGAATCTAAGCAGAGGTGTATCTTTTTGTGTGTATGTGTACGAGTGTGTAAAGGAACAGGCATGTCTAAATCCACAGGGAGCTAGCTATAGATGTAGAGTTTCCACTTTGACTGATGAAGATAAATCTACAGAGAGTAGACTTGCCCAGATGGAGATATGTTGAAGTGATATTTCATTTTAGTAGAACATTCCCTAAGAACTATTGCTCAAAAGGAAAATATCAGCAGTGGACAGCTTAAATGCCCTGGGCATTTGAAGCCTGCAGCACTTAACAAAATCAATTCGGAAACTACATGTACAGTATTTGAAAGGAAAAAGCTCAACCACATAAAATTTTTTTACTGTCTTTGTTGAGATTCATGTGTTTTACTGCTGCCTTTTTGAGCACTGGGGTGATGGGGACAGTAGATTCATTGTGAAAGGATGTGTATTATTTTATTTTGATAAGATATGAGACTTTTTAAGGCTCATGCATGAGACCAAAAACAACTAAAACTACTTGAATACGAACAGCCTGATTTTAATTTTCTGGAAGTTGGAGACGAAATGGACTTCCACATGCAGCACAGGACCATACTCTTTGTTTCTCTGTCTAGACAAAAGCATGGTGACATGGCGAATATACAAAATGACATATGGGCTGCACATGATGGTATTTTTTTACAGTAACTGTAAGGGTGAAGCTTATTATTTCTTCTTATAATTAAATCTACATACAGGTCATACACACTGTATGTAAATGCATTATTTTAGATAAATTAATGAGTGTTGAAATATCAGGCTTGAAATATCACCTCATGGTGGCAACAACTGCAATCAAGCATTTGCGATAACTGGCAGTGACTCTTTCTCACAGCTGTGGATTTTTGCCCTGTCTGTTTCTTATTGTTGAATCATGAACACTGACATTAACTGAGGCAAGTGATGCCTGCAGTTCTTTAGATACTGTTCTGGGTTCTTTTATGACCTCCTGGATGACTTATTGTTGTTTCATGGAGTATTTTTGGTAAGTTGGCAACTTGTGGGAAAGTTCATTGATGTTCCAAATTGAAAATAGTCTTTATTTGCTTTGTCTAGTTAAAATTAGTTCAGATCAGTTGGTCCTAAATATTAGACTTTCATTTGAAGTGATGAATAAAAGTATTTATTGGCTATACGCAAAATCTTCAAAATGTGTCCATTAATAGAAATGGAGTGATTACTATTACTGTTGCCATTAAAAACACTATATAGCCAAAATATTTACTAGTTTACAGATTTTTTTCTTTTAGCAGCCAAAGGAATCCCACTTACCAAATTACCCAACTACAAAGTCAACAGCAGCTGTTTTGCATTGTTCAGCTCCCATTTAAAGTCACAAATGAATAATCACAACAAAGAACCACAGTGTGGTCTTTGTACACACTCTTTTCTTGAGTTATGCTGGATTACATATTCAAAATGATTTAAGAATCCCCATCTACAAGTGCACTGTACTCAAGTCTTCACCCTGTGCTGTCACCGTTTGAAGTCAGTTCTGATCAGACAGGCAGTGCAGTCTTTTTTTCATTTTTTTTTCATAAATTCTGTTGTTTGGTTTCTTTCATCTGGCAACGGGAAACCCACAACAATCCTCTACACCATAAAGTATTTGAAAGCAGTCCAGGTCTTTGAGCTCACCCACAAAGTTTTACCAATCACTGTTTGTACCAGAAGCTCACAATGGACCAAAGAGAGAGTCAAAGGTTTAAGCTTTTATTTATATATTTATTTGTAGACTAAATATTTTTATGGAGCAAAAGTATCACCAGTGAGAGTAAAAATGTTTTATGCTGAGTTGAGTCTGCATCTTAAATAGAACATATTAGTAGTAATGGGATGATATAAAACATTGGAAAAAATGTGCATTCAAATGTTTGAAATGTCTTTTCTCCTTAAATTGTTTGTATTACCTACATTTACTGTTCCCACACCATAGTAAACAGAAGAAAACAAACTTTGGTGGTATTGAAGTTCAAAACTGTAAAGGTACAGTTGGTTGAAATTGTAAGGTCACATACAGTAAGAAGACCTTTACACCTGATGTGTTGTTGTACCCATATTGTGTGTCTGATTCTGCTCATTTATGCATCGATGATTCATGGCTGGCGTCGGCTTATTACACTTGTGTCTACCAGACAGATGATCCGTGTGCTATTTTTGTGTCATCATTGTTGTTCAGGACTCAGCCTTTCATCAAGAACAGCTGATGATGTTTAGGTATGTAATTTCCCAGCCATTAGCAAGATCCTTTTCAACAAATGAAAGATCGCTATCTTTCCTTTAAACAGATGTTTGCTAAACATGTGTTTTCATGTGGTCTTGCTAGTCATCCTTTAGGTATTAGAAACCGATGGAGCGAGAGACAAAGAGGTGCCATTTTTACCAGAAGTGGAATAAACAACTGAGAATAGAAACTTTTAAGGTGAAAGTAAACAATACGCAAACAAACATACATGCCAAGTGTTAATTGAATATTTCTGGAAAGGCTGGTCAAAAACTCACATACCACTGGTTGTTTCCCATCACAGACAAACATGCTTAAAGTTCACTTCCTGTCATTTTCCTGTTTAGAAACAGAGCTAAAGCTGGATTTGGTCTTTTGCCAGATTGCCTTGATTATGACAGATGTAATGACCACAGTAAGGGGACTGGCTCAGTGTGTACTTGGTAACAGAACAGACTCCTCTGGAACTGCTCACCTGACACCAAACCTTTTCATACACACTTGACAATATAGCTAATATTGTAAAAAAAAATGTTGATTTTAGCTCTCCCTCCCTCATACAATTCAATGAAACTTTTATTGGAATGGCACTCAAATGAAAATCATGTTGCCAAAGCATACACTACATAAATCAGTGAATATTGAAAGTTAAGAAAAAGATAAATCTCTATCACAAAATACAAAACAAAAAAAGGTTAAAATAAGAAAATACAAATAAATGAATAAAGGCATGTTTATTATAATTGATCCTGTTTATTCCCCCTACTTCATCCTCTGTCCTCTCTTATTATTCTACCATTTGCCTCCTGCAGTTTCTATAAGTTTCAGTTTCAGTCACACACTTTAAAGTACACTGTTCCATTGTGGAGAAGTGAAATATGAATGATTAGTGTGTGTGTGTGCCTGCCTGCCTGCCTGCCTGCCTGCCTTCCTTCCTTCCTTCCTTCCTTCCTTCCTTCCTTCCTTCCTTCCTTCCTTCCTTCCTTCCTTTATTTACTTCAGTGGACAAATGTTGTTCAAATACTATTCTTGAGAGGACATTTTAGCCGGTCCTCACAAGTTCAGAGCGTGTTTGAGGTTAAGACTTGGTTTTAAGGTTAGGGGTAGAATTGAGTTTAGGTCATGGTTAGAATAAGAGTTTGGGTTATGAATTTAGTTCTGTTGGTTAGGGTTAGGGGGTAATTAATGCGTTATGTCCATGACTGTCCTCACAAGAATAGTGAGACAAGTGCGTGTGTGTGACCTTATGGAGGATTACAACTTAGTTTTAGGGTTAAGACTCAGGTAGGCGTGCTTAAGATTAGGCTGGGGGCTAGTGAATCCATTATTAGTGAGTGTTCCCACAGCTCCAGAAAAACCAACATTTATACGTATTTGTGTCAAAGGTAGTGTGATATGTGAAACACAGGACCATTCAGCTACTTCCTTCCTAAAGGTGTAGTGACACCTTGATTAGCAGGAAGTCATGTTCCCTGTGAGCACCCATGTGTTCCAAATGAGGTATTGTGAAGTTAGACCCAGCTTCCTACAGTATGCGTCTGTGTGTGTGGTAATATATCTGTTTAATTATGCTCTCAGTTGTTTCTTGAGCTTAAATGTTTTTCTAGTAAATATAATCATTTCATCTTGAACTGCAGTATGAACAGTGACTGATCACCTGCTTTGATGTTTTTGCTCCTGTTCCATTTCATGCGCCTGTACGTTTTAAGTTCAGTATCGTATATTGCAGGTGTCTCCTTTAACCAAATCATTAATTCAGAGAATATCTCGGTGGCTTCATCTTTTAATTTTTAGCGTGAAATGTTTCTTTTGATTTTTGAATTTTTTTTTTGATTAAGCCTAAATTGTTACACATTACCACCTTAATGGCTGCCTGTCTTCTCTCAGACGTAAAAGTGGAAAGTAGGCTTTTGCTGCAATTTATTTGTCTGACTCTCCTTATGTCGCCTTTGAACAATTATCTTATGTTTCATTTGAAAGTGTGCTCCACCAAATAAAGCACTGTACTAACGTTGGTCTCACAGTGGGGCTGAATGACTAAGAGACTAAGGGAGAAGGAAAAAAGTTTAAAAGGATCCCCACTGGTGCAGAACCAGAGATCAGATCTTTTTATTCTTTTTCATTTTTATGTTTAAGTGGAATTACCCTTTAACCATGACCATGAGATTTGCCAAGTAATTTAAGGTGCCAGCCTACCTTAACTATAGGGGTGGCGGAGAACTTTCATGAGTCATTTTTTTGGAACAGTCATGAGCCTTTTTTTTTTTTTAGGCACACATAAATGGCCATTTAGGTATGAGGTATGAACTTCTCACTCAACAACAGGTTTCCAACATAAAAAGGTGATTAAATGAGGTGTGATTCAGGGACAGAGCAGCCCCTTCCCTGGCACAGATGATTAAATAGTCAGATTTTTCCCAGAGGACATTTCACTTTGGCAGAACATTACTATAGTCCACATACTTCTTAACAGCACTTAATAACAGTCTGATACTCAAACTGCCTGATCTCTAGTTGCATGCGACACATGTAGACACCTGACATAACAGAAACAGGGAGGCACTTGTATTACACTGTTAAAACTAATGAAACAACATGACCATTAATAATGTAGGTAGTAATAGAAGATGATTTAAGTTTTTAATTTTCAAATGTAACTTAAATGTATATATCTCGGTAGGCTAAATTATCCCACACTGTTGGCTAACTGTCTCAGCACCTCAGCTTCTTGTTTCTCTCCATCTTTTTATCTGTATTTTCCTTTTCCCTTTTTGTACTTCTTAATTTTGTGTCTTTTCTTTCTCACATCTAAGCCACTTGTTTTCTTTAGAAATAATATCTGTGAGCGAGTGTTTGGGTTGTCAAGATGGAAAGGCTTCCATCGCCGTAAATCTAGTGGTGTTCAGAGCCCCGTCTCCTTTGTGTCAACAGACTTTCTAACGTTCTAAGGCACCAACGTAATTACTGTTAATTAGACTCATTAATCATTATACTTGTCAGTCTATTTCTCTGTGTGTGTGTGTGTGTGTGTGTGTGTGTGTGTTTTTGAGTGTGGATAAGATGGATTTAATTCCTTTTTTTCAAATATGCGGCTGTAAATTATTTTGATTTAAAGGATCAACTAAATGCAATGTTTTCCCTGTCTCAGTTGTATACATTCTTCATCACGTCATTGTCTCAAAGTCAGAAAAATTAAGATGCTAGCATGCCAAGCAAACAAAAACAATTTCCTGGTATCACAGTTGGCTCATTGGATTTGCAAAAACCACTTTACCCTTTTCACATAAGAGATACTGACACAAACATGGACATATCACAAGTGTCGAGCAATGGAAATCATTTGGCAATGAAGCCAATTCATTTAATCTGTCTTTTGATTTTTATGTATATTCTTAAAATTATGTCCAGAAATGCACAAACATTTAAATAAATTTGATCAATTTTATGTATTTGTATAACCACTTTGACATTTATATTACTGAAATGTAACATGAAGTCAACTGGAGGGATATAGTCAGATTGTTTAATTAGGAATAATCTACATACACTGGAGTTCAATGAGTTAAATAACTTTCATAGCAATGGCTTCAGTGGCATGGTAGCAGTTATGTATTCTAATGGTTCACTGAAACCGCTTACATTTACCAAACAATGTCTTTATTGTACAAGACAGTGATGCAGTCGCAAGGTTTCACATTCTCCTGTTTCTCGTTTGAAACTCAGGATAAACAGTCTTGCTTGCATTGAAAGACTAGTGTTTATACATTCAGCAGATCCAGCTGAAGTCTGTGCAGTTTAGACTCTAAACACGCTGTCATATTATTGAATCAGTGGGTGATGTATGGTCACATTTTTGAGAGACTGAAAACAAAATCAGAAGCACTGCTGCATATCATCACTTCTGTTCCTTCATTCTTGTTGCACATTATCTACTGACGCTGTCATCCAATAATGATAATCTGATCTCAAAGTAAACCTTTACTGGTTATTTTGATAGTGAAGAACACAACAGTCTTTTCGAACCACTTAGTCCTTTACCACCCACTATTCTGCTTGTGAGGTTCTAGTACTATGCAGAAAGTTTATGAATTGTTATGAACAGTTACTGCACATATTATCATATAATATCTGTGAAGATTCTCAGTCATCCAGGTCATGGTTATCTCAAAAAATGGTTTTCAATGGCAACTGGACTTGTTTTAGTTTTTGAGATTATCATATAATATGTATTTGACACATATTTTTACATAGTCTCATTTTCAAAGCTTTGGTCCAGAGACATAAGATTATATATAATTTTCATGAATTGGTAGCATACCTCTATGTCCTACAGAAGAGGATTAGGGCCACCATGAAAATATTATTTGAGTTCTGACTTTTTTTTCTCAGAATTCTGACTTATATCTCAGAATATGGCTACCTGTAAGGTACGAACTTCAGTGAGAGTGTGGTTTCGAGTCATGTAGCAGAGGAACCACACGCTGATCGAAAATGTCGGAATTAAGTGAGTTTTTGCGTGCTCGAGGGATTTCAGAAGAAGCAATTTCGATAATGGAAGAGCAAAAGGTTAGTGACTAACAATATTTTTCCTATGTTGACCTCTATACTGGTTATGTTCTCTCATTATATTCTGCCAGGCCTGCACTGCAGTCATCTTCATTTGATAACAAATCCAATATTTTGGATTATAGAGCCGAATTGTCCCAAAAATTACAGAGCTCAGTGAAGCTATGCATGCTCATTATTGTTTCTGACATTTGCAAATGCTCAACTTCATGTTGAGACATAGATATGCACTGACACAGCAACACAGTCTACTTACAAGATAACTATGACAGGGGTAAACTACATATTTCCTTTTGTATTTAGTAAAAACTGGATTTATAGCATTTATCTAATATTTTGCAATATTTGTTCTCTTAACTTGATGTACAGATCAGCTGCAGCAAGTGGATCTGCTCGAGCATCCCAACCATTTTCCTCCATCAGTAGACAACACAGTTCAAATACAGTCTCATCGCATGGAAATTGGCCTTTGGGAGTACATTCTTCCATACACATATTGACCTCCGTGGAAACAGGTTTGAGTCTGTCCTCAGCACTGTGCAGTTCTGGGAAGGAGTATATCACAACAGGCTGGCCGGATGCCATGTCTCTACTTGATCTTGGCCTGATTTTGTGTGAATTCCATGTGTTGACAACTTCATCAAGTTCATCCTGCATAGAAAGAAGCATAGTAAGTATAGACTACAAGCAATGTGAAACAGGTCTGTCTAAATGGCTGTGTTGTCACTGTATTTCCCCATCAGCTAATTATATTCCAACTATCACAGGAATGTTCCAACAGTGAGGCCAATCAAAAAAGACAAGACTTTAAACAGTGATTACTGCAAAAAAAAAACAACAACACTACAGTAAGTCAGAGCAGGTGAACTGGTTGTCAACCATAAAGCTGCCTTATTAATCCCAGTGTTATAAAGGGGGACAATACATGTTATTCTGAGCTCAGGACAAATCCCTGACTATAATTGAGATGACATGGATGAAGCCACATTGTCCACACATCTCCTTGATGAAGGATTGATAAAAAGGTACTCATGTTAACAAACTTGTTAACTGAAATTTATATTTATATTTCTAAAAACTTTCCTGCAACTTCTACAAATGAATGCATTCAGATATGTGTTTGGATATTGACTCTGTGCACAAGAAAATTAAATATTGTGTCAGACAGCTCCTTCGGGCTCGGCAGCTGGAGGGGAGGAGTCAGAGAGAAAGTCAGCAGAAGGTTAGGTTTACAGAGTAAAAGTTCTTTCTAGAACTGAATCCAAGAGAACTGAACTTTCTGAATTTCAAACCACGTATTGCCCTATATGCTCATGCCCTATAATACAAGGCCTGCTATGTGACAATAAAAAACAAATGTGCCCTATGTACCTGTACAGAGAAAGGTGGAGTTATTATCATTGGTATAGTGAATTAAATTTCGTGCCATCAGAGTATAACAAAAGAAACCATGTTCATCTGACTTTCACAGAGAGAGCTTGTAGAGATTTTCTACATACAACCAAAAGCACTATGCATTTTTAGAATACTTATTTTATAAAAAATATCATTAATATCATAATAATAGAATTATTAATTATTATACTACTTTTAATACTGATTCATTTCAGAGGGCGAGGAAACGGAACCGAATAAGATTTTTGTCCAAAAAGTCTCCTGTGAAGTGACCATCATCCTGAAAAGTTAGAAATAAGTTTATCCAGAACTGCGCATCCCTCAATGCGCTGGTTTGCTGTGCTTCTTCCATAAAGAAAACTTTTCTCCCCTGCAAAACTGTCTGGGGGGTTTCTCCGCAAAAACATCTGCATTTCTTCTACACAGCCATTTTCTGTACCCCTGTCTGCACGAATCCTCTCTGGACGTCCACCTATGGATGAAACTGTTCTGATAAAGTAGCTTGCAACTACTTTAGGATCATTGTTTGTGGTATAGGCCTCCATCCACAACACATAACGGCTGAAACCATCTATACAGCCATTGATGGCAATGCCATAGGGTTTTAATTTATCATAGCCGTCCATGTGCCACAGTGCATTTGGTCCTCTGTGGCTGTACTGGCGTCTCCTCAAACGCTGTGATCGTCTTAATTCCACGCTTTGTGCATCAACCAATTTGATGATACGTCTTATGGTATCTTGTGACACAACAAATCCCCGTTGAACTGCGCGAAGATGTAGCCAGCGGTAGACTGGCTACATAGACAGCGATGTAGCCTGCATCTGTCCATTAGTCATAATCTCATGTTGGACAAAAGCCAGCACTTCGTCCAGGTCTGACTGGTTTCTCCTTCTGAATAGACAAAGTCTTCTACAAATTCTCTTCAAAGTTCGGACACTTATGACTATCTGATTGTTGTGTGCTAAAAGTGAGTATTTCTTTGTTAGTGAAAGAAAGTGTGAAGTATAGTCTGATTAAGTCATCCACATATGGCATTGCAGGCAATGTTGTAAGCAGAAAAACTGATCAAATTGATGTGATCATTTCAAATGAACACTTTCACAGAAATTGAAGAGGGCAATTCGGTCTCCATAGGAAGGGATATAATTTGCCAGAGTTGCATCATCTATCAGCCCAATGACTTCACTGTCAATCTGTTGGGTGAATTGGCTTCATTGCCAACATTTTTGGGTGAATAAAAATGTCATCTAGCTGTAAAAATGTTTACTAGATTATATTACCAACAGCGCCCTGCTGTTCTAATTCCTTTTAGAGTTTAGCAGTATATTGTGTGATGAACAGTGTTGTGCAAGCTCACACAAAATACAATGCAAAATACAATAGTTAATGTTTGGGGCTCATAACTTTGGAATTGTAACAAAGGCCACACAACCCCAAAATGAACTACTACATGTAGATTTACTATATCCTAGAAAACCTAATTTTCGTGATTGTGATTTATAGACCTGGCTCATGCAAAATGCCACTGCCCGACGCTCTGTTCGGTTCCTGAACGCCTCGGTCACAGACACCGGGTGTAGAGTAGTAGCCTCAGGGAGAGCTAGGTAGCGGCTCAGACTATAGCGGCACACGTCGCAGCTCACGTTCAGCCTGTTGTATCGACATTCACGTCATTCATTCACGTTCTTTAACTGCAATATGTTCCGTTGAGGACACTGTTAATGAGCGTGTTCATGCACAACACTGAAACTGACTCATTTGCAGTAGACTTAATGGTAGTACCTGCACTTAGCATCCTTCATATCAGTATCCGCTTTTATATGTTTTTACAAACGCCAGCCACTAAACCAACACATATGTTTTTTTCACTCACCTTTTGCTCTTCCATTATTGAAATAGCTTCTTCTGAAATCCCTCTTGTGAAAAACTCACTTAATTCTGACATTTTGGATCAGCGTGTGGTTCCTCTGCTGCATTACTCGAAACCGCTCTCACTGAAGTTCGTACCTTACAGGTAGCCATAATTCTGAGTTTAAAGTCAGAATTCTGAGAAAAAAGTCAGAACTCGAATAATGTCATGGTGGCCCTAATCCTCTTCCATAATGTCCTCATAGATTTAAGCTGAAATATTTGAATATGACATTTTATTTAAGACTAAACCTCACAGTAGGCAAGGCTTTTTTTCTGATGACTAATCGAACAGAAAGGTAAATGGAAACTAAAACTGATGCTAAAAGACTAAATATATACATTTTGTTGAACACTTGATATTATTTGGTTAAATGGTATTTTTGCGATGTTTATTTATTTATTTTTAATAATAAAATCCCAGTCAGTATTCAGGACAAAGTCATAGGAACCTATACACCGATCAGCCACAACATTACCAGATGGTGTTAACAGTGGTCAACATGAAAGAAAAAAAATTGCCAGCCCTGACTGACAGGTGTCAGAACACACAGTGTGTAGCAGCTCGCTGTGTGTGGGGCTGCGTAGCTGCAGACAGGTCAGAGTGCCCATGCCGAGCTCTGTCCACCACACTAAAACATTGTGGATGATTGGTGTAATATAGTGAAAACAACCTACACACGCACAACGAAAAGAGGGCAGAAAAATGTAATCTTAAGGCTCTAGGAAGTGTTGTTGATGTGAGCTATCTAATGCAGTCTGTATAAGACTTTCAGAGTCTCGGCCAGAAATGTTAAACTGCTCATACGACAGATTTTTTGTTGTATTAATGTGGTGGAACAAAAATTGTACAGCTGACCAGGGTTTGTTGATAGACACCGTGATCTCAAACTGCAAGAAGTGATAGTGAATGACAATGTGAAGTTGATGGCACACCATATTAAATTTCCATTTTATGTGCACCATGATGGTTAATAGTGCAACCGAGCGAGCCCACTGCCAATTACTTAATAAAAAAATCACATTGTTAAAGATTTTTGGAAGTTTTCTATTTTGTTCGGTTTAATAATTGGTCCGAAGAGGGGAATTCTGCCTTACCTTTGTGAGTTGTAAGAGCCATTTTGGGGTAATTGGTGTCATTTACGTTGGATCCACTAGGTCTAGGTGACCTATAAAGGTGGAAACAATCAGGCAGGTGGCAGGTGTTGCTGGACGGACCAATCATGCAGTTTTTGACCGCTTACACGAGAAACTTTGTGTACGATAAAGAATAAATAATTTACCTTAAGCAGAGGAGCAATGCCTGGACAGCATAATTTAAGCTGAGCGCGTCAATTACTCACTTTCACCGTCTAGCAGCCCCTCAGCGGCTTTAAGTTTAGACTTAGCCGCTATATGACTATTACTGTACTTTCACAGTGAACAGTTTGACTATCTTGCACCCAGCAACTGGAAAAGTGTTCATGGGTTACTAGGTATTTAAACTTTTAAACTCACTCAGTGTATGCACTTGTTAATTCTACATGCTTAATTGCAATCACAATGTCTGTACAATTACATTATAGTAATTAAGTAATAATAAAGGACTGTGACTTCACACTTGTGTGTTCGATGTATGTGTGGGGAGAGAGAAGCAGCCAGAATGTGAAGGAGTGTGTGTGAATGAGCCAAAGCAACCACCATTTATTCCTTTTTTTGTCCCTGTAAACTAATTATTTTTAGTCAAGCATAACGCAAGTTACTCTGTATCCATGTATCACTGTATCCATGATATTTCGTATTATATCACATTAATGTGTATTTCCCTTGATAACAAAGCATGTAGGATCAAATTACATTATTTTGTTGCTATTGCGATGTTGTCCACAATAATCTCATTGACTTTATTACCAAGTCATGTAGCCATACACGAGTGGGGATTGCATTAGGGTCTTTAATTCTGGTCTTGGGCTGCCAATATGTCTGGATCTATGATATCCTCACACCATGGTGTCCTCGTCTCCCCACATGCAACATCATATGATGTACAAAGCAAACTTCTCGCCTTGTTCCTTGTAGCAGCCTTAAAAAAATGTGGCCAGTTAACACCAGTATGCAAAAGCAGTGTTTAGAGTAGTGGTCGCTGTTTTGCTTCCATCATGCATCCACAAAAGTGAGGTTTTGTTGTCTCTCTCAGTCTTTTGCTCCATTTCTAATAATGTTAGTCATATCGTCATCTTAGGTTAGTTTCTAACGGCATATTTGACACTAAGCTTCTTCTCGTCATAGTTTAAAGCATTCTCACATTCACTTGCGGTGAGTGAGAGGGATGTCAGGCTCCCAAGCTGAGTTATAGCCTATGTATTTCCACATTTTAATAGCTCAATTACAGTTACATTATTACACATATTTTACATTTAGTTAAAACAAACAAACAAAAAAAAAACCCGACTAGACCCGACCAGATTTGGGTCCAGCTATACTCAATACCAAACAAAAGGTCAGTGTGAGTCTACTGCATCTGTTCTCTTTCCCCAGTTTTCAATTGTACTCCACGGACCACTGCAAACCCACTCTAACACACACAAAAGCACTGTAGAAATAATGGGTTCCTACAGTACATCTGCTGCAGTAATATGGACTCAGTTTCAGGGGAATGGTTGGAGAGTAAGACAGAAGGGAGGAAGGGGGCTGTCAAGTGATTGAAGGAAAGGTAAAGCTTTTCTGAAGTATAAGGTCTGTTGAATTTGTGTGCTCATGTACATATCTGCACATAATTAATTTTCATGTCATCAGTGACTAGGAAGTTAGGTTTTCCTTGTTACTATATAATATTTGCATGTCTTACACTGTTTGTTTTTTTTAACAATCAACTTTATAAATTAATAAACACCGTGTACTACCTAGTTTTCCTTTTCTGTTGTCAAACTGCTTCAACTGCCCCCTAGATGTATTGTTTGCACTACAGGAACAACACCAACTTAACAGCTATAAAAAACAAAACAAAAAAACAACGGTATGTCAGATGTGCTTTAGAGATTTCCTTACATCATAGCATGACTGACCCCATGTGGGGAAAATGCAGATGGCATGGAGGACCTAGAGCTGGGAAGTGCATTAGAAATTTAATTAAACCAAAGAACACATGTGGAATTTCATTTTTAAGTAACTGCATGTTTTATTGTGTTAATCAAAAACAATCTGACATGACATCTCATAAAGACCTCAGAGTATTACAGTGCACCATGTTAACTTTGGCCTTCCACCTCTGAACTTTCACCAACCACTCTACAGACCTACACCACTGTTTCTTTGCCATTATATACAGAGCTCTGCTTTCCCTCCCAAACACTCTCTCACACATACATTAACCACAAGCACACAGTCATTTCTCACATACGCAAGCCTCTCCTTGTGAGCTGACATACAGGGGTACGTCACATGGCATGGGAAACGGGAGTCTTTAATGGAGAGTTGTGTGAGGAACAAAGAATCTAATTGGACACTGTTCAGGAAGAAATTCCCATTGGCCGCAATGTAAAGAAAATGTTGACGAGTCTTTTTTTCAGCAGAACATGAATGATACAGATGTAAATCGACATTTATAAGAAAAATAAAAATCCACCACAACATATCAGCTTATCTTTGCACATAAATACATAGGAATAATAATAATATATTCAACATTGTGCTTTCTCTCGTTCTTTCTCGCCACCACACTGTTGTCAAATGCTTTAGCCACTAACATTGGTCATGCAATTTTAAAAGAGCACAAAACAGCTGGCTTAAAAGGGAGACTCGAGTAAGTTTGACTACTAATGTAAGTAATCGCTCATCAAAAGAAAACAAGTACGCAACTCATGTTTTATTCATTTAGTGAATTAGTAACTGAAAAGCAACAGCTTGCAACACCTGCCTACAATTAA
Organism: Sandelia bainsii; assembly: GCA_032362345.1. Classification (NCBI taxonomy): domain Eukaryota; kingdom Metazoa; phylum Chordata; class Actinopteri; order Anabantiformes; family Anabantidae; genus Sandelia; species Sandelia bainsii. Next base: position 8,852,814 of record JAUMHL010000028.1, on the reverse strand, counting down.
ATTTGATTTTATTTGTCTAATTTTCAACAGTTAATATTTGTTTCTGGGTGTGGTGTCAAAATGTGTCCCTTTTACAGGTGTCTGTCAGTTCAGTTGAAAGAGTTAATTACAGCTCTATAAAGAAGGTATATAAATAACAACAATGATTCCATACATCTAAAATCCACTCATAGACCTAGTTTGTGCTGCCTCCTCTTATCACAACCTGCTTTGAAAATACTCGAGCTGATCCAAGCTTTGTGTGAATAAATGGATACACATAAGTGAAGTACAGATGTACTAAAATCTTTGTTGGAGTTTACTGGAGATATTTTAAAGTTGTTTATGCTTTTTATAAATGTATGGAAGCAGCACAAATTAGACCCTATATCCATCATAAACTCATTTAGATTTCATGAATGCAAAGCTTAAATGCATGTTTTATCTTACAAGGCCAGTTGCTTTCTTTCATGTGGATAGACAATGATATAATAAAGTATCGTACCACAGGGTAGGCTCTTCATCTGAGCCCATACACACAATGAACACTACGGGGTAACCTACACACACGTTAGCACAGACAATTGAGAAAACAAGGTTTCTTTACAGATAATACACAGAGATTGGACTAAAGACATAGAAAAGGAAGACCTTATCATACTAATTGTCCATTAGGAAGAGATGGCATCATTAAGCAGCAAAAGTCAGTTCTATTCATGACTGTAACACTATATTGTGAAGTGTTTATGACACTTTTTGAAGTCAGATTTAATATATATATTTTTAACCATCAGCAAGATGCATTGTGGGTTGCACAGAAAACAGTTTTCTGTGCAGTTTACTGTGCTGAATGAAAAGTTGGTGAATTGATCATCTGCATATCTATTTATCACAAACAACATATGCAAAGCAAGTGTAGAAGTAAGGATTAGCAGGACTGCTTAGAATACAGAGATTCATAGTATCACTCATAAATATCATGCTAATATATATGTACTGTACTGTAGCCCTGAAACACGGGTTGTCATACTTTGAGTCCAAAAGATTTTTTCCTGTTCCTCCACATCATATTAATGCTTTCCACCTAAGCCATCATATCCTTGATTTCGTCTTAATGTGTAGAACCAATAAATAGTGAATTTTAGAATGAGGTTTGGATCATGTCAAAAATCTTATTTTATATACAGTATATTTTCAACTATATGTACTTTTTCAACTAAAACTTTGTTTAGACATAATCCATAAAAAGACCAGGATTATTTGCTTTTAGAGATTGACTTTTTCATGCTCCAACTTTGTCTGTGTACTGTAAACATCTAATCTTCCTCTTCCATCATGAAATGCAGTAGTTTTTTCCCTATCCCTCATTCTCTAGTGGTTTTGACCAGTAAAGCAATATAATCACATCTGGTCAGATCTGACTGCTCTTCAACCATGACTGCATTCTACTGTGATTCATTTTGCTGCAACATGCCTCAATGTGCCTAAGGACACTGCTAAGAACTCTACTACATAATATAACCAGTTCGGAAACACGTTGTGTGCCACAGGTTGCTCCTTACTGCTGGCATTTCTAGCTCATCTTTGAGTGCACTGTGTAATATGCACATTAAACCATGTGAAAAGTGAGGTTAAATTAAACGTGCACTAAGAGTAGAACTTGATGAATTTGTTTTCTTTTTAAAGCATCTTTCTGCATGCTTGTGCAGTTGCACATTAATATTTAAGTCTATGTCCAGTTAGAGACCATTATTTTGTAGTATATTCCAGTTGTCATGTTTCTCTATTCTTTCCTGTTGTGCACACTTAAGTCCGCCATTTTTCTACATTGGTATGAAACTATGGGGTTGGAAAAGCCATGAGGAGAGTTTTGAAACTTTGGAAGAGTTTTTATTTATTGCCCAGAGATATAAAATGAGTTTACTCCCACATACCTGCATCATTACTCAATTATACTAGTGGAACAGAGTAAAGGGATCGTGCAGAATCAATTTGGGCAATAAGGCAGCACATGCAGGGGCTTGCCAGTGGGACTACGACTCAGAGATAGGGTACCATATAGTGGGGGCATCCACAGATAAATATACACAGTAGAGGAGGTGTGTGTGTGTGTGTGTGTGTGTGTGAGAGAGTGTTTGTGATTTTATGTATGTGGGTGTATCTGTGTGTGACCATCTCCGGGAGTTCTTAGTCTCTCAGTCTCTCTCATTCTCCTCCTTTCTCCCTGTATCAGTCATTCATTTCTCCCTCCATCTTTTTCTCTACACTGTTACTCCCCTGCGCTACGTGGCGCTCGAGGGTTTGGTTTACCATCGTGGGTCCGGCGATTTCTCCCCTTCCTTATCTCCTGAAGATGCTTCCACTTCTTAGGTGGGTGGACAGCAGGGCCAAGAGGCAGAGCGTCCTTCACCGGAGCAGCGAAAATCTTCTCTGCCTGGTCACTACCAGTGTTCTTGCGTGCCCAAACTTGCTCACAGATCTGATCGACAGCGCTCAGGTTAGGGTGGTCCACTAGTTGCATGAAGTCCCGATACCAAAGCTTTTGATTGGTTACCGGGGGACCGCCTCCACTGCGGGGGTCTAATCGGATAGGGGCATCAGAGGGCAAATTGGAGACTGAGGAGGATACAACTTCCAAAGTGATTCCTAGTAAGATTTGGGTGAAGCCGTGTTCCATGGCGTGGCACTGGTAGGTGCCGATGTCTCTCTTCAGGACGCGACGAATTAGAAGGCCTCTGTCTGTCTGGAGGATGCGGTCATCTAGATGCACCTGGAAATCAGAATAAGTTAAATAAAATGACAGCGCTAAACAAAAGTGCGTGTCTGTGTGCGCATCACTAACGCCACTGAGTAAACTCTGAATGTGAAAAGTGAGTCTAGATAAAATTTAGAGTACATTTTTATGAACTGAGGACTCCCCATTTTTAATTAATACCACAATAAAAACTATAATATTTTTATATCCAGAACCAGTCAAAAGTTTGGACACACATAGGAATGACCATGTTTTTCATGAAAAGATACATGTCTTCAGTTGTGTTACC
>JAUMHL010000028.1:8834212-8849691 GCA_032362345.1 Sandelia bainsii | reverse complement strand
TGTTTTCAGCTACAATAGTCATTTACAATATGAACAATGTCTACACATTCACTCTGATCAATTTGATGTTATGAAATTCTTTCACAAACATGGTCATTTCTATGTGTGTCCAAACTTTTGACTGGTAGTGTATACTATAATTGCACGTTGTGAAAAAATTGCTTTCTAACTTGATGACAAATATGCCTCTGAAAAAACTTGTGTACATTTGTGCAATGTCCTTTCAGATGTCTTCGTTATAACCTCTCTTCATTCTCTCACATCCGTCTCACCTCTTCTCGTGAGTTCTGTGGTTGTTTCTGGAAGGTCCATGTGACTTTGGCCTGAAGCGATTTGGGAATACACTCTAAGAAGGTGCTGCTGCCTTCTACTCCATACAGCTTCCTCTCTGCCACACGGTGCTTATGATGGTCTGCAGGGGGCAGCAGAGACAAAGATATTACAGCTATGCTTTAACTCGGATTATGTACACAAGACCAGCTAAGAAAAAGGCAATAAAAGAAAAGGTATAGGGCAAGATTAGTCAGTGCTGAAAGGTCAGGAGACAAAGACCAGAAAGGCGAGAACAGATGGGACAGACCAAAGAAAGAGTAAAATATGGGACAGAAACAAATGAAACTGTTCGGCTGAGAAGCCAAATAATACATTTACACATTTCCTGATTTATGTAGATTATATACAGGTGTTTTTCAGTCTTGCAGGGAAATTAACCTCATCGCTCATATTGGCAAGGCAATCTTAGTCTTAGTGCATAGTATAGAGCAAGTATAGTTACATTGGTACTTTTAAAACTTTTGGGAAAGTTATAGTGTGCAAACTGCTAAATGAACCCCTGATCACTGCTTTTAAATAGTGACACTCTATGGGGACAATTACTGACCTTCATTAGTTTTACAAAACCCGGCTTGCATACCAAAATATGTAATCATATTACTCAGGAGGTCCTTCAGTTTTAGCAATTAGCCTGATTCAGTTATGTGGTACAAAGACTGATGGCAACAGAACACTGGTATTGTTGTCTGGAAGGACAGGGGTCGCCAGAGGTGAAAGGGAGAAGGATTCTTTGGCAGAGGGGACAGTAAGATGTCAGATGCCAAGAGTGTCTGTTAGAGCAGGAACAAAGTGAAGCTTACACCTCTGCAGCAGTTGACAATGGTCACCTATCAAAACTACTGAAACAAAACGATCAAAACTGCTTCTATGGTTTAATTTTAAAAGCAAGCAGTAGACTAACAATACAGCTAATGATGCATCTACAAACTAAATTTATGGGATTTATTTGATTTTCTGTTAGTAAGGTTGTTTCGGTTAAGCCATCACTACTTACAGGAAAAAAATGTGTATGTTCTTTCATCATTACGCTTTAGGTGGACAACAGCGTTGGAGTAATTATCATATCACTATACATTGTTTAATATGGGCAATGAATCTTACTGTACCTCCAGAGCAGAGAGTATTAGGGTCTCCATTCCTCACATCCTGGCGACGAAAGCGCCTGTAATATATTAAGTGAGAGTTTGAGAGAGTGGAGTTTTATTAGTCAATTTTCTTTCTTTTTTTGTTGCTCAAAGTAATGAATGCTCATCAGTCAGTCAGAAAAGGAGGTTTTTAGTTGTGCAAAAAGTGTGTGTGTGTGTGTGTCACTGACCTCTTAGTGTTTGGCAGGTAGCGTGTACAGGATGTCCCGTCCCAGGCACAGTATGGGTCTCTGGCCAGGCAGCACTCAGCACACGCCTTTCCATACACACTGCAGCGATGAAGTGGAACCTGTACTATGCCTGTGTCAGAGCTCACATATAACTGTTGCTGTGAGGTGACAGAGGATTTAGGGACAGGTTTTAATAGTTTCATTTGTACCCAGATCAGTGTCAAATCCAATTTATATGCAGGAAATGCAATTATCTAGCTTTATGTGCATGCAGAAATTTGTCAGTACAGTTTAAGGTAAAGTATAACAGACTTACTCGTTTTGAGGAGAGCTGCATGTCGCTGATGGATGAGGCATCCTGAAGTGCAGAGGAGTTACAACAAATGAACATTATATATTGTATTTCATCATTTCTGGCAAATTGTTTAACAGTGTCAGAGATGTTACAGTATTATGGTTGTAAGCGTAATGCTTTCTGTGCTACTGCCTGTCACGCAACCCCAAAAGAGAAATATTTTCACCCATGTTTAACATGTGACAAGGTGTTACTGCTTTTTTTTACCCCCAACCATGCACAACCTCCCCTGCTTTAAATGCATCAATTAGCTTGGGCTTAACAAGTTATTGAAGTTCAGAGAAAGTAAGGAAAAAAAATGTAGGATGCCCAGACTTCTTTTTAAATTAATTAAACAGTGCATTAAAACTATTTTAAGACTCTTTGTCCATGTCTGTTTGCTGTATGGGTTGTATAGTATTTCCTCCTTTTCCCTTAAAAAATCAACTAATTATGTGTTTTGCCCAAGGATGGGAAAACCGAACTATATTTATAAGACATGAAGGTACACAGTAATCAAGTTTTCTTACTTTGAAGACCTCCAGCTCTTCCAATAGAAGTTCCTCCATGTTGTTCCAGCTCTCTTTGGGGACGTTGATCACCTTTAGTACTGTTCCTTTGTCTGAAATAACAAATGGAGAACATTTTAATGTCACTTTCATTGTTTTTATCTTTAAATGTAAAAGGTTGACACTGAAAACAAATAAATCGTCACCTGTGCCAATAAACATGACATCATACTGCCCATCAGCAGCATTGACTCTGTCCACAGCGATTTGTGTGAAGCTGTAATCCATGTTGGTTCTGATGAAGATGGGCCGCCGGCTCAGGGGGTAAACTGGATTATACATCAGAGGGTGGTGACGTGCAAACTGGATCACATCATCTGGGAAACCCTTAGTGGACTCAAAGCTACCAAATGTCTTGCTGGGACACTAATGGGAGGCAATAAAATAGTTACATTTAGAAGGCGCTAGTGTATGCACACTTGAAATTCAAAGCAATTTTATCTAAAATCCAATGAGATACAGCGCAGTAATTTTACAGATGCATTTTTGGTTCTGTTATGGTTCACAACTTACTGACCCTAAATGGAGATGCAAAATGGTGCAGGAAAATTTTAAACTTTAAAAACAATCTCTGTGAAGGGTGATAATCATCATTAAAAATGAAACCAATTTAATAGTTTTTTTCCCCCCATTTGTAACTGAGTGGCTGATTGCATACTCCCCTCAGAAGCTCTTTGCCATGTTTTGACACAAACATTCTAAAATTTGCTGAGTAAATATGGTTGTGCATGTAAACTGGAATAAAATGTCTCACTTTACAACATTCCAGTTGGCCTGAAACAAACAAATCCAGATCACAGAAAGGAGGCTATTTTAATTAAAGTTCCTGTCCTTAACTTTCATTCAAAGATCCTAAAAATTCAGTAAAATATATGGTAGCATCATGCTGATTTTTTTTTTTTTTCCTAGTAAATACAATGTCATGATGCTTTTGTTGTTTGTATTCTTCAGTGCATACAATTGCAAGTGAAAAACTTTTGATTTGGTTTGAATTTTAACACTGAAACTGTTTACCATGCAGTCTTTTGTAAATTACTTGTAAGCATGATTGTTTTCTTTTAATTTGATTTGTTCCACTTATTTTACACACCAGTGAGGTGATGGTGGCGTGAGTGAGGGTTTACTATAGACCAAACACAATTACTATTCTGCAGTCGTACAATGAGATTTGTTCTGCAGTGGCAGTAATAGCTGAAGCTCTGCATAAGAAATTCTGCTGACGCTACGCTTGTGAGCTTAGCAAAATATAAGAGCCCTAATAAGCACATATTGATTGGGAGGATTGTGGAGCACTTTCGGAGTGAAATTTGAATTGTTTGAATACTTGCATCACAATGATATTGCACTAATGCATTCATATTTGTGATTTTGTATTTTTACTGTGCACACTGTCCCTTCTGCTGAATAGTGAATATGTGGTTCAGTGCCCCAAATGGAACTATAGTACAGTATAAGAAACATGGAATCATTAATGATCTGTGTATAAATTATTATGCCTTCAATAATTTACCTATGTATTATGTATTTTTGTAGTTTAAGTATCAATTGAAGTACTTATTATGCAGAACAGTTATTGTCAGGCTGGTCTTATCATCTAATATTACATCATGATTAATGATGAATGTATGAAATTCAGCATAAATACACATGAACAGCATGCAGTACACTTGTATTATAATCATGTATGCATGTAAAATCTGAATTCACAGTACACACAAGTAGTCTTTCATCTTTCACTCCTGTCACTACGCTATTACTGTCTTTACTGTTACTGACATACCATTCCTGGGCGGGGATAAGGGACTTTTCCCTGAAAGGGCACCCACTGGTAGTTGGGCCCCTCTTTGTGAGCAAAAGGCCCCAGGAAGGCCCTCCGGATGTCATTCATGGAGTAGAGACACACAGCTGAGCCTTTAAATACACTGCTGCTGGGGTACAGAGGGAGCAGGGTTAGACGCATCAAAACACACACACACACACACACACACACACACACACACACACACACACACACACACACACACACACACACACACACACAATGAATGGACTCTGACCTGGAAGTAGAGAAGACTGTATAGACCAGAGGGTTCTTTCTGTCCCTTGTCTGCAGCAGGAACACATCGCCTAGGGACGGACACACACACTCACTCAGGTCAGGTGGTGGTAGTCCACAGGTCAAAGGTTGAGACAAAGATAAACAGAGCCCTATGGCCATGTCTAACAGCATTAAGGAGACATGTTACTGATAACGGAGGGTCATGGCATGGAACTAAATCTAAAGTGTCTACTACAACTAGTGGTGTAGGTATGACACATATTTTAAAGGGAGGTCCTTTCAAAAGATTTGGCCTCAGGTGTGGTCAGAAAATCTTGGTCAAGATAAGAGACTCATTATTAATGTCAGGGACTGTGATGGACAGGTATAGCCTAAGGGTTAAGCTTAAGCTTCATAGAGTTAGAATTTGGACTAATTTTTCCACTTAGTTCACCTTCCACTTTGCCACAAAATAAGTACGAAGACGGATCATATTATAGCCCACAGATATAGTCGATCAAGCATCTTGACATTTAGACTCTGGTTAGCTTAGCTTGCATACCTGGACAAGCAAGAAAGGGGTTAGATGTATACTTTAATACTTGTATTTTCAATTTTCATTACAAAAAGGGCCTTTTTGGGTTGAGGACTTACCAGTTTTGTTTTCACATAACCTGCAGCCAGATAAAATGTTGTTGGCTAATAAAAATGCGCCATGGCCTTGGACATTATGTCTGAGGTCACCACGGGCGGTAAGTTTTCCAGGAGTGCTAATATTTATGGCATATGTTCAAGCAGACAAATGCACTGTACATTTGCATTTTGCCTGCCTTTTTGGTTTTTGAAAGATTAAAAAAAGAATACTCTGCAAATTCCGAAGATGTACTGTATCTCCATTAAGGTGCGATTGGCAGTAACTTAGCTGTTTAGATTAGAGATTTGTCTGTGGTTAAAGAAGATCAAATATGATTACATGATGTGTGTGTGTGTGTGTGTGTGTATATATATATACTGTATACAAAATATACAGAATGTTCATCATCTCTCAGTTGTGAATCATTACTGCATGAGTAAAATGGTTGGAACTGGCACCAGATATTCGTGGAACAATCATTTAGTTTACAGTGAATAATTTGTGTTTATTATACAGTATTTCTTCTTCCCACAATTTATGCTTAATAAATTTAGCTCAATTCTGGATCCTTTCTAATGAAAACACATTGTTTTTTTTGTCATGTGAAGATTCACCAGAGACGAGCCTGCAACTTACTTTGAACCCACAGCAAAAGCTCTGGCTTTGGATCAGGCCAGAATCTATTACCAATTAATCTCTCACTCATGCTTTCTCCAAATCTGCAGGAATGTGTGGCTGAATGGTAATCCACAATTGCAGTCAAAAATCCTGTGTAATTTATTATGCTTTCCTTGACTTTCTCTCTCTTTGCACCACAGAATGTGTTTCTGTGGACAAAGTAAAGTTGGAGAATCAGCCCAAATTTCATCTTTGTTTTGCTTTTTCTAACTTCAGAAGAATCTCATTACTTTATAATGCTGCAGAATATTTTGAATTGGTAATGTCAGAAGTGGAACCAGGACATAAGACACAATTTCGCCATTTGGGTTCATAAAGTTGATATCCCACAGTTTGGTCAAAAGTGATGCCTTTGACTTGAGTTTCCTGCAGAACTAACACTTCAGACATACAGTAACATAGATTATGTTATACTTTTTCCTGATATAGTTTAGTCATAATCAGAGGTGAGTAGTAACGGGTTACATTTGCTCCATTACATTTACTTAAGTAACTTAAAAAAAAAAAAAAGTACTTAAGTGTAGTTTGACTGCACCATACTTTTTACTTTTACTTGAGTAGTTTTGTGAAAATTAAACGCTACTCTTACTGAACTGTACTCTTACTGGGCAACACTTGACTTGTGAATCTTTTTTTACCATTTCTTCTACACGTTAGTTTCACCAATCAGACGTAGCAACAATGATCACATGATGCCGTTTCACCACCGGTAATAAGGTCGCTAAATTGATTGAAGTTCCGTGCTCGCTAACATGCAGAAGGCAGACAGCTGTACAGCTGTGTGCACATCCGCACACTTCACCCGTGACATCACCCGTTAGCTCACTCTGGATTCAGAAATAGGTGATTAACCATTACATCCTGATCAACCAACACACTTCAGTGACTAGACTTCAGCAATGTCTGTAAATAAGGCTGCTTCTGTCCATGTGACTGTGCGTAAGAACAACCTGTGTGCATCTGCACACAGCTGTCTGCCTTAGTAACATTATTACCGACCTGTGTTTTGGGATTGCCTGCTCACATGTGTCTGAATTAAACGTCCCCAACAAAACTGGACGTGGTTCTAATTCTAAAGTCGACTGCACATTCAGTTTAGTTGGTCCTTGTAAAATTGACAATGACAAAGATTTATCTTATCTTAATTTATGACATTCAGATACCAGATTTCTGCTACAACATCATGTGAATGAATACACTGTATAGTTAGTTTAAACTAACACTTGTAATTCGGGGTGCAGTGTTTTGACTCTAATGCTGTTAGTAATGTTTATGGAGATGTATAAACGTCTTACGGTCAGATGTTGTCCAGTGAGCGGAAACAGTTCACCTGTAAAATATGATGATTTTGTGGCTTTATTTGAGCTTCCAGAAAGGAACACACTGAGCTTCAAAGCAGCTGTATGTATTTATTAATCCGTGCGCACGGTTTAGTTTTTTTTTTCCTCCCCCTTATGTTTTTTTTTTCTGGCACCTCCCGGGGTCCGTAGGAAATACCAGAATTTGCGCATTATTTTATATTTTTGTTTGTCTGATTACATCATTTCTAAAAAATAAATTACAATCACACAGCTACTCAGTAATTGAGTAGTCTTTTCACCAAATACTTTTTTACTCTTGAGTAATTTTTTTGGATGACTACTTTTTACTTCTACTTGAGTAATATTATTTTGAAGTAACGCGACTCTTACTTGAGTACAATTATTGGCTACTCTACACCCCTCTGGTCATAATTAACTTGATACAACCCAGTATCTGTCCTAGTATACGTGTACACAGTAAACTTACGCAGCTCGTCAAAGTATGTGTCGCTGCCATCAGATCCTGGTACTGAGCAGATCAGACGAGTTTTGAGGAATGTGGTCCACTTGTTCACCAGACTCCGCTGACCACCCATGTCATTCTGATTCAAGACAAAACAGTTGAGTCATTTATTTGTGATAATGTGAAGGAAGCTGGTGAAGCAGTTTGGGCACTAGCCATTGACTGTCAGATTAAGCTTTTCAGCAGAATTATTTGATTTTGTTACAGTATCTGCATTTGGCAGTTTGATCAGCCTTAATGCAAAACACTGGACTGGTCTAGTAAATGATCAAACATTGCCTAACCCTGCAGAGTTGTCCAATGCGGGAGTAGGTGGACTTCCCAAGCCCCTGGGCTTCAACAGCCGTCTCACGGAAGAAGAAAAATATTTTGTCATCATCAGGGTTTTCACTCTCTGGGACCCAAAAGGAACCTATAAACTTTGGTTCTGGTGGACATAAACAAAGATGCGCAATGTTAATTATACCAGTATTTTCTTTAGTTGGAGCAGTACATGTGAAACCAAGTGAAAAAGAGTTCAATCCTATTCTGACACATAAATATAGAAACGCATACCGTTGAGCCAGCGTGAGTCATGCTGTTCAGTCCGGATGGAGGGGCGTTTCCCCAGGCTTCTAAAGATGGTGAAGTCCCGTCCCATTAAATCTGTTGCCACGCCTGCATATAGCTCTTCACCTAGAAACAATTTATACATAGTCATTGATCATGCCATTGATGCTAGTTATCTAAAGCTTAAATTTGGTTAAATTATTGCATCAAAATGTTAGAAAATTAACACAGTAATACTATTATAATTGGTAATATATTATTATAATTAGCTCATATTGATGTTGTTGGGTCTAGTTACCAATGAGCACAGAGGCAGCATTGTGGCGAGGATCATAAGGACTCTTCCCTTTGCCGTCCTCCACCTTAGAGGGGTCGATCCTGAACACATGGTCCTGATGGAGAGAAGACCGGGAGAATTGGATTTCAGACTCAGTAAAATTTTAGGTTGAGATTTGAGGATTGGAAACCAGGAACTTGAGCTGCACATAATGGATCTGTATGTACTCTTCCATAAACTATCTTCTCAGACACATCAGACCACACTCCATTTTGCCTTAAGTCAGGTATATTATGGTAGACTTCTGAGCATGAGCAAGATATCAGATTTCAACATTATATTATGTTTATACACATAAACAGTATAGGTATAAAGTATAAAAGTGATTCATACAAAACACATGGTGATTGAGATATTTACAGTGTCTTTGTTCCTTCAAGTCTGTATGATTGTTTTTAGACTAGATCATGATACACTATAGAAACTATAATGCAATACTGTGATAAGTAGTTTGTGTGTTTTGTGTATTTCTTACCTCCATTCTGTGTCCTACTTCTACAAAGGCACAAGTAGGGTGGAAGGCCCCAGTTCCACACGCGTACAGGTGGGTGCGATTATAGTGGTGCACAATCTTCACATAGTTCACACAGTCAGACTGAAAGACAAACATAGATACAGAGTAAGACATGATCCAAATGCTTCTTCAGAGCATTACATGCACTTGGATAACATTCTGGTATTGATATGTTGAATCCTTATCAATCCCTCTTGTTTTATTGGTATAAAACTGGTGGAATATAAGTATGAGTCTAAATGATTCTGGGGAATAACATGTGAAATGTGTAGCATTCAATTGCATATCAACTGTACCACAAGTCACTTAAACCCCTTATATTATATATATTATATAAAATTATTATTAAAATTATATAAAATATATATATTAAAATACACCACACTGATATGACCTTGGCTCTACCTCATTTTAAAAGTGTAAAACCAAGTTGATCTGACAGAGCGCGCGCGCGCGCACACACACACAGTAAATCCAAAGAACCACTAACGCTACTTGGACTCTCTTTTTCTTTGGTTTTAGTGATGTACATTCTTCACATAGCTCCTCTTTGTTTGTTTGCCTGCGACAACACTGTCAAGTCCCCAGTTCCACCTCCAACACACTGTTGTGACAGTCTTTGTGTCCTGGCTGTACATGCACATTCCTGCGTGCGTGTGTGTGTCCACAAAGCGCATATTGGTCATATGAACGTCTGTGTGAAAGTGCTAGACAGTCAGTCAGTATAATAAGCAACGTTAGAGGGACTTGGCTAACTTTCACTGTATGGATTTCATGAAATGTTACCGTGAATGTATGCCGTGGCATAACAAATATGCAGGCGATTCAATCTATAACACTTAAAAGACAGTAGAACTCCTGAGCAACGTTGTTGTTTTAAGTGAACATATTTAAAATGGCTTCTGTGGGACTAAGGTTTTCCAGTTTCACTTTGAGGAGTTTATTTTCCAGTCATGACTTATGTGTAACTTGACTTCTATTGGTGCATTTTATACAGGCTTAGTTAAAAGTAAATCTCAGTTAGGTGTGTCAACAACTGAACCATACAGATGGACAGAAAAGTACTTGTGAAGAAGCATGCGCACATTTCTCAAATTTCCTCTTAAAGGAATAGTGTTACATTTTGTCATATACACCTTTTAACAATCCCCTTTTAAAGCTACATTTCAAATTAATGCAAGTAGGGTGAGATGAAACGGAACTCTTAAACACATAATGAGCACCACAGGGTTTGCTTAATGAGGGAAATTGTGCAGATTTTTAGGGGTGATCAAGGTACAGTTGGTGGTTCGACCCCTGGTTCCCATCGATTCCTGGCCATATGTCGAAGACGCCCTGAACAAGACACTGAACATCCAACCCTTGGTACTTTAGGGGACTGCATGTCCACAAGAATTTCCCCAACACCTTTGTTGAATTTCCCCATAATTTCTGATTTAGCTGTAAGCACTCCTATTCAGTGAATACAGATCTTGACAGGCAGGCAGAACTCAGTACTGGCATCTTGTGCAAGGTGCTGGTATGTAAGAAAAAGTCCTGGTTGCCTATGACAGCCAGTTAAATTTAAGTTAAGTTTTAAATAAAGTTCTCGTACTGTGTAATGGTGAGTACCGACACACTTTGAGCACTGTCTTTACCACCCTATGTCTCTCCGTTTTCTTTTCTTCTACAACAATTTCCAGTATTGTTACTCTTCTCTTTTCCCTCCTTAGCTAGGCAGCAGGCTGACCCACACACACATCTGTCCATCTTAGGGTCAAGTTACAGTTAACTGGCTCTCAGGAGACTTCCAGAGAAAAGACAGGCTGTACATTAACAAGGTGTGTGTATCATTCTGTCCAGGCTTTGAGGAGACATGGCCCATTGTCCAGCTACACTTTTAATTGATGAGTACATAGGCACCATGATTACTGGCTCTAGCCCCTATAATAAAGGTCTATTTTTCATTTTCTAGGTTGTCATTCCAAAACTACACAATTTCTTAAAAGCTACTCATCTCTATGAGTTCTGTCTTTACCTACTTCTTCAAACACACACTGTTTCTCACATCTAATGTATCTACCCCTCCCTTTCTGTCCTCTTTCTGTCTTGTCTGCTGGTCCCTGGACAGGCCAGAAACATCTGCCTGTTGATCAAGTTACAAACACTGCAGGTCCCATAGGATTCACTGGAGGTTTCTAAACACATGAATCTTACTGTCAGCCATAGATTGGTACAGTATATTGAACAACTGCCCGTGTGTGTGCGTCTGTGTCTGTAATGTGTTTACAGTTAAGCCTGATGACTCTTTATAATTTAATATGTTAATAATCATGTCTTCATTATGACTTTACATTTGTGCATAAATCATCTTGTTTTAGCTTAAGTGGAGGATTGAAACATCACTCCCTCTAAATTTTTTTTAAATTATATATAATAATACTAGTGAGTTTTTGACTATGCTATGATCATTGTTGCTGGTTAAAGTCAAAAATTTTGTTTTTGAAGTCAACAGTGATTTTTGAATTGCCTTCATCTTTCTATCGCTATCTCTCGTTTTTAATCCGATGTCTTTATGTGTCTGCCTTTCAGCTTCACCCAACGATGACAGACAGAATGGCTAATTAGTAAAAGCACAAGCAGAAATGTGGCTCATAAGGCTCAACACACCCACACAGAACCCCCTCAGTAGTTTAGAACAAAGGTCTGCCTGTCAGCCTTTGAAACACACCAGGGAGTTAAAGGTGGTATTAAAGTTAGTACGTGAATACATACATGCTTCTGTGTGTATGTGTGTCTGTGTGTGCATACACATGTGAAGGTGTTCAACCAGTTGATGAACCTATTACTCTGTTTACAAACACAGTAGACCACTGTTTCCCTCAAAGGAAGGTGGGCATACAGACTTTAACTTTGCCTTCCCTCGGGCAGGCACACACCATACATAAACAAACATACACTCAAACACACACCTCAGCTTCGCTCCTCTAAAACATAACCTGCTCCTATGATAAAACATAATCATGCTAATTTCCAG
Source organism: Sandelia bainsii (assembly GCA_032362345.1). Taxonomy (NCBI): domain Eukaryota; kingdom Metazoa; phylum Chordata; class Actinopteri; order Anabantiformes; family Anabantidae; genus Sandelia; species Sandelia bainsii. The sequence continues at coordinate 8,837,550 of JAUMHL010000028.1, read as the reverse complement.
TCAGTCTTTTCCCCAGGATTCCCAGTGTGTGTCTGAAGCACGACCTCCTCCTCAATCTAACTCCCATTGTATTTTATATTGTTTTGTGTCTGTGTGTGTGTGTGTGTGTGTCAGAGGGCAGAGGAAGGTGAGGGAGTCAGTGGAGCGGTGGCTTGACAAAGTCAATTCTTTGATGTGACAAAAGAGAATAAAGCAGGAGAGAAAGAAAAGGTAGGAAGAGAAAAGCCACTTGAAAGACCTTGAAAAGATCAGAAAGGAAGGAGGAGAACGAGGGAGGCGAGTAAGCCAGCAGTCACATTTCCTCAGTGTGTATGTGGGTGTTAAAGGGTTCACTGGTCAACCTTTGACCTGCCACTGACTCATTAGTTGAAACAGTAAGCACTCAAGCTGTCACCTCACCGGAGCCTGAGCTTTAAGTCTCGCCTTTGTGTCTTATAAAGCTGTATTGTTCTGCTGGATGTCTTCTTTTCTTTTCTGTCTTTATGCTTTACATTCGAGAGATGATTAACCCAACCTACCTATTCATTATTTCAGCTGTCCTTCTGCTACTTCTACTACCCAGCTCTATCTGTCTTACCTAAGTTATTCATTCGAGGATTTTTTCTGTGAAATTATAGATATTGAGAATATTTCCGCTGTGTAATTTATTATAAAGCTTCAGTTTATAATATAAAATACTCAGTTCCCCTATTATTTTTTTCAGCTCATCTTACAGTAATACATTTTGAGTTATTTTATTGCATCATTTAATAGTTTGAATAGAAACTGACCTAACTTTTATATTCCTCTTTGACAAAGTGTGAGAGTCCCCATGGTCCAGGAATCTCAAAGTTTATTAATTAAACCCTTTGCCTGAGTACACAGAACAATGTTAATTTGGTGGACACTGAACAGCTTCACTCAGGAGTTGAGGGTTAAGTCCCAAACAAAGCAGCTGTACTCTTCAGCAACCCTAACAGCATAGTTCTATTGGTGGCAGTGTTGATTGGTTGTTTAGTCATTCCACAGCTTTGAACTAAATTATCTCAATTACTGTTGCCTATTAAATAATACAAATAATAATATAATAATAACTAATAATCAAATAAATAAATAATAAATGTGCAGACATTTATAGTCCCCAGAGCAAAGGCTGTGTAAATGTACGTAAATGTGTTTACATTTTTGGTTTTGAGAGAAATGGCTCATAAAAATCATATATCTCCATCAGGATGTATTGTAATAACTTTGCAGATCCCTTAAAAATCAGTTTGTGCCATCATCAGGTCGACATTTTAATTTGTCCAACACTTTAGACCAAACATTTTCAACAGTTCCTAGTCAGAAGTGGTTTTAAATGGCAATTGTCAACTGTCGCGTCCTGGTCCTTCCCTAGTGCCGGATCGAAGCCCAGTGGGGAAGGTTGCGTCAGAAAGGGTATCCAGCTTAAAATCCTTGCCAACATGCTGAGTGATCTGCTGTGGTGACCCCGAACAGGGAGCAGCCAAAAGAATTTACTTTAGTCAGAAGTGGTTTTAAAAGATGCACTTTTTGATGCCGTAAAATGAAGAGAATAGTTTATACTGATAATCCCTGTTGGATGATGGCTGGTAAGAAAATTACAGAGTGGGTGCTGTGGGTTCATGGCTCCAGCTGCACAGAGACTGCTCAAAGTGCTGAATCAGCTGCACATCTGTCAACCATCTACTGCCACTGTCTCACTGTGTTGGTGTGTCTGTGTGCATGTTAGGTGGCTTTCCTGTGGTATCTGTGTGTGTGTGTGTGTGTGAGAGAGAGAGTTATGAAGTGTTTATTACTTGTTTTTATGTGGGCAACTCTTAATGGCCATCGTTTCCCTTGTGTGTATTTGTCGAGTTGCTACTATAATACTATGTGTACTGTAGCTAGTGCAGTTAATAAACTTCAGTATAACGGACAGTAAGTGCACCAATAAGTGGCAATGGAATTATATGTATACTGTGTATCAGACAACCCAGCAAGCTTTTGCTATAATTTAAAAATTACAGTGTTACCAGATGCCTTATTTGTCTTTCATTTTTCATGAGTTATGTAAAGAATGTTTAAGACTTGTTATTTTAACAGTGGTTTGTCATTTTTAAAAAATTAAAAAAGTATATTTAGCTGTATTTTTTGATGTTTGTTTTGTGTCCAATGCTAAGGTTTTATGCTTTATACAGTTTCTGTGCATGGCAAATGCAATACAGTGTACTTAAAGGTAAGGAAAGATTTGGGTATATTATGGTTAAGGTTAGACAACTAAAATTACCAACAACCAATCCTGGTCAACCAGTAGAAGTTAGACTGGTTCCAGATGTGGTTCCATTAGTGTCAACATTAAAAAAGACAAGGTTTGTTCATAGAAAGGCATGAATAAGTAGACAACATGAGAAAATTCTGGTTCTGAAGAAAAAAAAGATGATACTGACAGAATGCAGGAGGGGAGGAGGACTGAGGGAAAAGAAGCAGAGTATGTATCCAGTGGGGGAGAGAGATGTTGGCCTCTTCCTACAGAGAAACACACTTCTCTGTAATTAGGGTCAATAGTGTGAGGTCAGCTCAATTCTCAGTGTGTGGGTGAGTGTTCGCCCAGATAATAAAAGTCAGGACTAAGAGAGGGGCGAGTGTTTAACAAAGGATAAAAATAACATTTCAAAGGCAAGAAAAGCAGCAATAATAACTGACCAGGGGAAAAAGCCTTTCAATGCAATATTTGTCTTGACAGTTTCCCCAAACCTTACTTTTATTTTCTTATCTCGTTCTCTCTCCATCCCTCCTTCCTTTGTTCCTTCAGAGCAATTTTACTAATTCTCTGCACCACTCCCAGTCTCCACTGTTACTCTTGCTTTCAAACACACACAAACAGTTCGGACACACAGAAACGTGAGCGCACGCACGCTCAGACTCCTGGTCAGGTGAAACTGGAGCCTGGAGTTTTGTATGAATAGAGCTCGTTGTCTGTCTGCTACAGCTGTGTAATCATACTGATTAAGGGTTTGTTTTACACACGAATACACACAGACACACACTTGGTACTTATATATACATAGACATATGTACACACATTGTCAAGCATATGAATATAAATACAGTATACAGAGACTAATTTGTGGCATCTCTGCCTATGCTGATAGGACCTTACAGTTTTACACACAAATATATGTATTCACACAGATATGTGGTGTTAGCCGGGTTAGTTAGTAAGGTGGAGTTGCGTCTGATGTAATCTTGGGTGGTCTATAGGCTCTTGGTAGCTTCTACATGTCAGTAAATATCTGTGAAGATTCTCAGTCATCCAGGTCATGGTTATCTCAAAAAACGGTTTTCAATGGCAACTGGAC
>JAUMHL010000028.1:8818869-8831911 GCA_032362345.1 Sandelia bainsii | reverse complement strand
TACTTAAATGCCCTACTTTCATGATATAATATCACTGTAGTGTGAACTTTTTACGTTTTCCATAAATGTCACCCGAATGCCAAATATCCCTAACTTTTTGTGAGTAGTGTATTTCTTGATCATGTATCACCATTAAAAATACAGTAACAATAATAACACAGCTTTTTTTTAAATTGGACTCTAGTCACCTAAAGCATTGTGTTTGAAATTCTGATGACCTCGGGGTGTCTTTTCTAAAAAACCTCAGAAGTAATGGCTGAATCAGTATTGATAAGCAAACCTTTTATACCTCGTATTTTACAGTTATACAAGTTCTTTGATTGATGGTGTTTCTGACCAACCTTGTGTTCCTGCTTGGCAATGTTGTCCAATGAGAGTGACAGCAGGAAGTTCTTAGCACCGACAAAGAGACGGCCTCTTTCTTCGTCCAACAGCAGAGCGCTGAAGCAGCAGGAGCGCTCCAGCTCAAAGCGCCGCACTCCATGGAACTGCTGCAATTCTGCACAGATATACGGGATTATAAAGGGTGGCACATGGCATCTGCTTGATGGCACCCTTAATAACAGCTTCTCTCAGATAATACATATAATGCTGTTTTACTGCTATACTGCAACTTCCATAAACTAGGAAAAGTATTTGCGTATTGATATGTATAGAATAATAATCAGTCAGGGCTAAGTGATTTAACTATGATCAAGCTATTGCAAGTTAACACAACCTATGTTATCATGTTGAGACAAAGGCTGTGCTCTCCTGTTGAATTCAAACTCAAGCTATGTAAGCTCACATTGTGCTGTCAATATTTATAATGTACTTATAGCCATATATGTAAAGTATAAGTATTATAATAATTAATAAAATAACAACTAGCAGTAAACAATGACCTAAGCAAGATTTTCTGAACAAACAGTCAATGTCAAGACAACCTCAAGTAATCCTCTTTAGATCTAAATTGATTAGTAGCCCACTGGGCAGCAGCAAGTCATGTGGTTGAAGAAGAAACCTTTTAATTTTAGTATTAAAATAACATTTCTAAGCTGTGTCCTTAGTCCAGTGAATTCTCTGGCGGTAATGACACTATATTGGTTGCAGTGGAAAAAGTGAGTCTTCTTGGTGTTTCCAAACAAGTAAGAACAAATTCTGGGGGAACAGTGGCCAGGAAAAATTCAGCTTGTGTTTGTAAACTTAAGCTATACTACTCAATCCAAGCCATTGAAAAAATAAATCTGTATTCTTGGCTTATGAAGCTGAAGAAGTAAAGGGACTGCATCCTTGCCTGATGGCACAAGCTAAAAAAAGACCAAGGCTCTCCTTTTTAGACATTAAAATGGCTTTATTAGTCTGCCATTGTTCTAATGTGAATTTACAATTTTCTTTAAGACTCTGACGCCACCCAGCCACTGCCTGCATGACATCAGGGACTTTATTTCTACTGCTCTTGTTTTATATTAATGTAACACTTTCAGCAATGTGCTATTACTCAGCACCACTCTGTATGGCCTAATTCAATCTTTTTACTGTTTCAGGACATCTTGCACCCAGACCTGTACTTTCACCATTTGTCTATATAAATTAGACTTGCCTTGCTCAACTGTACCTAAGCAAAATATCATCAGCATGTTAACAAATTTAACATTATTAGATTAGCATATGAACAACTACAGAAAGTTGATATGCTGACTTTTAACATGTAAAATTTATCACGTTGGTAGATATTTCTCTGAGACTTGAATTGCCTCATCAAATAACTGTTTTAATCACCACACACTTGCATCTGATTATTAGCTTGTTACTAAAGATATAATTTGATTAGAAGTTATATATGTTACTACAATAGACCCATTCATCAGCCAAACACAACTGAATAACTTCTCTGTTTTGTTTACCTGCTGGCTAAATGAAATTAAAAGTTCTTCTCATCATGTATGATGTATACGTTGAAATTAAGGGCAGCATACTGTATACTGTATATGTCAGCTGGGCAGATGGCCTTCAGTGAGCCTCTTGTCCTTGGTGAGTTAGTTCAAGCTATAATTGCTGAACTTCAATGATGGAACACATCTCTGGTTTGTGTGGTTGTGTTGGGCTTTGAGCTGCCTTCTTCTAACTTACAATACTCACGAAACACAAAACCCTGCCTGTGTGTGTGTGTGGGGAGGTGAATCGCAGCAACCACAAATTACATCTGGCTACTGTACAGGGTCCTTAACTTTGAAAAGGATGGCTGCATATCAGATGAAACAGAGAAAGTGTGTGTAGAAATAAATTATACATTCATAGCCATTATGGGCAGTGGATGAAGCAGACTCCCACATGGATGCCCACATGAACGAACCACCACCTTCTTTAGAGGCTTCAGTTTTCCCGCTCAAAGCTGTTGGGTTCCTACCTTTGTATGAGAGCTTCATGCGTGGTGAAGAAGATGAAGAGGATGAGGAGGAAGGGGAGGGTGCAGAGGAAGTTCGGGTCATGGAAGCGTGGGTGGCGGCCAGGCCCAGCAGGAACAGAGAGCTGCAGGTGATCATCATGGCCATCATCATCATGGTCATCATCTTGGCAAACTTAGAACAAACTCCTTTCTTTAATGGTCGACTTTGAAAATTTGAGTCTGTGAAGGGACTTTAATTGTAGTTTTCAGCTGGAATTAGGCAGATTTTTGTCTAGACTCCACTTACTTAATGCCCAATATTTGTCTTATTTTCTGTGAGTTCTGATTCAGAGAAAAACCAAATCCTTGCAGTTCCCCTGCCCTTGAAGTGGGGTTAGTTCTTTGTGGTGTGAATCCAGGATGAGCTCAACCTCACAAGCCCAAAACAGATTTTCTCTCTTGCTGCTTGTTTTAGCAGACCTTCAGTCTCTTCCACGCTTCCTTTTAATCTTTTAGGATAATCTTTATAATGTGCTCTTTGCTCTTCAGATTCTTTTGGTAGATTCACTGTTCCTCACGTCAAGGTTGACCAGGATCACCTCTGACATCCAAGATGGGACAAAAACGTCACACATGGGCATAATGTCCTAAAAAGGGACAGAAAGGAAGATGATTTAGATGTGGACATTTTTAGCATATGTGCACCTGTGCCTGGGGTCCTCCATGCGCACGCACACACAAATGAGGTTAATTTAGTGAGAGCCACATTGATGCCACTGTCTGTCTGTCACTCTCTCATGGACTCATGGAAAGTATCCAAAATGCACACACCACAGTGATGAAGACTGTGTGTATGTGTGTTTGAGATAGAAACACCAAGCCAGGTACAATTCCTCTATACTGCCAACTCTCTCTCTCTGTGCTGCCTGCTCACACTGTCTCGTGTTCCCTGCACGCTGGAATACGGTGTCACCAGATGTGATTTCTTCATCACTGAGGACTAATGAGCCGACAGTGATGTGTATGGATGTATGCATGGAGTGTGTCAGTGCTTAACAGAAAGTCAGTTGTTAGTCCAGCAAAACAAAGACGAAGACTCCTGGCTTTCGTAATGAGATTTGGTGTTAATATTGAATTACATAGTATCAGATAAAAGTTATCCAAAGCTTCTCAGTGCTGTTTTCTAAAATCTTGTTTCCACATTGCTTCTATAATCACAGTTTCTGGGTGTACAGAGACTTGCTGTCAACTGAGCATGGATCACAGAAAGAGAGGCTCTGCAAAGTTATTTGAGAACTGGAATTGAATTTAAAGGGACAGATTTATTATTGTTATGGAAAAATCCCCAATAACGCAGTGTCTCGCTTGTGAGTGTGTTGTTGTAAACCACAATTCTGCCACAGCAAGACCAGGAATGAGGTCACTAGTTTATAAGCCTACATGTATATGAGTGTTAAGTTGTAAAAAGTGTGCATGGGACACACACCTCTCTTTCAGTACTTTGGACTTTGCAGTCAGCAGTAACAATAAACTCTTTCATTAGAAACGGTCTCCTTTATAATGTTACACCTCACAGTTGGCACTCAGTAACAAGCAGACATTCTACTTTACTCACTTCACTTTCAATCAGTTTCTTCTTCCCCTTTGAACAATTGCCTCTATCAGTCTTCTTCATGTGTTTCTCTCTGAAAATGCCCTCTCATCTCTTGGAGTGAACCACTCTGCTCTATGCTACAGACTAGACCTGTCTGTCAGTGACTGGGGGAATATCATATATTTTTTCTTTATATGACACCTTTCAAATAAGATGCTTAAGAAAGTTTGTATAGACAAAATTTAACAAACAGCAGTCTAAATTTAGCACACTGCACTGGCCTGAAGCTAACTAAGTAGAGCTGATTCTCAAATGATCTCTTAAATCAGCGCAAGAATGCACCTCTTATCCAAAGCTTGAAGCCATATATGGGCTAAGCCCAAGGTGCATTTGGGTCTTTGGGCTCTGGTGACAAGAGTGCACCCTGCTTCCATTTTCCCAGATCAGCTGGCTGTTAAGTTTATTATGTTAATGTAACAAAATGTGGCTTCAGTAACTTCCAAGTGTGTCCCTGAACATGTCAATCATTTTCTTTGTTAATCACTAAATGTATTTTGAGTATATACAGTGTTGGTAAATTACACATTAAATGAACTCTTGGTTATTGGTGACTGGTAATCAGACTTTTCCAGTTCTGCTGTCTATGGTCAGTTAGGGTGACTGACTGATGTGTGGTTTTGATGTAGTCTTTAAATCATACTGTTCTCTTAATAAACCACTCAAATTGTTGTAGCTGTCTTTACATTAATATTTGGCACTAAGTCTTACATTATGGACTAAAGTATTGCTTAAAGAGCCATCACCTTTAAGCATTCGTATGCATACCGAAATACACAAAGATGAGAACATGTACACAAACTCACACGGACCCATCCAGGCTGTTGGCACGGAGGTTTATGAATAATGGAACTATTGAGGCGTGGAGACAGGAGAGCTCTCATAAGCTCACAGCTCCCAGGCCACAACACAACAGGACAGAGCTGAACAGGAACATAAACTCCCACATACCCCGCAGTATGTAAAAGCACACACACTGGACAAAAGCACACAGACAAGCCTTGGATTACACACAACCAGTCATCCACTGCCACAATTCAGTATTTCAGAAAGGCATAAAGACATGTTGTAAGAAGTGAATTGTGGTTTGGTAAGTTCAGGTGTGAAGCACAAAACATCAAATTTCTCCTGGTCACTATCAAGGAAGTAATTTTTTAGGCAAAATATATTAATACATTGTGTGTTTGTGTGAGGGAGAAAGAAAGAAGACTGTGTGTCTGTTCAAGGTTCTGCATTGTGCTGCGATGCTGCAGTATTTCAAGGAGGAGTGTGTCAGTGCTCCCGTCAGCTGCAGCTCATGAACACAAACAGAAACACACAATTCACGTCACACTGCCTGGGAGTGACAGGGGCAACAGTGAAGCCCTTACACTCCTGTTGGCAGCTATAAAAGAAATGACTGGTTTCATTTTTCCTCTGAGTCTCCCCTGGCTGTATGTTTGCTTATTTGTTTTCTAATTCTGCCAATCATGAGCTGAAGAGGTCCTTTTTGTTCCCCACACATCTTCATCTCATCCCTTAACCTTAAGCAAGCACATACACTCGCACATTTATATGTATACTCATCTACAAACTCCTGTGTCTCAGCACTTAGATCTGCGAGTGCACTCACACACACACAAACTCTCTGCATGCTCCATAATGCATCTTAATAAAAAAAAGCCACTGGGCCCGCTGACACTTGCATTCAGTTCAGCTTCAATAGACAGAGCAGCAGCATGCCAAGAGGGACTGGATTAAAAATAAAGACAGAGAGAGAGAGATTCTTTGAGGTGGGGGCAAGTTGTCCTGTCAAAAACCAGCCTAAATAGAGACGGGCAAACAAAGCGACCCGCCTCCAGGGTGAGACAGACTTTTCAGAGTAAGGTCAGAGTGTAATCCTGCAGTTCAGCATGCAATAATGAATAAATTAATATCAGCAGTTTAACCTGTAGCCCTGCGCTATTACAGGTTAAAGAGGAGAAAGAACATAGGAAATGGCAATACAGGAGGAGACAAGCAGATTAGAAAGCTAGGAAGAACAAATCTATTAGGAGGTGAGAAAAATTAAAGAAGGAATGAGCAGACACTTTAATGATGAAGAAAGAAAGTGAGATGGTAACAAAGAGAAGGTATCAAGAGGGTGGTGATGTGAGATAGCAGGTACAAAAATGGGAAGGCTAAAAAATTATGAAACGTACTGTAAGAAGGGAATGAGAGGCAAAGAAATGTGGTTGTAAGGAAAGGTGAATGAAAAGGAAGAACAAAGGAGAAAAGGAAAAGTAATAGGGAGAAAGTAGAAGGGAAAACAAGAGGTTGCAATATAAAAAAGAGAATGGAGGAACATTACACTAACCCCTGCAGCATGCTTGGTTTTGCATACAGTCCCACCGGAAAATAGAGGGCGGTGTAAGGAGGGAGGGATGGAGAAGAAAATGAGCAGGGCGATAGGTGACTGAAAGAAAAGAGCCAATTGTTTGCCAGCAGGGAGAAAAAGAGTTTCCCTGGCCTGTGACCAACAAGTCTAAGCCTCCCTGCGACAGAAAAATGAAAAGGGGGGAGGGATGGATGGATGAAGAGGAAGAATGAGGCAGAGAGGGTGAGGAGGAGGGAGGGCATCAGTGCTTTATAGAGCAAACTGACTGAATCAGCAGGTTACTGGTGGCTTTTGCACCAGTTTGTCTGGTTTAGAAAATTATCAAGAGTTCTGATCATACAGCTGGTCAGTGTCTAATTTGTCTAATTTCTCACACAAACAATAAGGTTTGTTTCCCCTTCGGATTATTATAAATGATTTGTAATGGGGGAAAAAAAACTTTTTTACGTAAGACCTTTGTGAACTGCATATTTGCATTTTGTGTAGCATATTCTCCGTGCATTTTCTAACTCAGTCAATGTCAAAATATGGCAATAAGAAACTACTTTGAATTGACTATGAGCTGTGAGTATACGGTCTGTATTTACATGTATATGCTAATACAGCATCTTTAAATACTTGGGTGAACTGAGAAAGATGTGGATGGGGAGAAAGAAAGAGGAAGGGAACGGTAGGGAAAAGAGGAGAGAATAGTTAATGGATATTGAGGGTGAGCGAGGTTGTACCAAACAGAGAGAGGGAGAGAAACAGAGCAGAGGTCAAAGTGTCCATTTAACTTCAAAGCAAAGAGTTAAATCATTACATTCTTATCAACGTATGTAATTTTAATACCACTAAAACACATGCAGTGGAACTGTAAACACAGGTTTCATTCCACCAACTCTTCACCTTGGTAATTCATTGTGCCTTCTGTGAACCAGTGAATTAGTACAAGCACAGCAAGCATGTAAAAAGTTGTACTTCCTGAGACACTAGATTACCACCATGGCTTTTTTAAAGAAAATCCTTCTGCATTTTGAATCAGCACTGACTGCTTTGTTTCCGAAAAAATAATAATAAAAAAAGCTATAGAGGAAGAGCAGGTGATGCAGGGAGAGCGGAAGCATGTCAACACACTTCAGACTTTTAAAAGTTATTTCTAGAGAGAACAGTAGCTGCAAATGAAAGTATAAAAGTTTGTCTTCTACAGTGACTACAGCTGTCATGGTGTGATTGATTTGAGGCATGGGAACATGTTGCTTTTCCCAGAAGACTGGAGAGCTGAGCAGTGCCTCATTTCCCCTGAAAACTAGAAAAAGAAATAAGCATTGATAAAGACAGACCACCAATGGAGGGAAACAATTCAGTTCAAATTAAAAGGAAAGTAGTGTTCTGTGGTATTGTTGGTATTAATGACCCATAAATGTTTATTCAGAAAGACAGAGCTAAGAATAAAAGTGAAAGTTGAGTTGAAACTAACTTGAAACAGGTACAGAAGAAGTGAAGTAATAATAGTACTATGAAAGTTTAGAAAATAATTTACAAGCAGACTATTTATCTACTGTGTAACACAGCTTAGAACGAATCTGTGTCTTGAAGCAAAGCTAGTTACAGGAGTAAATGAAAGTTTCACACAAAACAAGCAAAATAAAAAAAGCCAAAAAGGACTCCCAAAATTTATAGAATTTAAGCTGAAAAAGCAAAGTGAGAAAGAGAAAGGGAGATGATCTGAGGCAAAGAGCCTGGTTGTTCTGAAAGACACTGAATGAAAGAAGGAGCCAGGGAGGCTACAGTGCTCTGCTGGTTGCTGGTTCAGAGCCATTTGGCCCAGAATCATGAATGGAAAGTTTCCCAGAATGCAAACCTGTGGCTAGCATTTGTTCAGGTTTGGCTGAATTATTTTGTTCTTATTGGTATTGTTATTTAGTTTAAAAGAATTTCAAGATATTTTAAGTAAATAGTGAGTTACGTACACCTGCTTGGCCAGTGTCCACAATGCACAAGGCATGCACATTGCTGATACAAGCTTTTAGCTGATACAAGACTTATTCATCATGATGGATATCTTTAAAACCTTTTTTCATCAGTTCTGCCTGCAAAGCCAGAAGTGGAGAGTGACTGTACTAATATTACTGTGGGTAATGTGCTATAATATATTGAAGCAGTATATCAAAATGCCGCTGGAGAACTGCTGTGCAGTGATCATAGAGCTTAAACCTCTTGTCAAATGTAGCTGGATCTGAAAATAGAGACAGTAAAGGAGCCACTAAGGCGAGGGCAGCCTGCTGGTAGCTGGTAGTTGGCCATTTGGCCGTGTTGAACCCAGAAGCAGCAGTATGTCAGGACCTTTCAGAACTGCCTTTGACTGGAGCTGCTCCAAAAAGTTTAGATGGAAGACAACTCACTCTACTTCCATACATGAAGCAACTGAGCAGATTTCAAAGGAGGTCTTTGAGGAAGAAGCCCACATGTCATCAGCATGACTTGTAGAAAATGATTTGGGTTTATAAAGGCTCAGAAATAGCACTGCGGCACAAGATAAGGTCACAGCGGGGTAAGTAAAACATGAGTTCTAAGCCTTAACATCACTTAATATCTCAGGACTGTATGCCAACTAAAGTTGTTTAAATGTTAAATGTTTTCTGAGCTACACAGTAATTTAAATTTATACCGCAACTTTATGATAGTGTGGTATTGTCAGAAATAATACTAACTTGCACCCAAAGTATTCTTCGTGCCAACTAATTAACTTTATTATAACCGGAAATTATAGGTGAAAACAGATGTAAGCCATGACCCTAAAGTGGACTACAGCCAGTTTAGCTAGCAACTCACCTGTCCTTCTGTTTTCAAGGGAACCAAATTCCAAAAAGGTTTCAGAACATTCCGGGTCAGGATCACCATCCACCTGAGCCCAACATGCCTCTGACACCACTGACTGTTTCCATAGTTACAGTACTGCTTTTTGATGTTCAAACTCTCATAGTCTTTACATTGCAATAAAAAAGAAAACAAAAATGACCATACGAAAAAAGCCCTCGTGACTATGAACTCATGGTATAAAAAGTGTTGTGTACACACCTACACACAGTCAGTGAGCTCTTGTTATATACTTGAAAAACATCCATTCTCAGGCTGAAGCATGTCTGAAAATACTGAAAAGTTCACATAGAATTTTTTGAAACAGTTGAATCTGAATTTAAAATGTTGACAGTCCATACACTGGCAGGATTTAAGTTAAAGGCAGGTAGAAATTCCTTTAAAACAGCGAAAAAATGTTTAGTAATTCCAGTAACGGGAATGGTGCCTGGAGGGCAGAAAGAGAGCAGCGGCTAAGTCCAACTTTGGTGCAAAAAGTCCAGTGAGTCCAAAAAAGAGCCGGAGTGTAAGTTAAAAAGCAGTGCAGTGAGATCTGAGTATTCCCCTGTCTGCAGTCAGCTCCACTGATGAACTGTTCCACTCCAGCTCCACTTAGAAAAACACACAACCCTGTGCACACACATAAAACTCTTCTTAACACACACACGCAAGGAGTTCACACACACACACAGAGTTTTCACAGGAGCTGAGCAGAGTAGGAGTGCTCAGAGGGAGAGCGGGCAGGAATAATGGACTTAATTCAAGAAGGGAGAGAAAGAGAGGGAGAGGGAGGGGTTGATGATAGGAGGGAAAGGTGGGAGGTGAGAGGAGGGGAGTGGAGAGGGGCAGGGGCGTGTGTGTCTGTATGTGCTACTGTACATCTGTGTCGGTACCTTAATAGTCTACCATTGTGTTCAGTGGCTTTAATGAACCTCTAGTAAACCTCAATACAGCAAAAGCGAGTATGGAGAAGTGTGACTTGTACTCAAGTCAGTCTTTAAGGTCTCCACATGTGTGCGATGTGTTTAAGTCTTTGTTCCTCTACTGTGCACCCACAGACAACTAATTCAAGATTTTGTTGGTTAAAGTCTGCATCACAACTCTGTCAGAAACTTAAGACTGAATTTTCACAATGAGTTTGCTCCTGTGAGCTTGATCTTGTTTAAATGTACTACTTAAATGTGCATCTTAAAAGCAAGCATGACAACTAAAAAAAGGCCAAACAGTAAGTGTTTCCCATCCAGCTATTTTAAAAATGTTTCTATGCTCCCAAATTCTTTTAAATAAAAGCAAGAGATCTGTGGACAAGTGATAAGACAGTAATGTTCTTCAAATTAATACATGAAACAAATATAAATGCCACATTTTCCATTACATTTTCTACATGATTTTCTATCATTTTATGTATGATTAGTAGCTATTTTATTAACATTGTCATAGTCTTTGTGCATTAATGTGAATTTCCTTTGCTTATGCCTCAAAAGTGATATTTCACAATCAGACGCAGAATGCGACCAAGATTTTGTTAGACCCATCTTATGCAGCGTGACGTGATGAACTAAAATTGAGTTTGCTACAGTTTGTGGATGCCTCTGAGGCTTGGAAGATGTATTTACTCAAAAGCTGTAAAGATATCTTTGGCATATAGTATATTGATGTATTTAGATAACAGAGCAGTTTGGATAAAAATCACTACAAACGCCAACAGTGAGAAAGAGAGAGATTTCCTGATAATAAAGGCTGTATGCTAGTGTGGACAACAGAAGGGCTGATAAGCTACTGTACCTACAGTAACAGAGTAATTAGCACACATGTATATGAGGGTTTACATCATCCTCTGCACATATCAGAGTTGAACTATGAGTCAACTATTCATTAGGCGCAGCTTCTGAACACACAGGTGTATGAAAGGCACAGAAAGGGAGAAGAATAATGTGTTTAAAAGTGACGTGACAACAAGATCAAAAATGTCTTTTCTCATGTTTAATTCTGAAATATAGCTTAAATGCCAGAGTAAAGATCTTAAAATTTAGCAGAAATAATTGACATCTGGTTGGACTTTGTCAAACAGTTTTGAGTTTGTTTTGTTTTTTGTGCTGGGAACATTTGCTGTGGTTAGCTTCAGTACAGTCAGCTGTATTCCTTTGATGACAAGTTTTCTCGAGGGGGGAAACGTATCAAAGCAACCATTCAAATTTGTCAAGCAGCTCTTGCAGCATGATCCACCCTCTACTGTCCATTGATACAGCATGCACATGTTCAAAACTCTAGTTTTAATAAAATATTACTAAATGCAATAAACCCAAAGAAGATTTTTGGAGGATGAGTGAAGTTTTATTTATTTAGTGCCTCTGTTTAAACCTACATAATTTTATATATAACAGTGCTTAATTTTGGTTAGATTGATTGGATGTGGGCAGATAGACTAACTACATGGTTGTAGCCCTGGTTGTGCTCTGAGAGAGTTGGCAAGAACTAGACCTGTTCACCAATCACACGGCTGTCTTTTATGTACAGCAATAAACTACAATGAGTTATACAGATTCAGCTCATACTCCACCTGTGTGTCCATCTTTTCCCAGTTGTTCCACTTTTCTAATCTTCATTCCAATGGCAGGTGTGGTGCTGCGCTTGGCAACCATGATTTACACACACTCACGTCTAGATCCACTGTCACTGGATAGGGTCCCCAGAGAGGTCATGGGTCTCACATTAGGGGGTTCATTGCATTATGTGTGTGTGTGTGTGTGTGTGTGTGTGTTGTCAGGTTTGCCACCATTTTAACACACAATACACACTTGTCTTCCATGGTTTAAAAACTCTGATGCATATGAACATGTGCATAATTAAACATAGTGGTGTTAATGAGTATGAGTGTGTGTTTGGCTCTATGTGTTCAGCCCACTGACCACCCCCTACTGACCTGTCTGTCATAAACCAGTCTAACGTCTCTACAAGTTGCAGAGTGAGTGCTGTGATTCTGACAAAGGCTTTTGTCTCAACTGGAGCCTCTGTTCTATTGAAGTAGATGAGGGCTCAGTTTCCTAATAGCATCTTAGTGAATCTTTGTTTTATTATGAGTTAATGAACCGAAATGATCTGTAGATTGTGTTGGGACCTCAATCAGGCTGGTGTGTCCCACAGTGGAATCTCCCCCTGTGGTTTTATTTACTGTATTATTCAATCCAGGCATTGCAAAAACTTGGAAAACAAGACTGGAAAACAACAATAATCTAATATTAATTTTAGATTTTTTAATGTAACATTTTTTCACATTTATGCAAGTTCAGTAATTTAACTATCTTAAATAGATTGATATGAATCACAAACCCATTAACCCACACCATTCAGTGTAAATGTGAACAGTAACTTCTGGCAACATGGTTTGGTTTCCTACACATACACATAAATATATCAGCTTTATATTCACTTTGTAGTGTAACATACAGTAGATAGAGTGATATATAATAATACATACACAGATTAACTTAATTATTAAGTGTGTGAATTGGGTTGGGTTCATTCCCATGGTCAAAGCTGACTGGTTTCTTAAAAAGATTGGAATATTACTGTTTTTGTCATGTGTTTTGCATTGTGTAGTCAGATAAGAGGGAACTCTCACCTGACTGCACTAACTACTTAGAGTATTTAAGCAATGTTAATTATGTGGATACCATGTGCTCTTTCTCCTGTGATGAAGTCACTGGTTTACACTACTAGTCAAAAGTTTGGACACATAGGAATTACCATGGTTTTCATGAAGAGATACATGTCTTCAGTTGTGTTACCATCATTGCACATGGTTTTCTAATGATCAGTTATCCTTTTA
>JAUMHL010000028.1:8799572-8818769 GCA_032362345.1 Sandelia bainsii | reverse complement strand
TTATGAAATCTGCTTTTCTTTCACAAACATGGTCATTTCTATGTGTGTCCAAACTTTTGACTGGTAGTGTATATTGAGGAGATTCCTTTTTAATACCCATGCTGACTGGTGAAATTAATTTGATATTAGTAGTACCAGCCCATTCTCATTCCCAAGGCGTCAGATTCCAAAGCCGCTTTGGGTGTCTATTGCCTGCTGTGCCACCTGTCAATATTTGAGGCCTAGAGCAGTGACATGCTACTGTATATTAAGCCAAAAGTCTGCACTGGGAGGAGGACAGGGTGGCTGGACAGATCAACAAAATGCAGAATGTTCTCTCAGGAGACAGAGACTTATTTGATCTTTTCATTGTATTTATTTCATTTTTTCACGTAACGCTGAATTCTTTGTGCCTAACTCTAACCCAGTTGTCTTTGTGCCTAATTGCAACCAAACTGTGATGTTTCCACAACTTCAACCAAGCATTTATGACTGTTGTCATGACGACAGTGGCATACATGTGGCCACCATCAATAATAATAATAATAATAATAATAATAATTGATCCCCTTGAGGAAATTGTTGTTTGGACAGCTGTTAGACCTGTGTCAGTGCTACTACGGGGTTTCAGTATACTGTCCAAGGACACCTCGACATGTAGCTTGCCGGGACTGAGAATCAGCCGCTCACCCTTGGGTTGGGAGACGACTGCTCTACCCACTGAGCTATCATGCCGCCCATAGTAACAAACAATGTCGCTCTCGTGGCATCAAATAGTGACAGCTATAGCTTCGATATAAGATGCCTGATGTTTCAAAACATTATTATCTGATGCTGTGCTATTGTAAAATGATTAATTTAACCATACTGACTTTGTCATACAGTGAAGCACAAAGTCATATACAAACAAAGACACTCATTCTCATTCTGGATTACATCAGTCCTGCAAATAACTGTTTGTTTCATTACACAAACATGCTTCTATAGTGATTATATATTCCAGAGGATATACAAACATTTTTCCAGGGAAACTGTTAATCATCTATTCAGCAGCTGCAGTAACAGTAGTTTAAATGTAGCTGCACAGTGGCAACTGCCAAGAAACATGGCTACCTTCTACTTATGGTGCCAAATTGGAAAACACATTCAGGCTTCTTTCACTTACACAAGAGCCAGACCCCTGAATTGGTCTTTCGGGTATTTAGCATTAGGTATTCCAACTATGAAACCATAGTATACTAATATTAATGTAGCGATTAATCCTAGTTGAAGGCAACCTTAAGCTAAACACTCAGAATTAAGGAAAATCAAGTACCTCAGTGTTGGAGGGTCATGCTTCATTGAAATTAATTACACCATACTGACTTTAAAAACTCCAGCTATTAACACAAGTGCTGTGGAAACTGTGTAGAAGATGTGTTTTGGTTCGTGACTGTGAAGATCATCAGCTTCTAGCTTACCTTTCTACTCCCTGGTGTAGTAATGTACACTGTGGCTGTCATACAGTATATTGTTTAGTAATCCACAATTTTGTGGGCCAACTCCTTCAAAGTGAATGGCCAGTGAAGTTGTAGCTATCCATTGGAGGAGTAAATAAATTCACCCTAATCTCATCCTGGGTTCTGCTCCTAGCCTCAGAGAAAGGTCCAATCTTTGTTGAGCTTTAGGATAGGTCTTCAGTTTCTTCAGTCTGAATACTCAGACTCATTCAAGGGTTTTGGCATCCAATGCTGATGCCCCTCTTTCTGGGTCAAACCTGTTTTGTTAGAGACATGCTGCATTAGTGATCATCCATGCTTCTGTTATATTTAGTTATGATTCTTCAGTTTGACAGCATATGATCTCCTCAACATCTCTTTTGTTTTAGCTAAATAAATGATGAATGTATGAGATGAAAGAGATGAATGTACAAAGGCACATTACATTGTTGCTACACCCTGATGAGGAATGATTTAAAAATCCTTCAGGACAGATGCAGAGTCGGGCAGTCTTTAAGAGCAGAAGAATGGATTCACAAGGCATGTATTTACAGCAGGCCGATCATAACAGTAAAAGTCGTGTGACTTTGAGGTTGTGTGACACCTGCCAGCTTTGCAAGGGTTGCATTATAAACATTTGCTCAGCAGATGCAGAAATACCCATGCCTAGATGTCATGCTTGTAAAATTAGCAGCATGAAATACCACTGACACAACCAGGAACCTTTGTCTTTGTGTTGTGACAACTCTCTGGGTGTGACGGACCGTGTGTGTGCTCATGTGTGTGTGTACAGTTCATTTTTCTTATGATGGCAACATTGGAAGTGTGTCACCAACTGCAGACAAAAAATGACATGAAATGAAATTTCTAGTGAAATAGAATTTAGGCAGCTTCTACACAGTTACTGTAAAGACTTGCTTAGCGCGGTGTGACATGAAGTTCAGTCTCATTATTTTCCATGTTTCCATTCACATTATACTTTGATCATCTGATCATTTTTTACAAAGTAGTTGTAGTTTGAACTACTTTTTCTGAGTACGTAGCTGCAGGAAAACTTGTCCCTGAACTTCTTTCAGTGCAAAGTAGTTGGTAGCTTGCAAAGTAGCTTTCCCATCACTGGAAGCAATGCATTGTTGGGCAGAATACTCAAGTAAAAGTGCAAGTACTTGCCCAGAAAAATACTCCACTACAAGTAGAAGTACACTTAAATTTTTACACTAAAAGTGCTTAAGTACAAGCTCTAAATTGTACTCAAGTAAAAGTACTCTACTAAGAAAACAGTGTATTTTAAACAACCTAGAATTTGATGCTGTTGATAACATAGTTAGTTTAGTTGTAGTGTGATTTGTTTTTTCTTTTCTAACTGAAATGTGTTACCTGCAGACTTATGGAACAAAAACAGCTGTTGGTAAAGGAGGTTAATCCATGAATGACACATCAGCATTTTATTAATATATAATGATTTTTGCTAAAATGATGCTAAAATGAATGTAGTGGAGTAAAAGTATGACATTTTCCTCTAATTTGTAGTGGAGTAAATGGAAATACTCCAGTAAAGTACAAGCACCTCAAAATTGTACTTAAGTACAGTACTTGAGTAAATGTACTTAGTTACTTGCCACCTCTGGTTTTGGGTTAGTAAGTTTGAAGTTTTTCCTGTGAAGAAGAAGATCTTTGTTGAATTTCACGATTGTTGCCCACAGCAACAAGTGAGAAGTGGTGAAGGTGACGTTGAATGATTTGGTCATTTCCAGGTTAGAATATGTCAGAAAAGATTCTCAGTTCGAGGTTAGAAATGAAACAAAAATGAGAAGATAGAAAGAGAAATATCATAGAATGAAGCAAAGAACGGAGGAAGTAAAACAGTGGAACATTAACTATTTCTTGTCTTCAGACTCAGCTATCTGTCTGTTTCAAATTTCACTATACAGTATTTGTCCTAACACGTCATCCATGACATGTTCCCCCGACCTCTGGACACTGGTGGGATTTTCTGGGTCACAGAAGACAGTGGCAGCAACGGAAAAGAGTGAGCGAGCATGCTGCAATACAGTTGTTACAGAAGGAGAGAGAGAGGTTCCTGCTTGGGAACCCTTAGGGCACAAAAACCTTTAATCCTCACTGTTTCTCTTTGATGTGATCACACCCAGCTGAAAGGACGGAGGATGAAGTGTGGGACAGGAGGGAGGGCGGGGGCACAGTCACACACCATCTGGCTCAGAGGGTCAACGGGTGGATAAGACCACCATCAAATGTAAGCATGGCCTCAGTGACAGACTTTCTCACACACCTCAGACCAGGTCCTGAAGGTCACTGAGTGGATTCTTTCACACACACAAAAAAAGTATTTCTCAGTGGAATGCACATTGCTGCACTAGTTGAAATTGCAGTTTTTCACGCTTTCACTTTTAATACAACACAGACAGAATGTTAGATGTATTAGATGTGCAGGCACAGACTGGTTTCGAGCCAAACATCCTGCAGTGGGTCCTGTAATTCTGAACTTTACTTTAATCAAACCTGTTCTCTTGTTAACTGTTTTTGATAGAATTCAGCACAGATCACAGTGAGGGCAGATGAAAGACAAAAACTGGGGAAATCACCTACTAAAACACTTCAGCCACAGAGAGTTCATTTTAAAGGCCTAAACATGCATTAGTTGTGTTCCCAAGTTCTTATGCAGACGGTTTGACATTATTTCCTCAATATTTTCAACTGCTGTTATATCTTTTAATGCAAAGTAGCATAACCTTCTATGAGTTTTGGAACAATATTTCAAATTATTGAGCCTAACAATTGAACAATGATGACTGGTTGGATTTATTGTCGCAAGTACATCATGCAGTTTGTGGCTACTTACAATAATGTGTTTGTTTTGATTCAATGTTTTCTCATATGCTGCAGTGAATAGAACAATAGGAATGGGTGCAACAGATGAAGTGTGTTAAATGTATGTGAATTGTGTCATCTGACAGACATTTACTTATGTTCATGATTTTAAAGACAAATTCTCAAAATCCAAATTGTCATTAAAACATTTGGATATATACACTTGGATGTGGATAGATATTTTTGTTAAAAAGCAGAAAGATAGGGCATATAGGGTACTTTAGTTAGCATACACTTACATATACAATAATTTTCTCTCTCTCACACACACACACTCACACTCACACACACACACGCACTGCAGTGCAGTGCTGCTGTGCCACCTCATTAAGGCCTGAGACATGATGGCAGTGAGCAGATCCAATGAAATGATTCTTGATCCTGATGGGCACTGATCCAACCAGACAGGCTGCTCTCAGCACTATTGTGGATTAATAACATGCACGCTTGCGCACACACACACACACACAAGGATAGCAGTGCACTCTTCCCAAGGGGTTACTGAAACACTAGATTGTGCATTTATTGGTGTGTGAGTGCTCACATACACCCCCAGGGGAAATCTGAGACACGCTGAGCAATGGCCAGTTTTCATAAGAACATGAGTGGTCCTGACACAGACAGGTGATTCTGCTTGTAGCAAGATGTAAAATATGTGTATATTATGAGCCAATTTATAGGAAAATACATTAGTTAACGTTCACTTTTTTTCAATAATTTATTAACATTTTTTGCAACCAGAATGTCTGTTTTTATTAAATAATTATATGATTTCACTCTGTAATAAGGGCTTGTAATTCTTATATTCTGAATTCTCCTTAAATATTCTTTATTTCTCTATTTATTTATTTATTTATTTAATTTAGTGTACAGGCTTCATGTGTCCCAATTAAATTTTGCTTCTGAAATCAAAATGTGTCAAAAAAAACATCAGAGATTTATCGCACTGGTGGGAAGAAATGACTACACAACTTTGTACACAACACACTATCAGCTAAACCATTAAGTAAACACTGACAGACTACACAGTAGATGCCTTCAATTACAATCACTTTCACAAATTAATACATGGAAAAAAAAGAGAGTTGATCATTTCTCTCTACCAGACATACACAGCACAAGGCACACACCTGCAGACACTTGACAAACCCGCAACCTACGATCATAGCTGCTACAGCAGATTACACGAGTGGTTAAAGTACTTTTCCCATAATTGTGATTTCACTTTTAGGTTTAGGCTGTCGAAACAGCTGCTCAGAAACACAGAACTCCCACACACATAATTTAACCCAAACAGCAACCTTTCTACCTGACAAAGTACTTTTTGTGCCTAAACCTAACCCAATTAATTTTTGTAAGAATATTTTTTTATTGTAACCATGATGACAAAGATCCACTGCAGGATAATGCACTAGGAGTTACCGTAGGACCCTACTATCTATACACTTGATAACAACTGATAATGACCAGTGAATGGCGTGATAACATTTCAAGCAGGTGATAAATGACTTAACAGCCACGAGAGTAGAGGGGCATGGATGGAGGTGAGATGATTCTCTATGTAACATTTATAAAACCATCACATTTGGGCATTGATCCTCTTGTTTACCCCTGGCTACAGACCAAGTTACAAACACTACCAGGCCACCTATAAGGCACCTTGAAAGTTATTTGTCATAATCAGCATCCACATTTCAAACGACCACACATGTAACCACTAACGCTGTTGCCCTGTGAAAGGCTGCAGACAGACATATGCCTCCTCCATGACATTACTCTGTGATAGTTTTTGAGCAGGTACTCCTGTTTCCAGTAAAAAAATTCCAACTACATTTTCACTACAAAGGAAAAACTGCAATGTCACATTTCCCAGTTTTCTGATGATCCATAAAGGGGCAAGTAATTGAATACTTGTCGCAGGAACAATGGCATATCAAGTCATGATACGAATTTGGCTGCCAATGGGGAAAGTTTTGCATGTGTCTGATGTGACAAAATTTAAAGAGCATGTGCATATGCCGATTGGAGAACAAAGGCTTTTAACAATAACACTCAGCTGAATCGCAAGGCTATTGAAGAACGATTGAGTCCACATTTGTTCCAGACACAAAGGAGGGCAACAGGACTGTCAGCCAGCCTGAGACAGACAGACACACACACACACACACACACACACACACACACATACACACACACTAACGGTAAATGACACAGGGTGTGATTTTAGGTTGCCAGGGAAACATTGGAAATCACCTCGTTATCACAGAGGCAACAGCTGTCATTAACATAGCCCCAAAATCACAGAGAACAAACACATGCACACATACTAAAAATGTCAAACTGCCCTAAAATAAAATCTGGAACATATATATTCTTGCAGAAGTATGCAACAACTTTTATTTTCATCTGATGCCAACTTAGCTAAAGATAGAAAAACCTGTTCTGCTTTAGAGAAGCACATCAACTCAAGTCTTCCAGTCACAGCTGGCAGACAGGTGGCACTGTTAACGCAACAATCTGGAGCTTTTCTAAAAAATATATTAAAATATGAATTGATGTTTTGCATTAGCATGTAATATTTGTCTTCCACTGATTATAACAAGTCAAACATCTGCTCTGCCACTGGTACAGTAGATGTGTGTATTTTAATACTAAATATAATGGAAATAATGTGCAGTTCCTATTTCAAGCAGAACCTTGTAGTTTATTCTATTTATGGTGCTAAATTGGGTTAAATATACAAGTTAGTCCACAAATGTAATTAAATAATTTCTACACCACAGCCTCTGTCTCCAGGCTCCCTCTATCCATCCTGTTTGAGGTTACAGGTAGTCAGCCAAGTGGAGGAAGATTAGAGTGTTCTAAGTAATAGGCTGTCCTGAGCAAACAAACTGTCATTTCCCTCTGTTTTGGCTTAACTCTTCTTCTCTTTCCACTCTTCCATTCATTCCCTCCTACCATTCGTCCTCTCTTTTTGGAGCCAACGTGTCAGGAGGAAAAAACAAAGCTGTTTAAACTCTGAGCAGCATTAAAAGCCAGAGGAGGGAGGGGAAAAAGGTACAGAGGGAGGGATGAAAGAGATCCTCAGAGACAAAGAGATGCTGAGATGTAAAAGTTCAAGACCACACTTATGTAAGATTCAGAATCACACTGAGACATGCAATCTAAATGCATCAGTGGTCAAACTGTAATTTCAGTGGTGCAGTCAATTCTGTACAGATAAGACAACAGTGAAATAAACAGTGAAAGTCTACTGATGTGTTGCAGTGCTCAAGATCCCATTAAAGTTGATCCCCAGTGTGAAATTCACAACTTAACCAGCAATATGTAAAGTAATTCAAATTATAATTATACATTCAAAACATGTCATCTTCCAAGCAATGTAATCCAGTAACATAATATTCACAGGTGTGAAATGAGCAATACTTCTGCATACAGAGTACTTTTACTTTTATAACTACTTAGGTAACATTTTAAATGCAGGGCTGAGTATTTTTGTACTGTGGTATTGCTACCTTTACATCTTTCACCAATTGTGCAACGACATAATCATACATCATCACTAACTTCATCCATTCTGAAATTTTATAGAAAACAGTATCCAAAGGTAAGATTTAAGAAAACCTCATCTTATATTACTTTATAGCTTTCCACAAACATGACAGGATAGCAATAATAAGTCCTGCCTAATCTGCTGCATAATCTTATTTTGAATATTTTCACTTAACTCTTGTGTTTGCTCATTAACCTGTTTTTTCCTTGCTTAACGCTTGTGAAATGTTAGTGAAAAATGATGCTATCAGAGGGAGGCGGAGGGAGGATCAAACAAAAACAGAAATATAATTTAAGACACTAATCCAAAGCATGTTCTGACCATCAAGTACAGTACATCTGCACCGGGACAGGATGCATTCAGACAGTACGCATAGTCACAATCAATGACAGGATGGATCAAGCTAATGCTCTATAAACATAATTTAAATCAGCCAAGCAAGGCACACACTGTCCTCTCTTTGCTTTTAGCTCTTAAAAAAGATTAATTGCGCAGTTGTTATGACTTCAATATTGTGCCTCTCTTTGCTCGCTACAGTATAAACGTAGAACCTGTTTATTATCTGTACCATCTCTCTGAACTAGTACAGAAACTTTTCTTCACCCAGCTGTTGCCCAGGAAGTACAAGATCTGTCTTTGATTTAGTACCACATCCTTTGAGAATACTGGATTCGGAGACAATAGACAAGAATAAAACACTAAGTTAGAGTTATAAGTGAGATTTGTTTATGGTGATGAGAGAAATAAGAAAATGGCAATAAAAACCAAACGGCAACATCTCTAGAAACAGTGCCTCCATCTTGTTACACTGGATAATCCACAGTACTTGTCAGCAGATCTAATAAGGAGCATTTCTCTTGCAGAAAGAGCTTACAGTGAAAACTTTAAATGGTTTTGCCCTTTAAATTTACTTCCCCCTTACTCCAAATTTTCCCTTAATTTGTGAAGTAATGCCAGCAGGCATTAGCCTTCACTCCCTCAGATGGACACCTGGTTTCAACCACAGACCGTGATTAATCAGAGACCTTCCAGCAGTGTTGATATGTCTCATACTGTAGATAAATAGGCGCACAGTTCCCCTTTCTGTATAAATGAAACCACAAGGACATTTACAGCAAGACTGCAGCCAGCTTGGCTAACGTGACTACTCCCGAACACATTAAACACACAGCCTGCAGCCTCCTTACTGCGACCACAGCACACCCGCTCCAACAACACTGAAGGTCTTCTCTTCACGTGTTACTACTTAAGTATAAATTGCCATGTTGGCTGAATCACATTAAATATCTTCTCCAAAAGGAGGCAAACACTTTGACTGAAATAACATGCGAGATAGGAAAGATGACGTGGACAAGACACATTTGTGTGTGTTTCTGTGTGAGCACTTCTTCCATCTTTCTGAGGACCTCTTTTGAAGTGGTCAGCACATTTTTAGAGGAAGGGTTTCATATAGGTTAAGGCTTAGGCCATGGACAGATTTTGCCACAGAGCGACATCAGAACTATAAGTACATACAATAATATATACATTAGTACATGCATTATAACATGCTGTACAGCCTGTGTGTGTTCTTGATTAATCACATTGACTCATATCCTACACCATTAGAGGATTTAAAGGTCTCATCATTAATTTTGGTGTGTATGCTTATATTTGTTGGCTGGACACAAGTGCACAAATGACTGAATAACAATCATGTTGGGACAATGCATTGCTAGTAATCAGAGATGCAAAGATGTTTTTTTAGCCACTTGGGGAAGAATTCACTATAGATCAGTTACCTATTTGCACATTTGGCAAACATGGAGCAGCGTTAGCATTCATTTAGTGTTGTAGTACTTGCCACCTGATGTAAATTATGTTTTGAGCTCTGTTTGGTGTGCAGTAACTCTTGAACGAAATAGGCTTTTTAACTTCTAAATGCTGTACTGTGTCCACTAAGCAATCACTAACTGTTGGAAACAGGAATAACAACAGCAAACAAACAAAACTCCCTAAAAACATTAAAGCAGCTGCCCATAAAAACCAGCTGAAAGAGACTGCATCTCTCAAGCCAAAGATGTCATGATTTGTCTCATATGCCATGCTCCTCAGTCACTGCATTTTGTTTCTTGTTGTGTGTATTTGAACAGCATTCTGCATGCTGACAAGGCCGCGAGACACAAAGATGGTTTATGGTTTTCAGACCATAAAAATCTTTTTTTTAAAGTCTCTAACTCGTAACCTAAATGATTATAGTGATAATATAGTAATAACTTGTTAAAGTGTGGGTGCACACAGCTGTGTTCAATATAAAACTGAACTGAGGCCTGTGTGACTTGTCTCATGCATCTGTTGATTAGTGAGATTCTCCCTCTCAGACTCTCTGGCATGTCCTTTTTTTAATATATATTTTTGATCATTTATCCACATTAACAAGTGATATTCATATTTAAAGTAACACTACGAAATATATTTACTGTACTAAATAAAAAAAATGACCATGATATGTCATCAAAGAAAGTTTGATATTTTGCTATGCTACAGCCTGTAAGTTCTCTTTCAAAATGTTCCATTTCTGTTTTGGCCCGTGTCCTGCCCACTCCCTATTTGCCCAGTAACACTTGGACACTATGCTAGACATGAAACAGCTTTGAGCCTAGATTCATTAAGATTAGGTAACTTTAATTTATTGTGGCTACCAAGGATTGTTTATTTTTTAAGCCATTTAGAAATTTAGTTTAATTAATTGAAGTACTGGTATTCATACTGCGTGGTTCATGTGCAACCGGTTTATCAGTGCAGCGAGTATTTGTCACACATAGCTGGTGAAGTGATCCTGACTAGTTCTGGCTAGTGCCATCATGCTAACATTAAATTATTAATCATTCACACTGGAGGAGCAGACGGACCTGCACTCTCTTCTCCTCCTCCTCACTGACACTATGCCTCCAGCTCGCCCTCTCCACCTCTGCCTTTGTGTCATCGACACCTGACCAAACCTCACCGGCTTCACTTGACGCTAGTGAGGGCATTTTTTAAGTGCACTCAAATGTGAAATCATTTTTACGTTATTTATTAAATTGAACAGTATGTTACCTGGGGCTTGGAAAGTAGTAACTTTAACCACAGAGTCTGAATTTTTGCGGCAGTGGGCGTGATTTTCAGGATAACAGGCTTAGCTTTGGCTGCAGTGCTGAAAAACAGCCATGGATCAACCTAACACTGACATAATAATATAACATTTGCATGAGCTGGTTTACAGTTTTGAAACAACAAGAAAACGTTGGCTTAGCCACTTAACATACAGTTGTGTTGTACTTGTTGCCGCTTGCCATTGTCAAAGTTTAAGGTTTTGCATTCATTTGTGTACGTTCAGTGCCTCTACCTCAACTCGCTTCGAGTCTGAGGAGGAGGAGTGGTGGTTGACAACTCTAGTCTGTGCCACTGCCACATATTGTTTTAAATATTTGGCTGACAATTTAGCTGATGTTTTTAAGCGCAGAAAAAATTAAATTTGACGCACAGGATGATTTTATAATTTTCCATTTCAAGCTTTTTCACTGTTTTTGGATGCAGCCAACATGCTGTAGATGTTCTTCCTCTTACTACAAACTTATATGTAATGTAAAGTGGTACTATGTGCTTATTTTACTTATATTTTTTTACCTTTTTGTCATGATGTTATTGTACTGTAAAGGTTTACATTCATTCTGCCAGGAGAAACAAGTGGTTTGGCTTGTAGAGTATCCGATAAACAGTGAGAAAGTGTGTCAGCATGTTAATAGGTATGTTAGTGTTTCTTTGCCATTCTTTCTTGTATCTCATGAGTGTATCCATAGCAAAAACAGCATACAATGGGTTGATACCCCATAGAAAACAAGAGCCCCACCATGAACCATAAAGCATGTTGGTCAAGGGAGCCACACAGCAGCAAACTGCTTCTCTGGCCATTTGAGGAAAGACTGTAAAATAGGTGGTTCCTTTCAAACTGTAAATATGTGGTCAGGACTTCACCAAGTGCTGGTTAGAGGAAAAAATGAGAGAGCAAAGTTGTGAATAAGATATACACTGGTTAGGGATGCCACAAACACACACACACACACACATGCATGTGCAGAGTTTGGCAGAAGTCCACAACCACAAAATTATGATGCCTTTTGGAGGAGAACTGAAAGGTATTACCTCACTTGTCCTCTTCCTGCGCCTCCTCATTTAATTAGGTTTCATCTTCCTTTGCATCTTCCTTCCAAACTATTCCTTTTCTTTCCTCCTCGTCTTTCTCATTTCTTCTTTGCTCACCCTCCGACCATGTTTCTCTGCCCTGATTCATCAACTTTCCATACTTCACAACCTTTATCTCTTCCTTCTCATTTCTTTTCCACCAAAAAAAAGAATAAAATAAAAGGAAATAAAATAAGCCTGAATTAAACTAACTGCAAAGCCAGCTTGTACCCACTGTGGTTAATTATTTTTGTCTTTCTCACTGCCACGGATTTCCCCTATACCGCAGCCTCCAGCCAGCACATTCACTTGATCCCTCAGATGGAAAACACATCAGACACCGCTCGTATCTGCACTCTGTCTAAAGCTGGGTAAACATACCACACCTGCAAGGCCTGTCTGGCAACACAAGATGGAAAGATCTCATCTTATAAGTAAGTAATCTCAAGTAAGTCTCTGTTTTTAGAACTTCCTCACTGGTTTTACTTTTACTGCAGTGTGTTATAAAGGCAGCAAGTAAATCAGATCATATTAAGACAATAAGCCTTATGAAGAATGGAACATATGCTCAGCTGTTTGTGCTTGAAACGCGAAGGAAAAACTGAATCCATGTGGGTGAATAATCAGAGGAGAGATGGAAGAGTAACCAATATTTATCATTTTATAGGTTTATTAAGCAGAGGGAAATATGCACACATGACTTATTAACCTGTTTTTTTTTTAGTCCTACTCTGTCTCATATGGGTCAGGTCATTTACATTGTTCAAAAGTGTGTTTGCCACATTTATTAAACTAACACTCCACCCCTTGACAACATAAAGCTTGATTTATGCTGGTATGGTGCAGACACCATGTAGCTGCAAACTCTACACTATAACCTATGCCATAACCCGACATGCACCTACACAGAAATATAACTACACTTTACGGCTACACAGACCGCAATTGTTATTGGTCAGATCTGTAGCATTGCAGTGGTCGTACAGACCAGGTCATCTGACGTCTTCTGTCTTTTCTAAACATCTGTTAGCTCCAACAAGTCTGTGGCTATTGTAGTTAGCTCACTTTATTTCTGTTTGAGCCATTAGTGTTAGTCTAATTTCACACATGGAGGTGTCTTATTAACAGAGAAATCTGGAGAAAATGAGTGAAAATATTGAGACTTACCAGGCTATTGGAAATCCTCTGGCAGCCTTTAGAGTTCGAATAGAGTACACATTCTCTTACTTGAGTGAAAACAGGTGTCAGTGTTTGGTAAGCACCAAACCATCACTATCACTGCTCTAACTGGTTTAAAGCAGAATGACACAGATTTTCACTTTTTTTGTTGCAAATGAGCTCTGACATTAAACAGCAACCAACAATAATTGCAGCAGCAGGAGCTCAAATATATGTTCGTACAATCTTTTGAGTGCCAAGATTGTATCAAAAATTATCGTATTGATGACACTACTGCTTTTTCTGTTGCCCCACACAGATTTTAATCCTGCTGGTGCAGGGATTAAACTGGCGGTCACTTTTAGGCCAATACTGCCCACTGAGGGCACTGTAATTATGTTGAATCGGTGCAATCAGTCATTTTGATGTGTCACTTCTTTCAGTTGAAGGCCACATACTGTATCTTTGCACCACAACAGTCCACTTTATGCTGCAAATATCTCCCCCCTGTGACAACTTGTCACAAATACTAATGATTGCTTTTATTTCTAATTTGATTACTCATGCCTGTCTTGAACTGGCTGATGGCTGATATAATGGAGCTACTATTAATACTCACTGGAGACTGTGTTTCAACAAGAATCTGAGCTGTAGGCCAGACACACTTAATGAAGTTAGTCAAAGAACACGTGCACTATAGAAAGACAGGGGGAAGGAAAGCATGGAGTTGGAAGATGAGACAGAGAGAAGAGGGCTGAATAATAAAACCAGGAAAGGAATAAGAGCAGAGGGAAGAGTGGTAGGATCATGAGGACTAACTGAGGAAACAATGATACTGCCTGCTCATAAATCATTTAATTTCTTCTTTTTTTCCTCTCCTGACAACACTTCCCACTTCTCTGCCATCCTTCTCTCAGGCTGCCAAATACCAGAGTCCTACTTGGAACATCACGTAATTACATCACTTAGGGTAATGATCTGTGATATTTTACTATATATTATAAATGACTGGGTTCCTGCTGTCTTTCACCAGCTGGTATAAGTGGTAAAACAGCAACCAAATGTATGGCTGGTCCATGACTGCTTTTACACATCAAATATAATTTTGTATGTGAGATTCACACAGAGATATTGAGACACTATCAAAGAAAACTAAATTTGGAAGAGACGTACTTTATCTTTACTTAGAATAAACAGCAGAAGACATGATGCCAGTAAAGTCTAACTAGGTGACTAACAAATGATTCCTAGGAAGTCCTAACTCTCCACAGCACTGCATGCTTATGAAAGTCATTGCTGCCACCAACATAAACATCTGCAAGGTGGTTTCAGTACTTTACTGAAAACGTTTTGTCAGTTTTTTTAGCCACATAGTTTCTAAATTCACACACACTTGCTATAAAAAATGCTTTAATCTGACCAGTTTTTCTGAGGCCTTTATCCCAAACACTCAGTGCCTAGGACATAGAGAAACCCCAACATGACCTGATTTGGCTGAACTGTTCCAGCAACCACCTCATCTTTCAACAAATGAACTAAAGTTAACACACAAACACACAGAGATCCGAGCAGATCAGAATCACACACACAACACTCTCAGGTCTCCACATGAGTAGTTCACAAAGGGACTCACAAACTGGAAACATGTATCTGTCTGATTCAGGACAATTAAATGCATGTTAGGATACACCTACAACACTCTAATAGTGTATTTGAAACTCTTTTTTTATTTTTTTATTTAATTCTTTCTGACATCTGTATATTCAGTTGTTTACTTTAATAGCCATAATTTATCCACAGTTTTAATCTCAAAGGGCAACTTCATCGGTATTCAACTGGCTTCCTGTGGCTCTAGTTTGGACAGTAAATGAATTGTATTAAACTCCTCTCTGCCTTCTCCATAATAAAATATTTCTCTGCTTCTAATTTATTTGAATCAGTAAACATCAGTTTAGATGATATCATCATATCATCTGGAGAAGCAGGTCATCCAATACTAAGAAGTTTGAGTAATCTGATTTTTAACTTGACATCAGGCAAGATAACACACAACAGACACTAAGTTGGCAGTTTATTAGATACACCAAACTAAAACTATTGCTGTATAATACAACATCCTCCCTTCATCATGATAATGCTTTTCAGTCTTTATGGAAACTGTTGTAGAGATGTGTTGATTTAACTGCATGATCATCTTGGATTTTAGTCTGTGTTGCTGTTAAAGTGTATTACACTGACAAGTGTTTTTATTATTTTATCCACCCCATTTTTATCAATGAAGCTTGGCTAAATAACCAATATTCTATCTAAAGAAGATGAAGATCACAACTAATGACCTATTTAATATCTCTAACAATCATAAAGTTTTGGAGCAGATACAGGACATCATAGTAACTGTTGAAAACTAAATGTTACTGCCCAAAGAAATTATATTTTATAATATACTCTATAGTGTACATACACACAAATCTTAAACCTACATACAATATTATAGAAATACAAGAGCACACACACAGAAACACACACAGATGCCTCAGTTGTGTCTGGTTGTCGAGCAGACAGAGCATTGGGAGTGATACACCGTACACCATCCCTGCTCCCCTCGTTCACCCTGCCTAATTAATTAACACACTTAACAAGCTCACACTTAACAAATTCAGCCCGAACACTGGCACTAATTGGCCATGTCAAACTGCATGTGTCTCATGCTAATTGATTCTTTGATTGAGACTTCATAGAGTTAATTAGTCTATTAACCACTTCATTCTGTCAGTTCATTCTCACTGTGGTCTATGTGGCTTATGTTCTTGATTTTGGGTTAATCAGACACTGGTGAGGAGAAATTTGAAAATATACCATTGTCTCTGCCAAACTAAATATATAAACAAAAGAAATGTAAAAAATAATATGCTCTTGTGTTTTTTATTAGTTTTTAGGAAGTATTATCAGTAATTGAAACCTAATGGGACAGCTAGAGGCTAACGTAGCTAACGTGTCCCTTTGGTTGTCATAACGAGTGCAAGTCTTTGTAGGCAAACTGAATGTCAACTGTAGGTAGTTTCACTATATTGTAAAAGCAAATTGTGAAATGGGTCTTATCCCTTAACCCTGTTAAGAAATACAGTATATTGATGTTTATTTCCCATGTTTCCCTCATATTTCTGCTGTTGTGCACAATCTAATGTAATTACACTTTTCACAAAGTTACTATTTGGAAATGGCATACCCAGTTCATTGTATTGTCATATGATACTGGAAAAAAAGTGGTAAGAGTGGTTTCTGCACTCTCTGCAATCAATATTCACAAATCAGTCGCAAATTTATGACAGAGTATTTGTTAACAAATAATTATATTTTGGGGGGAAATTAAACAAAACAGCACTTTGTTAACACGCATTAAAGAGTGACTTATACAGAGGACATATACTGTAAATCAACTACTGTAAAAACAACATTAACAACAACACCATGGTTCACAAGTTCACCGCAAGACAAAGGTGTAACTGCTTTAGCATGGATCAACAGATTTGGATTTCAGTTTGATCTGATTTGGATTTGACTTAATTCTAAAGAAGATGACACATGGGATTGGTTACAAATCCAAGGCAGCTTTGGCTCACTTCATTTCCTAAAGTGACAACATGTCTAAAGTATTGTCGTCTTAGGAGAAATTGCACCATGTGAAATGTGACCCAGGAGTGTAATGAATTAAGAGCAAATACACAACTGTCTATGCTTCAGCTAAATTTATATTCCAGGCTGTAGAGGAATGCTAAAAGTGTTTGCCAATATGCAACATGGCAAAATTTTATGTTTGGAGTATTTATTCAGCATAACTCAAACATATTGTGTATATTCACAAGATGATGCAGCTAACAATGGTAGCTGTTTGAAATCATCTAAATGCATGTATTCTGCAGATGTCCTCCATTTCCCCTATCAACAGAGGTTATAACCAGTCTACAGTAATACACAGCTGTTTATGTTTCTCCAAGCTATTCATTTAGGCAATGGAACCAGAATCTAATGGCACTGAATAAAAGCATTGAAATTAAACATATACCTGTAAATGACTTCAGTGTTGCGGTAGCTCATCATCCTCTCAGAAGAATCACAGTAGTATCTAATCCAACAGTGCAAGCTGAGATTTGAGACCACTTAGGAAGATGACAGATGGGATTGGTAACAAATCCCCTTATCCCCAGCTCACTTCATTTCCATAAGTGTCAACATGCCTGAAGTCATGTAGAGGGACAAGAAGTTACAGCAAAGAGAGGTTTGACATAGGAGTTTTGTGAACTACACAAAAACATGCAGCCATCCATGCATCATTAGGGAAAGTTTCACACCGGAAAACTCAGCCTGCAGTGCAACGTTATTAAAATTCAGCAACAACACAGGGTGTTTGCTTAGTAGTGTCAGCAGTTTGGGAATATGCAGGGTGCAGATGAGCATGTGTTTAAAGATAAAGTCAACTTAGTCATTTACCCTGAAGGGATCTGAAATCCCCCTGCCAGTAAGAGTTAAACACTCATTGGGTTCTTGCAGGACACACACACACTAAAGCAAGATGCATATGAACTAACCGTCACTGAGGAATGCAAGACACACAAGAGAGGTAAGCAGCAAGAAGGTAATAAGCTTCACCGTGTGTGGTGCTGTCATAGTGAGGAGATTCGCACACACACACACACACACACACAGAGGATTAGAGGATATTGGGTGTCACATCTACTCTCTCTATTTCTCTTTTTCTATCCATCAAAAGAATATGCTTACTCTACGGCAAAACAGTGTTAGACAGAGAGCGAGATCGTGAAACAAACTGACAGTTTGATTGGTCAAGAGAAGAGAAGAGTGTGAACGTGTGAATGAGACAAGGAACCACAGAGAGAGACAGAAAGAGAGGGGAAGAGAGATGCACCAGCAGTGGTGTGTATGGGAGTTTTTCATGGGAGAAAGAATGCAGTAAGGAATTATTTTAATTGTCCAAACTCCGCCTCAGTGCTCAGCCTACTCATCCATCCCGGGCCGGCACACACACTGTAGATACATACACATACCAGTCATTCTGTCTGAACAGCGCGCCATTGCCAACTTCCAGAAGACTCCATCTCTCACTACTTTTCCTGGCCAACCTGCATGCTCATCTCTGGGCTGTGTTAACTAAAATGAAATAAATAAATAAAAATATTTTTCCATGGACACGTCCAAATCTAGTCAAAGTGATTTATGTAACTCTGCTAACACAGCATGCTAGACATCATAAAACACAGGAAAGACAAGAGAAATGCTTCTTTGTTGGTTTCTTGCCTACCGCTATTTACTTAAAACTGAGTTCTTTTGACATTAGTATAATACAGGACTGTTGTGTGGTTAATAGAACTTTTTTTTAAACTATTGAATTTTTTGCTTTTGTCAATACATATAATTTTAATTTTAAAAAAACATTATACTAAATACTTTATGTACAATTGTTCCGTTTTTCCTAATTATACAGTTAGGGTCATTAGGATTCACTAATACAAATCATTTTTCTTAGCATCTTTAATCAACAGCCTTAATGTATTTGTGCTACAACCAACACTCAGCTGGGTCTGATTAACTGTCACGCAGTAGCACTGTGGCATAGTAACTTGTACGTTTCTCTATAACATTTATATCTTCCTGTAGTCAGAGGTGGGTGGAATAGCCAAAAACTGTACTCAAGTAAGAGTAGTGTTGCTTCACAATAATATTACTCAAGTAAAAGTAAAAACTAGTCATCCAAAAAATTACTCGAGTAAGAGTAAAAAAGTACTTGGTGAAAAGACTACTCAAGTACTGAGAAACTGTTTGATCGTAATGTCTGTTTTTTGTTTTTTTTTTAAATGATGTAATCAGACAAAAATATAAAATGATGTGCAAATTCTAGTATTTCCAAATAATAGAATAAAC
>JAUMHL010000028.1:8762100-8799472 GCA_032362345.1 Sandelia bainsii | reverse complement strand
AAGTATGGTGCAGTAAAACTACTCTTAGAAGTACATTTTGTTCAAAAACTTACTTAAGTAAATGTAACTGAGTAAATGTAACTCGTTACTACCCACCTCTGCCTGTAGTTTATTTTGGCCTCCTTCTCTGTTCACAGCTGTCCTCCTCAAAGCTGCCCTTGGGGTAAGATT
The DNA here is from genome assembly GCA_032362345.1 of Sandelia bainsii. Taxonomy (NCBI): domain Eukaryota; kingdom Metazoa; phylum Chordata; class Actinopteri; order Anabantiformes; family Anabantidae; genus Sandelia; species Sandelia bainsii. The sequence continues at coordinate 8,799,301 of JAUMHL010000028.1, read as the reverse complement.
CGCTGTGCCCAGGTGTGTGCATCTGAGTGTGGATGTGTACTATGTATAGAGTTACCGAGGGGCCCCTGACTACAGCTCTCTCAGGTCTAGGTGAATCAATGAAACGCAACACTGGCAGTGAGATGAGACTTTCTGTTGACACACTGACATTATACGCTTGGCTTGGCTTAATGCTGTATATTAATCTTTACTGCTCTTAAGATATGTACGTACTATATGTTTAAAAATGAAGTCAAAGTCAGGTGAAAGCATACAAAGTTACCTTTAAGTTGCAATTTAAAAGATACTGGTCTGTTATACAAACACATGCACCTACACACACACACACACACACACACAACTGCAATTATACAGACACAGAGGCAACAGCCACAGAAACCTGCTATCAAATGTCACCTTGTGATGTCTTTTTCTCCTTGTCTGTTTTCCATTTTTACTCAAACGCCCTCGTTTTTTGCTCTCAGTTTGTGCAAAGAGTTACTGTTTCAGAAGTGAAAATTACCCTATTTGCACACAAGACACACACTATACAAACAACCATCAGTTATGCTTACTGCACTGCGTTTCCTTCCCCATCTCCAAACCTTTGCTCCACACCATAATAAGAAGAGTTCTGCTGCTGCTTCTTGGCACCGCTCACTATCAGCAGCTGAGGGGAGGATGGAAGTTTTTTTCTTAGGAGTAGGGGTGAGATAACCCACACAGAGCAAAGACATTCAGAGGAGAAAGTGATGTTTGGATTTTAGAGATGAACAAACTGGACTTTTCTTTTATTAGTTATGTCTTTTTTTCTTTCCTTTCCTGCTTCTCTTCCTCCTCTCAACATATATTTTGTCTATTCTTGCCTCTTCTAGTCTCTTATACATGTACTTCTGTCTTGTCTTTTCCTCTCCTCGTTCTCTGTGCTTTTATTATTTAGCACCTGTCGACCATGGAACAGAAAACCTTGTCATGCAACTATCTGATGCAGACACACACACACAAGTGTTAGTCCTGCCAGATCCACATATACTTGTGAATCCTGACGCATGCAGACCCACACACACAGGGTTCCATATACTCCATACATGAACACACCACATACACATACATGGACATGTCTGACATTTCTGATGCACATTAGCTAATGTGGAAAGATGGCTGGGCTGAATTACCACTGCACCTAATGACTATTTCATGTCAGGATGAGAGGAAGAGCAGAGAGGAGGACAAGAGGACAGAAACAGAATACAGGGTTGTATTCAGCAGATTTGACGCTACCTACTTCCTTTGTTTTTCGTCCTTCTGTGTTTGTCTATTCTCATATGTCACAGTCAGTGGATGGAGACGGGACACTGACTGCTATAAAATCAATGAGCAGTGATATCCTCAAGCCTGTCAGTCTTGTTTTCTGTTAGGCTGTTGACTTATAACCTCACCATCTAGGATTAAAGGAGTGGAAATTTTTTCACAGTTTATCTCTGAGATAGAATTCCCAACCATTGTTTGTTTAGTTTTTTGCATTCCCGCAGAAGATGTAGTAAATATATTTCAGTAGCACTACTTTTTAGGTCATTTCATTTTTCACATACACACATGCATTTCTTCACTTATCAGTGTATAAGATTTCGTCTGGGCCATTTCCAAGCACAGGTTTTGTATAGTTCACCACTCTTTTATATTATAATATAGTTTTACTTAGACATGCTGCAATTTAATATACTGTACACTAATTCAGATATTCAGCTTTAGATATTCTAAGATTACCTGAGAGTCTTGTTGAAACAAGCATGTTTGACTTCAAAAAAAAGTTTCGTATCAATGACTTTGGCAACTGAAAAAGTCTTGTTAAAGCATCAATATTTAATTTCAGGCTCAATTTATCTTGGAGAGAGTGTTGCAGAGATGAACTGACAACTTTACACAGTGTTTACAGAGTCTCAGTGTGCACATGGAGGATGGATGACAGGGCCTCACATAAAGTACACTGAGAGATCATAACACGCAGCATGGGATGGAAGTGGTTTCCCTTTTACACCCTACGGTTCATTGGCTTCCAGAGAGGTCTCCCTTATTTGGCTAATAACTGTGCTTGACATTTTTTGAAGGAAATGAGCGTCAGCATGTCTGTGTGTAGCTATACCCTGCTGTTAACCCTCCTCTGCCACACGACAACCATGCAAGACTGATCACAGGGTTTGAGGATGGTGGGTGCGCACGTTTGCAATTTACAGTATTATGGGGACAGAGTTTGTTAATGTTATCTCTCATTGGCACAAATGGGGATTTTATAGAATGTCTTCTTAAGTCTGTGTGCATGTAGAGTTACCCTTTCTATTATTAATAGTTTGATTTTAAGATCATAGTAGACATATGGCAGATGTCGCTGGCAAGAAAATAACTATTATTTTACTGTTAACATACATGTGTCAATTAAACTCTCACACAGTCACAAATTGCGAAACCGTTTCAGCTTTTACTTTATTCCTCGTTAGTACTACTGTAGTACATTTAACATTATTAAAATGTTTCTAAACACTGAAAAAACAGTGTTCAGCTCTTAGAAAAGGTTAAAAATAAGCATTGCTTGAGCAGAGATGCCATGAAATCATGTCTAGATTCATAAGAGTTTGCTGAAAGTACTGTATAAGTACTACTAACTTTGGGTATAAATACATCATTACTGTGCAGTATGTTGCAGTATGTAGGTGACTGTTGTTCAGCATGTTGCAGCCTGCTCTTTTCTTTCCTCCACTTATATTTGCAGCCCACAGACTAAACTCCCTGCAAAATGCTGGTCACTCATTATGTCTCTGACTTTAATCTTTCACCATTACTGTCAAAACATAGACAGAGCCACACATGCACACAACATTCAAACACACACACAATGAATACCTCATAACACCAAATACAGATGTTTTTCAGGAATTATGAAAATCTGTTTTCTCTTGAGACCTTCGTGCATTTGGAAGTTTCAACTTGAGGCTTTGTGGCAGTTGCATAATAACAACCCATTGCTTTAAGCAATTAACACAAGATAGTGTGAGTTAAACTGCGTCTTGATGCCACATGCAGAGTGCTTCCACAGAAACATATCCACAATCACATACTGGATTTGTTAAAAGACACGTGCAAAAAGCTAATGAAGCCGATGAAGCAGTGGATAACAGAAAGGAGCTACATAGGGAGGGAGCTGGGTGTCTTACATTGCCCTCAGGTAAATACCACCATCAGCTACTGACCTCTGACTCTGGATGTGTGAATTTAAGATGTTTGGAAGTGGAGACAGAGAAGAAACACCTGAACAGAGAGGGTACAATGACCTGTCACGTTCACTTTTCTGAGAGCAGCAGGTTTAATTACACTGATCTTCATTCTACATAGAAAAAGCTAGAAAGTAGTCACATTCAACATGAAATTAATCAATCAAACAAACATACAGTATTACCCCACAGAAATATGTGTGTAAACTAAGTTAATTTATGTACTGTATGTGGGGAATTAAATGCATATATGCATTATGGAGGAGCAAAGTATGTGTTAATCAAAATGAGAATTCACATTTTTTGCAGCTATCAAAAGACAAACACACACAAAACCATGGCTAATGAGGGACAGAGTGAGCAGTAAACAAGCATAGGGGAACTGAAGCATGAAAGTCTTTGCTGTTTGAAGCCCTCTCATCTACACACCAGCCAATTCTCTTTTCCAGTTCATAGCCAGTGGTCACATTAAAGACTGTCAGCTCCTATATATGAGGTTGATAACTTTTCATTTTTGCATGTGTGTTTATTTCATCAACACTTATTTGAGATATGTAATGACATTTTCAGATTATTAAAGCCACGCCAGGTGTGACGAGGAGAGAAGAAATTTGTATCCAAAGGGACAGAAAGTAGCCATATTCTCAATATATAAAAAAAAAAATATCTGTAATATTTTTCTGAATGTTGTTCTGAATGCTGCAGTTGTCCAAGTTCCTAAGCAGTATCCATCTGGCCATCAATATACTCAAACAGATGTGTTTTTCTTTGTCAGGTTTATGAAGTGTGTGAAGTTGAGAAATAAAGCAGGGTTTGACGTAGCCCCACAATAATGAACATGTTTACTTTTCATCATGGTTGGACAAAACATAGAATACAGGCTAAGAAATAAAAGTTGCAAAGACATGATCCCTCACTGGCTTTCTATTTGTGATAACTGTCAATCCACTGTTGTTGAGAGTACCGTTTGTAGTAAAACTGAAAGAATTTAGCATTAAAAGCACAAATCTGTTGGTCCAAAGACCTTTCACTTGTTATTTAGACCCAGAGATGCATTTTCCACTCTTCTACAAATATAAAGAGCAGGCCTAAAGTTTTTCCACATACTGTACTGTAGGTAGCAGCTCTCTAAGTGTCAAATGTCTTTTCCACAAGACCAGGCGACCCCAAGCCTCCAGCTAAAATACTTTATCTCCCCATCTGAAAATGCCATTTTACAGCCACAGCTGCTACATACCAAACATCATTCGTGCATAGAAGAACCTATCAGAATACATGACTCTTGCTTTGCTACTGTGTGTATACTTGGCATGTGTGTTTGTATTTGTCTAATTTCAGTCACTGTATCACAAAACTCCTCCTTGGGTCAGTGCTCTTGAGGTTTACTCCACCTCTCTGTTGTAGAGAAAATAGCACAACATAACACATTACTGCAGTCCCTCAGCTGTGCCGAAACATACAAAGGCAAGCAAAGCACATACACACACTCAAATCATTGGATTTGAGATGGATGCATACACAACAGATACAAACATACTGTCCAATATCCACTAATGCATTCAAACAGCAAAAACAGTACAGCACACTTTGAATAGTGCAGTAGACACGATGAACATCTTTTAATGTTCACAAAATATGTTTTTTTTTTATCTTGTTCAATGGAAGTGCTAAATCTCAAATTCACAGTCTGGGAATGTTGGAGATTTTTTTTATTATTTCATCTGGTTCTTAAGTGTGATACAATCTGATAAAATGTCTTTGTTCTCCATCTGTCTTTTTGTTAGTGGGGTGAAGCTCAGCTTTTAAATACACATGCACACACACGCACATTGAGACACACCCTTTGGGGTCCCCAGGTGCAGGTTGTGAAGATGGAGGCTCTCTGAAGGTGAACCCCATAGTGAGCAAAGGCGGGGTGCTGCGCTCTGAGTGTGTGTATGTGTGTGTCTGTCCTTTCATGTATTCAGATGTCTATAAATGTCTGTATTTGGGGCTGGCAGTCATGTAGACAGCCACAGAAAAAAAGAATAAGAGGAAAAAAAAAAGAAACTGAAAAAATATGTTTTGTAAGTTGCTCAGCCTTAACTGTAAAAAACAAGGGCTTATAGAGAGGGGTGCTGAAGGATGGAGGGATGGAGCTTTTATCTGGAGGAGGGGAAGCCAATTTAGAAATGTGGCATGATCCCCTCCTCCTGGGACTGAGTCAATTAGCCTGCCTGGAGGAGCTTCCAAGAGCCTTGGGTTGGGGGATGGTGTCGGTAAAGAGGGTGGTGGTAGTGGTGTTGGCGAGACTGGTTGAGATAGGAGAGGCCAAGGGCGTAGGAAAAAGGGTTTTCATGGAAAGGTGGGTGGATTTGGCAAGACAACTGGGTAATACAGACATGATTGAACACTCATAAAGGCAACAACAACATAAAGGCCCGCTGGATGTTGCACAAGACATAAAGATGAAGGTAGAAGCATATCCATAGTTTGTTAATATCAGAAAAGATAAATATGTAAAATCCCATTAAGTGTCCTTGGGCAACAAACTCAGTCCCAAATTGTGCACAATAATCAGGACATCACCTTGCCATGGTAGCTTGCTGACATTGATGTGAGTCTGTATGTGATGCAAATTACTGTAAAAAGTGATAAATGTAAATTGTAAATAACGTGTAATGTAAATTAACATCTTTATAGGATGAAACAAACAGATTGAAGGCATCACCTTTGGCTATTTTCACTATATTTTAGACACTTTGTAAACGAATCCATCTTACTGAAGACAGATGAATCAATGCTGAAAAACAAAGTTAGTTCTTTCCACTGGGATACCCATTGGAAAGAACTATGGGGTTTGGGAGATGAGTCTGGAAGACACAAGAAAAAAGAGATGAAAGACAAACAGGAATGAAAGGTTGTTGGTGTAGGTGTGGGTGCAGCAGCTGTACTATTACAATTTAACAGGAGTGAATATACAGCGGATGGTGGGAGGTTGGCAAAATGCCATTTTCTTATCAAGCAGGTCGTCCATGGAGCAGATCAATAATTACTACACCAAATCCTTATTGGCAACATAACCTAACTTCAGCCAAAAAGTTAAAAATTGAAATAGGAAAGGTAAAAATAAACAGAATACTGAAAAATCAGCAAAGTACTGCAAAGGCTTCTCTCTATCTATGCTTTCTATTTCTATAACTGTCTTTTTCCATTTGTGATCTTGAGCAGCTGCAGAACAACAGTAAGCAGGATTATAGGTGGTGAGAAGAATATAAGAGGTGGACACAAAGAGGCAGAAAAACAAAGGAGTAAGAAGGGGGTACAAGGGGTAAATGTAAGAGAGTGATTGAGATGAGGATGAATAGACCAATGATATGAGGAATGATTTTCAGAAAAGAAAAAATGGCAGAAGAATAAGACATTAAAGACAGAAACAGCTAAAAGCAAAGACTACCATTCATCTAATGAAATCCTAACATCTGGACTGTTTATAAGGTTTAAACATAACTCAGGTTTATACTCTCGACTGGTCTTCTCATTAGAGCAGGTTGGTCCCAGTCGAACCAGTCTGACAGAGATAGGGGGGGTGTGAGGGAGCTCAGTGGAAAAATCCCTGTCAGTGTGCGTCTGTCTCTTGTGTGTGTGAATTTAGCAAATGAGATACCAGACAGCCCCTGTGTGTCGTATCATCACCAGTGGCAGCAGAGGGTGGCAGGTGACTTGAGTGACAGGTTGAAGAGAGAAGGGGTAGCAGAGAAGGCTGCACTGCACGCGCTCAGTAGTGTGTCACCAGGCAGGCCTGCGTGTCCTTCCTTATCTGACAGGCACACTGCAGAACAGCAAAATCCCCTGCATAAGCCCCTCAAGCACTCCTCTGGGACTAGTGTGAGTGTGTGTGTGACTCTGTGTGTAGAGCAAGTTTCTTAACTATATGGATGCTTGTATATGTGTGATAATGCATGTTTGTGTGTTTTAGTATGTGTGTGTGTGTGTGACAGGGATGGTGAAATTCTCGTTATTCTCCTATCTTCCTGTGTAAAGCTTCCTAATTCCACCTCACCTTCAACACTGCATGACCGCTCAGTGTGATGGGACAGGACAGGTCCTGGAGTTCAAACTCGTATACACATGCATAAACACACATCTACACAAATCCAGAGTGCAATTACAGGTCAGTCTGGCAAAGGAGATGCTGTTCTGCAACGATGGATGGACCTGAACATTCAAGGAGGAAAGAAGAAATTGAGAAGGATGGCAAGTGTGTGTGCATGTTTGTGTGTGAGAGGACGTGCAGGGCAAGGCAGTTGAAGGATGAGAAAGGTAGAGTGGAAAGTGGAAGCATAAAGACAGTGTATGTGCCTTGTGTGGCTAAATGTAATGATGTAGTATAGATCTGATAGTATGGCTAATGCAGGTTCTTTAACCATACCATGTTAACCATGTTAACAAGTCATTTATTTTTCTTGAGTTTTGCACTGGGATACTTTCATATAAGGCAAAAGGACATTGCCTACATATTTCCCCTTTTTTTTAAAAGATAAATTAACCTGACCAAAAATGAATCAATTAACTAATTTCCATGCTTTCCATGGTTTCTGGTTTAGTGTGATGACCTCTACCTAGTGATAACCCACTTTTTCAACCTTATTGTTATCCATCCATCCATGTGTTCAGGTTATGTACACATATCAAATGGCTCCTTTAAAACATGAGATCTCCTATCCACTACCATGTAACATATTTTCTACGTAGTGAAAATTCTTGTCTATGGATTATGATACTCATGCAAGAATTTTCAAATTCATGCATCTAAGATTTAACAACACCTGCAGATGAACTTTATGTAACCTGTATGTATGCATATAATATATGCACAAAGGCAGCTGTACTACTCTTAATAGTCCACAAAATGGCAGTGAATGGACAAAACCATTATATATTACCTAAGACTAACAACAGTATTCATATACACTCATAACACTACAGTATCGGTGATTTCTTTTTCCATTTTGTGCTTCACATTGTATCTGTAGAAATATTCTGAACTGACCTTACCACCAGAGGACCTAGTGTACTGTAAACTGCTAATGAACAGTGCCTGCAATGTAGCAGGAGCCACATGAGAACATCATATCAGACAGAAAATGAGACCAGTTTCAGTATAAAGACTAATTTTTGAGAAACTGTAAATGTTTTTAAACTGTAATTACTCTTGGTACTCATGATATGAAAACCATGAATTTGCATCTATATTGTACAGGAGCAGTATATTTATAAAGTCACATACACAGCTTTCCACTTGCGTTCAGATAGACAGATAGATAGATAGATAGATAGATAGATAGATAGATAGATAGATAGATAGATAGATAGATAGATCAGGGGAATCAAAAAAGAAAATAAAAATAAATAAAAGAAACTGATAAAAGTTTGATGCTAACAGCCTTTTGCTTTTTATTTGAATGAGAGAACAACTTCTGGCTCCCGTCTGTCCCCTCCGGCTATATGGGAAAAAGTCAATATTTCAAGAGAGCAGAGACACTCATTAAATATTTCAAACAAAGGAAACTTTGCTGCCCTCTCTCTCGCTCTCTTTAAACCTGGCTTCATCAGTTCTCTCATGCTCATCCTTCTACAAGAGCAGAGCCAAATAGGAAACCATTACAGAGCTAACAAACCAACACTGAAAGTACAAAAGATAATGGTTCTACATCTATACAGTATATATTAGTCCATGTAGACATAAGGTATTGTACCCTACTTTCCTAAATGTATTATTTGTGCTTTACACCATTGTTACCAATATTTTTGCTGACCTGGTGGATATTTCAAAGGGAGGACAGGGTTAAGAGGAAGGTTAATGGGTTTTTCCACTAAGGAAAGGTTGAAATGGGGGTTAATGGTTTTTAGGGTGTGGAAGTGGATCGTTGTACAGCCACCTAACCATAAAGTTACCTTGGTGGTCGATTCATCACCAGGCAATCAGCAGACCCACCTTGAACCCACAAGCTGTTAGTTTGAGAAAATGTCCACTTTGTTGCTCTCTGTAGTAAAATGATTGAGCACAAGCATGAATGCAACCTGTTACCAGGTGGTGAACACTTTTAAAAGTTTAATGTTTTGCATGTCTGTCCTGAGGAAACAAGCAAAAAACACCATGGTTGAACATCCAAGATGAAACCGTTTTGGCACACGATAAGGTATGGTTTTAATCAAATTATCTAATCATACCTAGAATCAGCTCTTTGTTGCTTTACGTAGAAGCAATAGTTCAGATAGAGAGTAGAATCAGAGTGATTCTTAAGGCCTTCTTAATTCATACTGTCATTCATGCCTGATATTTTTATGTAAATTTAATCCTGAGTGCTCAAGTGTTGGGACCGGCTTTTTACAAACATTGCATAGAGACTAAAAATTTGTGTCCACACAGACAGTGCCAGTATGGCAACTGCACGTGTGCAAGAGAAGTAAACTAGCAGCTTGTTTTATACATTGAAGGTATTTCAGAAGGTTCATTTCAGCATCCTTGACACTATTCTTCTTCTTCTTATGAAATGGTTTTATTTTTAACTTTTTCATAATGTTTAGTCAACTACAACAAATAAAGGAGTTCCTCTTCTTGCTGATTCTACTGTTCAGAGTAGCCATCATGTTTTGTAGTGTGCATGTGTGGAAAATGTTTATGTACACATCCCCGATTTTAGTGTGAATAGAATGGTGTGCGCAGCTGTAGCGCGGGCACGGATCAGTCAGAGGACAAACAAAGTAGAAAGTGGCCTTAAGAGGATTTTTGTCTTGGTTTTATAGGCTTTTATGTCATAGCAGATGTCTTATTGGATCCCAGGGCATTAGATGGTGTGCAGGTCTGCCTCTGGCCACTAGTAGTAGCCAAAGTAGTGTTCCACAACACTGTAACAAGGAAAGAGCATACTGGCCACAGCAAACAACTGTACTTCCAAAATTTAATGCAAATGCAGCAGATTTTTTTTATTTTTTTTATCTTACTAACATTTCACTGAAACAGAGCTGCATTGTAAGTATAAACATTGCCACTGGATGTCATAAAAAGACAACAACAATGTTTTTTAGGTAGCTAACATTAGAAATGAAAATCATACTTACAGTAACTTTTAACTGGATATTAAAAAGCAAATTATGTTTGTTAGTTGTAATTGCAGTAAACTTCATCTCAGTCCTGACCGTAAACTACATTTCAGTTAGAAACACACAATAACTAGCATGTAACACCTTACTGCAAAGGTAAAATATGTGGGTCAGTGGTATGGTAATGAAAGGGTTACAGTGCAGGTCAAGGTCGTTTGGGGTGGGATTATAGAGGGGTTATAAAGACCTGTGAGACCTGGGATTACAGGACTGAATAGGTGGGATGACAGACAAAATGCACACCTGTGAGCTTGAAAACATACACACCCTCTCAGACACAACATGTATGCAGGTATAAAAAATAGATGCTGATAATGTGCGTAAAAGTGAGACAGAATAAGAAACAGTAAAAGCGAGAGTAGAAATTACAAGATAATATAAGTCTATAAATACAGATGAATAATCAGAAAGAGAAAAGAGAGAAGTGAGAGAAAGGATGAGACCGAGGCAGAGTGGCTTGTGATAGGCCTCTCTCGTAAGTTGTGGGATTTCAGTAAAAAACCTGCAGAAAATGCTGTAGTAAATGAGATTAGAGAACAAAAGTGGCAGAGTGTGGCAGGTTGGAGGATAGAAGGGGGAGTAGAGGGACGAGGCACACAATAACTGCAGGTGTAAAAGGACCAAAGATTTGTTTCTATTAACCACAGATTTATGGTCTCTTAAAATTCATATAATGCTTTATTGTTCAAGCTCAAACACAATGTATGTAGACCTTATCATGCTCCCAAACTGAAAATATAAGTGTTTCTTATAAATACAAACAGAAAAAGACAGATTCTCTGCAAAAGCAATAATAATTCCCTCTAAATCCACTGGTGCACCATCAGGAAATAAAACATCCAAAAACATACTCTCCCACTAGCAGACAAACTCTCTCCTTTCCTACTTCACCCACAGATCAAATCCAATTAAAGATGGCAAACCAACTAAATGTTCTCACTTTTCTATACTCCCTCTAAAAAAAGTCTGCATACACATTCTGTCAAGCTGTTCTATTGTGCTACTCAAGGAAATAAAGCCACAAATGAAACCACAAATACAGCAGAGTTGATACACATTCAGAAGTGTATAATCGATTCAACACCTATACACGGTATTCCCTAGCTGCAATATTCAAAAATATTCAAGAAACATTTAACTTTTTTGCTTCAATTATTTAGAAACCAATATAAATAAATATAACTATATAGCAAGTTCCTACATCAGTTAATCTTCTTATACAAACTGTATTTTCACTAATGAGGACATGGTCCTGGCAGAAAGACAAAGGAAGATACTGGAGCTGTATGTCATTTAATGAAAAGCTCACCTTCATCAGCAGCTTCTACCTGCGTCCCGTTTCAGTCCTCAGCCCCTCCGAGTCACTTTCCCCTTGGCAGGTGCCATCATGGTCAAATAGTCCACAGGAAAGGGCTGACAAGCGCTCACAATTTTCTCTGTCTCTCTTTTTTTAATACTTCCTCTCTGAGTCCTGTTGAGATTTGTATCCCTACGAGAAAAGCAGCGTGTGTGTGTGTGTGTGCGCGCAACTCCAAAAGGTCCCGGAATTCCTGAGTCCTGCGCTAGAACAGCAAGCGTGGCTGAGCTGTCTCTCTGCCTTTCTCTCCACACTCCTTTTCTTTTTTCCTCTTGCTCCCGGCCGGACAGAGAGGGGGGGGAAGACAGTCAGGGGGTGGGACAGAAGATAGAAGCTGCTTTCAGCCAACTCTTTCTTTCTCACCCTCTTTTGCTTCCTCCGTCCTTTCCGCGTCTCTTTTTTCCTAACTTTTATGCTCTGTCTTTCGGTTTGTTCTCTGTGACAGATACTCTTTCACTGCTCAGCAAGGCGTGAAAGCAAAGCTCCCTCTGTCATACACACATACTCACACCCTCTTCTTTCTTTAGACGCCACTCCCTCTGCCTCAGTCCAGAGGTAAAGTCACTCCCTCGCTCTGTCACACAGCCACAGTGTCTTTCTCCTGCTATTATGATTCATTGTGCTGTATCCTCAAAGGTTCAGCACTGTGTGGCTCCATGTGTCTCTGCATGTGTGTGTCTAAGTGATCCTACACATTTTTTGGGCTGATGTAGTTGTGAGAAGGATGAGGGTGAAACTGGGATAAGGGTGCACTTAACACTTAGATTTCATGTCAGTTTGAAGTTCTTTCACATCATTCACACAACACACTAAATCGTTTATCCTCCTATTCTGTTTGCCTTCAAGAAATGTGAAAATTATTAATTAATCTCATTGAAGCACCTGAGTTTTGGAGCACTCCTTCTAATCAAGCCACATCTCCTGCTTACTTCAGCTGGCAGTTTGTTCACCACTGCACACTGTTTTGTTATCTGAGCTGACAAGCTTTTTAACGATCAGTTAGCAAACTTGTCACTTAGCTTGGCTCAGCTGCTAACGAGACAATAACTTCATATAGTTTATTTAAAAGTTATATTTGTATCATCATCATCTTCTGCTAAAAGAGGAGGTTATATACAAATGAATGGTGCAACATTGCTAAAAATCTGTCATAGCTTTCATCTTCTATGTACTCAGGTTCTGGTTCTCAGCAGAGGTCAGCACTACTAAGATGGTTTACTAATGGCCAACTGCGCAACTTTGCATATCAAAGTTCACCAAAGCTTAACCCTACGTGGAACATTGAGACAAATTAATTCCACTTCCTCGAGTAGATCCTCTTATCATGGTAATTCCATTGCAATGATCTGATTTAGCTGCAAAATGTTACCATTTTAAATCCTGGTGTGACCAGACGTGAAGGTGCAGAATCCCAATCAAGCCAAACTCTCCCTCCGTTACAATCTGCTAATGATGTTACAATGAACACTGCGCTTAATCTGTAACTAGAAAGTTTGAGGAATGTGATAAATGCATAAAGAATAAACTAAAGAAAAAAATAAGCAATTGGGTTTTTCAGGAAGCCTATATCAAAGTGATGTCATGTCTCCATGTCTCACAGTGTTATCTGCATAATAACTCTTAATGATTTACTTATATGACATCCACTCTCCAGAGCAATGCAATAATGTTTATAAATATAAAAGCAGACAGAGAGGCTAAGAAGAGAGTCCATATCACCCCTGGTGGTATATCTTGTGGGATACACTTACTTTAAACTAATTTATTGTATTTCTAATCAGACCCCAGACAGCTGGGCGCGGCACGGTATCAGTCACTCACGTGCACACACGTGCTGGGGACATTTACACTCACACATGGAGATCCTAATTCATGTAGGTACACATATACACACACAAACACCTGCTGATGGTACGTTCATGCAAACATACTCACACAAAACACACACACACTAACATACTGTGTGCCGTCTGTCTGGCGTCTAACTGGCACCATTCAGACGGCCATCTCTAGAGGCTGTAGAGGTAGCCAATCACAACTGCCAGTCAGCAGCTTTCATTATCACACACACACATATTTACACACGCTGTAGGTCCTAGGAGACTTCAGACTGGGAGAAGAAGTGTCTGTGTAGACAACTGGAAATTTGCTGCTGTTTAAGTCTGTATGTGATCATTAAGGAGACTGAAACTGAACAAATGTGAGCAAAAAAGATCAGAATAAAAGTAGATAAAATTACAGGAAACTGACAAATAATAAGCAGTAGTATCAACAGATGTGCCCTCTGTTAGCTGCTGTTGTTTTCCTCTATGAGTTTTCATCTGGCTGTGCTGCCAAAAACTGCATTGTAGTCTGACAAGGAAACTTCAACCGACCTTTCTACTGTTTGAACTGGAAGTTACAGTGTTATTGATATTACTGTGTAGCACTTAGGCGCAATTGTCAGCAACCTGGTCTCAAATTAATTTCTGCTTTCAGTTTTCTAGAAACCAGACTGCCCTGTCTTTCTGTCAGGCCCCATCCCAGATACCTCATCATTTCTTTTTAAAGACTATTCTGTTTTATTCATATTGAATTTTTTTTTACAAGAAGATGATTTTCTTTGACAACCTAAAATTCTTCATCCCAAAGATTCTCAATGGGGTTAAGGTCTGGACTCTGTGGTGGCTAATCCATGTGTGAAAATTATGTCTCATGCTCCCTGAACCACTCTTTTCACAATTTGCCTAATGAATCCTGGCATTGTCATCTTGGAATATAGCCGTGCCATCAGGGAAGAAAAAGTCCATTGCTGGAAAAACCTGGCCATTCAGCATATTCAAAGAATCAGCTGACCTCATTGTGTTGCCAGTTGAAACATATTAATCACTGCAATAATTATCCAATGGAAGGCCCTTACCTATTTGCTAAGTGAAATCCAGCCTCTGGCCAGGCAGTTTATTACTTTGGTGGTGTTCGGGTTTCCCAGGCCTGAAGGCAATAATAGTTGGAATATTATAGTAACAATGTTATATTTCAAACACAAGGAACTATTTGATATCATTTTCCCAGAGTATTTACTCTGTGCTTCACAGGAACCTCTGTGAGGAACACTACTGATACATAGGGTTGTTTGTGTGACTATCACTATTAATCAGTAAGGCAAGAGGCTTGACAAAAATATTTAAAGTCCAGGAGAACATAGAACAGATTTGAGACAACAGACGAGCTAGTTTGGAGGAAGTGTCCATTTTGAAAGATGAGGAATGTTGCAAAAATGAGGATCATGTCTCTGTCAGTTTGGACTCTGACAGTTAAGGGTACAAGACACCCTTTGCCAGTGGTGGCTCAGCTGTAGCCACCCCTTAGCACAACAGCCAGCCTGTGCTAACACAGCCCTAAAGCCTGTCCATTCCCAGCCTGCAAGGATGTCCTCTTGCACAAAATCTATAGCAACAAAAACTGTTAATAATAAAATGTGACTTGATTAAAATAGTTTTCCTTAACAAATAATGCATTTTCTGACAAAAAAAAAGTTTTAGTGTGACATTTCAGATGTAGATGTCTAATTTTAACCATATACTGTAGATTGTCAAAATAGCTATAATAATAAAAATTTATACTTTTATTAATCCCCTTGGGGAAATTGGTTGTTGGACAGCTGCCAGACAGTACATATCAGCAGTAGTACAGGGTTTTGGTGTCTTGTCCAAGGACAGCTCAACACGTAGTCTGCCGGGACTGGGAATCGAACCGCTTACCCTCGGGTTTGAAGACAACGTTATTAACTGTTCAGGGTTTCATATAATTATTTGTAGTTGCCTTAAAAAGTGTGTCAATGTGTCACGAGTAACCAAAATGTGAACATATCATAAAGTGTAAAGGCCATTCACAGAAAAAATGGTCTTGGCAAAAGTCTTATTTATTTTTGAAATTTATATAAATCATTCTTATATTCATATATATATATACATACATATATGAATATAAGAATGATTTATATAAATTTCAAAAATAAATAAGACTTTTGCCAAGACCATTTTACATGCCTGCATGTGTGAATGAGATTTTTAACATGAACTGTTATTCGACACCACAACAAAGACTGATAAGCCTGTAAGAAAAACATTCTCTGATTTCAAAAACCGGACATAAGCATGTAAAAATGTCACGCCGTGCTGACAGCATCAACACCTCCACAACTGAGCAGCCACACATTTTCCGTTACATCAAGAACACATACACACACATACATGTATGCACACACACATATTTCAAATCCTCACATCTGCACACTGCAGTGCCCACCCGCCAATCTTTTCCCTCTTGTAGCTTGTGAGTATGTGAATCATTCGTTTTTGCTTGTGCGTTCTGAAATTTTGTGGCTTATAATTTATTTATCAGTTATTGATTTGCTACTCCTGCTTCACCAGCGCGCGCACACACACACACACACACACACACACACACACACACACACACACACACACGATACCCTTCCTTTATCTCCCACTTTTACATTCACCCAGAAACAGTGAGGCATGTGCAAGATAAAGCAAATTCTCTTGTCTCTTTGTGTTTCTCTGGCATACACATGGACAAATAGAACTTGCCCTTGTTGCCTCTGTCTTTTGTCACAGCTAACTTTTATTCAGAGAACCCTGTGGTTTTCCTTTCATTTCCTTCTACCTTTATCTAAAATTGCTTCCCCCCCTTTGAATCCCTCCATCATCCATCCATCCAGCCAATCCCAATTTCTTTTTCACCACACCATGCTTTAGTACCTTTCCTCCCTCTTTCCCCCATCCATCCATCCATCCATCCATCCTCTTCTTTAATTACTTTATTTCCTATTCTGACTTCTTTTGCCCACTTAATGTCTGTTCTTTCCCATGCTTCACTTCACACCTTAATTCTTCTTTTCCTCTTTGCCTCCACTTGTCTTTGTTTAATTTATCCTGTTTTCAATCTGTCCCTATGTATTTTTCCACACAAACACCCCCCTATGCTGGTCTTGCAACACCACACATCCATATTTGCCTCATTTGCACTTTCCTTCAATTCCCCTTCATTTCTTCTCCCTGCTTTTCTCTTACTCGCCACCATACACTCCCCTGCACCCATACATCGCTCTCTCCCTTCCTCTTTCCATCTTTGTGTCTCTTTCATCTGCTTGTTCAAGGCCTCTTTTAACAAAGTCAGTCTCCTTTCAGGTCTCAACAGGCTATTGTCAATACTGACACACACACACTCATGCATGAGTAAGAACATGAAAAACCCACAGACTCATAAACGTGCATCTAAAAGTACACATGGCTCTCTATAAAGGTCTCAGCCTCTTCTGTCCTTTGTCCTGTCCTTTAATCTCTCAGTTTAGCCTTTAACACAGAAGGAGTGCCAAGTTCACAACTCTATTCAGGTCTGTATATACTGGTTTACACTGACATTGTGATCTAGAGAAAGAAGCAACATCACTTGTATTACTTGTAATTTAGTAATGCTGTAATTATATGTCATTTAGGGTTATATAGAATCTTCCAATATCAATGTTCTTGTCTGCCAGTAAGTTTGGATCACATAATGTATGATTTGGTGCTACTCGGAACTTGTTACCATGAAGAGGTGTTTATTTTTAGTATAAATTGATTATTTTTAATATTTGCACATCAATCTACAATCAAAGAATCAAAATGAATTATGCTGTGTGTGCAACAAGGGATAACCATCTTTTCAGGGCAATTTAATAATGGACTGACTCTCAAAGGCATCGTGGATCTTTGCTTATTTTTGTTTAAATCTCTCTCTCTCTCTCTCGCTCTCGCTCGCTCGCTCGCCACCCCCCCCCCACACACACACACCCCCAAGGCAGCAGTCATATAAATATTTCACACCCAAAACTTAAAAAGGTCTGTTACTTTACACTTCAAAAACCCCAGTGTATGCATCCTACCCTTTATACTCACACAAGCACACACAGCAAATAAGAACTCACACAGACATAATACACTTACACAATGACAAATTAATACTCATGCGTACATACACAAATTAACAGGAATTTTAACTTTCTAGTACATCACATTAGCACACACAGAATGTAGGTTGCGCACACACCCACACAGACTGTTGTGCACTGTTGGCCCAGGACTAGCCAGGGAGAGGTGCAGGCAGATACACAGACTTCATTAATGATTTATAAAATGAGGATGAGAAGTGCTAATACATTCTGCTCTCCAAAACACTCTATAGCTTCCTGCTTATGTCCAAAACCCAGATATTGCAAAAGGTCTCGCGTATATAAAAAGAGGCGAGTGTCTCACCTAAAATTTTAACTATCAAGTATATTGTAACACAACTTTATACTGCCTCTTTAACTTTGATCAAACAAAGAATAAAAAGAAAAGACTGGAGTTGATGAATGAAAGCATACAAGAGATTTTGCTACTTACGTATAAACCAGTGTTATTTGCCGCACTACTTTCATTTAGGAATACTGTATTAGTAGGAAATCCCACTGAACAGATTATATTTAGGACTGGGAAATAGGCACCATGTGGGACAGGAGGCCAAAGAGTCCGGAAAGAATTCATATTCTTCCATGCCTATCCCATAATTATACAACGATTCAACACTGACAAGCCAACAAAATGAGGAATTGGGACTTCAGTTAAGACTGCAGTCCCAAAATCACACAAATTTTGACTTGATACACTCATGGAACAGAATAAATACACCAGATCTGTTATATCCACATAGTATATGCATTTAATTATTTGGCATATTCATTAATAGGACTTGGTCTCAGCCATGTAACAGGACTCACACATACAGACTCAAAAGCTGGAACAGTAATAGGCTGCTATTGCAGCCCAACACCACCCACTGAGCTACAGAGTTTTTAAAAGGCACCCAGGGGCGCTACAGAGGAACACTGAGAAAGGTTCAACTTAATGCAAATGTGTGCTGACGTAATGCAAACGGACAACTGGACAAAAATCAACCAGGCTCATGCTGCCTGTCAAAACAAAAGAATAATATTTTCTACTTTACTCCATCAATAAAGTGCAGACACAGGCCTGAAAGGCTGATTGGTCTTGCCTAGTCAGGTATCATTGTTGTATTAACAACACTGTGTACTGCATTAAACAAAGATTGTAAATATAGCTATTATGTTCTTTGGAAACAAACATTGTAACCCCATTTGAACCACTACAAGACCACAGCCATGCTGGCAGCTGACTGTACTTAGTCACAGCAGTAATATAAACTAAAATGCCAACATGCTAACATCCATAAGGACAAGGCTAACATGCTGTGTCATTTTAATTCAAGTCTTACAATTTATGGTTACAATTGAATTATTGTTTGCTTGTTTAGAATTGTGACTTTCTTACCATTAGGAACTTGAGATGTAAAAAAAAGGGCTTCTACTTTTAAAGCTAACCTTTTTTTTAATGGAAAGGACTGGAAAGGACATTCTGAAGGCCAGCAGGAACGTGATACATTTTTCTTTGTACTATTCCTGTAAATGTATACAGAAAAATGGGCTTGATAGTGTGCACTAGTTTGTTTGTGTGTGTGTGTGTGTGTGTGTGTGTGTTCACATACATCAAGCAGGTGCAGTTGCAGTGCCTCTTAACAGTGAAGCAGCCGTCTGTTAGAGCCTTTGTAGGCAGATAGAGTGAACCAGAACACAGTGTATTAGACTCATCAAAGCCTGCCAACACTGGACTTAAAATCATTTTACTGCTCTGGAGAGCACACAGCTGCATTGATTGGAAAACCACCTGACCTCACTGAGAATGTGTGTCTGTACGCGTGTAGCGGCATCAGTGTAAGGTGGCGAGCGGAACGTACGCATGTGCGTAGATTTGGAAACTGGCTTTTGTGGTTAGACTCATGCTAAATGTCTGTTGTTGTATGTTGAGTGTGAGTCGATTTGTGTGTGTGTGTGTGTGTGTGTGTGTGTGTGTGTGTGTGTGTGTGTGTGTGTGAGAGAGACTATTGTCCTGCAGTCTGCAATTGCCTGCCTGCTGGGAAACTGTTGACTTTCTGACATTTGAGCCCACAGCAATCTCTGTCTATTTTGTAAGATGTGAAACAGTGATCTGTGAAAAAAAAAGACAAGTAAGAGAAAGAGACTTAGAAAAATGAAAATAAAAGGCTGGAAGGGAGGGAAGGAAAAAAGGACAAAGTATTCCCTGTGCTCTGTTATGAATCCGGGAGTTCTAGGCAATTTTCCCAAGACTGGGGTCAACAAAGTACCAGAACCAAGAGCCAGTGATCCAGAGCACAGGATTGAACAACACTGAAATTTTACACATGCCTGTGCATGTTAGGTCTGACAAACAAATAGCCTTTTTATATCTTATATCTTTTTTGACCAAATTGTCCCAGACACTGAGGAGACAAGTGACAATTTAAAAGGAATACAAATTCAATGTGGCTAATGTACATTTTCTTTATAAAGTGCAGTGGAAATGTGTTGTATTGTAAATAACTTGCAGAAGCATTACTGTAAACAAGCATATTGTCAGATTTCTACATTACACGTGCCGGAGGCATTTATTCCTCGTTTCTCGCTATCTCTGTATCCTCCTCATTTAAGGGAGGACACAAATCCAGCAGCAACCCAAGGTAAACATTGGCTGATCATCCTTCACTCCTGCCATTGCTCAGTGCACAGGGTCCTTCAAATTACCTTAACTGTCTGTCCAGATAGTTAGATCAGTAGCTACTGCATCTTAACTTCACCCTTCCTCTGCCCTCAATGCCTCATCTGTCTTCATTGTACTCATTTGTACCCAATATCCTCCTCAGCTTATGTTGTCCGTTATCACCCATTATTTGTCCTTAACTTGACTTGGCAAGCAATGACCTCTGTATTACTCCCCTCCTTAATGATTCAGCTATGCTGCTTATCTGTTCCTCCACCTATCATAGACCAGATGTTTTGGGTTTGCCTATTCCTGTGCACCTCCTTATCTCCTTCACTTCTTCACTCATTTTTCCATCATTATCACCACATGGCTTTCTCCTTTTATGTTGTGAGTTTTTACTTTCCTCTGTCCATCTTTCTCTGAATTCATCTCTTATATGCACCTTTCTGTCTGGGTTGTGCTGCTATTAAAAGAAACTAATGCTGTTGTATTTTGTAATTTGCTGATTGTTCAAGTGGTTTAACACAGAAGACATTTATTAAGAGACAGACAACAAAAGTGCCTTTCTCCATTTCCAAAATCATAATTGAATCCACCCTGCTGGGTCAGTCTCTGTCCTTTCTACCACTTTTCTCTTCAAATTCTTATGCACCCCAGTTTACTTGCTTATTTTTATAGTTCACTTACTTCACTTTTCATATATTTAATTTTATTACTCACAAAATTCTTTCAGTGTTCACTATTTCCATTTAGATGTTTGTTTTTTGGGAGCAATAGATGTTGGGAATAAGCTGCTTAGGCACACAATATCTACATTTATGAAAGCAGAAGCTAAGCAGACAAACATGTCTGGCACATTGTGTTATTTTAACGGTACACAAATGTTTTACAAATAATGGATGAACTAGTGTAATGGTATAATGTAGCCTTTTTGAAAAAAGAAACACTACAGCAACATCCTTTAATGGATTTATGATGCTATTTTTTTGTTTTGTTTTCCTTTCCTAATTTCATCTGTACACGTTTCGTCCTGTGACACATCAATTCAATTCAACTTTTTGCTATTTATATAGCGCCAAATGACAACATAAGTCATCTCAAGGCACTTTACATTGTAAGGTTTAAGACCTTACACAGAAAATAAGTATATACAGAATAATGTAGAAGAATCAATAAATGTAAAGCAGAACGCTTATGGTTTCAAGGTCTTGAATATATGTAGATACATTTCAAATCCTTCCCTTTTTTTCCCCTCTTCCCTTTCTACTTGATTTTTTTCCATCCCAGGAATGCTGATGCGACATCACTGCCAAGTAGGACACTGACCTGATGGTGCAACGTGATCCTGAAGACTTTCACTGGCATTGCTCTTTCCCAGACGCTTTCTTTTCCATGTGTCCCATTTCCTCACCTTCATCGGCTGTCACTTAGTCATCTGCTACAATTCTGTCCCCTCTCTGCTTTTAATGTTGAATTACTCTTCATCCTACAAACTGTGTATTTCCTCTGTTTCTTACAGTTGTACATTACAAGTAAGATGGAACACAAGAAACCTAATACAATGTAAATGGTAAAGAGAGGAGTAAAATAGAGCCACTGGTCACTTTATTCTGACTGCTCTCATCAATCAGTAAAAAAGTAGCTATGTTCGCCTTTACCTAGAAAGTATATTCTATAACGAAAAATGGCTACTTGGTATTGTAACACAATAGATAATCTACATTTTAAATTACTTACTAATATTACTGTACTGCATTCAACAACCCCGTCTCCTAAAAATTATATTGCGGTACAACTAAATTGCAGTTGGAAATACATTTTGAAAAGGAACATAATTACAAACAGACTATGTTTTATGTTAACATAATGAGGAGATTTAGACAATTAATGTAAATGACAAGATGCAAATAGATTGATACTGAACATATAAATAAAACAGACAACAGATTTCCTTCTGCCAAAATCTGTTGCAGTACAAAATCCACTTTGACAGGCAACGGCATTTTTAAAGTTTATTATGTTTTAAAGTGATTCAGGCACTCATGGCACTTGATTAACATTAAGGCCAAATAGCTGAATGGCTGAATAGAGAAAAAATAAGAGTTACTTTACACATACGACATGTTTATTAACCTTTAAACAAAATGACAATGTTTAACCTTAACCAGTGAGTTCTTCTGTTGCCCTAAACCCAATCACACAGTGGACTCTGGAGTTGACCACAGGTCGCTGGTATGTGAGGGTGTATGGGGTAAGATTTTTACCAGACAGACTTTTTTTGTTGCTCTGTTAATGCAGCACTGCCCCGGAGAGATTATGTCACAGTGACCTTCTAGATATCACAAATCTCAACCCTCCTACTGATCACTTTAAATGGGAAGTGATTTTGTTCTGTGAGTGTGATGAACAATGGCAATAGGATTGTGTTTCACTGCTAATCAGAATAATATGATAATACATAATATGTACACCATATTTACACATACACCACTGTGTTTTTTTTTGTATAACAACTCAGCCTCTGACTTATCTCATAACTCAGAATCGCCAGTTCTGTTATTGCAGCCACTCTGACATATAAATGTAATATGAGGACTTCGGACGTCACCAGAAGCTTTGGGTATTATAGAGGTTTCAAATACAATTGCACAACTCAGAGACTCTACTGTTAATCAAACTGTTCAGTGTTAATAGTGATCAATATAATTAATTGTAGTCCTGTTGCTTAAATGTGATATGATTTGGATTGTTGTGATTATGTGTTTTTTTTTTTTTTATGGCACCACAAACCTGCAGAACCATTTGGAGCAATATATACAACAACACAACACCAACACATCAAGTCTGACCAGCTATTTACCATTAGTGATTTGAACTTGAAATTATTTTATTAAATTTGGGAAAGGGAAAGATCTTCTGCCAGCAGGATGAATCACAATCTTATTTTTTATCCAGTGGCACATTTTGGGATAGTTAAAAGCTTCAGTAAAGCATTGTTACACTTAGAACTATTTTTCCAACAATTAACATGATGTTGTGCTAAGCAGCTCACTTTTTTTGTTTGTATATGTAATCTGATACACATTGTTTATGTAATCCTGGCCACTGTATCACTTGATCTGTTAATGTCAGGGATCAAACATTAAATGGATACGGACCCAATAACCACACCAGAACCAGAGAGTTAAAATAATGACCAGATATTGTCACAGGAAATAATAAAGTGAGAGGACTGAAGAGAGACGTGGGGCTTAATAATAATAATACTAACTAAATGGGAACCGAAAGAGTGAGAGGAAGTAAACTAGGCAGGTTATATGGCTGTGCTGAGTGAAGAAGGTGAGCAACGAACTGGGGGTGAATGAAGATAAACACAGACCAAAACCGAAGCACTTACTAAAGTGAGATGAGGGGAAAAGTCCAAGGTAAGGGTAGGTGATCATGACCAGCTGAAGGTGAAGGTGAAGGTGAGGGTGAGGGTGAGGACGAAGTTGAGACGAGCCGGGTGGAGGACAAGTACAAAAGCTGACGACAACATAAACAGTGCAGACCGCAATGAACCAACAGAGAAGGTGAGCAGTGCAAGGTGTTAAGTAGGGAGTGACTAACGAGGAAATCAGAGACACCAGGGAATGATTAGTGAGGGGAAGGTGAGCTGAGGGCGTGGCCAAAGTGAGTGAGTGAGAGACCAGGGAACCAGGAAAAAAGACCAGGGAATGTGACGTGACAGTTAATCATCAGTATTTTGATAAATCTCTGGACATGCTGCTACTTTTCAGGTATTCTTGTTAGGAAAATGTTGCTCTCTGTTGCTGTGACATTACTTCCTGTATGAGACCTTTTTGACCTTTTCAGGGCTCAAGTGCCCAGGCATTTATAATGTATGTATGTACGTGAACCACACGCACAGACACACAAACAGAGCTGTTATGGCATGACAGACAGATAAGCCTGGCACTTGCAGACCAAATACACTCACACTGTGCCGTGGGAAACAAGCGCAAGTCAAACAAGAATGACTGTGTATAAATGTGTCAACTTCCAACCCTATGTCCTTTTGTGTGTGTATTTATCCTCATATACGTCCATCATAGTTTCTTCATGCTTAACCTGTTTTTACCAGAAATATGTGTCAATGTCAATTTACAATATGTAGACTGTGTGTGTGTGTGTGTGCATGCGTGCATGCGTCACTGTTACTCAAGGACACTTTAACACTGATAAGTGGCACGACACAACAGCCCCACATCTTGAAACCTTGAGAGCAGTCAGCCGGACTGTCTCACACACACACACACACACACACACAGAAATATGGTTGTAAATTAGGCTGCTATTGGAAATTGAAGACAAAAACAGGTTTCACAAACATAGGCACTGTTTTCTTTCCCTCTTCTTTTTTCTCTATATTTATTAAAAGTCTGAAGATTCTCAGTCGTCCAGGTCATGGTTATACCAAAAAAGTGTTGTTCAATGGCAACTTGAATTACTTTTAAGCTCTTGAAGACGTTTCGCCTCCCATCCAGGATTTATCAGTTGTTAAAGCACAACGTCTCCCAGCTTAAAAACAAGTCCAGTTGCCATTGAACAGCAATTTTTTGGGATATATATGTATTAAATCAACTCTTTTGTGTTCATATTTAGTCTCTTCCTCCCTCCCCTTCTTTGTCCTGTCCTTCACTTTTATCTGTCCCACCGTCCTGTCTTGTATTATATCACTTTCTCCTACATATTCTCTCTCTCTGTCTCTCTCTCTCTCTCTCTCCCCCCCCTGCCCTTGGCTCTTGTCCCTCGTTCTCTGTTCTGTCTCCTCCTATTATCATCTGTTTTTTTTATATGTTGGCCTTCTCTTCTTTGTAGCCATATACAGCCACCACAAATACATAGAGTGCAGTGGCTGCTGATTTATTTTGGGTACAAAGAGTGTGTGTTTGTGTGTGTGTGTGTGTGTTTGTGCACATATAAGGTCCTGATAATTTAAAAATAAAAAAGGACAGGAAGAAGCAAGGACATGTGAGAGAGAAAACTTAACTTAGCTTACAAGTACAATTCTTTCTATATCTATATTCACAAATAAAACATATGAAATATATATAAATGCTAAAATATCAAATGTGTTTTTGTTATTTAGGTAATACTATAAAAATGTTTACAAGATGTGAATTTGATTATAAGTATTTGTTAGGTTTTCTTTTCACTCCATTTTTTTCACAACTTTATTCATTTTCAGGAATAAAAGGTTTGAATAAGAAGAATATTTAGTTTTGATGTAGAATGTGAGTGTTAATTTGAACAAAAGATTAAGGACACGTGAATAATAGGGAGCAACTTCTGTTGTGATTTGGCACTATATAAATAAAGTTGAATTGAATTGAAAATATGGAAAGTTAAGAGAAAATTTAAATGAGCCATTACAGTATGCATAGTATCTCTCAATAGGATACATATTACGTCCCAGGGTATGAGTAAGTAATGAACAGACAAGAGGATTCACATGTTCCCAAAAAAACACAAATGGGGGAATCTAGGGAGCAGCTCGATGGAGGGATTGGATTAAAGTGCTGGAGGGAGAAGAGGAAGGTGAAAGCTGGATTTTGGTGAAAAGGATAGGTACAATGAATGGGGTTTTATGGAGGATGGGAGAACTTGAATGTGTGCAGAGGGGATAAGAAAGTGACCTACAGGGGAAAGAACGGTGCCAGACGGATTGGATGAGAGATTGAGACAGAAAAAGAGATGGAGAGGATGAGTCAGATAGATAGAGGTACTGGGGGAAAGATATCGCCAGTGTTCAAGACTGTAAACTTGTGCCAGAAATGATTAAAGACTCGGCCAAAAAACCCATAAGCATGGGTAAAGCCCTTTGTAGCAGGATCAAGAGAGATAGAGTGGAAAGAGGAGGGTGAGGAGGAGGGAGGAAGCAAGGAAGAGGAGGAGGCAGAGGTGAAGAAGATGAGGAGGAAGGTGAGGATTCCCTTAGGAGCCTAAATAGGCTTATGTAAGGCCCCTTCAGAGACAAATGAGAGTCACGGCTGTGTACACACACTCACCATCCACACATGCCGAACTAGTGACGTGCTGGCCAGTGTCCCAGATATCTCCCATGAGTATATGTGTACGCTGGCACAGTCAAACAAAGGCCTGGATCTGCAGACACACTTTCTGTAAATACAAACAGAAATGCTGATACAGAGAGACGGTGGAGAACTAGAATGTAAATCAATGGAAAGATAATGGCATAACAAGCAGATAAACTGGGTAGAAGTTCCCATGGATGGATTAACCCCCAAACCTCAAGATTTATATTACACAAAGACAGTTTGGACAAGGATTTGTCTGCTGTGTAGGATAACTGGCTAAAGATAAAAAATACATAGTCTAAGGTGAAAGATTTTTATTAACTTCACATATTTCAATTGAACACAAGGGAAGCCGTGTCAACTTTTGGGAGAGTAACAACTCGGCTGATCTAGCTTTATGTGGTTATATGGACTGGAAATGATGAGACAGATTTTGTTGATGAGTAGTCTATTACTTTCAATAAATTAATGAGACAGCATGAATTACCACATGAGATCATTCACACTGTATTTAATGTTTCTCTCTGCTTAATGTTTAATGTCCAGAGTCAATGTTAAAAGTTGAATTTCCTTAATGGCAATCCTTCAAAGCGTTCCTGTCAAGTATTTACTAACCCTCCTACCCTATATCCTCACCCGCAAACCGAAGATGAGAGGTATGCAGCGCTACTTGTAAAATGCTTAATCCTCTCATAAACTGACATACCTGCAGCAGCATTAGAGACAAATGAAAAAGGAGGTGGGTGCAGGTGCCCAAAAGCATCTGGATTTTAACCATGGATTTGGAATCCTGGAAAATCCCACAAATTATCACCAAACTGCAGCAACTGAATCAGTAACACAGTCCTCTGATGTGTGTTTCTTTACTCAGTGCTGATCCCTGGTGTAGTGCTAAGATGAGTGTGAAAAGATGAGGCAAAAAAGTTTTTTTCATTTTTGTTTGTTTTTGAACAGCAACAAATGTCTATAGCCCAGCTGAATGAGCTAAATCAGGTTCTGGATTCACGTGCCAGTTTAAAGGCTGGAAACGGGTAGTAAACAGCTAACCAAAATGATCCTAAATTCACCTACCACCTAAAAAGCTCACTTTACATGTAAAAGCATCACATTTTGATTTTACCATGGATTTGGTGCCTTGCCTTTCTCTCCTTTAGCTCCACTAAAGAGTAGCAAAGTTGCTTCTCTGTTTTGGTTCATTCACCTAATTTGTATATTACTGCCTTATAGGGAGGGAACCATGACTTCAGACAGTCCTGTTCAGTGAAAATTCAAAAACATAAAGGAAACACTGATGATTCAATATGATTTGCCTAAAAACTGTTTATTTAGTTAAGTAGCGGCTGTACAACAAAATATGCAAACCAGTTATCGCTTTGAAACGCCAAGAGAAAGTTTCCATCACAGAGACAAGCAAACACAAACATGTTTTTCACAGACCAGTACTGTTTTCCAAATACACATACACACAACCACATGGACAGCAGAGCTCCCACAAAGACTCAAAAGCCAGAACAGGAGTGAGTGATTTTGTTCTTCATGTAGATCAGTGAATAATATTTATTATCTACTAAAATCTTAAGGTGGTCCATATGGATTATATGAGAAACAAAAGACACATTATTATTATTTGTTTGATTATCATGATTACCAGCTATTGCCATCAGTCTCAGTCACTGACACTTTTTAAAATTAATTTGTCTCTTTTTTCTCTCTCATTCACACACAAAAAAAAAACGCTGTATTATCTCAAAACCATCTCAAAACATGTAAAAGAAACAAAAATAGACCAAGAAGTGAAACAATTATCAGAATAAACAAACTTTGTTGTCATGTCATGTGCAGCAGTGAGCTCATCCTTTTATTAATCTTGATGTGAACTACTGACACTGATGTCATCTTGTGATACACAATGCGGCAGGCAGTGACAAACCATAGATCAAGTAACACGGATGACAAAGTAACGCCTAAGAGAAATTAAACAGGTGGTCCTGCAGGAAGCCACTGTTTTGAACGTGTAATTTTGGACAGCACAGCCTGTACTTGTGAACATGAAGCTTGTTTGTCAAAGCTACAAAACAACAGAGGGCCTTTTTGTTGTCATGAAGAGACCAATTTTGGTTCTGGCATCTTTTCAGCTCAATATCACTGTTGTTTACTTTGCACGAAATCCCATAAAAATCTCAAAAAACAATACAGACATACAGATTAGCCGGAGCCACCCCCTTCATTCCTGACCCATGAGAGTCATTTTTATTGCATGTCCTCACCAAATGGAGGGAACAATGACTCATTGAAAGAAATCAATTGAAAGAAGTGTCTTTTTGATTTTGCTCCCACTGCAACTCATTTCACACTTCTTTTATATTCCAATTTATATCCCTTCATGTCTTTAATTCAATCAAGGTTGCTCTTTGCCTGCCTACAGCCTGTGTTCTTCGTGCACGTGTGTCGTATTAGGCTCACCACATAAAGGTAAAAGCAGCTTTTAGTTCCAAAACACAATTCCAGATGACAAATTTCTAACTGCTTAACAAGACCCCATAAAATCTATTTCCTTTTGCAGTTTGACAGGCCTGAAAATTTGATCCAGCTCCAACCAAGGCCAACACCTCTTGTATGAGCCTGTGTGTTAGCCTGCTGCTTTTAATGGGCCCTAACCAAAGCCCTGATTTCCGAATAATGTCATAATAAAGCATTTGGTTTGACTCTAACATGTTATGTTCATTATGTTAGCAGGATCGCCCACCTGCAGGATCTATTAGTACATGAATTGCGTTGAATCTATATTGTATTGGGTGAGCAGAAATCCTAATCTCCAGACTTTTAGGTGTCATTCTGACTTCCTTGTTGTTCTCTACCTTCCAGAAACTATTGTGTATATGTCATCTGTGTGTCTCCTCCCTCTCTCTTCTACTGCCCACAATCCTTTTTCTAAATTCACTCTTGCCTCTCTCATTGCCTCGTCCTTTTCATCTGAAAGATGGCTGCAGTTTTCATTCAGTCCCTCCGTTCCATTCCAGTTCTTGCAGGTCAAAAGGTCTGCAACCCGATAACATAACATACAATCACTGTGACCTTCAGATTATTCCTCATCCCAAGAATCTTCTCCCTCCACCATAGCCTTTCCATTCTCACCTCCTCTTATTTGAGTTTGTTGCTCTGTTACCTGTTACCGTCCTGTTTTCTCACTTATTGCACCCTTTTTACTACTTGCTTTTCCTTTCTTTATGCCTTAATACTTTCCTTCTATCACCCCACATGGTATTTTGTTCGTCTTTTCTTTTAAATTCTTTGAACTACGCTTCCTACTCTATTCCAGACGGAATATCTGCTGGCTCGTTTACACTTCTGGATCTGCAAATGACATCCAGCACCTTCCACCTCACCCTGACTTACACATTTACTGTATGTCCTTTTGTTGAAAAACACTGCATTTGTTAGATTTAAGAATTTTATGCATTAATGTTATTTATGCATAAAATTCAGGACTGATGTAGGCTTAATCCTGCCACACATTTCAGAGCTGTGTGGCTGACAAATTACAGCAGTCTGTCTAATTGATGATTGCTGCCGTTTTATAGTCAACTTGACAAATGTGTCTGCAAACTAATACTTTTGTGTTCAAAGACTGATACAAGAAATGTGTTTATTTTAAATGCTGGTTGGAAAATGACAGAAACACATTCACTTAATGTTTATTTTAGATTTATTCTTCAACACAATTAATGATAAATTAAAGATAACACATAACCACAGTATCCAACAACTAGTCCGAAGCACGATGTGTTCAATCAAAAACACTGCAGAAAATAGACAAACACATACTTGATAATGATGCCCAGTGCTGCTGCCTCAGGTGTTTCAGATCTTGTGCATGATTGATGGCTCAACCCGCATTATGGAGGGAGTCGTTTCCCCTGTGAGAGAGTCTTTAAAGGCCACGCTGCTTCTACACTCTGTTTCTCTCCTGCAACTCTTCTTTTGTTAGGTTGTGTTTAGTTTTTGCCTTTGTTTTTTCCCCCCTCTTCCCCAACACCACTGCCCACCCTTAACTGTGATATTTTGTGGCAAAACAAATGTTAATGTGTTATCATGCCTGTTTGTCAGCTACGTGACAGAACTATTCACACACAATGTAGATTAGCGCTCTTTTAAAAATCAACTTAAATAAGTTACAACTTTTGTGTACAACTGTCTGTCTTTCAGACTGATAACCAGCATTGTGTCACCTTAAAACCCTTGATTGTGAATCTTTTTTCTTTCTTTTTTTTATGAGGTACTTATCCCTGGATTCACATCATGTTTAGCTGGTCCTGTTCTGGAGAAATTTCACTGTCAGCAACCTTTCACTAACCTTACTATTCCTTGTTTCACCCGACCAGATCTTTTCCTGGTCTCTTCCCATTAGCACAGCCTCTCTGTCTTTGACAGTATTTTCCGTGATGTGAGTGCTGCTGCTCTCCTGGAAACTACTCACTCAGCAGCCTCTGTCTCACCCTTGTTTCACCCCATCTCACCCAGCAGTGGAAAGACAGTAATTATAGAGGAATTATAAGGAAAAAGAATATATGTACTTTGTTATCTACTTAATGCATTAAAGGGGTTACTCTTTTAGATTTAGATTCATACTTAAAACTCTCTTCCCCTGTGATTTGACTATCATATACACATGCCTTTAGTATCAAAATATAATGGGGTTGCATTTACTTCTATTAAACATATGCTCAAAAACTAAAACCGTTGACAAAATGTAATGCAGACTCAAGAATGGCCTATCCCAAGCATTCATTATACTTCAGAAAAGCAGAAATGCACTCTATTTGAACAACACTGTAGAGCTTAACAGGACGTAACATGCTGTAAGTCTCTCTGCATTTAGGAAATCAGCCTACTGTAACTTCTTTTCTCCCACAGACACTGACAAATGTACAGTAAATGAGTGCAGATCTGTTCGGATGGCCTTGTGGAATACCTGACACTGTGAGATGACCCTAACTCTCACCCTAATCTGTTGTAGTACAGAGCTGTTACACGCTCCAGTAATTTTTTGCTGGAGATCCAAAATTTGTCCACAGTCAGCAGCTCTGACAAAACCTCCTATTTTTCATTCTACTTGTTCTTTCCCTCAGGTAAAAGACAAATTCTAAAACTTTTTCCACTTTTGTTGATAACCATAACTACCACTTATATCTGCCTTAACATTATGTGTACAGATCAATCCATCTGTAAATCCAAATGCCATTTCCTTGCCTTCATGGTTAATCCGGTTTATACTCAAAACTAAAATCTGTGTAGAGACTGCACCTGAATGGAGCCTTACATCAGTAAGCTTTAGACATCGGTTTACAATAAAGACATGACAGTTGTCATGCTTGATTGATTCCTAATGGCCTCATTCTTCTTGTCTGTCTATGACCTCCTGTGACTCTGACATGCTTCTGTCACTGTCTTTACATTCGGTCAGTCAACTGGTAAGTTTGTCTTTGCAAGAGGCACAGACACAGCAGACATGTATGTCCTTGGTATATGCTACTGTGAGAGGAATTAACCTGTGTGCAGTCCAGTCATGGGAGATTAGCTGTGGAATAGACCTGGGTTTTGTCTTGTGGAACACAACGGACAAAAAATACCAAAAAAGACCATGGAAGTACAAGTGAAATTGAATTTTAGATATATAGATGGATATGCTCTCATTGTCATTGTACAAGTACAAGATGTCGTTTGGAACAAGCCAGTAGATAGCCAGAAAATACAAGCGAATAAAAGTATGAGACATTGAAAGTATGTACACACATTATATAAACATGACGAATAACGTACTGGTAGGTTGGTAGAGTATATACACATTGGATGAAATATATAAAATGTAAAATGCATGAGCATTGCACAGATGTTTGATTATTGCTATATATAGGTATATATGTGTGTGTATATGTATATACATATACTGTATATATATACATACATTTTAATACATATCATAGTATTGCACCGACTAGAAGGGCACTTGCCGGATGGCAGCAAAGTAAATTGTTTGTGTTCCAGGTGGCTTGGGTCCTTGATTATTTTCACAGCCCTGCAGATGCACCAGGTTTGCTGGATTTCTATCACTGATGGAAGCTGGGTGCTTGTGATCCACTGGGCTGTTCTTTTGATGCACTGCACGTCCTTCCTGTTCTAAGGGGGGACCTGTAGAAGTTCACCAGCAGCTGTTGAACAGCTGAGCACACAGCCCTGAAGAGCTCCCGTGTTGAGGGTGATGGGGTCGGAGGTGTGGTTACCCATGCACACCATCTGTGGTCTGTTGACCAGGTGAGAAAGTCCAGGACCCAGTTGCACAGGTGTATGTTCAGTCCAAGTTTGTTCAGTTTGATGGCCAGCTTGATATTGCGGATGGTGTTTAAGGCGGAGCTGTAGTCTGTGAACAGCATCTGCACAGAGAAAACTGAAACAGAGAAATGGCGTCCTCAGTTGACCTGTTTGACATGTAGGCAAACTGGTGTTGGTCCAGGGAAGAAGGGATGTTTTTCTTGATGTGTACTAAGACCAGCCACTCGAAGCACTTCATAATAATCCGTCAGAGTCACTGTGTGGTTGTCATTCAGGGTCCTGACCGCTGTCTGTTTTGTAATAGTGATGATGGCACTGATTGAGGCAGGTGGGGACAGTGGCCTGTTCCAGGGAGATGTTAAAGAGTCAGCTGGTCTGTGCAGTGTTTCAGCACTTGTCCAGTAACGCCGTGAGGTCCTGCTGCTTTCTTGGGGTTAATGTAGCTGAGGGCCCTTCTCACCTTATGTAGCTTGAGCACCAGGGTACTTGGTGGGACCTCCTGCAGGGGCACATTGGTGTGTTGGTGGCTTTTGTCCTTGTCAAACCATGCAAAGAAATGGTCAGATCGTTGGGGAAAGATGAGTTCGCTGTGTTGGTTGAACAAGTTAGTCAGTGATGGACTTGATTCCCTGCCACATGTGTCGGGGGCAGAGTTGTTGAAGTGCCCGTCGATTTTGTCTAAACTATAATCTTGCCTAGAGCACCGAAATGGCTAAGACTTTGAATTTAAGTCATAAATAACAGACTTCAGAGGGTTAAACTGTTGAACAGTTCCCTGCCATACATTTTCTTCTCTTCCTGCTTTTAATCTTCTTTTTTTTTCACCCCATATGGCAGCACAGATATGTTTTAATACTTGGTGTGTTCTCTCATTTTCACACTCCCTCTGCATTGTCGATTCCTCTCCATCTGACAGCGTCTCTGTGTTAACAGTTGTAACCTGCACTGTAGGTTCCCCCATGGCTAAAGCAGATGCCTGCCTGCTCCATCTATTAACAGTCATGACAAAAATTCTCCAGCCCTCTTTCATTCTGTAAATTTTCCTAATTCTTCCTTTCTTCCATTTTCCTCACACTTTCCTTTTGTATGCCCAAACATCTGTCTCTGTTTGACTAGTGGCCATGTGTAGACTATTAACAGCAGTGAGTCATCTGTATCTAGGACGGTATTCACAAAACATTCAAAGACTAAAAGAAGCTTTTAACAGGCTGAGTTAGAAGAAACAATCACATGCACAAAGTTGTAGATTCGTGACTACAGCTGCATGAACACAGACAGAAATGTGCATATATATTTTTGTCAGACTTATTTAGTATTGCATACACCTGGTTTTGGTTTTATGAATCTCAGTCAAAACAAATCTCAAATTGCTCACACGAGTTTTATTTGGTAGTCTCAGTCTTGGTGGGAATTGCAAAAATAGCAGAGGCTACAAACCCTTTCAAGTTCAAAGAGCCCTGGCAGAAGTAAAAAAAAAATATGTTTTTTTTTTTGGCTGACAAACAAGAGTCAATTAGTCTAAGAGGTAATTACCGTATTAGTGTGCACAAAGTATGAGATTAATAGGGAAAGGATGGGCAACCCCTGCTTTATCTACAGAAAAACACAAAGCTTTGATTTTGGCCCAAACAGCTTTATGTAGAAGTGATGATGGCACAAGACAATGTTGAAGTCACAGATGTTGTCAGTGCAGCTGACGCTGTTATAGAGCTGGGAGCTATGAATTACAGTATTTTGTCTGAAACGAGTAGCAGTTTGAAAGAAATGGCAAAAAAACTTTTTACGCACTTTCACATGTAAAACATTAGCTTTCTAGGCTGGCTCATGTGGCACCCCAGGTTTCCTGATGGTCATGAGGTCTTAGTTGTTCAGGGATGAAGGGCACAAGACTCTGTGCAACGTTATGCAACATGGAAATGTAAAGACAATGTTGGAATGAGATGAAACTCACCTCTACAGCAACTCCTTTGTCCAGTCAGAATCAAAATCAATTAATTAAGGTGTTGCTAATTTACATGGATGTAGGGCTGCGTGTTCATTGAACCATGGTTACACTTTGAAACATGATTATATTACAGCCTTTGCTTCTACAGGTAACAACATAAGGCTCATATGCTGGCAAAATACAGTCCACTTTTCCACTTGAATATCATTCTGCCATCTTCATCAGATATGAAGGCCAAGGCTGAACTATCCAGTCACACTGTCTGACTTTAGTGTGAGCATATGGCTATTTCCTGGAGGTAGTAGATTCCAGTGTAAATTTGATTTGTATTGAACTTTCAAAGATACGAATAGAAAATATGTGTTCATTCTGGAACAGTCCTTATGTTTCTATGAAACACAGCCTGCACACAGACTTGAGTGCACACATGCATGCAGACAGACTCATGTATATGATGACTGAATATTTTATGTCAGGCAAATTCATTCATCCATACATCCATGCATTTAGACAATTGAACTGAATAATAAATCTTCTCAGCTCCTTCAAAAATGTGCATGTCTGAATCTCACTACCTCTTCCACATCCAAGGCCACTGCTATATTTGTGATACAAGTTGAGCAGACATAAATTAATGATTACATTACATTAATACAAGGTTGAGACTAATAAATGTTTGACTACCCATGTTTTTAATCTTTTAATAAATTCTTTTTAAGGCTCTGTTTTCACTGTGGCTTTAAAACTGTAATACTACATATCACTCACTGTGCATCCACAACTGTAACTGCTAAAGAGTTTTAACAAAATGGGACTATTGTGTTACTGTTGCACTGCTCTCTGGACCTTGAATTAAAAAAAAAACATGGTAGTGGAAGTGAAACTGAATGTTTCCCAGTCGTACCTGGCAGCTACATTTAACTTCCCATAGAATATCTGGAAGTTGAGTCATGGCAAATGGACTTCTTTATTTGGTCGAAAGGTTTCACTACTCATCCAAGTATCTTCTTCAGTCTGAGGAAAGTTGGTTTGAGACCACAGATTTATCCTACAGATGGGTTTCATTTTACACCAGCCCTGAATAGGCTCGTTAGGTGAAACAATGGAGAGAGACTGAGGAAGTCACTTGGATGAGTGATGAAATGTAGCTCCCACTGAAAAAACACTATGTCCAGAAACAAAAACAAAATCTACTTTCTGGGAATGGAAGGGCAGGGTGTGGGTAGGTGTGGGTCACACCTCTGACAACCCCTCCTACCCCGATAAAGTGTCCCACCTTCCATGTTCCATGAATATAACTTATAAATAATACGCTTCAGAAGGTAAAACCATTAAACAGTTCCCTGCCATGTTTTTCTTATCTTCCTGCTTTTTATTAATTCTCTACTTGCCCCATATCACAGCACAGATGTGTCTAAATATTCAATGTGTTCCCTAATTTTCACGCTCTCTCTCGATTGTTGATTGTAAACCTGATTTGTACTCCACAGAAGGATTAGTGCAAGTCAGAAAATCTTTCTAGTTCTGAAATGTTTCACAGCATTTTTACCGTTGCAGTGAACACGTGAAGAGAGTCACATTATTGCCGTGAGAGCATTAATGCAAAGAGAAGCCCATGCATGAGCAGGTGTGTTCAACGCCACATGCACATATCTGCTCAGCAAGGTTTATTCAGTGTTAACTACCCATCACAGTGTGAGAGACATGAGCTGTGCAGGTGGAGGAATCCTGAAGCAAAAACTACTAAATGTTGTCTTTGAGTAATGAGCTATTAACATCTATGATGAAATAATTTTGTCTTTTTATTTCCATCTCATTAAGATTTAGTTTAACTAGTCCATTGATGTTTGTTCACTTTGTGTGGATTTTTTGGTTCGGATTCTTAATTTGTTGCTATATTAACCTCCTCAGGCACATGTAAAGTTGAAACCTTAGTTTGTGTGCAGTAGTTGCAGACAATCAATGCAGTGGTGTGAAGCTACTTGTGGGGAGGTCTGACCCCAAGTTCCTGCTCTCACCCCTAAAACACATACCTCCTGCTTCTCCTTTATCACACGCTGTTTTCCTCTCCTGCCATTGCTTTCACCTCTCCAGTCTCTTTTCTGGTTCGCTATTCAGCCAGCCGTTCTGCTCTGCTTCATTCCCTTCCAAACAAACAGTGGCAGTTTTCTTTCGTTGTTGTGTGTGTGTGTGTGTGTGTGTGTTTCTGCGTGTAGGAGAGTGGTGAACCACAAACACCTCACAATATATCAACAAAAGCTTGACTGCAGTTCAGCAGCCACTACGACAGCTTACATTCACGTGTAATAGACAAACAAATCAACACATAGTCACCTTCTTATATCATGAGTTTTTTTATGGCATCTGCTTAGTTATTGTGTTCACATACACTACTCACAAAAAGTTAGGGATATTCGGCTTTCAGGTGAAATTTCAGGATGAACCTAAAATGCACTATA
>JAUMHL010000028.1:8685366-8762031 GCA_032362345.1 Sandelia bainsii | reverse complement strand
AGTGTGAACTTTTTACGTTTTCCATAAATTTCACCCGAAAGCCAAATATCCCTAACTTTTTGTGAGTAGTGTATTTTAATACGCCACGTTATTATTCTCAACCACTTATGGCCTAAAATAACTCTACCTAGCACATTAGAAGATAATAACATCCTCAGAGGTTGTGTTTAGGAAGTATCTCAGAAACAGTAATTGTTCTGAAGGTTAATCAACAGTATGAATGAAAATACTAAAAATAGATTTCTACTCTGACTTTCAGTGAGGATACTCCTAGAGAGTGTGAGCTTATTGTTTTACAACAGAGCTGCAGACTAGAAATTAAGGTGTGAAATTAATGAAGAATTTTCTATTAAACTCTTTGACCGTTCAGTTGCTCTTTCAACTATACCCCTGGTTAACTTATGTGAACTACAATGGAGGAAAATGTTCTTGTGTAGCGTCTCTTAGCCTTGGAAGTCCTCATGAATATCAGATACCCCTTATTATGCAGTAGTCACCCACGCATGATTGTCATGGTGTCAAGTATTACTTGCTCTCACTAAGGATCCTCTGTTGTGCACGCTGTCTTAAGCTCAGAGTTTGACCAAAGGTAGATTTATGACTTGTAGAATTTTCAGATCTGTCAAACATCACAGTATACCGTATTCTCCTTGTTTTAATAAAGTGTAACTTTATGAAACCCAGGCGTTTTTAGGGACAGTATGCACTCTCCTCTTTACCTCTGCTCAGCCTCATAGACTATCTCTACCTGAACACTCCCTAACACCTGGCACATCACAGCCTTATTTAAAAACCAAAATAGGAATTATTCTCCTAGTTAAGATAGCAGATCAAATGCCCTTATATCTAGTTCTAGAAGCACAACCAAAATTGAAAATGTTTGAATATTTAGGAGTAAATCAAATAAGTCACTTAAATAAGGCCACTACATCTTCATATCATGGCACCAGTTACCAGTTTTATCATGTATGTTAGAGAAACTGCTGGTCATAATTTTGACTGTCCTGATCAAAAATTACATGCACATATTGCTGCCAAGTTGAGTTGGTAAAAATGCATCACTGCCGAGTTTAAATATAGGTCAGGCTCTTCCAGCAGTGTCAGCTCTCTCTCATACACACACCACAGTACTTAATGGGGATGAAGTGGACAGACCCTCCAGTGTAAACGAGTGTCAGGAAGCACTTTACATCAAGATTCATGTAGAGTTGTTTTTCCTCCCATATTCCTCTCCCACTGCAGCTATGTGCTGGCTTGGGAAAGTGCAGCTGGTAAAGATTTGATTGAACCTAATGGTGCTGTATATACAGCTCAGTATCTCCATAATGAAGTAGTGTGATTGATGTGTTGATAAATACTTTACTTTTTGTAAAATAAAGGTGGCCAGAAGAAACATAACACTTAAAGACTTGTTAGCTATAGAAAAAGTTATATATAAAGTTAGATCTACATGATGATAACATTAAGAATTAAGCCATGATCTCCACCATAGCTCATGATGTCCTCTGCTGACCTTCCTTCCCACTTTACAAATGTTTGTCCAAAAAAAAGTTTCCACTGTGGTTTTACGGAAACCAGACTGCAGAAGTCATGCAATCAATATGTCTAGTACTTCAAGATGTAAAATATGTTTTGGTTTATTCAAGTAATTACCTATTTATAAAAAGAGAAAAGAAAAGACATCTGGAAAACACTGCTGAGATATGTTCCAAAAATACCCACTGGTAGCCCTGGTAGGACATTATGATATGTTATGGTTTAATTTGCATTTCTTTCCATAAAACCGATTAAAAATGAGTGATTTAACTTGGAAAAACAAAGGTGGTGAGCAACTGTAGAATGTTTTTTGTTTAATTTATGACCATCTGCTGTGGAATATTGTATCAATAAATACATTTCATTTAGTTCAATCATTATTATTATTTTTCTCCCGATGTTCTTGTTGTAGTAGAAGTCATTTTCATGTTATTGCCTTCACATCACACATTCCAGTCCAGCACAGAAAACCTGCAGGCTCCTACACGTGTAACTGAACATGCTGTAACTGGTATGTGTGCATGTATGTATGTAGCATTTCTACAGTATATTTATGTGAACTGCATGAGCATATCTGTGCCTGTGTATACATGTGTAGGAGTGTGTCCCACCTCCTGTTTCTCAATGACCCCTATTGAGATACATCCTCTTATTCATCCAGCTTATTTCATCATGGAATGAGCCATGTGGCGGTTTCGTAAACCTTTCAACATTGACAGGACTATAAATCTCACTGTGATGGAGAAAAATGGAGAAAGAAAGGTGAGCATGATTGATAACAGGGGTGGAGCCCTTATTCAAGTAGACTCACTTCTGTATTTGTTGTCTTCTGCAAATGGCATGTAGTGAGTGTTCAATGATGGCACAACAGTTGCATTGGTCCAGGTGTTTGTGGCAGTTCACAGGTAAAAAGATTAAATAAAAAAGTTTGAGAGACTGCTTACAGGTGGTTTATTAGTTGTGGCTGTGTTAGGATACGGAGGTTTGAAGGATTTGTTTCCATTTTTCCAAGTCTATTTTAAAACATTATAACCATTTGTTCCTCATGTCCATACTGGGCATGATGAGATGTTTTCCTGTCAGACAAGACTAACCAATGTTCATCAACAGCATTACAAGCACTCATCACTAAGGACAAAGAATTTCCTCATCACAGATTCTCTACAGTTTAATGGGTATGAAGTTTTAGTATGAATGAAAGACCA
Organism: Sandelia bainsii; assembly: GCA_032362345.1. Taxonomy (NCBI): domain Eukaryota; kingdom Metazoa; phylum Chordata; class Actinopteri; order Anabantiformes; family Anabantidae; genus Sandelia; species Sandelia bainsii. The sequence continues at coordinate 8,759,290 of JAUMHL010000028.1, read as the reverse complement.
TAAGAAAAAGAACCAGGCTACGCAATAAAAAAGATACACGAGACGTTTTGTCACAGACACTTAACAGTACATGTTGCATAGGTAGGGTAGGGATCCGTTTACTGTACACCTTATTTAGTCCACATGACACACAGTCACATATATCTTCAATGTCACATGTTCAATTGCTGTGAAACAAAAGCTAGAAACAAGATCTGGGAGAATACCTCCATACTGACGCAGCTTCCAGCAGCATGACTGATAAAGGAAAACAGATCCTTTCACTCCAGACGCCAATCACTGATGACATTAGGAAACATTTAGCTTGAAAGACTTGGAAGAAGGGCTGAAAATTCAAACAGCAGGCTGCTCCTCAGATTTCAAAAGCAGATGCGAGTGAGTGTGTAGGCCTCTGGTCTTGAAATGTAATAACTTAATGTAATCAATGTACAAATATAAAGACAATGTAAATACAGTATCACTGAGGATGAAATGACATAAAGGTGGATGTTAGAAAAATATCCATAAGTCATCGTTGAAGTCTGTTTTACTTCTAAGTCAGTCAGTACATTTTAAAACTACTGTCCATGTTACTATTTCACAGACATGAGTGTGGGAAATTAGAGAAACAAAACTTAACCCAAAAAACATTCTACTGCAATATAAAGGAGGGAATACTGACTTTAATTTAAAAAATGAGGAACGATTTTTTTTTTTTAGGTTTTATATAATATGGAACAATTGTTTTTAAATTTATTTCAGTGTTAATGTCAAAGTCAATTGTGATTTCGAGCATTTTTTTAGCTCCTATGGTGTGGCATATTTGTGTCTTTCTATACTGCATTTTTTTCTGTGTATATATGTTAAATAAGGGTTGTTTAAATATTTCTTAATGTCATACAGTTATAAATAAATTTGTTAGACTCACCTTTTCATCTCTTATTTCAGAGCTCTTGAAAAAGTGTGTTAGGTTATAAGAGTTTTGAGACTATTGGCTCACCTGGACAGGTAGAGACCTGTTTTGCCAACAGGAAGGTGAGAAGGAGGAAAGAGTGGGATGAAGTTACCTGTGAGCTCACTTTGCCCTGGGCAGTGTGGTCGAAACTTCGCATGAACCGAGAGCGTGGGGTTGGGAGCAGATCTTAAAGAGGAAAGAAGTGATGGAGGAAACAAAGGAACTGGGGAAAACACTGAAAGAACACCCTCTGCAGTTTTATAGTAGTTTTTTTTTTTGCCTTTATTATTTATTTTTAGCCTTTATTATTAACAGTGAAAAGACAGATGGAAAACATGGGGAGAGTGTGATATGCAACAAAGGTTCCCAACCAGCCTAGAACCAGTGATGTTGCATTTGCATGGCATGGACAATAGCAATTCCTACCAGTGCACTCTCCTCTGCAGTTTACACACTTATCCATCCTGCCATTTCAACATTATGAGATACACATTGTGGCCTTTAAACGTCATGTGAAACGTCATGTGAACGATGCATGAATAGATAAAAATGAATGGTCATGTTGCATTTCTAATATACATGCAGTCATTTAGTTTCCATGTGAGGTCATAAAACTGATATAAAAACATTAGCTATACATTCAACAACACTTTACTTTACTTTACTTGGCAGATCCTTTTATCCAAAGCGACTTACAAGGGGAAGACACACGCAATTACCATTTGGGTTCTGTAAATTGTGAGTTACTACAAACTAAGAGCCCTGATAAGACCCAAAACTTGTCAAGAAGAAAACATGCTAGGAATTGTTAAGTGCTAGACAAATTTTGTGTGTGTGTGTGGCCTAGTTCATTATTCCTTCATAGAGAATATCTACATAGTCAACACAACAGTACTCACAAGTGTCAAAACTGGGCATAGACTATTTTTCCTGTTTACCAAGATGCTGAAAATAATCAGCCATGTTGTTAAATAATATCCAGTGCCTGAGGTTAACCTGTTATTTGGCTGTCACTGAATATGGTGAAGGGTTAAAGGTCAAAGATTAAGGGTCAGGGGCCAAAGAAATGAGCAAGGCAGTAAAGAAAGATCTGTACAAACCTGCCTTTACACCCTAGGGTCTGATACCATTTATTCTTTAAACAGACATAGTATGCAAAGTGTACACACAGTACGCACAATATGACCATATGTCCAGACACACAGTTTACAAATAGTCACAAAGATGAAGAAAAGACAGTTCAAACTTTAGTAATGCATTCAAAAATACACGTCCTCACTCTCGTAGTGTGCTTTGGGGTATTTACTCTGTGTGTGTGTGTGTGTGTGTGTGTGTGTGTGTGTGGCCTAGTTCATTATTCCTTCATAGAGAATGTCTACATAGTCAACATATTATTTTTGAAAAATACTGTGAAAAAAGCTCCAAATGAAATGTATATGTAATTGAGTGTAGCTGCAGTCTGCTGTTTTTAGTTCCTGTATGTCATCATGGACACCCTGAAACACACAGCCATATCCATGCTCACACACAGACATGTACAGTACGCAAGTCAACCCATATTATATAAAAAATATACACACACTAATATCAACAGCTTTACTGATAAAACTGACATGCTGACACGTGTTACATTAACCACAACTGGATTATGTGGCTACAAATTCATGCTGAAAACAGTAAAGCTTACTGCCAAAAACATACTGCCTAGTTCGTAAATTTCTCACATTTCATTTGAAGTAGGTGTGAAGACATGCCAAACACAAAATGCAGTGTCTTCCAAGGAAGTTTTAAATGCTCATAAAAGGCCAAGTTCAGCTGTAGAGACTCATTCCCTCAAATTCCCTGTGTTAGCATTTAAATGCACTGAGTTGCCAGAAACACTGCAGACAGATAAGAGGAAAACACAAGTAGAGACACAAACAGATAAACAGACAGAAGGAAAACCAGAAACAGACAGACACCCTTAAAACGTCTAGGGTGCACAAGGTCAAAGGTCGTGATCTCTTGGTGACCCCTGGGTCCTGTAAACATTTAGTCTGATCCCATGACTGAGCAAACAGCGGTGACTGATGGGACAGCGGTGCCCTAACTGATGCAACTGACAGGTCACCACGGTGACTGACAAGCGGTGACGCTGTCACCACAGTAACTGACAGGCAGTGATGGACAGGCTGTTAAGAAATGCGTATGAGGGAGCTGATCCATGCTGAGATGTAGAGAGAAGGGATTAACTGCATAAAGGAGCTAGGATTAGTAATCAAACCACGATATCCCTCCGCCTTGATGTGCAATAACATTGTGCTTGACTTCAAGGTATTGTTGTGTTTTATTACTTTCTTCTGATGATTAATCCGACCTCTAACATGAAGAAGGGACATGTTGGTAGGTTACAATAACAATTCAGAGTGCTAAGATAACATTAAGCTAAGGAAAAGCTGAGCACAACTCCTTTTCAAAAGTATCGTCTTAGTGCCACCTGCCAATCAGATTTTCCTCTATGTGAGCAAGAAACAAAAATAATTATATAACCACTCAAAGTGACACATTTCCTGTAGTATACTGTATAAAGGTTCTTGGCACAGGTGCGTTCAATATAGAAAATAATATTCATAACATAAATACTACCTAATTAGCACTTACAGTTAACTGGTAAGTTGAGATGTTGTTAACTAAATTCATCAAAACAATGTACTATAATGTTATGAATTAAAGGCCAAAACACACCTCCAACTTATTTAACTGTTTAATAAATTACACGTATTACTATATATAAAACAGTGCCGCAAACTGCATGATGCTACACACTTTGCCCTCAGAGCACACAAAACACAAGCTGGCTCACCTCCACGTGGTAGAAATCACTGCCAGCACTTCCCTGGTACTGCAAACACAGCTGTGAACACACACACACACACACACACACACACATACAAACAACCTGGCATAGCAAACCTGTGTAATAATGACACACATTAGACTAGAGTGGTACATGGTTGCCAGAAAGAACAACTAAACCTGGTCTATCAAAAACACACACTTATTGACCAAATGTGAACTCTACAACAATAAGACATAAAATACAGTCTAATAATAGAATGTATAAATAGTTATAGTAATGATTGTTATCACAAAAATGTGAAAATGTGTTATTACTACAGCTGAACTTAACTGTTTTGGGGAGCAATATTTTATGACAGCGGTATACATATTTATCTGTACCATACTATAACTATTCCCACATGTCTTATGAGTCATTTAAAAGGGTGTTGGGGCTTCATGCTTTATTCTGTGGAGGTTTAAAAATCTGAGGTTTCAAATATAAAATTCAATGCATTATTTAATGCATCTTACTATTTCCTCCCTTCTTTCCTCTTGTCTTTTACTGTCATCCCTCCCCTTTCCAGTCTCCTTCTCCTTTCCTGTCTCTCAAGAGGGAAATGAGAGAGGGATCATGCCACACAGAGAAGAAAAGGATTATTTGTTGGTTAAAAATCCTTCACGTCTCAACTAATCCCAAGTGTTTAAGTTTTACTAAGCTCTCTAAAAGACCGGGGAATGACAGGAATGGCTGTGTGTGTGTGTGTCTGTGTGTGTGTAATGCTTGCTACTTCGATCCAAGCCTTAATGAAGCTCTGCTGGTGGTTTCATAACTTACGTCCTAAAACTGACCAATGGCACACAAGGTCACCGTGCAGCCGGAGTGTGGGCTGATCCAATCAGTGGTAAGTATAGCAGTAGGGCTGTTAGGTGAGGAGGAGGAGGAAGTGAGTATGCTCCAAAAAAATAAAAAACTCCACAAACTCTTATGATGGAGTATAATCGGATTCTGAGAAGCTTAGCAGGAATTTGCCCAGAGAAATTGTCTTATTATTATGACTTCTTTGTTTAGCTGATGCCCTTATCTCTGGGCTGAATTGGGGGGATTATTCCTTTATTCTGAAAACCATAATACTGGGAAACTGTTTCCTTGGTAATTAGGTCTAAGTACCCTTTTTTCATTTGCCACAGCATTACAGCTCTGTTAGCAGCTACAGGATGAAGTGTTATGAATTGGTACCCCCACACTAGTTCATAGTTGAGGGGTTAAAGGAATTAAATACCTCAGCATTTTGAATTTTAATTGTTTATCAGCAGGAACTTCTCACTCGGTGGGAACATTTTCAGTATTGTTTTCCCACAATGGGTCATCATTCAGTAGTGAAACCACCAGGCACAGTTAGAATGCAAGATTTGCAACGAGGGAGGCCTGCAGTGTTAGCAAGCGACGGTAAAGAACATAAAGACTGACTGTTACAGTCTGTACCCCTGGACAAAAAACAGTGGCTTGCATGTGGCTCAGTAGGGAATGAATGGCAGCCTGACCTCGTGTTTGAACATGGTGAACTTCACTGTGTCAAGCAGTAAATAATTTCTTTTCACTTCTTCTTGTTCTTCTCTGCAGTTACGAAATGGTGTATCTCTGGTCTTGGCCCATGGTATTATAGGCTTTGTTTCTTTTCAGTGTATTAAACTACAACACTGGCTCTAACATGAAGGAGACTTTCACTTCACTCCAGAATACCATTAAATGAGTCTGAGTAGATGCATACTTAAATCCTTTGTTGCTTAAAGATGCATTAAGATGAATTACCATAGACAGGCTGGTAAACATGAGGAAAATCTGAGATGTAGCAGCAGTGTTGATGATGTGGGGTTTCATAGCTGTTTGTGTATTAAGTAAGTAGACTTCCACTTCTGATTTTCTTAGTCTCCAGACACAATGGACAAAGACAGAAGGGATGAATAGAAAAGACAGAGATGGGTTTCTGTTATAGGTCAGTGACATTTTCAATATAGTATTTTCATATTTATATCTAAAACCCACTACCACTACTAGACAGACGTTTTCCAGACCATAGTGTGAATGCTCCAAAACAGCAAGTGTGGAAGAGAGAGGAAAATGGGTTTCTGTGGGGTAATACCCGCCATATAAGTGCTTTATCTCTTGAATTATTGTCGCTGAATCCCAAGGACAAACTGTGGCAGGCAAAGCCGGTTGGTCACAGTCTGTCAGCTAGAGACTTGTTCATAAATCTCTAGCCCAATCTTTAGAAGAACACACGCTGACACCTTTAAATAACCTGTGTATTTCTATCTATAGCAACATGCACATCAATGCTGCACAGAATCATGCAAACACAACTCCTCTTGGCTAAATGTGACCATCAGTCTTCAGGTGGTTTTCAGTCTGAATGTGTTGGGGCTAGCAGAGCACAACATAAACTGCAACATCTGTCCTGTATTTTTATCACATTCCAATTCTCGCTGCCACTTTTTCTTTCTTCACCTATTGTCTCTCTTGTTGCCATTATCCAACAATCACCCTATAGTCGTGTAGTCATCCTGTCTTATAAGTTAGACTTTTACAGTAGATAGTTACAACCTAAATCATCCTTGAGCAAGATTTCAAACCACAATCTAGCATGTAGCATCTCCTAATTTGATGATGGTGAAACCAAAAACCAAAAAGAATTAAAGATTTTTTTTTTACTTTGTTTGGTTAATTGTATCATAACTGTAATTACGAGTTTATGAGGCAAATGCAGCTAAGTAATCTAATGGAACATGTCTCCCACCAACCAAACACACATATGCAAGGCCTGAGTGCCCACACAAGAAGCCATCTGCAACACAAACAAGGTGTGTGATATGCTACAAATGGAGAAGATAAAGTGGAGTTGAGTGATGGCGGAAAATCTTTTTTCCTGGCTTGGCAGGTGCTCCTACTCTGTACAAAGAGCATCTGTTACTCAGAAAATAACTGGGTAAACTCTATAGAAAATTACTGTATATAGTTCAGCTACAGAGCTGACACAAACAGGCAGGTATCCAGGAGCCTGACATCTAAGCTCAGTACCTCACATATCAAGATACAGCTTTTATGTCGTCATAAACAAAAGTGGACACAGACACACAAAATTTGTCCACACAAGGAAACAAAGACATGCACACAGGTGTACACACACACACACACACACAGTAGTGAGACAAGCATGTCTTTAATCAAGCCTAGTGCATCTGTCAACAATGCTCTGAACACAGGATTTGACCACAGCTGAGGCCCCTGTAGGTGTTTGTGTGAGAAGACATGAGCAAACAACATACCCATCCATCCATCACGTTGACAGGACAAATAAAGTCAAACTGCTCTTTAAGTAAAGGGGGAAATTACCTAAAATAGACTTAAAGGAAAACACTGACTAGATCTTAACTATATGCACACATAGCTACGTACATGCAGAAAACACACACCAACAGGTTTCTCTTGGCACTCAGTCAAATGCAGGCGCTGATGGTGCAGACAGGCTTTGATGAGAAAATCAAAGCTGCAAACAGATAAAATACATTAAACTGTCATGTTAGTGCATGTTTGAATGCAATTGATCAAAGTATGAAAAGAGTTACATAAAGGAAGATAAAGCTCAACTAAATCAGGGATCAAGACTAAATAGAAACACTTTCTACTTTAGCAGGTTACTGAGATCATGTCCTCAGGCTGAAATAATGGCTGGATGGATCCAAAAACTAGTCAAAACAAATAATAAAACACCAAATATAGTTCAGATCTGCAGCCATCAAAAATATATATTGGATGTTTAAATAAATCCTGGATGAATAGAGCACAGTGTAAATACAGTAGCAAAGGGGCTCAGCGCTAAGTGGAGAGTTTTTTTTCCCGTGGTTGTAGCTGCAGTGTTATAATCAGTATGTGGGCCAATATCCTGATTACAGTCCAGCATCACATTCCACTTCTGTTAAAGTCAGCTGTGATTAGCATGTGGGTGAGTCTGCGGGGTGTGTGAGTGTTTACATGCCTATCAGTGTCTGTGTGTGTGTGTGTGTGTGTGTGTAAATCCATGTGCATATTGACCTTTTTATGTCTATATGATTGTGATTCAGCAACGTTGTGACGAAAATACACAATTGCAGTCATGCATGTACAAATGCAACAAAATGAAGTTACAGTTGTGAATTTATAAAATCTGCAAAAATTAAATCTGCTATTGACAGACCCATGTTCAACAATCCAGGTCCAACTCCAACATGTGTGCACTTAGTACATTCACATGCACTTAGTACTGCATTAACACAGTTGAGACTAGTAGTTTTTAGGATCTGAAGCTGGAGGAACAAAGGCTTCATCAGAAAAATGACCCTGCAGAGAATATGTATGCATGTATGAATGAGTGCTTTTTTGTTTTAGGATGATTATAAACAAACACCTGATTGAAGTACTGTACCTAAATACAGTAAATTGAGTTATTGTACTACTTGAGTTTTTTCTGTACATTTTATGCTCTACTTAATGCGAAATATTATACCTTTGACTTCAATACATGTATTTTGCAGGTGCATTAAATCTCCATATTGAGATTAAAATGTTTGTAACATGTTTGTACAGTATACTGTAGCAAGACATTTTATTCATACTTACTCCAGCTTTCATAATCTGGTATGTACAGTGTATAGCAAGAATCCAGCCTGTAAAGTTTGTTGGATGGCTCTTCCTTTTACATCAGGTATATTTTAAGTTTATCTGCACTTGTTTAGCTGCAACTACAATAACAGCAATATTCACACTTCCTTCATTGTGTCAACATACATGGCCAATAACGTAGTTAATGATTTTGATTTTTTTTCTTCAATATGCATATTTCTGCATGGTGACATTTCACCCATGCTACAGTAGATAACGTACAGTACCTCGCTAATTAGATTGTTCTATTATCAGTAAAACTTTGTTTACAAGATAATCTGTACAGTTTTTCTTTGAATCATAATCAGTGGATTTGTTTACACTTTGCAAACTTGGTTTAACATTGCTTTATTCCCACCCACAATGTGTATAAAGTTCACTCTACAAACTGAGTACCTGTACGTGCCCACTGCCCATGTGTCTTCCTGTGTTATGTGAAAGCCCACCTGCCTGTGTGTGTCTATGAGGTGTTTATCAAATTCAGCCTTAGCTAATGGTGCTGAAGTTAAGGTTTCAGCAGATGTGGGTTTGGAGGATTACCTGCATTACCGTGACCTGATTCCTATCATCTATGCCAGCTCTGTAACAATCTGCGTAATCTCTGTCGCTGACAAGTTGAAAGACGCTCCATCCAATGCACGTTAGCACATTAAAAAAAACTTCAGAAGCACTGTTAGGGTGGGATGTTTAAATCCTTCAGGAAACTCCTGAAATCCTTCTAGAAAAAAAATGTCTAGAAATATTTTATTGCATCTTTTGGAAACCCAAGATTCACCAGTAACAGGAAGAATACAGAAAAAAAATGTAAAGCTTGAAAAAAGTGAAACTACAGATGTGACGATAAGACTGGTAAATTGCCTTCAACACAACATCCTCTACCTCTCAAGTTTGCCTCTCTTGTAAACTCATGATTTGATAAGACTATTTGGGGTGAGACTGTGGTGCTCTAGGCTCTATTGCCGGGAAAGGTCACGAGAAGAAAATTCTTATAATGGGACAAACTGAAGGGACATTATGGGAGGGAGGCATGGCAGAGGGAGAAAAAGTACACAGTAAAAGTGGTTCAACCTAAATTTGCAGTCTTTTAGATAATAAGCTGAGTGGAGAGTGGAGGAAATGGAAAGAGAAGACTTCTCACTTAACCTCTCAGTTAATCTGCCCTCACAGCGTCCTCCTCAGTCGTTCAATCTGATCACAGCACCAACTTTTTCACTCCTCCACTGCCATTATTTCTGTTCCAATGGGTCTCCTCACCTTTACCTCTGGTCACCATCCACTCGGGTGTGCAGAGAGGCAGGCTCAGGCATGCCTTCTCACTTCCAGGGATTCACTTGACCACATACTGCAGTTTATAAGAGAAACACAGTCACTTTATCAAGGCTTTGCATTTGTGTCACAAATCTTCAATCTACTTTGTCTCATGTCATCTTGGAGGTCCATGGAAAAAAACATGCTCTGCAAAAGTGGGTTCGATCTCCTCCTCACCTCTTCCTCATTTTTCAGAATCATATGTTGTGCCCATTCACTAAATCACTTTAAATAGTGATAGTGTCCTCTTACTCTCCAGCCACTAAAATGCAGACGGGAAAACCTCTTAGTTGGTAATATGCTTAACTGAGTCGCCTGTACACGCACAGCAATTAAGCTTCAGAGCAGCAGGGAGTGATTACTTGTTTGCCCCAGGTTTCGCCTCTCAGGTAAAACACAGGCTAAATACCATCTTGCAGGTTTGCTAGGATTGTATGCAAGTCTGAGAGGACGACTGCAAACACTACTGAAAAAGCATTTTTTAGTTTAATCTGTTTTTATTTACAAATAATTATTTTAAAATATATGCTACAATTAAACACCAGTCGGACATTTGAACTGATTCTCAAATGGATTGTCTGTCCACACACAGGCCAGCATCTTAGGAAAACTCATTTTAAAGACTTCACAAATGTGTGTATACACACACACACACATACAGAAACACAAGAAAACACTCATACTGCTGTATTGCAGCTGTGTGCCCCACAGCTGCTAGGAAAGAACTTTGAAACTGTTTTTGTCTGGTCCGCACAGAGCTGTAATAAGTGTCACTGCTGTTAGGGCTGTGAGAAGATAAATCTGTTACATGCAATGTCATCATGCTTTTATCATGTCAAATAAAGGAATTAATACTGTTCAAGTGCAGAGGAGTTCAGGCTTTTTCATTATTTTTATCCTAAGTCAATAAAGTCTGATGTTACACTTCAGTCAAGTGTTTCCACACAACTGGCATGCATCATAATTTCAGAATAAATAATCTACATGTATTTAGCTGTATCAGGCAGGTTGTTGCAAACATTAAATTCCTGTAATTCTGAGCTGGGTTTGCAAAACATCTCAGATCGAGGATTTAAAACTACATACCAGCTAATGTGGTAGTAAGAGATCAGAAATGTTGTCGGGAGATAACAGAGGATCCTTTAAAGGTGATCAAATAAAGCCATTTTGGCACCTTATGTCAAAAGTGTAATTACACCTGCCTCTGTACATGGGGGCGCTCTTACAACAAACGGTCTCAACCCTCTAATAGGACATTGGTGATATGGAAGAGTTGAGACAAACGACCTACAGTACATTGGCATTAAAATTGAAGGACGTGTTGTATTTACCTCACTTTGCACTGTGCAAAGACAAATTCATGTCCACTCCTGTCTTTCCACTGACCTTATACTGTATATGCAATTGTGCTTCCCATACAATTAGCACTGCATGTGGTCTTAACACACCTTTACAGTCACACTGATGTAATCAAATGAGAATTTAAATAATGCATGATACACATTGAGCATTGCTTATTGATAGTAATGACAAATAGCAAGTGCACAGGAAAATAACTGAACTGTGAATTGAATTCTGACACACAAAAAACATGCAAACTGTATCTCTTCCACTTCAGTTAGTTTAGGAATATCAAAACTTAAAGTTGTGTTTATAAGCTTCATACCCTGATGGAAAACTCAAGAATTGAACGAGGTGAACTTTGGCATGGATGGATATGGATGTGCTGTAAAACATGTTCGTGTTTCTAAGCAGTAAATCTCTTCACAGCTCGCTGAGTTGACACAGGAAGCGAGCTGTGATGGATGGAGTGTAGAATGAGAGAAATGAAGATGGGAGGACAGGTGAATGGAGGAGAAGGTCATGTGTTTCACGAACACCAGTTGAAAGAAAGAAATGGCTGACTCGAGGGCAAAAAGTGGAAGTAGAATATTTTGCTTAAGGTGGAAAAGCAGGGTTGGGAATGCAATTAATAAATGTCCAAAACAACTCAAACTTGTTGCAGAAAACTGCAGGTCACTTCAGATGAAACGTGGCATGTTTAGTGCTAGGAAAGGTTAATAGTTCAGGGTCTTGAAGCTATTATTGATTTTCCATATTTGACTGTTTGAAATCAATATACCCAAAATATTGACATAGTAAATTAACTACATAGATCAAACAAAGGAATGAAGAAAACAGAGATGATGATTCACAAGAAGAAAAATCTGCAAGTAACATCACTTCCAGAAATCTGTTTTGATGAAAATAAAGAGCTTAAAGTAATGGCACACGACTCCAAAACACTGGTTACACCTCAAATAGTTCCTGGAAATATTTTCTATTTGGAAAAGTAAAAGAGTTCAAAGTCTTGAGGCTGTTATTCTGTTATTTTCAAAAATAAACCAATACCATTTAAAACAAGCAAAATTGCAATATGAAACTCTGAATCCTGGAGTTCCTGCAGAATCATAGATACAAACTCATTTATTGCTGAATGTCTCCTACAGACAAGAGATGAATGATAGAACACATTAATCTGACAGTATGCAAATCTGTCCTTTAAGAGCAGATGAACATGTAGAAACACACGACTTGTAGCTGATGTGAAACAGGCATCCGTCTGTAGGAATTAAAAGCTGCAGGAAACCCTGCTTCAGGGGCTATTATCTCTTTCAATGTGAACATGTTTGCTTCTTTTTCTTTCTCTTTGAATTATACACACACTCTGATGCATTAATAAACAAAAAAAGGAGAATTTAACTTGCAGAACAGGAAGTCTGTGCAGAAGAAAGATTTTGCTCTGGGCTTGACGATGGTTCAGAGACATGGGCCAGTGCTCCAGAAGAATGTGCCAGCAACAGAAAAAAAGTCATGTCTTTAATAATATCTTAAATGCCCCTGAGTACACCAGACTGGCTTGTTCAACTTTATAACTCTTGAATGTTTTAGGAGGAAATATTCTTTGTGTGTTTTGTTTCCTGTGTCTTTTAAGAAGGATAGAGAGGATACAGAGGCAGAGGCTATTTTTTGCGTAATATTTTCATTTTTTTATTTTTTACGTAAGCTTTGTTGTTTATTTCAAACTGCTTTTTATTGAAAAGTAAAGCAGAAACTGTTGAGCAGATGTGACAACATTTTTAAAACCCACATTTTAAGAGGGACAAACAGGTCACTGACACTGATCTGAGCAAAGCAGACTGACAACACATGATGCTGCATTAATCTGGCCTCTATCAATATTTATTTCTCATTACAGCTGACACCTTGAGCAGTGCTGCCAGGTGGAACCAGTGAACGTCTGTGAAACAAATGAGCATCAAACACAACCATATGTTCTCAGGAAGGATTTTTTTTAATTGACCATTTATACTGAGTCCTATTTCTGTGGGCCGCATTCATTTAGCAACTCATACTCATGTGCCACAGCTGGCGTTTTCTCCTGGAGCAGTTTACCAGCTCGTTCAGTAGCACAATTAATACAGCAACTGCTGCATCTGAATGTGCCTATAGAATTAGAAAAAACAGAGCCAAGCATGACACACACCTTCACTGAATCCCCAGACAGATGAAACTCAAACCAAAATTCTGATGACACAGGACTTCCCCTGCCAGCTGGCACATCACAACTTCTACACACTGAGGGAAAATGTGTCACAACCCCAGGGTTTGTTCATCTTTTTATAGAGTTTCACCTGAGAGGCGCACAACAGTAATGTTAACAAACTGAATATGAAAATAAAAGCTAGTGCAGACATGAAAAAAATAAAGTCATAACCTCAGACTCAAACACATACATGTAGAAACATGAGATTCAACATGATAAGCTGGAACTTTATTGATGCCAGAGAATAATTTATGCTGCGCATTGTAATAAACACAAATTACCCCACAGCCATATTCTTCCTTGTTGCTAAGTTCATGAGGCTGGACCCTCACATGTTTGGAAAACAGAAATCAGTTATAATTGCTTATTGCTGAATCAGAGAGCTGACAGGCAGCGATGAAAGCTTAACATTCTCAAAATGTGACCCAGTTAGCCAAACAAATACTGGTTGCCGTTGCGTTTGAATATTCAAGGTTCCCAGATGATCAGTTTTAACAGTTGTGGTGAACTCACATCATGTACCACTGCCCGGTTGAAACCTCCCATTGACCAACACTTACGTTGCTGACAAAGTACTGTAGCTCTAAAAAGTGCCTCAGAGTTGCTGTAGATGTTCATGGTCCCTCACGGTTTAATGTTTTGTAAATATTAGATTTTTCAATTAATTTCGACTCTTTGTCATAAGGGCTGTGTTAACGGGAAGCAAGGTTTTATCCATGTATAGTATTTGAGCTTACACCCATGGCAGTCCAATATAAGACTACTTATATTATAGGATAATTCCAGTTTATTAAACCTGGGATACTTCCCATAAATGTGCCTATATTGTGACCATGGGCCGTGTTCACTTTGCAGTCACCACCTCTATTGTAGAGATTTTGAGGAACAAGGACCTGTGGAAAACATTGTCTCCCAAACGCACACTAACACACAGAGCTCTCTTTATGCTCCATGCCACGCTACTTCCATTCAATCAAGACCTCAATCAGTAAAACCAATTAACTCAGAGGTCTGTGTGACTAAAACCCCAAAGTATGCTATCCATCACTCCACCAGTCTCTTTTATTCCCCACATACAAAAAATACACAAATGCACACATCAGCTGGAGCAATTCCTTATTCCTGGGTCAAGGCCATTAGTTTGGACCACCCTGCTGACTGTATGACCATGCAACCTGTGACTGAAACTAAATCCAGCAGGGACAGATCAACACTCTCGCTTTTCGAAACACACACATACACAGTATGTGGAAACATACACACTTGCATTCTGAGGAACAAAGATACAAACACACTTATGAACAAAAGCAAGCCAACATTAGAACTACACTTTAAAACATGTACAAATGTAGCTGTAATCAAACACACCTGTAACACACTGTATATAAGCATGAATAAACTAACACACACGTGCAGTTAATCTGTGACCCTGCAGAACAGGAAAGTAGACATGATGTGGAGGCTGTGTGTACTGTAGAAAAGATTACTAACATTGCTAACACTTTTTAATACACAGTTATTCCACACAGACAGGTCAGTTGGATGAAACAGAAACAGAAAATCTGGAAAATCATATAATCATTCATAGATGGATATATAGATATAGATATAGACATCCTTTAAAGTATCCTCATGTGCAGAGACACTGTTAAAGGCTCTGACCCAGACCCATAGAACAGCCCGGCAGCAGTGCAAAGAGTGAGTTCACCTTTTAACCAATCAGAGAAGGTTAATTATTTTTTCCTTGACTGATTTATGTAGCATTCTTATTAATTGTAACTTCATAATGGCTAATACCTGTAGGCCTGTGTGGATCTTTGTAGAGCATGAAGAGGAAGGCTGGGTGGAGTGGGTTGATTTTGAGTTTGAGGCTAGTGCTAGCTGCATGTTGTAGCTTTACATATTAGTAGTTTGACTTTATCGCAAGTTAGCAATTACACTACTGTTTTGAGATGTGCATGCATGTGTGTGTGTGCGCACACGCGTGTTATTTTCAAAATATGTCTACGGTGAGTGCCTGTACAGTGTGTGTGTCAGTATACTTGTACCAATTAATGTGTCCGTGTTTGGTGTCTGTATTCAACAGTGTGCGTGTGTGTGTGTGTGTGTGTGTTACTTTTTTCCCTGAGTCAGCTGTTTGAGTTGTTGTTTGATCGAGATCAAAGTCCAGAGTTCGATGAACACTGCAGTGAAGTTTCAGCAGCTGATGAATAAACATGAAGTGGGACATTTACCTCAATGTACACATACACACATCTCTTTAAGAACAGCAGACAGTATATAAACACTGCTGCTGCTGCTGAATGCTGCCTGAAGAATTTTAACATAGGCACAGAGGGATGAACACAGAGACACACAAACAGATGTGTGAGTATGCACACATATACCATAATATTTTAATTAAAAGTCAAATAAATTGAGACCAGTGTCACTCATATTGTAAACACACACACACACTGTTGTGTGTGTGTGTGTGTGTGTGTGCGTGTGCGTGTGCGTGTGCGTGTGCGTGTGTTTCATTAAGTGGGATTCAGCTCCTGCCTGATTTTCTTTGTGCAGAGCGGGGGAGACATAGTAATCCTGCATTTATGAAAGACACACACCCTCTCTCACTGTCTGAAACCCACTCTGGATAAACCAACATGCAGCTCACTAGCCACAATGAAGTCACACACACACACAAAGAGAGAGAGCGAGAGAGAGAGATAGAAACACGTGTAAATGCACAAATGAAAGCGCATGAGAGAGCAAACACACACTCATACAGTCTTCTCGCTTTCTGCTCCACCCCATAAGAAGCAGAAGCCTTTGGCAAACACTCCACTGATGGATAACATGTTATGGACTTCAGCAGCCAACAGCACATTAATCTCCAGTCAGACTGAAGAAAAGACGTAGAGGGGAGAAAAAGGGAGAAGAAAACAATGAACAAAATCAGTGTAGAAAGAGACACAAAATCTACTATATCTGATTGTTTAAAATAAAAAAAAGATGACTTGCATTTGGTAAGTTGTTCCTGATGTTGATGCTAAACCAATTACTTTTTTTTTACAACAATTTTTTTTTAAATCAGTGTTTTGTATATGTGTAAACATACAAAACACATTTTTTAACGGATGTGGAGGTTTTTGAATTTGGACATTACACTAATATCTGTGATGAACTGAAGTTAGGCCATAGTTTGTATAAACTCCATTCCCAGAAAAGTTGTCACTTTCTCTAAAATGCCATAAAAATCTGTGATTTGTCAATTTGCTTGTCCCAGTTTTTTTGAGTGTGTTGCAGGCATCAAAATGTTGCTCTAAATTTTCTTATGTTAACAAAATACAATTAAGCTGGTCAGTGAAAACACTGAAAATTTCAGACATTGTTAATGTTGTAAATGGCTATTGTAGCAGCATTTCTAATGCAGCATCTACATAGGCATACAGAGGTGCATCATCATCAGTATTAGACCTGTGATCCAATGGCACATTGTGTTTGCTAAGGCACATTTATTAAGGTAAAAGGCCAATTGATTGTTAGAAAACCCTTTTGCAATTATGTTGGCAACATGTATGTTTTCATGGAAAATAAGGACATTTCTGTGAGACCCCAAATGTTTGAACTGTAGTGTAGATATAAAATATTGATTTCATGTTCTTCAGACTGGATTTACAACCATTAAAATATTTTAAGTAAGCTATGTGATGTGTAATCACAGTAGAAAACACAGCACTAAAATGTTTTGCTTCTAATATCCACAGCACCATTAGAGATAAAATTATATACATCATGTACTCACAATGACATACACAGACACAGATTAACACACACACTCACACACTGTTTGAATCACTGAGCAGTGTAATGACAGGTGTGTCCAGGATGGCATCCCAAATGGTTTGACTAATGAAAGAGCATCCTGTCTTTAACCAATGAATTATACATCGCACATATTACAAAATGGTCTTCTGCATAGAATATTAATACAACCACAATCTCTGCATACATGCATCAACACACACACACATTCTGAGACAAACACAAAAATGCTAAAATAAGCAAAAGACACTAATAAGTCTGTTGCAAAACTGATAGTTCTGTACTGAGTAGTTTACTCATCTAGGTCAGACATCGATCCATCAAGAGCAGATGGATTTGTTGACCAAAACCACAAAGCCAAGTTCTGTTTCTTTGATATATATTTCTCACACAAAAAGCTGAAGAGTCCTGTGTAAGATGTTTTCATGTGAGGAAACTGACCTGTTGTAAGTCCCAGCAAGCTTTGCAGATGTACATGAGTCCCAAGGTTAAGTTGAGGCCATTACCTGCTGACAGCAGAAGGGTTAAAGCTGAAAAGAACAGAAAATATCTTAAATGATCTGTGTTGGAAAGAGAGGAGGGTTTTAAGTTGCCACTCTGCCACCCTGAACATTTATATTGATGCTGACTAAACTGGTCAAACTATTCATTGTTGGTAGACAATGTATTCATTTATTGAGTCATGATGTGCGTTGGATTTTGTTGGCTGGAGACCTTTTATGCCAGTATACAAACTCCATTTCCAGTAATGTTAACAATACTTTTGGTTGGTTTAGTTTATATGCTGATGGTGTCAAATACACACATTAGTGACCCCACCTTTGCAATCACGACCTTGGTCTGCTTGTGTGACCTTATTGGTGTTTGTGTTGTGTGTTATGCGTACTTACACTTTTTGTTGGTTGTTTTTGAAAACTGTACATGTCAAGTGGGAACAACAGTGAGTACTAGCTGTGATCATAACTACATCAGAGTTTTTGTGGTGTAGTTACAATATTTTGCTGCAGAGGCCAAGATACTTTTGGTCCATAGTAAAATGAATGTATTGACTTTTGACATTTTTTTTCTACAAGCAAAAGTTATGCTTTTGGATAAATTCAAATACAGCACATGCCCCTTTAATTCACCTACCAATAGCTCAATGAATTGTTCATCATGCATCCATCTCATCATTTACTCCAGATAAAGGCCCTCTTTAACTCTTCTGGCCCAGATTGCAAATTCGGGTAAAGGAATGTTACACATAAACAAATAAACATGATTAATGCAACTTCTCTAACCAACGGATCATTTACACTTGCATCATAGTAACCGCAACAACAAGCAAGAACAAGAGATATCACCAGTACAAGAGGTATCACATCTGTCTCGGTGCAAGTTATTCTCTGGATAAGAGTTAAAAGCCTCAACAGTAAATGGGAGCCAAGAAATGCCCCTCCCCCCTTCATTATCCTGCATGGCACTGATACAGAAGTAGCTTAGGATGTAGAAAGGGAATAGGGAGACAGATAAATGTGACAAAAAGAAAGATGGAGGAAAGCCAAATGGAAGGAGGAGGAGAGATGAAAGAGTTTAGGTGGCTCCCAGAAGAGAGAATAGTCTCATGATCTGCTGAACGTTTGAGGCCCAGACCTATCTGTATAGTGGCAGTTTTTATAATTTTGCCTTTATACACCACCACAATGGATTTGAAATAAAACAATAAAGATGTGATAGAAGTGTTGACTTTCATCTATATTTTAAGAGGTTTCACAAAAAATGTGGCATTTACCATTTTGGAATCACAGCCATTTTACCTCCAGATACTCCCAAGGCTAACTGTATTTCTAAAGCATAAGAAGGGAGTACAGTGACATGAGGTTATAAAACTCAAATAGTGGAATATATTGTAGAAATGTGATGGTAATGTCATTTGTTTGGTTCTTGTATCAAACAGAGGGACATTATAGTCTTTCTCCTTCATTACAGATGAAGGAAAAACATGACATTTAAGAGTTAAGGGTCCTTTTTTAGTAAATGATTCCATCCACTTTCCAAAACGAATGAAAAGAATGGTGGATTTTACCGCTAGTTAAGAAAAAAATGGCAATGGTCAATTCTCCTAAATTTATGAAAGAAGTAGATTTACATCTTAAATATTAATACAGGGAGACTTTTTTATTTATACAAAATACCAAAGAGACTCAGCACATTCACAAATACCTAACACATGTCTTTACAAAACCTGAAAGCAAACACAAACCAGACCACATAGTCTTTACAGCATCTTCATAACAACCTATAAATACCACCTCCCTCACTACACAGACAATAGCTCCACCTGTTACAGAAGACGAGCCCAACACCATCACAGTCCCAGCCAGCTGTGCTGTAAAATCCTGAATACCGTTCTGCAGTGGCGGAGCCAGGGGGTGGCCAGGGGTGGCCGCGGCCACCATTCACAAAGGTCGAGACACTTTACATTGTAAGGTTTAAGACCTTACAGAATATAAGTATATACAGAATAACGTGGAAAACCCAACAGACCCACTTGAGCAAGCACTTAGGCAACAGTGGAGAGGAAAAACTCCCTTTAACGGAAGAAACCTCCAGCAGAACCAGGCTCAGGGTGGGCGGCCATCTGCCTCGACCGGTTGGGGTGAGTGGAAAGAGGAGAGAGAAAAGAACAACAGGCAAATCAAAAACAACAAGAAGCAGCAGACAAAAATGAAGTGAAATGAAGACTCTTTCTGAGTTCTTCAGATGTGAAATAAAAGTCGTCCATGGCAGTATAAGCAGGTAAGCTTTAAATATTTAACACGTTTATTTAGTTTTGTGTAATGTTATCTTATTACTCGTGTTTTAGCAGTTCTGTTAGGTAAAAACAAATATCTTTCCCCAAAGCTAGTGGCGATGTTTAAATGTTTCTTTTGTTGAGAAATACTTATTGTTGTTCAGGTGATATTGTGAGAAGTCATAGAACCTTTTCTAACCATCCGGAGGTAAAATGTATTTTCTGTTGCACAACAAAACTGTTTTGAGTCGTTTCTCTGGCGGGTCGGCTTCTTTGTTTTGATTCGGAGACACAACATGGAAAACGCGTGAAAATAATTTTAACACTCCGTGGACAAGGACTTCAGAAGTGCCAGATCATTAGAAGGGTCTTTGGAGATTAATAAGATGCCAGCAGAACAAAGGTAAATGTTTTCAAGTGATGGTGTCGGTTTATCAAACAATGCTGGTCCGTTAAGTTTTAGAGAAGCTGATCGTTGCCTCCATGACCTGAATGTTAAGCTCAGCTAATTCACAAAGGAGACAAACTGTTTGTGTTTGTTGGGAAATAAAACAAACTGGATGAGCTGTTCTCTTAAATAATCTCACTGTGTTGATTTATTCTCCTAACTATTAACTTTGTCCTTATGATAATTCAAACTGTGCTGCCGTAACAGTATTTGTGTGCTCTTTGGGACGGGGGAGGGGCCGGCGGTAGCCCCCGCTGCTCGTTGAGAAGAGTGAGAACGAGACGTGCTTTCAGGTCAGAGTCTCAATAAGCCTCCAATAACACCAGAAACGTCGCTAGATTTGTAGCTAGTCGCTTTTTTGATAAAGAAGCGCTAAAGGGAAGAGGTGGGCGGATTGATCCAAAGTATCGATAGTATCGATACCAAGTTGGTATCGTCATCGGATCGATACTAGCACGATGGTATCGATATTTTCTCTCTTCTACTTTCAGTGCGACTGTTCCATCAGAAAGTAAACTTGCCAGTACAAATACCGCTCCTCTCACATCAACGTGACTCAGCGACTATTTGTCCTACAATATGACCCAAAACAAACCTAGACATCTGTTTCCGTGCCACCCCAAAGATAGCAATGGTCTCTGCCTGGCCACCCCCATAAAAAAAGTCTGGCTCCGTCACTGCCGTTCTGTTTTGATTTACGAGCATTTGACAAAGAGAGATTTAAAGACAGATTTTACTTTCCCTTTTCTGTGTTCTCAGAAAAGAGAGACGGACACAAAGGACTGAAGGAGTGGATGAGAGATAAAATGATTATAATTAGAAAAAAATAAGTGAAAGGTCACAGCACACGTTGCACTGACATAACAGAACGTCACTCCATTCCTGTACGGGCCCCTCACTGTTCAAACATCCTTTAACAGCCAAAAGCTGAATTAAAAGGGAGATGATAAAATGTGTGTTTATAGGCCTGCAAATGACCACTGTGTACACACACACTTTCATGGTAAAAACCAGAAGACAAAGAAAGAAATGGGGATAAAGGGCAGAAAGAGAGATGACATGAAGGGAACAAAGGGAAAACGTAACAAGGAACGAGAAGCTGGGGGCCAAAATGTATTTAATAGTGAAGTCAGAGTTTTAACAATCCGTTTGAGTACTTTTAAAAACACACTGGTATGAACCCATCACGTCTTGGCGCACAAGCAGTGTGTACATGTGAAGGTCACGGCTCAGAGGATTGGATGAGAAGAGAAGAAGTGTAAAAGGATGCAGATGTTGGAACATTATGGTTAAAAATTTGATTTATTCACCATGCAAATCCATTTTTTTTGTTAATCAGGATATTTTTTTAAAAGTGTGAAAACTGTGAAAAAAGTCAAACAACCTTAAAGCCCATTCAAATCCAATTTCAGCCTATTCTCATCATGGTGGGAAATTTTTACTTTATTCTTTGAAAAAGTACTTTTAAAGTACGCTGGAGTCCAACAGTACAGTATATTACTTTTTCAATCCCATAATTTAATAGGATCTTTAGAGCCCATTTCCTGTAGCAAGACAGCAAACAGAAGAGTAAAGTTCAGTCAAGTATTACAGCCAGGCCCTAACTTCAGAGGGTTTTACACCTTGGACAATACATATTCACTTCCAGCAGGTTGTGATTCTGATTTCTTCAGATAAAGAAGGAAGTTTCTGTATTTGTGTAAGAAGATATTAAGTCCCACAGAAGTGACTGAACAAACAGAAAACACATTGACTAGAGAACTCTGGTAGTTTGGACACAGCTACAGTATATTAGCTTTTTATGCTTGTTAATTTAAGATAACTGGCTGCTGGTGGTGGCTTCATATTTAGCATACAGACAGGAGAATGGTGCCAGTCTTCAATCGACAGCACTTGCCAGGTTGCCATGCCATTTCTAATATTCTGTAGTACTCTCTCACTCATAGTTGTACAACAATTCAACCCAATCTGCCCGTCTCCTATCTGTTCTGTACAGCTCTTTTCCATTATCCTCCCTCTGCTGTTCTGAGTTTGACTTTTCTTCCTCTTTCTCAGCAGTCAGTCGGAGAGGGGGAATCACCAGAACAAACCAATACCAAAAGGCCCTTTGTCCCCCAGCGTCAGAAAACACACTTGCACTCTTTCCTCCCTTTGTCTGTCTACCTCCTACATACACCCAGCGTGAGCATGAGTCTTTCGCGTCTTCAGCTTTCAACAATGCCTCATCTCTGTCTCAGCCCACACACCAGAATACCACAGAGGGACGCTGTGAACTTCTCCTATTATCTGCCTCATTCATTGTCTCGCACACGCAGTCGCCTGTGTCTTACTCCACTTTTCTTTCTGTCACTTCCTCATCAGCACAATCTCCATCCTTCCCTCTCTTCATTTCTCAAATTGGTGACCTCACCCAACACCCACATCACAGTGACTTCACCATATGGCAGCTGTGGTCAAGGCCACAGAGCAATGTGTTGGTAGACATGACAATTAACCCCACCTCTGAGTCTGGGACTGCTCGGGGGAAACTTCTGGAAGTTATCAACCATCTCAGTGTCTCATCTCGGGCACTTAGTCTTTCAAAATGTGCATTTGTGAATTTTATTTGTCGAAAGTATCAACTAAAGGAATGCCCACTTGTGTTGTCTGGGAAATGAAAGTGGTGGGACTCAATTTCAAGGCCACTATCAAGTCTCAACAAGGCCACCGAAGTTCTGACAAACAAAGGCTCTGTTTACCTACACAGTTGTCTGTGTACTTCTCATCCTTGTCCCTTGTCTCAGATGTCTTCACATTTTGTTCTTATTTTTTTAACAAGAAGATTAGGTGCTGGGTGGTTTGTGCAAACGTGGTGTTGAACCTACCACATACAGTATGAGAGGTGATGGGCTGCAGAGTGAAAGAGAATTAAAATCTTTTTGTTTTCATCCCAAAATTCACACAAAGCTCATGAAAGACAAGAAATCTACAAATGGGGGAATTACCTGCACAGTGCAAATTTTTTTAAGTATGAAGCAAACAAGTGTCTGGTGAAGATGTGTAAATATTTGACAAGCTAAACAGAAATCCAAAGAGAGACATTAAAGTTCAGCATTACAGTACAACTATTTGTTTGAGCAGCTCTGTGAGGAAGGTGGTCAAGAGCCTCAACTAAAGGCTCCAGATTAGGTTTCAGGTGGTTTAGACATCTGTAGAGGATCTGTGTGGTTGGAATGCTTCAGATATCACATGAAAATATGGCTGAAGTTACACAATATAAACAGTTGTGGGTCTTTTTGATCTGTAAGTCACATTTTTGAAAGCTTGGTGTGAGTGGCCATCAGAAAGGTGTCTCCGCTTTTTTGAGCAGTTATTCTTATGTATTTGCACCAATACATCTCATGTACATTTTGTTTGCTTAAAAAAACATTTAAAAACGTCACATGCTCAGTAACTATGAAGCTTGTTTGATAAAGTGAAATTTGAAATGCTATAGATGTTCACAAAGGGCAGAAGCTGATGGACAGAGAGTACCATCTGCTGGACATTGTGCAAATTACATTTCCAAAATATGACAGGCCTTATCCTTATCAGCCCACTTTTATCTTTAAAAAAAAAAGGTCTTAACTTTGCGCTAAGCTGACCAGCTCCAGCTATAAAATAAATTTATAGTGATTCTAGTGGAAGACTAGTAGAGGACCAATATTATTTTTTACTGTGGAAAAATAACTATACATGATAATGACTGATTTTGATATTTTATACGCAGTAATCAAACATGACAAAAATCCATACATGAAAACAGTTTAAGATTTATTACATGCTTAATTTTAGAAATGTTTTACAAAACTAGGTACATTGTAACATACAGAACGTGTCTTTGTCATTACAAAGGCTGGTGTGTTAAAGTTTGTTAACTGCTTGGTTAATTAACTAATTTATCGTCTTTATTGAGAACGTTAAAGAGGCAGAGCCCCTTCCACAAAGTGTGTGTTCAGAGATGCTGGTAAAACCACAGCACTGTGTTGAGGAAGCAGTCGGCCTGTGTGTCCACTCTGGACAAAGAATGTCCGTCTTCTGGAAACCACAGCAATCTACAAGGACAAAACAACAATGGACATAGCTAAAATCAGATTTAATCACAATTATTAGGTTCAATTTCATGAAAAATGTTTTTGTTTTTAACAAGGATTGGACAAAATAACACAAATAACTAATTTACAATCGTTGGATTGTCAGGGTTTGCTTATTGGCTTTATCTGATATACTGTACTCTGTTGTACCTGACAGGTGAGTCTCTGCTCTTTAGTGCTTTGTAGAGCTCCAGACCCTGGTGAGGAGACACTCGCCTGTCTCTGCCCCCCAGCATCAGCAGCACTGGAGCCTTGATCTGCACACAAACATATAGATGCTTTAGCATATAAAGACATATTTACAAATGGAACTACAGTTTCTTTATGAACATTACTGATTCATATGTTTCCTCTTGTGGCACTATAATAAATCAGCAAAACCGTGTCATAATAACGAGCTGTAACAAGGACCTTCTTGGATTTTTGTGCTAGTTTACTTAGATTTTCCTTATTCTTCTACCACCTTAACAATTCTAATTCGGCTCAACCATTGGGTCAAAATAGTCACTTATAAAAACATCTGCATGCAGATATACATGGAATATAAAGAGAATCTTTTTATTATTATGACCTCTTGGCTTTTGCTCCAGCACAATCTGCGAGACAAATGCTTTTTAGAGCCACTACTGCTAAGGCTGTAAGAACATTAAAAGCATCAACAAAACAAAAGCTTTCAAAGTTTAATAAGGAGTGGACTTCAGATTTAGAGTCTTGTTATTTAGGCAGCATTGTAAAATACTGAATAAAAATATTACAAGTACAGTTTGTTAGTTATTTATACATAATGACTAAAGTGTGCACGTGTCTGACCTGAGCAGCATGTGTGATAGGTGACTTCTCTAACATAGCAGCCAGGGCTTCAGCAGTGGGTATCTGGTCATATGAGTACTGAAATCCCACACTGGTGTAACGCCTTGAGGCAGAGAGAGAGAGAAGAAGATCCAAGCTGTTCAAGTCATTTCAGTGTTGAACAGTGAAGCTAAAGCTCATGTGCATCATGGTTGGATGACTTGTCGTGTGTAGCCCCATTTCTCACCAGTCCACTATATCACTGGTTCCCAATAAAGTGGCAGCATTGATCACAGGGTTCCTGGCTGCACATGCTCTGTAGAAATCTGGGTACTGGCCAACCAGATGACAAGACAGGAAACCCCCGTGAGAACCACCAATCACAGCCACACGTTTGGGATCAAGTGTCAGGTCATTCTGCAGCGCAGTAAGTACAGCCCTCTGGATAAAGACAGTGAGTCACACTCACACTGATCACATCATTTACACAATAATACTGAGCTGTTTATGGATAATCACCACAACACCAGTCTTGAGATTGCTGTTTGCTGCTAACCTCACTGTATCCAGGACTCTGAATCAAAGAGGGGAGCTGTCATACCTGCACATCTTTTACATCCTGGCTTCCAATCTGACTAATTAGGGACAAAATGCTGCTTTGGCCAAAGCCTGTGGATCCCCGGTAGTTCACTGTATAGAAATATACAACAAAGAGAGAAGATGGCTAAATTACAATAGAACCATAGAGATTTTAAACATGAACATCAATGACTTAAAGATCCCGTCACATAAAAAAGAAACCAAGGTTTGTCATTTTTGTATGTGTTTGAGATAAAAACAAAAGACACAGACTTCTCACCCATAAGCACAGCAAAGCCGAGTTTATTCAGTCCAGCTGTGAAACTGTTCCACTCTGCAGGAAAGTGAGAGTGAGGGCCACCTGAATGAGCCAACAAACATAAATATAACACTATAATATAACAACGTTAAAATGTGTTTAATATGTTTATATTCTTCACAAAGTGTACACAGACCATGGATGAAGACAACTAGAGGTATCCTGGCTTCATGGACAGTATGAGATGGTTTAACCAGAATAGCACCAAAGTCTAAACCAGCTGTTGAGAGAGTGACGAAAAGTAAGAACAACAGAACTTCACATCAGAACAAGCTTTAAATTGAAGGAGTGACTGAAAGCTTACAGTACTGTGTGTTGTCCTCCTCAGGTGGGGGTGCTACATCTAGAATTTTCCAATGGAAATCAAAGGTCAAGGCGGGCTGCTGCAGCGTTTTCCATGTCACATTCTCACCTGCCGAGGGAAGGAAACCCACCATCTGCAGACACATCAGCACACACACAGACCACAAATCAAAGAGATCAAATGAAAATTTATTTTTCATCTACAGTAACTTATCTCTCTTCATGGTGGTTTGTGTGTGTACGCGCACAGTCTGACCAGAGTGGGTGGTGTACTGGGGCTGGAGCAGCAGACGACCATTAGGTCCCTCTGGACTGTCAGAAGCTTCCAGCTGCCATAAACTTTGGAAACATCAGAGGGACCTTCAGAGGAGGGGAGTGAAGAGAGAAAGAGAAAAATGGTTGAAGTAAAGACAGAACAGACAAAGGTAAAGATCTTTTTTATTATACAGTACCCACATTAAATTTTTTACAGGTGTGGATGAGTTTGTCAACCCCTTGTATCAAAATCCGAGTATGAGATGATGCATTTGAAAAATAATTTAACTTTGAAAGGTTATAAAGTTTAATTACAAGTAACAGTATGTGCCAAATACCTGTTATAAAACCTTAATTGAGCACTTTTGTTACAGTAATGTATAAGCTAAAGATGAAATGCAGTGATGTACTGTACAAGTTGTATTTGTCATCTTAAGTTTGTGTTCCTGTGATCCTGTGTGTGTTTTGGCAGCTTCTGACTTATATTAGAAAATTTCCCAATAATATGTTACTGACAACTTTTAGTCTGCTGCTCCTATCATACCTTCATGTCCTCTCATGTGCTCTTGATGATGAAGATGAAAAGGTGGAGGAGGTGGGGGAGGGAGGGAAGGAGGATCAGGAGGAGGGGGAAGGTGAGTGTCAGAAGGAAGGGGAGGAACTAGAAGGGGTGTGAAAGGAGAAGGGGGAGGAGGAAGAAGAGGGGACAGGGGCACAAGAGGAAGAGAAGGTGACAGAGGAGAGGGAGGAACAGCGGAAGGAGGAGGAAGAGGAGTAGGAGATGGGGGTGGATGTGGAGGCCAACAAGGGGAAGTTGGAGGCAGAAGCAGAGAAGAGAGGGAAGGATGAGTGAGAGGAGATGGAGGAGGAGGGAAAAGAAGAGATGAAGATGAGGACAGGAGAGAGAGAGGCGGAGGTGGCCGAGAGGATGAACTCTTACTATCAGAGAGGGAAGTGACTTTCTTTGACCTTCTGTCGAGCATAAAGAGATCCTGGGAGAGAGACGAGACAGAAAATGAGCAGTGAGCATGCACAACAACACAATGACCCATAAATAAAATTTAATTTAGTTGCATTGGAAAGTACTCCCTTCCTTGTCACCTCCCTGTCCACTGTCCTTCTTGCTCAGTGGACGGCTAACTCAGAACAGAAGAGTGATGGTGGTTTCAACGTTTTTCCATTTCACAATTATTGAGACCACGATCTCCTGGGAACACTCAGAGCTATAGAAATGATTTTATACCAATGCCCTGGACTATGATCAAAGATTTTTTTATCCCAACACTGTTCAATGGATTTCACGTCTTATTTGTTTGAATAGTTTGTATTGTGGGACCTCATATACACAGGTGAAGGAAAGAAAACAGGATTTAGACTGATGGGCACAATTTTTTATGAATTTCAATCTGAATTTACAATGTGTGTACAAAATGTGAAGGAGCCTAAATAATTTCCAAAGCAACTTTTTACAACATTTCTGATAACATTTGTGTATTTTAACTATTTTTATTTAAAAGAAACAACACTTAGGGAAATACATGGATTTGCTCTCTGGTTGAGAGTTAGATAAAGAAATCAATAACACTTTCACAACTGTGCATTGATTATTGAGCTAGAGCCAGGAAGCGATTAGATTTGGCATACATTCTTTAAACCAAAGAAAATAACTAGCATTGTACTGTCCAAAATAAAAATAAACCTACAATATCAGCTCATTGTGGTTTTCACATTTAAGCGTATTACAAAAACAACATATAACCTGTTAATTGGTGAATTTCAGTTGTGCTTGTAAGCAGATCATTTTTAACTTTGGACACAGTTTGGTTTTGTGCTAAGCTAACTGACTCTAGCTCCACAGCTAATGCACAGACATGACAGTGAACTGATGGTTAGAAAGCAAATGTAATCGTATATGTATGTATAGTATACAAAAGTATATGTATGTAAGAGTGTTACCTTCCAGTTCCTGCGTGCGCTGCTGAACACCACTCTCTGACTGTCTGCAGACCAGCAGCAGGACGGCAGAGCTTCATAAATACCTGCAAACTCACCTGAAAGAGCAGGACATGGAGAGAACCTTTTGACCTGCAATTTTTTATTTTGTTATACTCTCACCTTCCACAACGCTCTTTCGTTTTTTTTTCTATAGTTAACTGATCATCTTTGTTAGGATGTTCTGAAATATAAAATAATCAAAATTGAATGTGCACGTTTGACAGTCACAGAAACATAAGCTGGAAAATCTAAATGACATAACAACAATAGCAATAATAAAAACAATAGATACTTTATTAATCGCCTTGGGGAAATTCTTGTGCGGATTTGGAAACTTGTATGGCTAGCTGTCTGGATGGAAGTGCCACAGTTTACAGATCAGTTAGTCGATGTTGCAGCCTGAAATAAAGTGGTGAACTGACCAGTCGACAACCATCCCACGAGTCACACTGCTAACCATTTCATATGTAACCTACCAGTCTGTGGTCTGTTGACAGGATCCAACAGTGTTGATATCTCACCGCTCTTCAAGTCCAACTGTGGAAGATTAACACTGACTGGTAAAGTGTTTAACAGAAGAAACACACATGCACAAACACACAAACATACATACATACACACTACCTGCTGGAGACTGAGGCACTGACTGTGAGGACCAAACACTTGGCCCTGTAGATAGATCAGTGTGGACCCATCGGGGCTCAGCCTGGGACAGGACACCGACAGGTTGTCTCCAGACAGACGCTCTGGTGTGGAGTGAAAAGGACATACAGAGATCAGAGCAAACGTGTAGGTTTGATTTAATAACAAAGAGACAAAGGCGACACACTCACCACAGTGTTCAGTATCCAGGTCCAGTCTGAACAACGCTGACCTGAAACATGATAGTGACATAAAGTGAAGAAGCAAAAGGCTGTTTCCTCTGGTCACTTAACTAAATACTTTTGTTTTGGTGCCTGAAAATATTAATTATCTGCTTTAAATTTCTGCTCAGTCACTGCTGCTTAAAACGTTTTCCATTTTCATCTTAAGTTTTGATTCAACATACCACCCATGCCCAAAACATATTGTAATAACAACAATTACACAGATATCTGACCTACGGTTGGAACAGAACTTCAGTCCGAGTCTGAAGGGTTCATGGTACCAACCAACAAAAATCACAGACTGACTCCCAGGAGCCCACAGAGCCTGTAGGACAACACATATACACACACAGATTTATATTCTGATATAAATACACACTGGAACATGTAATTAAAACATGACCTCCATACACTAACAAACCAAATAAATCAAAATCCTTTAGTGCAAGGCAAAGTGACTGAAAGCATCTCTATCTCTGTCCTCACCTGTCCAGGTGAGACATCAGTCGGCACACCCTGCAGCACTCTGACTGTGTCGTTCTGCAGATTCACCACACAAATCACCGGGCTGCTCTTGTTGGTCAGAGCTTCACCCCAGTCCTCACAGTACACACTCCTGTCCTGTTTGAGTACAATAACACACTAAGTAACATAAGACACATGTACACTTTCATTGGCTTGAAAATTTTGTCAATAAATTATACATTTGTTTAACAATGTGCTTGATATTAACCTTAATCCACTAAAGATTCTTTCCATCAGGTGTGTGTGTGTGTGTGTGTGTGTGTAATACCTTCCCACATGCAGATTCCCCATCATGTGTTTCTGTCGATGTGTTTTTGCTCTTCTCAGCTACATACAACAGTTTATTCTCACACTCTGACCATGACAGACAGCCAAACTGAGCTGGAAACACAAACACAACAATATGTGTTCATATAAACACGTGAAGCCACAACAATGTGAGGGTATAGCATCAATGCTTAGCTATTTTGTGTGACAATACATCAGATTTTCTTTTTGTTGGGGAAAACTAAAACTATTTTGTGTGAAGATGTGAAGCATCCATCGTACCATCTTCATAAACTTGTCCGTGCTTTTTGAGGGCAGTCAGGTTGAGGCATTTCCTGAGGCCTTGGCAGTCCCATATCTAAACAGCAGCAACCATAAGTCGTCTGTCAAAATGCTCAAACACCAATCACCTCATGCTGAAATCTCTCTCACCTCCAGAAGCTGGTGGCCGCCCGTTTCCCTGACAACAGCTCTCAGGCCTTGGATTGGAGAGAGTCCACTGAGAAACCTGAAGAACGGGACAGAAATTAAGCTGTATTCAGTTTAGCTTACAAAAAGTGTAACAGAACATCAAGCTGAAAAGCCCTGACCTTAGACTTTAAACGTTTAACCTCTGACTACCTGAAGTGTGTTTAACCACATTCAACAATGACATCACGGTGCGCTGACACCCCGTTGAGTGCATTTCTACATCCCTGCAGTGAGGTGACAAGAAAAACTGCTTTAGCTCAAGATTTAAAAAAGGCAGTTCAGAGTCAACAGGTAACCTAACCTGGGTATCTTGGGATTGTGGGAGGAAAACCCCAGAGGTGCAGGAAGAACATGCAAACTCCTCACAGCTACAAACCCATGACCTCCTCGATATAAGGTGTGAGTGCTAACCACTCCAACGTGCAGCCTTATCCTTATTGTTTTTTAATTATTAAACAACTCACTCTCCAGACACGGGTACACAGGGTCCTGGTGAGAGGACAATCCTGATGGACTTGTGGTTGTTGCTGTCTGCAATCAGAGTCCACTGCTGCGAGTAGCGAAGTCTGGAGGCCCGGATCAGGTCGCTCTGACTCCACTCTGGGTGTGGACACGGGTGGGTTTATTGGTGTATATGCTGGCAGGTGTGCATGAAGATCTTACACTGAATCACTGAAATTATTATTACAAATAATTTAATTTACAGTTTTGCCTGCCTTTTATAAACTTAACGCAAACATGTACTTGGATGTTAGAAAACTGTCCTGTATATCAGATTGTTCTCAAATCCTCCATACTGTTTCAGCCTCATAAATCCAGTATCAATTAGACATCAATCATAATGTGTCTGTCTTACTGAAATCTGTTGAAAAAAAGAAGTAGAAATTCCACCAGCTGCAAGATCTCAGTCATTCAAACACACATTATACCGTATTTCAATCTGCGTGTTCCTCCCTGAACCTACAATCCAGTTATTGTACAGTATCCAATGAATGGTTTTCTTCCAGAGATACAGATGGATTTAGTCAGTAAACCTTTTTAAACCCTTAAGACGTGATCACTGGTGTCAGTAGCAGAGCGTCTTTTCACCAGATCTTTGGAGGTCAGTCATTCCTTGTGAGAGATTTTACTTTGTCTCTGGTTAAAATCCAATAGATAAGAAGCTCTTTAACTGCCAGTGTCAGGAGAATCATCTTCATGCTTCACTTCAAAACATGTCTCATAACTGCAAAAACACACACACTTTAGTTGTATCTCCTTGACTACAGACTGCTGGACTGCTCTGTGTTCTTTGTAACACTGCTGATAATTTATTCAAAGTATTATGTACAGTTGAATGTTTCTGGTTTCTGTTATTCGTTAGAATCGCAGACTATTGTTGTGCATTCACTAATGCAAACATAACGTTTTCTACTGTGCATCCTGCACAAGTGTGTGGGTGAGTGAGAGGGAGAAGTTACCAGCAGCTCACCTGCAGTCACGGTGTAGATCCGGAGCTCTGGGAGCTGCTCTTCACTCACACGAGCAGAACCAGGCGCAGGGAGGCCGCTGACTTCTCCGTACACCTCGGTGATTTGTCTGGGCTCCATTCGTGCGCACACACACACACACGCAGAGCTCACATTAAAATCACCAACCTCCGGCACCTCAGCTGTCACACGGATCAGTGCAGGTCAACACTGGCAGCACAGTCAGATGCAGACTGGTGCGTCATGCGCTGACAACAGCTGCTGCTCAGAGGGTTAAACGTTCAGCTTACAGCCGCTCAGGTCCTGCACTGACTTTATCGCAGCTCCTGAACATTTCACAACAATGATTTTCACTCTAGCTGCACCTCCATGTTGAATTCGTGAATGGACGATACCACTTTTTCAGTTTTCAGGGGTGTAGTGGAGATTAACGGCCGCAAGGGGGCAGCAGAGACTCACACTGTTCATGGTTCCAGATTAACTTTATGTCTACATGTGTGAGGAGTCTTAATAATGAACATTTCATGACTTTATATTTACAAACACGCTGTAGAAGCTGCAAATTGTCACAGTATTTTAATGCTGCCATATGTGTTTGCAGCAGTGGAGTAAGTACAAATACAACAATATAAAAGCACTCATATGGAAAAGACCTGCATTTAAATTCCTCCTCAAATAAAGTGCAGATTGTTAATACTACAGTCAATGTGCAACTTAAGTAGCATTTCTTGCTGTTGCAACTGGTATAAATGGAGGTAGTTTCAACTAGTTTATATACAGGTAACTGGACTGGGACACAAAGGGTCACAAAAGAAATATGAGATGATTATGTGTTTATGTACTGTGATGTGATTTTTCTCTATTTTGATTTTTGTTAAATAATGGATCATTTTACTTTCGAGGGATTATTTTTGTTGAAACAATGTGAGTAGAAGGTGAAGCTGACAACTCATAGCCATAAAATCTTATCTGAATAGTAACTAGTAGCTGTAACTCTTAAAAAATGTAGTAAAAAGTACATAAGTATAAAACAGAGTACATGTACCTCAAAACTGTAGTGCAGTACATGAGTAAATGTACCTAGTTACTTAAATAATCCTTCACAGCGTGTGTCCTCCAAGCAGTATCTTTGTGTCTGCCTTAAAAACTATCAGAGATAATAATAATTCCTGTCTGTTCAACTTGGTTCAGATATTTAAATGTTTATTCACTGTACATTTTTCAAATCGCATCTGAAAATTAACACAAACAATTATTAAAAGGAAAAACAGTACATGTTTCAGTTTACGTGAAGTCTTTGGGCTTCAAGCTAACAAATTTTTTTTTTTCCTGAACCATGATGATAAAACTTCATATTGTGGATTATTTTCCCCCCTGATCCCTTATTCTCCCAAATGACTCTTTCCTGGATAGAAGCACAAAAAATCTTTCTGAGATTACAAAAGACACAAAAAAGTTGTCAAATACTCATATTTCATTTCATTTTCTACCCTTGTCCCTCAACACCAGAACTACTGATACGACAGTTTGTTGAGGCTGTATTATGGGACTCGTCTTTCATCCAGGGATCAAACCTGGTCTGTGAAAGCTGGTGAAACTTCCAGGCAGCTGTTAAGTGTGATTTTAAATAGTAAAAATTGCAATAGTGCTACCACAGTGAGGAGCACACTTAAGTTTAGATGCTAAGCAACTACTTTTAAAAACAGCAACACTAAACTCATCGAAATCAGCAGCTCTGGTTAGTGATCTGTATTTATTTAAATCATTTAAATGTAACAATTCAAGTACAAGTTTCCATAAATCCCTATGCACTAGTTTTATCAGTAATACATACACATGGACAGACTGTAAACCCACCAACATGCATTAAAAATACACAAGAAAAAAATAGAATAGAAATTGTCATCTTTATCTCATAATTGTTTGTAAACAGTTCCTAGCATTTTAGTTTCTTAAAAAAAAACACAGTACTGCTTTTAATAAATTAAAGAGTAAAATACAATTATCCACTAGAAATGGTTCAAGTGTATTTCTCCTCAAAAATATGAATACAAAATGACAATATTAATTATCTGATTTCATTTATTTATATAATTAGGCATCTTCCTGTTTATATGTTTCTCTGTTTCATTTCATAGTGTTGAATAAAATTCAAATAAAACACACTCACACAAACACCACACGTTTTTTTAAGGTTGCATTGTTTGCAAAGTCAGTTTCAGGTTTGGCAGCTGAAGCAGCGACTCTGGCTGTAAAGACAAATGAAAGGAATACAAAGGATCATTTAGCCCAAAGAAGAAGAAGAAAGTTTCCCCACAGTGTTTCTGTGGCTCTTTTTGATTTACACAAGTTGATTCTAAAACACGAAGTTTCAGAGATTAACCAGGACCCATTACGTCCAGGAAAAGGCATCAGAAATTTGCACTGAAAAGTTCTGACTGACCACAGGGCAGCAGTTTGAGCTGAGTATCAAAACAATACACATCAGCATTAAAGTGGGTTTCACTGGCGCTCCATAGATCTGATGTGTACCAAAAAGGTACTCTTATGAGACACAATACTTCACTTTTACCTATAAAATAGAAACGACCTATTATATGAATATACTCTCCTGCATACTTAAGTCATTTAATAAAGAGGTTTTAATGTTGTTATAGAGTAGTTATCCACTTTGAACTAACAATAATTGGTGGATCATAAATATGGAGAATGAAGTTGCAGGTGAAAAAGCTGTTTGTTGAATGGTTGTGTGTCTGACAGCTGAAGCGTTAAAGGCATCATTTAATATCCGTCTCAGTACAATTCATTCCATCCTCATCTAATCACATGACGTCAGCACGCTTGTCCCTGACTTTGCTCCTCTGTTTCGTTCTGGCCTTGAAAGCAGCCGAGTTGAAAAGATGCTGTTGATGAAAAACAGAAAGAGATTAATCCAACATATTCTTATCTTTAACGACACAATTAAACAAGGTGATTTTCTCCTCAGCTCCAGAGGTAGTTGAATAAGGATGCAGCATAAAAGCACAAATAGGAGAAAAATACTAAAACATGCAATCACTCATTTCAATGTCACATTGTTCTGGTAAAGATTTAAGGCCAGAAAAGATGCCGTTACCTTCTCAAATCGAGAGATCTTGTTGCCTTTAACAGTAGCGTCCAAGATGAGGGGAGCACCGAGGCCAAAGATGTCTCTCAGTAGTGAGTTGAACTGCACCAAACCAAAACACACACAAACTAAAATTAACAATGTAGGCAAAACTGCTGATTTTCGTATTTCGTCCTTATGATACACAAGACCCTTAACAGCTAACCCAATGACCCACTGAACAGCAAAACAATTTCACCATTTGACTGATTTATAAATATCTATTGCTCTTTATTATTTCTCACATCATTGTAAACAATGTAAAAAAGCTGAAGTAACTTTTGTCGCAATCTTGTATGAATGATGTCTCTGTTTTTTGTTGAGCTAATTGCTCAGTCAGTGTTTGGCCTGTGGGGCTGACAGGTTTTGGTCCGACCCTCTGAAGTTACAATAATCTTGGTGTAAAAATTGAATGCACTACTTCAGCGTGTTTCCTGACCTGTAGATGATGTCTGACTCCAGACTCCAGAATCTCTTTGAAGGCATCGTAGATTCTTCTCTTCACCCAGCTGTCGATATAAACACTCTCCACTCCAAACCTGATCTTCTCCTCTGTGAAGTCCTCATTCTGCAGGAAAAGACGGGGTGCATTAAAAAGTCAAAGCTATAAAGGTCAGTGTAATAATCTTTACACCATTTTACATTAGTAGCCAGCACTACTAAGACAAATCTGGGTACACATCTACAACTTGAAAATGAAAGACTAACTTTTATGTGTCTTATTTACTAACAGACATAAACTTTCAGTAACAAAATACATTTGCAGCTATAAAACATATACCTCTATGTAATGCAGCACCTCTCTGAAGATGGAGCGTTGTT
Organism: Sandelia bainsii; assembly: GCA_032362345.1. Taxonomy (NCBI): domain Eukaryota; kingdom Metazoa; phylum Chordata; class Actinopteri; order Anabantiformes; family Anabantidae; genus Sandelia; species Sandelia bainsii. Next base: position 8,723,004 of record JAUMHL010000028.1, on the reverse strand, counting down.
TTCTCCTGTCATTCTTCGCTCGGTGTTTGTTGCCGTCTGTGGCTAAACTCTTCAGACATTCACACAGACTTTCACTGTCCTCCACTTCAAACTCCTACACACATACACACACATCAGTGCTAAAGCTGTAGTACAGCAATAATGTATAATATTACAAAAGAGATGTGCATATTTTTGGGTATGATGGGAAAATAATAATAGGTTGAATGTGTGTTCTTTGCTGTGTGTGTGTGTTTACCTCATCTATATCTCGACCCAGCTCCACCAGCAGGGCGATGGTCTCTCCTACTGCAATCCTGTAGTTGACATCACTGCTCTGCAGACACGCCTCCAGTTTAGGGAGGTGACTACAGGGAGGAAAACAGAGTGAGACCACTGTAAGTTACACCATTAGTCACAACTGCATCCTTTTGAGTAATACATACTGACCCCTGTGGGCAATGTATCGAAATGCCCATAAAACACAGAACACAAGGGAGTGAGAGTAATGGGAAAAAAGAGAAGCGCACAAGTTTAAATCCTAAGCTTGTACACAGGAGGTGATTTTACATTATCTCCTAATGATACACTGTGGAATTCAACCATTAAATCTACTTCAGCTGGGACAAGTGGATTCACACGAAAGGGAGAAGAACAGTCTCAAGGATTTTTACAACTTTGGATATTAAAGTTGTAAAAACTTTGGAGCTCGTTTGAAAAACTACACCCACCACATTTCTTGTGAGCAGTGGTGTGGCTCACTGATGTGTTTTTCACAAGTTGTGAACAACAATGAACGTCTGCGGCACAGACGAATAAGCTAAATTAGGATCTGGATTCACACAGGTAACGTTGAGTAGACGCTATTCATTGCTGGTTTTTGTCCCTATATGAGATTTGCTGACTGATTTGCTAGTTCAAACTGAGGCAGATGTTTTTTTTCTTCATGTTGAACAGTGTCTATCACTCACAAGTCGAGCAGCTGACTCAGTTTAGATGCAGGACAGAGGGTGACGAGAAGTGACCAGGCCTGCAGGGCTGCGCTGTGGAGACCTGGACTCCCAGGTTTGGGTGTGGGCAGTGTTCCTTCTTTGTTGGGATAAGAAACCATAAACACATTCTCCAGAAGGGTCAATGACTTGACCAAGTCCTGAGAGGGGTTGGTGTTGACGTGAAGAAAAGAGAGAAGATGTAATGAGGTTTGAGAGATTTGTAAGAGAACACTGCTTAATACGGATATTGTTAAACCAACACACATTTGATTATTCTCACCTCTCCTTCTTCAGCAGCAGAGACATAACAGCACATCCCCAAAGCTCTGGCACACTGTAAGAAATGTCCAATAGCAAGATATGAAGTTATATGAAGAAGAAAAACATTTAAGTAAGGCGGCACGATTTACTGAAAAAGACATATTGAGATTGTGGACAATACTGTACTTTGCAATATAATAAACTAATGGTATCATGTGTCAACTTGCTTGGTTATCTAGATGCACAGATTAATGATCATTTTGAAATGTGTAGTTCTCAGTTCAAATATACAAACAAGCATATGTATAGCATAACACATAAAAAAACGGTCAGGTACAATTATTTTTAAGCTGTTATCATCACATCAATATGCACCAAAATCTACTTCTAAGATTTTCATGTACATACTGGATTATCATGAGTACAGTAAATCATCCAAACATTGGAATTAACTCACACTACTGAAATCTGGGTGTGTTAAAGCTAAATAAGTCAAGTTAAATTTAACAAATTTCACAATTTAACGAAAAATAGTTTATAGCGACAACAATTGGGATAATTGATTGATTGTTCGGCCCATTCACAGCTCATTTACTCTTCTTTCTGGCTCCTGATTGGTCAACCCAATGTGTTGCAGCGCAGCACAGTTAATAACACACTGCGAGAGTGTCCCCACAGAACGTGTTATACAGCTTTTAATTGAATTTTTCTTTAATGTTGTGAACTGATTTCTGAGCTCTATGACTCACTTGACTGTTGTACAAGAATGCCGGTGAGTGTGAGGTCACATTTAACAATTTTCAGCTCTTCGCGGCACCAAATGTTTTTAGATCACTACTCTGCAAGTTTTATTGTTGCTGTGATGACGGGTATTTGACCTGCAATCAACAGGAACTTCTGTAAGTGAAACATGATTCCAAACCCTATGTTTTGCATAATACCAGAAATGGTTTATGTCATTACTCACACTCTGGCGGGCTGCTATGCTGGCACTGTTGTCAATCAGGGTGGTGGTGAGGATGGGGCGAAGCATCTTGAAGCCCTCCTCTGCTTCATCTCCGCCCCCCAGCTGAATACAGAGCAGGGAGAAGACTGTGGCCGCCGCTGCCTGCTCCTCTCCACCGCCTGCACACAAAAAGAAAAAAATTAAAGGTATTGTTTATGTTCCTAATAACTGCATTTGTCATTGACTCCATTTCTGCTCCACCATGAGAAAGAGAAGAGTAAATGTTTTCAGCATTGTACACAATATATTGTATACATCATACAATCATCAAGACATCTGTTAAAAGCCATACTGCATATACTTTGTCATATAAACATGCTAAGTAATGACAACCTGCTATACAGAAATATTGTATATGTAATTAACATGGTGGAATACAGCTGTCTGTTGTGCCAACTTAACCACACACATCTTTGTTGTGTCTCACCTTTTTTAAGGCTCCTTTCCAGGCAGTCGCTGATAGTGAGGCGTCTTTCTATAAGGAAGTCGCAGAGCACTCTGGAGGAGAAGGCCTGTCGCAGTGACTCAAGGGCGCCCAGGCGAGTCTTAGCACTAAGAGAAAGAGAGAGAGACACAAACAGAAACAAGGAAAGAGAGAGGAGATAATAAAGATTAGGTTTTTTTCAGTGATGTCCTTGATTGCTATATCTTATAAAATATCTGCTATTTAATACAGTTTGCCATTGAACTTTCCTGACATTTCCTATTTTTGTATTATTCATTGTATAAAGACTGGATTAAAAAAAAACCTCACCTCTTATCCATCAAGTTGTCTATACACTGTTTGAGTTTGTCTTCTGTTTCCTCCTGGGCAGTCTGCTCATCCACTTGCTCATTTCCTGTGTTTGGCGCACACACAGTTGATTTGTACTCATTTTGGTAACTGTATGCAAGTTTAATGCTACGTGATAAAACAGAGTAATTCATGTGATATTTTATCTTAAAGACAGGAAGGAGTCTACATTTTTTTCTTTTATGTAAGTGGCACGTTGGTCATTTTAACTGTGAATACTGTATCTGCCTTTATGTACTAACCTGTGCCCTCTTCCAGCACAGAGGTGCTTTCGCTGGCACTGCTGTAGTGGCTAAGAATATCAGACATCAGCTCATCATCGCTGGCACCCGACTCTCCCTTCACCCCATTTTTAACACCTAGAGAAGGCAAAAAAAGAGTGAGACAGAAAAGACTGGAGAAGAAAGGAAGGATTTAAAGAATATCTTATTTAAATTATGGAGAAATATTAACAATTTGACTGAAAACTCTCACAAGGAGTCTCAGTTAACTCACTAGCTCGTATTGTTAGGTTATGTGAAGGGAGAAAATGTGAATGACAAACAAACAAGAAGTCAAACTGTTGAGAAATAACAGTTTTTCTTCCCTTCATTGTCCAAAATGTTTCCTAGTTCTGTTTTCAGCCGTCTGCTGAGAAAACTGCAACATAAGGAAGTGCACAAAATAGCAGAAGCACCTTATACTATGATTCAATGAACCTGTTGTAAATAATATAGTTTCAAACTTATAATCAGTCAGTTTTTGTTGATTAAAGGGGTAATACTTTATTTCTATGCTAATTTGAGGGCGAGTTATTATTTCAATAAAATGGTAAAGAGATTCAAAATGATGACTAAGAGAGTGAAATAAACCAACAAGAAGTAGCCAAAATTAACCATTCTTAGGTGAGAGGCTATTTCCAAGCAGTGGGTGATGGCATGTGTAGGGAAGCTGACTGTAGACTGCATCTGCTCAGCTGTCTTAATTTGTCAGTAACTGGACACCAGCAGTTTGCCATTCATACCAGTGTGTATAGGGTAAACACATATGTGTCATCCACAAACGTCAGCATGAACTTCAAGCCAAATCCTCCTCAATTAAGCATCCAACCACCTCTTGAGACACTAAAAATTTTTCTATATGAGACTGATTCTCACAAATAAAGACAAGCTTCACCCCAACTTGTAAAACTCACAAGAAAGACTCTTTAAATGCTTTATCATTTGCATCTGGAGTAACTGCATCTATGCAAAGTGACTTCCAAAGTTAATGTTACAGGACAATGTATACAGATATATACACACAAAGGATTTTATATTAGGAATCTCCATTGTTTTCATCAGTGTCAGGCAGTAATTAATATTGTAATGTTTCATATGGCTGGAGTGGGACAGTTTGTTGTGGAGTCTGACCCGAACATGGGGTGGGAGCCACGCATGTTAAGCTAAGCTAACCCTCAGGTCCCTGCTGGCTCAGGACTTTCTACTGTTGGTGGGATTACTGAAGACCAGAGTGGTCATTCATTCATCCAGTGTGTACGATCCAGAATAGTCAGACTATGTATGTGTATGTTCATGTTCAGGTCAAACAGGACAGTCAAGGTTACCTGGAGGTCACCGTTATTGTTGTAGCAGAGATGAGTGGGTGGTACATAATGCTGTGAAAAAGTATTTGCCCCCTTTCTGAAAAGCTGCTGCTTGTGCTTCAGGTAACAAACTAATGGCTGATATGTAATATTACATTTTGTCATTGAATCATTTAAATGTGACAAAAAATGTAGAAAGGGGGCAGATACTTTTTCCACAGTACTGTAGATCTAAGCTAATTTCTCAATTAATACTGTACTTTGTTGTGTAATTCATATTAATTTTAAGACTACCAACAGCACTGGTGGTCAGGTAATAATGCAACCAAATTAATAACAAGAGTCTAAACTTCTGTTTGCACACAGAATGAGTAAACTGGGCTAAAGTTCGTCCATTTGTCTTGACCAGTATGAACCAGATTATCATTTAGAGACTGTTTGGTGAAATTGTTATTGTCTGGAAAATGCAGACAGTAGCAGTAACATTTGTTCGTCTTGTGTTTAGGCATGTAGCTTTAACACTTTAAGTCTTACTGTAATCTTAGTGCTGCTTGTGAAATATTTTACAGTTGAGCCGGCGGGATAACAGCTGGATAACTGTTCAAGGCTAGTGACAACACTTGCAGGTTGTGTTCCTGTTAAGTGCTACCTTTTCACAGTTTTCATTGTCAGCTTTTAAACTATGCGCAAAGGTCTGACTTGGAAATCATAAAAGTTGTTTTTTTAGAGGGGAAACTGATGACATTTGGCATTTGGAAACAGAAACCTACTTGGCTGCAGTCACTTTTCTCACAAATAAGATGAAAAGAAGCTAGCTGCTAAGAGCTAGCATATAAACACCTATATCAATTTTATACTTGTAGTGGACAGTGACTGTAAAACTGAATATGCTTAGGAAGGTGGTTTTAAATCTGACAAAAATAATGAAGTATTACATGAGTCTCTCGTCTTTCAGGGTTTAAATATTTTCATTCATTCACCTAAATTACAACCTAAAACAAAATGCAGTTAAATAAACCTGAATTCATTATGTCATTTTCTGATTTCTTTGACAAACAGCCTGCAGGTTCTCTCACACATATACTTACACCCCGCTGAGACAATGTTCTCAGCAAAAGTGTGTCAGTCAGTAATTTCTCAATCAATGTCCATGAACCCCTGACCAGTGCACAGGTTATTCCCTCACAGCCATGCACACACCTGCATGTTGATCTTACTTTAGCTGTGAGAACACTCACTGTCATAATGCACTCTCTAACCCTTTACCCTCACCTTAAAAAAAGATCACAACTAAAGACCTAACTACAATCCTCACCCTAACCTTAAAATAATTTTAAAGTCCTTCCAACAATGGCGCAATTATAAAGTTTGTCCACACAGCCACAGAAAGACATGTGTACACCTTCCCACGCAGGCCTGCCCACACTCAGCTCAGTTATGTGATGTGTGAGCTCCCTGCCACGACTCACGTGTCGTCTCCACTTTGCTACTTTGTGCTTACAAGGCAGTCACTCACACAGCTCCAGCGGTCTGTTAGGTCCCAAAGAAGCTGCTCTGCTGACAGACAGATGAGGGGTGAGTTTCTGTGACCATGGCCTTGTAGTACAAGCGGTAAATTTAAAACCAACAACTTAAAATTAGACTAAATGGTTCAGTGTTCTTCTCCCTAGGGTCTTAATTTTAAATACAGTCCTCACAGTTGGGGAACTTATGCAACAAAACTAAAATTTGGAATCATTAATTCTCACTGGTGTCATCTGTTTTATTTCATGCAGTAAAGATTCAAACACCAACTGAAATAACTTCTTAAACAGGCCTAGAAAATAAAGTTACATCCATCACAAACAGTAAAACAGTAAGAAACTCTTTACTTCGAAAGTAGGATGTTCCTCCAGAGAAACAAAGTCTAAGCAGCAGACATGCTGTTTTCTTATAAAATAAAATCTCCCCAACACAAAAAAACAACTCTATCATGACTTCACTTTATGCAACATCAGATTCTGTCAACTTTGCTCTAGAGAGTTGCTAAAGTTAGAGATTTTATCTTTAAGTATATCAATGACAAACTACTTGTTCAAATATAGAAAAGACAAATTAAATAAGCCCTTCAGTTTAATTTAATGCATTGGTGTGATTCGAACTCAAGAATGTCACACACATTACATATGAACAAAATCACACCAGGAAGCAATAACTGTTTGAATCCAAACTCTTCTGGTTAAAGTGCAGGTAAGAGAAAAGTGTCAGACAGCTGAAAAGACTTAAATCTAATGAACGGCATGGTGGGAGCAGACTCCACACCAGGAAGCAAGACTACATGTTAGCAGCCAGCCACCTGTACGTGAAAGGTGGGACGGATGAGGTGGTCAGATGTAAATCAATTTCCTGTAAGTCCACTGATAGTCATCTTATCTCGCCTTGATATTGACGTGCGGACTAAAGAAACTCAGCAATAGCGTGATTTTGGTGCCACTGTGCTTTAAAACCACAAAGACGCTGATGTAAAGTGAGCCAGTCAGGAATGTGCGCAGCCTGGTCCAGAAATGTATGACGGACAAGTTAAAACTTTTCAGTGATTTGTAAGAAACACACAGCAAGTTATCAAGCGTGTCAGGCGCTGCTGTGTTTACTGCATGCAGTGCAATGAAGTTCAAAGCTTCTGCACAAGCCTCAAGTTGGACATGAAGCTGAAGTCATGGGTCAAAGGTCACTGAAGTTACCTTTCAAAGACGCCTTAGCCGACAGCTGCAGCTGAAGAACCTCCTGACGAAGACAGCCTGGAGATGGTGTATGAACGGAGGATTGAATAGATGGATGAAATTAAGGTTTGAGGAAGAATGGAGGAGAGATGCATGACAGAATGGAATGATGGGAAAAATGCAGGAATGACAATAAAAAAGGTGAAAAAAAATCAGAAGGGAGCTCCATGTCCCTTTTCATGAAATTAAGGCAAGTAAAGGTGGCAGAATTACACACCATTTCAATAACTGTTTGAAAAAATACTTCAAATTCTTTACTCAAGTTTAAATATGCTCAACTTTACTCTAATCCAGATTTGGTTGACATGTGTCTCACAAATAATGTTCAGGTCTTAAGTAAAAGTCCAATGTATTAGCATGAAAAAATACATCATCACCAGGGTTGAAGCTTGTAAAGAGTGAAGATAATTTTAACCACTTTCACTTTCATTCCTCCACACATATTCCTCCCTCTCTTTTTTATCTTAAGCATAAATATATTTCCCACAGAACGTGTGTGTGTTTTAGGCGTAGCACGTGTGGAGCTTCCCGCGCAGTAGGCTGTTTAATATTAGCAGGAATCTGCAGTGTACAACTAAAACACATTATGATTTTTTTTCTTGAATAGTTTGTATTATATATATAGTACATTAAAGTGCACGCATGCAGATTACACTACCGTTTCTAAGATTCAACACTAAATATAGGTTAAGCCACATGGAAGTAGCTACTTGACAGGCTGCTGCAACAATTATCAAGACAAGTAGGCAAAGTTAGAGGAGCAACAAGCTATGTCACAGTTTTATCGGTCATGCCATATGGCACAGACACCCACACTGCTGGTCTGATTTCATGCCAGATGCTGGCTGGTGAGTCAGCATGGATATTACTTACCCGGCTTACCGGAGCCACGTTTCCCTTTTTTACTCCGTGGCATGTCGAGCAGCGGTGTGATTCACAACAAAGCTAGCTGGTATTAGCTAGCTAATGTTAAAGTTAGCCTGTTTTCAGTCCAACTGTAAACTCAGCGGGTCACAGGTTTGACAGTTGGTGTGAAGGCAGCAGCAGACGGATGGATGGTCTCCGTAGTTTATCTCGACAGCACTGTAAAAAAAATAAAAAGCTCTAAAATCTCCACCTTCTCCTGTCGTGTTCACAATCTGGCTGGTGTTTGCTACTAGCGTCCTTTACTACCAGCCACCTCCACGTTCCGCAACTCTCCGGTTTCTTCAGTCTTGAAATAAAAAGTCGCCCGGCGGTGGTAAAGTCATTTTCCTCAACTGTTTGTCACAATTTATTATCTATGGTTGTCTCCGGGTAATCTGTATCTAATACCAGGTTGAGATAGTAAGTATTTTTCAAAGTGTTTGGGACGGAGTTTCGACCACGCTGCTGTCGCCAAGTCCACCATCTTCCCCTCAGTAACTGCTGATCAGGCCGGCAGGCGGGGTTGCCAGGTTTGTTCTGGCAGCATCCCCCGTTTCCGGTAGTAGGTCATAAAAATGTAGTGAAAAGACAATCAGTGTGATGTTTGATTCAATCAGTATGGATTCTCATAATTAAATATTTCGACATAGATATATATATATATAAATATATAAATCAAAGCACTAACTATTTTTAAACATAATTAAAAACATTATTCAATCAAACATTATTATCAATGTCAGAAACATGAGACAAAATGTGAGAACAGTTTTTAACCCCTTGAAGAACCTGCTCCATTTCAAAGGTCCCATCTAAACCCTTATTCAAGAACCAAGAGTCTGTCTGTCTAATTTTAGTATATAAAAAATAATATAGGAAACATTTATGCAAACGTATTTTTATACCCTCCACTATTAACAAATTAACATCAGGTCACAGGCAAATGAAAAGAAAATTAATTTTATTAAAGAAAAGTTATTTTCTCATAAGATAAAAACATTTGTAAATTGTTTACATAAACATTCAGTGTTATAGCAAAGTCCATACTCAAACATGGCACACCAATTTTGTGTTAAATCTACAGTCAATATGTTACTATTTTGATAAAATATACAAAACACAAAAGATAATGTCCTAGTTTAATGATAATTTCATAAGTAGTCTAGACAGCCTTAGACAATGATGATATATCAAGTTTTTCATTGTACCACATTGTGTGTAAACTTGTCTTTCAGGTTTCAGTCTTTAAAACTGCTCAAGTTTATCTAATGTGGTGATCACATTAGGTATGTGATGCATATCAAAAGAGAAACCAGAACTGCTTCAAAATCCTTCCAAAACAAAGAACTGACATGAAAATGTGCTAATTAACACAGAATACCAGTTCCACAAACTGGACTGCCACCTGCCAATTGTTAGCACAATGTTAGCGAATTTTAGGGTGGAATATTTTTTTGTTGAAAGGATTATGAGCTTGTCCTGTTTGACCCCCATTATTAAGCTGTATACAAATAACAATATTTATGGAAATTTGGCCTGTGGTGATTTATCAAAAGAACAATTTTGAATTGTACTGGCTTTGGTCCAGAAGTGACAAATGAAAATGATACGTTTCATTAAAAAAACATCTACAGCCAAAATTAAATACTATTGATGAACGGATTCCTGCAGCCTTTTGTTCTTAGTGACGTATGTTGAGTCTGCTGTCCACTTACAAAACAGAAAAAGAAAAACTTAACTTGTTACTTGTTACAGGAACCATGTTAACACAGCATCTAGGCCCATGCTGTAGTCACACTTACATTCTCAGACTCAACATACAGCTTGTAATTTATTCCATGCATCTTATCTACAAATTACTCACAATTCACTATACATCAATCCACAGATGAAACCATGTTACTGCACAGCGTGTTTCTTAAAACACACACAGGAAGAATGTCTGCTGTTTAAAATGTTTTCCACATAGTTCACTGTAGTCACACTTACTCTGTAAGTGGCTCAGCATTAATGTCTGTGATACTAACTCTCAATGAAAGTAACTGTGCCTGATCACATTAGACCAGTACACATGCTGTATTGTATTACACTTTAGGAATTTTTGTCTCTCAGACTCTTCATCTGTTCAGACCTCTCAGTCTCAATTAGTGTTGCATTTCTGAAGGTCAACAGAAAGGGGCAATATTGGTAAATATGGGACACATTGGAGGAATGGTCCAGTGTGAGTGTGCATATGTGTTTATATAGACGTACTTTGTGTTTATGTGTGTGTCTTTGAATGTCCCTCTTATCCAGAGAAGTATTTGGTGGGGACAAAGGGCATCTTGCTGATGGTGGCTGGCAAGGCTTTCTTCCTGACCTCGACCTGGATGGCTGTTCCGTTCTTAGCAAATGCTGTGTCCACGTAAGCCATGGCAATGTTCTTTTTCAGGCACGGCGAAGGGCACCCGCTGGTCACCTCGCCTAAATAAAATAGAACAGATGAGAGATTTCCTTGGAAAATCAATCACAAGTCACAATCACAAATGTTTCACTTTGGTGACCCCTAATGGTAATATTATAAAACACACTGCTGCACACTGCAATGCAATTAAACATTTTAGACATAGTGGATTACAATTTGAAATCTTTTTGTGTCTGTGGTATTGTGTGATTTTATTCTTTCAGATTTTATAATATAGCAGATGAAGAAATGTAATGTATTTATTTAATCTTCATATTTTTTCATGTGTAGTCCAGATGTTTGTTTTTTTTTGCCATCTAAAATATGGAGGGACCACAGCTTTATCACATCACCACTCCCACAGTGTTTGCTCTCTAACCTATGACCGTTCCATCGGGACTGAGAACGGGTGTATGTTGTCTGACAGGGGGTCCGGTGGACACCAGACCAACTCTCTTCCTGGCTGTCTTGGCTTTGATTTGAGGTAGGATGATGTCGGCGCCAGGGAAGTCCTTGTTCTGACGCCGACGTTTTCCTGCATGTGAGAAAACAAAGCAATGGAGTTAATACACAGGTCAGACTGAACTAAAGAACAGATGCACAAAACAACACGCAGGAACACCTACACTAGTTTTTTTTTGTTTCGTTTGTTGCAGGAAAAATGTTTTGTAGGAAACAGAGGCAACTCCTCTACTATTCTCCAGCAGTGGCACCACCCCGAGGCTGAAAGTAACACATATATGCCACTGAATAACCCTTTTTGGGATAACCATGACCTGGATGACTGAGAATCAGACACTTATCACATATACTACTCCAATCTTCATCAAGATTTGTTGTTTAGTTTAGTATGAACTGCTTTAACATTATAAAATACATAATAAAATTACTGAATAAAAAAAAGAAAAGACCAGTTTGAACTGTTTTAGCCATCCTCACCCTACTCTGCCATGTCTTTGGGCCTTTTGTTACAGTCTCTGAGTGGCCTCTACTACATCTCTCTCTGCATCTGTAAAACTGAAGTGATAACTGTGTGCCTGACAAATGACTCCAGATAAATATAAAAGTGTTCAAACTTCAGTTTGAACATGGCTGGAGTCCTCTGTTGCATGTCATACTCTTGTCTGCCAAAAACAACTCTTAAACTTACCTGTTCCACCACAATGTGGTTTACAAAACACACTTGTTGGAAAGAAACTGATAAAAATGATGTAAGTAACACTAAATCATCACCTATGGTCCAGACTAAAGTGGCCTCCACAGGTGTGGTGGTCTCATCTATGTCGTTGCCATAGAGACAAAGCCCTGCTTCAAGCCTCAGACTGTCCCTTGCACCCAGACCGGCAAGCTTCACCTCACTGTTAGCCAACAGCTTCTCCGTCAGCTCCACCACTCTGGACTGAGCGACGGAAATCTGAGACACAGAGACACAGGCAAACTGTAGAACTGGGTCTTCATTCAAGCAGCTTTATTGTCAATTATGAACTGGAAACTATATATTTTAACACATTGAACACATTTCTGAGTATTATAACAGTACTGAATATATGATGGAAAAACAAGTTATGAAAGTGTAGGTCAATCTGTTTTTAGATGTTACTGACAGTGTCAGAGAGCATATTAGAGGACTACAAATCCAGATTTTTATTAAACAAGTCTCTTTAAATAATTTCTATTAAAAGACACATATTTAATGAGTATATCATTAGTGCAGAGTGTCTTCAAGAAATAAAAACGCAGTAGGTAAAGTGAGTCTTATCATTAAAGGAAAGAGAAGTATGTGAAAGAAAATGGAGATACAAACACCATTCTTCTGTTAGATAGAGAAAGATCCACCCACATCTATCTTGCTTATACAGAGGTGCAGCAGAGTGGGCAGATACATGGTTTGAAAAACACAAAATCTCTATAGGTGGTTTTAGAAAGGCTTGATGAGAAATCCTCAAATAATGCATTCATGTTATAATGTGTGAATTTAAGTAATTAAAATATCTTTGATCAAGTCATATGTCAAAAAAGAAAAGGAAGGAAGAGAGATGCTCACCTCCACCCCGTCCTCTCCAGTGTATCCACAGCGGGTGACTCTGCAGTCAGGAACACCAAACACAGTGGTCAGGGTGGAGGTCATGAAGGTTAGCTTGCTGAGATGCTCTTTGAGCCCCTCCTGGAGCACCCGTGCCATTGTCGGACCTAGAAACATACAGGTAATGAATTATATAAATAATCTAAGGCATGGCGAGTGGAGGTAGACAGAGGAGATCAAATAGTCAATTAATAAAGGATGGGAAGAGGAAAAGAATGAAACAGTGCAACAGAAGCATGGAGTGACAAGACTTGAATGACAAGAATGATGTGATGACATAATGTGGGAAAAAGAGGATGGAGAAAGAAAGAAAGTAAGGAGAGAATAAAAGAAGAATGGGATATGGATGTAGAGAAAGAAAGAAAGGTGAAGAACTGACCACAGAATTCGTTACCTTGCAGAGCAATCAGTGCTTCATCAAGGAACTCCAGATCCACATCACAACCTGCAGCTTTGAACTCTGCCAGTCTGGCCTACAGGAAAAACATACACGGCAGACACTTAGAGTTCCCACCAGACTCCAAACACGTCTGTCTGGATGCACTATTTCTCTGTATTCACCTTCATATGAGCAGAATCCTTGTCGGCACAGCCAGCGTTAGAGACAACGTAGAGGTAGCCCTGGTCTGTCTCGGTCACTATGAGGTCATCAATAATCCCTCCTTTTTCATTGGTGAAGAGGGACAACGTACCCTAAGAGATGAGGGGGGAGAGACAAAAAGGTGAGTGGGTGAGGGTTTGAAACTAAACGCTGGACATAGAAAACATCATCCCAGGTGAAGTACTGTGGTGGGATCATGTACTTTGCTGCCTCTGGACCTGAACAGCTTGCCATCATGGACAGGAAAGTTAATTCCCAAGTTTATCAAGGGTTTATCAATAACTTTGAAGACACAAAATAATCTGGTTTCTGGTTCTAGTGGCCCAGTCAGAACTCACACCTCGACCCAACAGAGATGCTGTGGAATGACCCCAAGAGAGCTGTTCACAACAGACGCCCTAAGAATATGTCTGTGATGAAGAAGTTCTGTGAGAAAGAATGGTCCAAAATTCCTCTTGGACATTGGGCAGGTCTAATCTACAGCTACAAGAAGTGTTGCTGCCATAGGTGGTTCAACAAGTTGTCGTTGCCATACTATTGCCATTGCCTTTTCCAACATCACTCTGTATGTTTAATGGGTGTGTTCAATAAAAACATGAAAGATCATGACCGTTTGTGTTTTATCAGCTTAACAGTTTTTTGTTTGTTGAATTTTGTGACTTTGGTGAAGATCAAATCACATTTCATAACTGATTTATGCAGAAAAAAGTTAAATTGCAGAGTGCCGATATTTTTTCTTGCGATTGTATTTGTGAAACCATAGGTGTGCACTGGTAGCCTAGAGGTTTGTGCCATGTAACTGCAACGTTGGCGGTTTGCGTCCAACCAGAAAACTTTGTTGCGTGTCACACCCTCTCTTCTCCCCATGTTTCCTGTCTGCCTCTCTCACTGTCAAACTATCAAATAAAGGCCAAAATGCCAACAACAAAAAAATCTTAATTGTGAAACCATCAAGTGGTTGAAAACACTCCAACTCTGAGACTCAACAAATCATTGTTTTACTGACAAATTGAATAATTTCTTATTTATACTTAAATTAAGTTCTCTTAGTGTCTTTAAAGCAGCTATAATCAATACCTATATCTCATGTGACTATTTGCAAGAGGTCACTCGTATTTCTCTACCCACAGAGAATTATCACTCATTCTGCAGTTTCCTTTAGCATTATGAAGCATTATAGCGTCTTTCAGCTCATTGTTTTGGTTTTCTGGTTCACAGTCAATAATCTCATCTCTCAGGTGTTTTTTCCAGGTGAACACCACAACTGATAATGTTGTTCGACATATTCAGCATGTGTAAACACCCAATAGTGATAAAATGTCACTGTTGTGTTGTCATAAAACTCAGTTACCTTTTACAAAACAACTTTTTACAACTGCGTCACTGCCCCCAAGTGGCCAAAAATAAATCAGGTAATGCAGGTTCATGGAAGAGGTGCCGACCTACAGATAAAGGTAACAGAGTGCTGACAAGATGATTGCCTTTTAACCTCGTATGAAAGTTATTCTTTCTGGGATGTTTCTGGGGCTTAGTGCCTTGACCCATGGCTTTCCATAACTCTAACTACTCAATCTTATTGTCTAACCCTAACCATCTCTATCTTAAGGTCAATCTTCTGTCGAGATTAACAACTTCCAGTTAATATCAACTACTTCCTGCCAAGGTCACTTTCTTTGTTCATGGAGAAACAACACTTCATCTTACCTGGTTGTCCTTCAGTTCTGCAATGTCTGCAACCACCAGAGATTCAATGAACTTCACCCTGTCTCTGCCATGGACTTTGGTCTGACAGTAACAAACAAAAATCAAATCATTAAATCTACATCGCAGTGTAAATCTAAACAGCAGTAGTTTTCTGGTGTCATATGGCATCTCACCTGTAGCATGTGGCTGACATCGAAGATGGAGCAGTGCTCTCTGGTGTGCATGTGTGAGGCGATGTGACTGTCTTTGTACTGGACAGGCATACTCCAGCCTGCGAACTCCACCATCTTTCCACCATTTTCTCTGTGTAAATCAAACAGGGGAGTCTTCTTTAAGGCAGCCTGGAGAAAATAAAACACAGTAGTTTACAAAATAATAGAGAAACAGGTGATTTGGGCGCTACAGTCGAAAAACAGTAGGTGGAGTTTGAATTTTGATTTATAGTAAGAAATGGTTGTTGTTATTATGCATCTTATACTACATGTAATTTAAGTTGGAAAGGGTGTTTCTAAAAACTGTATTCTTTCATTATTATATGGGAAAGTGTAGGCATATCAGCTTGGGTTTTGTAAGCAATGTCCATTAATCAGACACCTGCCTTCCAGAAACTAGGGAGTCCAGGGAGGAGTATTGGACCGAGCAGGGTTACTCAGTTAGTCAAGTAACTTCTGAAGTTTTTAGCCAGTTTTTAGTCTGTTAATGCAGTCAAATATCTGAGTGACAGATCAGGCCTTTCCTACGCTCCTTTGTTCTGTTTCCTAATTCCTGACTTTTGAACCAGCCAGTGAAGGAGACATATCAGTGCCAGTAGCAGTGCACTATGGGACTGAGTATGTCTGCACTTTATATAAAACTCTATAAGCTTTTTAAAACAAAACAAAAAACATATTAATTTGGATGCAGAGGAACAGGATGAGCAGTTAATGCCTGCTATGTCATTAATAATTGTCGTTTTCACAAGAATTGTGAATTAGCAGTGAAGAAAATGAATGAACCAATTTCTGAATGACTGAATGAATCAGTTTCAGCACATGGTGAGGTCACACTTACACAAACCCTTCACATAAAGTGAGCAGAGGATCACACAGTGCTGACAGTACTGAAAAGTCAGTCATTCGTGGTGAAATCACAAAAATTGTGCAGCTCAGCGAAGTGAAGCAGGCAGAGGGGACGGGGAACGACAGTCTACTGGGACAGATGTACATTAAGTCTGCATGAACTGGCTGCTGCTGACACACACTCTGCTGTTATTATTGCAATATTCAGTAACAGTCGTTCAGCCAGATTCATTTATTTCTGGGCTGAAGTTCAATTAAGATTGCAAAACAGTTCCAACAACCTTCCCAAAAAAACCTGCAATATGCTGCAAACTTTAAACAGGATCCAAAAGATTAAAAAAATATGGCAAACAGTGAAGCTTAACAATGTTAAGTCTCTACTGAGCACAAGTGCACAGAATATGTGTAAAAAATGAGCAGTAAGAAATATCTTAATGCGAGTATCGTAAGGTCAAATTAGTACTGGGTCACAGATACTGTACAATTATCAAGTATTAATGGAATATTATACTGATGGTGGAGGTGAAAAGAGTGGTTGCTTCTGTCACCAGTGTGACGAGGTGCTTATTTCACCATCCTCCAGTCACATAAATTAGATTACGCGAACCGAAGAAATGCGAAAACACTTAAGGAGAGCTAAACACGTTTACACCTGGCACTAGTTCACTGTCCTCATACCTCTGCACTTGAAGCCTGCCTCTGCTGTTGCTGCCTCTTTCCCGCACATCCAGCTCCAGCGACCCGCCGCAAACCGTCGCGGGAAGCACGTAACCCGAGCCCCGAACCCCCGACCCCGACCAGCAGCCGAGCCCACATCATGCCACCTGAGTTCCCGCTGAAGTCTCACACACACACGCGGTGCTACTAGCAGTGGGACACTTCCGCCGCGTTACAAAACTCTTTGGACTCCACACACTGTGGAATTCCTGCTTTCCTGGCAAAAACAGTGGCATGGACTCAGTTGAGGCGCAAATAATTCTGGGATATGTAGTTTATTAGTCCCCCTGCAGGGCCTGAGCGCCACAAATGGCTGGCGCTGCCTCCCATTTAACACCTCCGCTACACACTGAAGCAGGGGTTTTTGTTCATAGTGAGAATCTGTGTTGGTTTGGTCCTTATGTAATACAATAGTACATTTTAGTCTCATCATTGTGGCAAATAAAGTTACTAAATAGACACTTAAATGCTTTAATTACTAATAAGTTTTTTAATTGTTCTTTTTTCAAAGGAACAAAAACAAAACAGCTGGTGAAGCAGAATTTAACAATTTTATGTACTGCCAGGTGGTTAATCCGTTTTACTACATTTCTTATTTTTTTATTTTTTTTATTATAGACCTGTACAAAAAAGTAACTCATATCTAAAGCTGTGACCTAAATATAATAAATAATATTTGGAGTAAAAAGTACAATATTTTCCTCTGAACTGTAGTAGAGTAAAAGTAACACAACATGAAATATTCCAGTAAAGTACCTCAAAATAATACTTTCATACTGGGGGCTACTTGGGTAAATATACTTTGTTACAAACCATGTCTGCAAAAGTCAACTTATAAAGTATGCAAAGTAACATTTGGATAGAAAAATACTCAAAACCTGAAGAAAAGAGCCTCAGATTTTGCTGCCGCCTCTGTGTCTGTTATTTTCATTCTCTTTTCACATAAATGTATCGTATTGCTTTTAGTCAATCTTTATTTTCCCATGGTGATTTTAAGATGTAGCATCATGGATCTAGGGCTGGCAGTGTCAGTCAGTATCTTGATACCTGTTGGATGGATTGCTAAGAACACAAAAATGAACTTTTCGAACAATTTTCTTCAACACAAGAAACACAGTCTTCTCAATGGTATTTGTCCATGTGAGTGTCCGTGTGTGTTTATCCCCATGTACCCCATCATGTCTTCCACCCAGATCATTGAGTCATCCTTTGGCCAGAGAAACTAATAATATCCCCATATCTCTGCTGCTATTTTAGGCCATGAGGGCCTGCAGGGTTGGGCATGTGAGCATGTTTAGAGGGCAGGGGGGCTCCAACAACTTCCCCCCATGTGTCTAGCTCTCTCCACCTCTCTCACAGGACAGCTAGGGTGGGTTAATTTGGGACATGAACACACACAGGCGGGGGTGGCACTGAGGCGTCCTGCAGTTGCTCCGTGACACACAAGCTGCAGGACTCTGAGAATTAAACCTAGAAATTCTCTTTTGTTTTCACAAACCAAGGATTTTTGCTAGAACCACCTTTTCATTGTTGGGATTTAATCTGAGTTCGATGGAATTACTTCTGTCATTTTGTGGCTAATGGATCATCTGTGTGGATATTTAGATAACTTGAGGGTACAGACACATATTTTGGCAAGTGTGAGGACACCACGTGAAAAGAAGAGTGACAGACGAGAACAAACAAGCACAAACACATAAAATCCAACACAGCTTTCATGGCGACAGAAGGTAAGTGGGAAGACAATATCTTTAGTGTCCTATGGTGTATCGAGAACAGTTACGTAGGTTGTAAATCAGGTAGTCAGGCAGTAATCAAGTTAATCATCCAATAATTTAGTCAGTCATTACACAGGAGCTGGTCCCGTCCTTTGGCCCCTCATTCAAGCTCCAGCAGCGCTAGTGCTTTATTACCAACTCTAGTAATAGCTCTGATGAACCACCTATTCACGTGACCTGTTTGTTTTGTCTTCAAATAGAAACCAAGATGATCCCTCACATTATACAATATTACATGCCAACATACTGCTATATTTTCTGTTTTTTAATTCCTTAGAAAAGCACAATACAACCAAGTGCAAGTAGTCCTGTCAACCTGTGGATCAAATGTACTAACATAAGGTAAGTAAAGGCACAGACAAAAATATCTACAGGTGTCTCATATGAAGCAGAAAAAACTACTCAGGCATAAACTGTGACTCTGTACTATAAACAGCTGCTAGATCTTGAAAAATTGCTCAGTCCTTCTTTTAATTTGCCTCTTTGTCCAAACATAACTATAAACGTACAGTAAGTGAAAAACAGTCAAATCTAATTCTCAACTCACCAGGAGCTAGATAGGTTATTCAGAGCTCAGTTCCCTCAAGCAATGTCTTAAAGCATCAACAATGTAAGAGACCAGTTAATAAACTAATAATGGTCAGAAATATTTTATAGATTCACTCATAGCTGTTGTCTTTCCTGACATTCTTTCAATCTCACCAGCCTGGTTTGGTGATGTCACCTTATAGGAGCTCTTTATAATAGAGTTCAGAGTTTTCAAACTCTCTTATGGCTTTTGGAAGCTAATACTTCCAGATAAGTACTTAATTACTGGAAATGAGGTGTTGACTGATTGAGTGCCACATGACAATAACCACCTCTTCATCCTGAATTTTCCCTCAGGAGGAGACAAGATGTCCAGGCCTCCTTCCTCCCAGACCACTCCTCAGTTCTACAGGGTCAACGACAGAGATCTCACAGAGATCGAGCTACATTCTGTGGACTCAATCAACGATCTGCACCGAACACATCCTGAAAACAGTCACAAAGGTACACACACATACACACATATTCTGAACATAGTCACAAAGATGCATGAATGTTAACAGAAGTACACACACAGACACCCAGAGCATAGTCAGAGATACACATACCCACAACTCCACACCGCCAAATGCAGCCCCTGTGTAGGTACAAACACACATCTCAAACACAGTTGCAGCGGAACACCCCAACCTCAAACACAGACATAATGATACATATACACACCTTAAACACAGACACAAAAACACACAGCTCAAATACAGCTTCAAAAGCACACTCAAACCGACACTGACTGACCCCACTGTGTGTGATTTCAGGGGTGAGGCCTCCTCGTCCTGCTTACACACCCTCCCTGAATGGGAACCTCTACACGTGTGATATGCCAGGCACCAGTCAAAGAGACCATCCAGTCAGCAGCAAATGGCAGCGCCGTCTGCAGGACATGTTGACACCCAGCTCATCACGTGCTTACGCCATGGGCTGTGCTATTATCACCTT
Organism: Sandelia bainsii; assembly: GCA_032362345.1. Lineage (NCBI taxonomy): Eukaryota > Metazoa > Chordata > Actinopteri > Anabantiformes > Anabantidae > Sandelia > Sandelia bainsii. The sequence continues at coordinate 8,702,836 of JAUMHL010000028.1, read as the reverse complement.
GCTTCTGCTAACAGTGTTACTCATCTTCTACTTTTTGGGTGAGATTTCACATCAATTCATTTTTATTGGTTTCCCCTCATCATTTCCAGGATATATGAATTATAATTCACTAACTACTAACTACAGTTTGTAGTATTTAAATTACCACTTCAAGATATGGCATGTAATCATTTTAGTTTTTTCAAAAGAGGATCTTGTTTTTCTGTGAAGCTATCAGTATTTTTCTTTCTGTAAACAAAGAGGGAGAGACTGACAGTTTTCTTTTGCGTCCAGTCCAGCAGGGTGGTGCGATCAAGATGCTGACAGAAGCAGTGAGGGAGAAAGAGGCAGCAGCCACAGAGCTGTCACTGCTGATTCAAGAACTGCAGGCGCTGAGACACAATCTGACAGCCACAAGGGGGACATGAGGAGGACATGCACTGAAAACTAACACAGACACAAATACTGTACACTTTTAATATCGGACTGTGTTTTACAGTGGATTTTTCCCTAGCAGCATGTTCTCTAAATGCTGTCTGCATTTCAAGACTAAATGTAAGTGATACAAATAAATAGGAGGCATGGGGTTTCTGATGCTGTCATTAAACAAGTTTGCATGTTCACACTGAATGAACTGAGCTGGTTTATCTCATAATATTATGCTGTACAATACATGTTTAATGTGGTTAGAAAACTAATTATTCAAAAGAATCAGTTACTTTACACTGTAGCTAGATGTATAAGACTAAGGCTAAGTCTATACTACACTATTTGTGCTGTCAGAGATTTTGTGCGTCATGTATGCATTGCAATTGTGTTTGTTTGTATGAATCTGTTGCCCTGTTGGTCTTGTTCTTTTTTGAAAAAAAAAAGTATCTAACTAATATTATCACTGGAGATTATTTTTAAAAAGCTGCTCATGAACTATATGTAATCATGGCATCATTTTTTCATTATTTAATAATCTGTTTTAGCTCCCATGATTTTGACCAAAGAACGCTCCAATCTTTTAAGAAAGGTTTAAATGTACACTACAGGCCATAATTTCTTCTTTATTTCCTGTTGCCCAAACAATGTTGACTGCAGTTAAAACAAGATCCTCTTTTGATTGCACAGCTTACAGCAACAGAAATTCAAGTGAAACAGGAAGAAAATGCAAATGAGCTGCTGATGAAGGGCCAGAGTCTTAATAATTAAAACAAACCAACAAATTGTTAAATGTCTTTACACTTCTAGTTACAATTTGATTTTCAAGAGTATTTTTCTGTCATAGTTTGTTTTTAAATATGTAAAATAAAGCCTTAATAAATAAAATCCTTAAATCCACATAAAATATTAATTTAATGACATTTATTTTAAACTAAAACTCTAATGACACCTCATGGTCTTTCATGATTGCTTACTGATGGCACCTCAGTACAAAGGTTTTGGTTATCTGTTCTTCTGTCTGTTTTTTTCATCCTTCATCTTCTCTTGACACTCCTGCCCAGTCCAGCCCGGGTAGCACTGACACATGAAGTGGTTGTGAAAAGATCTGACACTGAAGGAGCTAGTGACGTGGTTGATCTCGTGAGGGTCTGAGGTTATAGCGTGACCAGATGAAACCATGTGACCAGAGCTGGGTTGGCGCCTGGTGCAGCGTCCATTGCCATGGCAAAGCTGGAGACTGCAGCGCTGGGTGTCAGACCTCAGGGACTGAATGAAGGGACCCAAGACATCATGAATGTAGTCTCTGAGAAGGATGCACTGATGCTGTAGTGTGGGAGAAAGGGGAGATGGTCACACATATACACCAACCACACACACACACACACACACAAAACAGAAACATTTATCACATACATCTCATACCTTGGATTTGGCAAATTTCAGCTCTCCCCACAGCACAACTCCAGCAACTCCCAGTGATGCACTCTCTCCTAGTGTGTGCAACAGGTCTGTCTGCATCCATGCGCGCAAACACACACACACACACAATTTGTCATGCCACATACTGTGTCAAATGTGTGAAAATATAATGCAGCTAATAAAATGGTATTTGTTAGTAACTTACATTATTGAGAAAGTTGAGAGTGTGTGTGAATGCTAGCCTGAAATAGGAAAGGACGGGTGTGGCGTGGTCGGTGTTGCTGCCATGGCGCCAAAGTGATGCCACCCTCAAAGCCTCTAGTAGTCTGTGTCTGAGTGAACAAGACAGAAAGGTTCATCAGTGATTCCTTTAACCTGTGTGCACTATGTATCCAGCATTTATCTCAGCTGTAGATGGAAAACAGACAAATAACAGTATTTTACACCCTTAGTTTCACAGAGGTTCTGATAGGCTGTTTGGCTAAAGCAGGTAAATGTGGGTAAACTTTTCTTCATGTTTCTTAGTACCTGACCACCAGAGCTGCATCCGTGGATCCGGCCAGCCTCTGTGGCAGGTAGATACTGGGATAGAGAGCAGTGGACTGGCTCCACAGCCAGGACAGCCGGTCATTTTGCTGTGTTGTCCCTCTCTTACAGCGACCTGTATACCTTTCATCTGAGTGTACATTGTAGTACATTAAACATTACAGAATTTGTATGTTAAACAATAATCACACTATTAAGTTTTAACTGCATTACTGCTTTGTAGTTTCATACCATGAGATAATGCAAGTAATGATAAATAGACAAACAAGCTTCTTAGTACACAGTTAATGTTTGTCCCACCTGTCTTTCTCTTCTTCTTATTAAGGCAGGCAGGAAAACCATAAAACCCCCAAAGTCCCTTGGGGCGATTTCTGACTGCCCACCGCAGCGTCTCCTCCATGTACTTCTGAGCGCTCTCCTCAAAATTTTGCCTCGCCAGAGATGTCACAGCCCTGCCTGACAAATCTGGTCTCTCCTGTTTCACTAGCAGCTTGGACAGCGTCTGGTACTCCGTCTTGGATCCAAAGTTTGTCTCCCACAGCGGCCGCCACTCCTCCCAGTCGATAATGGCTAAACCGGTGAAGTTTTGCTGCAGCAAGCTGGACATCTGTGTCACTGTGAGGGAAAGGTGAGCAGCGAGGTCACCAAGCTGTGGTATTCCTCCGTTCACCTTCCTGCCGTCTCGAGAGAGGTATGGATATTTCCCCAGGCGGTCACGGTAGAAGATGGTAATGTTCTGTAAAGTTAAAACATTTGCCCACAATTATTACAGATCTTTTGCCTATTTTAGCTCATTGTTTGATTGTATGGCACATTTACAGTCTCTGTAAATGCTCTGATGATCCTGTAAAATGCTATTGTAGTTTTCTACCATGAATATGCATTAAGATATCAGAGTCTTAAATAGTCTCCACTGCAGCGTTTCTCACTCCAATGTCACCTCTCCTGCTGATTTTTACCATATGTAGAGTTGATGCTGACTTTGTGGAGAAACCTTTTAAAAAAGCAAACTGAGTTCTAAATGAACAGGGTATTTGTAACTGTATCTGGGTCAATTTATTCTCTTTGGGGTCAACACGCAGAGGGATCACAGACGGTGAGTCTGTCTCTTTTATCCATTTCTGACTTTCATTTTAACATATGTTGACCATCTAAACTTTCTCAAATTACAGTACACTTAAAAATCCATTTAAATGTTCGCTTGCCAATCAGTGAGTGTGAATCTGACAGCCATCTTTTTTAAAGAACCAAGCTTTAGTTTCAAATTTCAGCTCAATCCAAAATGGTCAGCATCAGATTCAGACAATACAACCACTTTGGGGACCTGACTACAGATTACTGCATGCCATTAAATACTACAATTGAACTGTATTCTCTGTATTAACTGTATTGTGTATTCTGTATTCTCTGAAATGCATTAAATTTAAAATACAAGTTGAAATAACACAGCATAATGACTTTTCTAAACATATTTTAAAAAAATAATTTTTGTTTTACAAGGGCTAATTTAAATGCATTCACTTTGTATTAATTTTAGGATACTGAAGAGGTTAGGTATGCGTTTCCATTTTGTATTGGATTGATGAAAGTCTCACATCCCATCAGTGACTCTATGGTACAACAACTGGGATCAATTACCTGTCCCTGGAATTTCTGCTGTCGGTTTGCCACAATGTCAAAGTCTCCCAGGTCCAGGTGGATGTTGTAGAGTTTCTGACAGCGTGCTGTGGGCATGTTCCACACCACGACAAAGGGCCGATCTTGCAGGATTGGACCTGCTGCAGCCAAAGAGGGCAGGAGGTTGGGGTGGAGAGGATCTCCACGGGTGGAGTTCTGTGACAGGGAGGTACACGGGAGGGGAGAGAGGGAAAGAAAAAGGAGGAAGGAGAAAGGGAGGTGAGACACCACCATGGCAGCTCACCCACCAATGTGTCCTTCCAAAGGGGAAAAGGAAGGAAGCCGTTAATATTTATTAATCAGGAACTCTTCGGCGTTGTGGTAGACTTATGCAAATAGAGTACTGTATGCTGCTGTTGCCATAAGAAATTATATACAAATATTTACAACAATATGTTGACATTAATATTATACTGAATATGAATATTTAGATTTGATTATTAAAAATCCTAACAGGTAATAAAATAAAAAAATATTCCAAAATATTTCATTCAATTTGCTTTATTTACAGACATTTTCACATTTTCATTTTCCATCAGTTTAATCAGTATATTAAGTTTGTCTAACATAAGTAACACTTTGGCAGTTCTCTGACAGTTCAACAAGGCACATTCAACATTTGAATTCAGGGTTTTGGTGGAGATTCTCTTTCTAAAGGTAAACATTATTTCATTTACACCTACTCAGTCTCAGTCTTTTTGTTAAAAAAAATCCAGGAGCTATCAATTTGCATATATTTTTTATTCCAAAATGTAACTACTGGACATATGTTGTGTCCTACTTCATTGACAAGTTGACTCTCAGTGTACTGTATGTGCACTGGAGCTGTCACATTTCCACATCACTTATGTAAATTGACTGTTTTCCAGATTACAATAGTTGTAATGCTGCAAAATGCTGTTTGTACGATCACATCTCAAACTCAGAATTAATGTGACAGAAACGTCTCCCTTCAGCAGGCCAACATGAAAACAGTCTACCAGTGTAAAACACAGGACTCACAGTTCATCATTCTGCAAAAGTCAAACATCCAAGTGAAGTAACAAAAACCAAAACACAATTTTGAGTGAATCTGGTCTTTAACAAACTGCAATTTGCTAAAGTATTCAAGACAGTTTCCACTTGTTTTAGTCTGATTCTTGTTATATTGTTGGTCTTCATTTCTATTTTTCTCACTGATACTGATGCAGATCAAACACAAGTTTAGCAAAATTTAACAAACCTATCTAAACCAGTTATTTGGAAGTGAAAACCATGGTTGAACAGTTTGAGTCAACAATTTTAACATTTACCTTCATTTTCATTTCAGAAATATGGACTCGAAATGATGACCTGAACTATGACAATTTAGTAGGAGTTAGGTTGTAAAATTCAGCATAATTTATATGTAAACCATTTGCCAAAGTCGAGAATCTTGTCATTTTCACCTAAATATTAAATGAGAGTTCTTGAGAGTTTTCTGTACTGTATTTGTGTCTGAGTTTGATTGTTGTTAGATTCCTTGACTCCACTTTTCTTGTAATGTGTGTGTGCTTTATCTGTTTTTTTGTTCTTTTGATGTGTGCACATATAGATATACGTTTGTCTATTGCTCTTCAAAAACGCATTGCCAAGTGGATCTGATTCTGTACGTCAAATGTCTTTGTGCATCCAATAGATGGGAACTCCTTTGGCATCTCTGTAGGGGGTTTCAGTCAGAGTCTGAACTACAGGTTGCCCTGCAGGAGAAGGAGGAGGAGGGGATAGAAGAATAGAAGTGGAAGTAAGAGGAGGAGGGGGAGGAAGAGGAGGTAAACTACAAGGTTCTGGTGACCCCACAACAGAAGCATCACTTGAGTCTCTGTTTCCTTGTGGTACCTCAGCGACCATCTTTGTATCTGTCTTTGTAGTATGTGTCTGCATGCTCATATGTTCACTCGGCATCCTGGAGAACTTCAGCAGCATCTCCATGGGGACAAACATTGTCATGGAGCCTGCATTCTGCACAGGTGCCGACAGCGCGTAGCCGAGGTGCGCGTAGAAGTGCTGCTTATCATGGGTGGTCAGGCACAGGCGCTTGAACCCTCGGCTTTTGGCATAGCGCTCAGTCTCCTTCATCAGAATCCGGCCATATCCCTTCCCTCGCTCCTCCTTGGTCACAACCACTGATTCGACGAACAGGCTGCTGCTGTGACCTACAACTCGGGAGATCCTAACGTGGCCGAGCAGCCTCTCTGTCTCTTTGTGGCCCTGCAGGAGAACCAGGGAGATGGGGAACTCTGGACAAGACTTCTGGAGGGAGTGCACACGTGCGCCCTGGCTTCTCTGCCACTCCGTGTTGACCAGGTCTGCACAGGGAATCAGCAGGTCTGGACGCCGGTGAATGGGAACGGCACGGATCGTCTCTGGCTGTTCAGAGTCTGTGTGCAGCTTCTCTTTCACTTCTTCACCCAACGTTGAGACTTTTTCAACATACTGTTTCTGACAGTCTGGTGTTGAGACAGGATGCAGGTCAACAGTCAGCTCATCTCCTGACGACGGTTTGGAATTTGCCAGTGTTATTGGTTCAGACCTGTGGTGATCAGGGTGTAGCTAAAGTCAGTCTTTACTGTTACTCAACTCTAATAGCTAAGTGTAAAATGCTAAAAACTTTTTGAACATGCAGTTCCTCAGTTTTATGGTTAGTCTGATTACATCACAGTCTGCTTCACACAACACAAGTCTAAACGATCAAAGATGCACTCTAAACAAGATACTTCTTCAGACATCTGTACTTGTATTGAAATTAAATGGCACCCAAAGAAACCAGACTTTTGTTGTGTTGACAGCAGAGTACACACTTGGATCTGGCGAAGGCCAAAAGCTGACACTGATCTAGCAGTAACGTTGTTCCTTTCACTGCACTGAGCTTTTCATCAACCATCTTGACAGCTCAGTACTGCTGTAAGAGGAGATACATGAAAGAGAACGAAGCTGAGACAGAAGGTGTCTTATTCAGCAATAAAAACTGGGGTCTTCTGTAGTTCTGTAATTATATGAAAGATCACTTTAGCTTTGGCTGCACCATTTGAATTTAACTCCAGGTGGAAAACTGATTAATTAACTTCACTGCTGTCTTTATAGAAATCGCTCAGAATTGAAGAGATGATTTATATTTTATTACATTATTCAGATTAACTTAATAGGTGAGAGATACAGTATATGAGTTGTCTCTGTACATTTTTTGTAAAGTCATATCTTGTTTTAACGTTGTCATAGTTATGTATTATTAGTCTGAATTGGAAAGCAGACATTTATCACATCTTACCACAGTTTAGTGAGAAGTCTTGAGTGCAATGCAGTGAACACACACTTGTATGGTATTACTGGACCATAATGTTGCCACTTTGATAAACAAAATGAACCAACAGAGGTTAGATGACAGCTGAACTGTGACAGCTAAGGCCAAGCTATCAGTTACTTCACACTGAAAGAAGTTAAAATACAGCAAAGCTACTCTGGAAAGAAATGTTTGGCTAACTAAAGCTAAAAGTGAGGTTAAAACAAAATACATCACTTTCACGGGAAAATGCAAGAAATATTTTGTATACAAGAAATTAGTGTCCAGGTGAAGATATTGCACAGGTAGGGATTACTCTGTTACCAGGGTAACTTCAAAAATAGCATGCAACAACCTCTCTGAACATTTGTTGATAAGCTGTAATAATGAATACATATGACTAATTGACAATATATACTCAGATTCAAAACATAAAAAAACTGTAGCCAAATATTTTTCACAGGTGACCTGACAAACCAGCTTCCTGGAATATTCTAGAAACATAAATCTGTCCTAAACAAAACAATCCTATGTCCTACATCTATAATCCCATCTCTATAATCCCAAACTACACGTGTAATTACATGTAGGTCACTCCCCAACACTGGCTAAGCATCATCATCATCTTCATCATCATCATCAGGAACTCAGACTTACAAGATTTACAAATTTCATGGAAGCATTAAAATGCTGAAGAACAGAGAGTTCATCTTTTAGAGTTTCTCTGTTTTCATAACATATGGAAAGATTAAAAGATGAAACTAACTGAAGTGATCCAAGCAAACAGACATACAAAGACAAACAAAATGACACAAAATAAAGAAAAGATAACACTAATAAAACACTAACTCACCAGAAGAGAAAGCTGAAGCCTGACTGTAAACAGCTGTGTACTTAGTTCTGACAACTCAATGCAATTTCTTAATTTCACAACATGCAGCAAAAAAGGATGTTTGAAAGATACAACAGGAAACTCTGGCAGCAAACTGATAAACACAAAACAATAAGATAAAAAATAACTGCTTAACCACCCAGTGACTCCACATTTCATGACATGACACTTCAGACAAACTGTTTGGGCTTTAAAGCATTAAAAGCAGGAAATAACACTAACATTTGGTAAGTTATTTTAAGGAATACTCCACTTAAGAGAAAACGTTAGGAACTGTGACTGTGTGCCATTTACTAACATTCAGTTATGACACTTGACAGCGGATAAATGCAGCTAAATGGAACTCAGTCATTAATTTTATTACACCCGAAAAAGTCTTTTTGAGCTCCCATAGTACTACGGGGCTTTTGAGCAAGGCACTGACTCCTTCATAATAGCTGTGAGGCCAGCAAGAACTAAATTTGGTACATGACAAAATTTGCTTCAATATTTTGACATTTCCAAATTTAACATGTTTTCAGTTTGTGTATTCGCAATTTTTAATATTATCAGTTACTATGAGTTCTGTGTAGGTTTCTGATTTATGCAGAAAATGCAGAATAGTAGTCAGTTTTAATGCAAATCATGAATTCTGTTAGCAAACATTATTATGGTACTTTTTATTCATACACTGTCCAAAAAGCCGCAATATAGAATATTTCTGGTGCCACTAAATATTACTGTACTTCATTAGTGTGGCAGTGTCACTGTGATTAATGACTTTACGTCAGTATCGTTACATTGCGCTTCACAGAACGTATATATAGTGTATATAAGAAGTAACCCCACTTATAATTAATAAGTTAACTATTTCAAGTCCCAGAGACTTCAACGTCAGGCAAGTTTGCTTTCTTTTCACAAAGTCAGGAAGCCCCACATAAGCAGGGCATCAAAAAATTGAGTGAAACTCTTATTGTTCCTCTCCACGGAAATCTTTAGTAAAAGGCGAAAGATTTATACGATCTGAAGAGAAACAAGAGTGTATGAATGATAGTACTCGCAGTCCCGGACCCCATTCTGCGTCTCATCGCTCTAGATTACGGTTCACTTATTAAAGTTTAGCCTAACACAATTAGACTCACGGGTACTTCAGTGATATGACGTTGTAATGTTGTGCAGTTAACACATCTCACCGTTTTGAGTGAAATATATATGAAAATAATTTAACAAATACCATACTTGCTGCACGCACCCAATGCATTATGGGAACATGGCGACTATAGCCACGCCTCTATAGTTTTAAGATGTCGTTTCTTATATTTAAAACTCACATTTCTTATCGAAATCACGTTTAGGTGACGCTTAAACGAAGCGATAATGTAAAACGTTTTCGCTGTGATGCAGAAAAAGCGCTATTTTATTCATTTATGGGATAAATTTGTGAGGCTGCGCGTTAAGCGCACCAGAGATTAAACGCATCAAGAGTGTTTGCGCCTTCGTTCCGCCTCGGAAAAAGTAAATTCAAGCCATTAGTTTTCTTTATTTCTTTCCCAAAAGGAGCAGCGTGTTTGTCTTTCAACACAGAGACAGCATGTTCGGGATTTAAAACACTGACTAATTAAAGACATGTTTTGTACGCGGGTTAATTTCGCACATGTCATTTCGCGCAGCATGACAATGGCGGAAGTAGTCCTGACATCATTAAATTGTTCCCAGAATGGTTCTAAATCTGTGATTAGTACCAGCAACAGAAAAATACTCTATTAAAAGCAAATAACATTGTTAATGCTATTCTGCATTCTATAATAGGAGCTGTTTAAGGCTAAGCTCGTTTTACTTTATACAGTTAGGTGTTGCAGTCCTGTAGTTCTCGAGGGGACGGCCCCCTTCAAAGAGTCAAAAGATGCATTTGATGTAAAAGTTACGAGGCAACAGATGTGGCTACAGTATACACTGTGATGCTAGTTGTTTAATGGAATACCATAAGGTTTATTTTCCCCTTCTTTATAGTTGGTCACTCTTGTGGGATTATTATAGAAAAACAAAACAAAAGGAAAATGTTTTGTTGTTGAAAATAAAGTGCCAAAACTTCTCATTTGAGACACATGGACACTTCTACTCTTGCAGATTTGAGTTGCTTCAATAACAAAGGTGGAAAGTCAATAAGTAGATTTACTTTAATTTTGAGGTTCCTGTGCTTTCCTCGAGTGTCTCCATTTTCGTTGTTTCTACTCCACTACACCTCTAAGAGTTGATAATCCAGGAAACTGGATTGAATTTGAAAAACTAAAGGTGTCTGATGAAATTGTTGTATTATTGTATATTGTATATAATTGTATATAAAACCAAAGCAGACATTTCCTGTAAATAGTGGGACGTTTTATTCTTTTAGTTTATGTATGACCTGTGAACAAATAGGAACTTTTTACAATAAACTGAAAAGAATGATCTTTTGCTTGCATGTGACGTTTTGTGTTATATTTTGTTATAACTTCGTTTAACACGTTACTAAGTAGTTTGAACACCTTATTCAAAGTATATTTAGCTCAGTTAACCAAACTAGATTTATCCCGAGAGTAACTTGAGCTTTTGCTGTAGTTCAACTTCTTCCAGTGTGAACTTGGTTCGCAAAGCTATGATTTCAAATGAGCTTCTCCAACACTGGTCAGTACTAAATATAATAATTACACCACTGATTAGTAAGAGGAAACACACAACAGACTCCTGTAAACATCCACTTAGTGATAACTACGTGCCCCCTCCTTTCTTATCCTCCACTTCCATCTAAAGTAAGACTACAGAGCTGGCAGCTAGGAGTCGGTGCTGCATGTTAGCTAGCTGATTTGCTGTCTTCTAGCTTTATAAGTACATACAGCACCGTGTCACCGATTTGTTATTAGGCAAATAAACATAAATGTTCTGTTAGAAAACACAACTCTATGTTCTTGACTGTTTCTCACCACCCTAAAACCTACGTTACCTACATTTTATTTCTGTGTTGCGGTTCGTCGCCGGTGATGGTCCTCCTCAGGGAGCTCGTGTTTTTGACTGACAGCTGATCTCAGGTCGGTTTTAGTTATTGACAACAGGATCCTAACAGCTGCCCGGCGTCAGTAAACTCTGATCCCCGGTCAGTTTGAATTGTAAAAATACTTCTGTTAAAATAAATGTTCCTGTTGGTCTTCTCACTGGCTGAAGAGATCGTGTCTGCCACCCTTCGGTTGGGAGAGTTACTACACACACAATACATTTATACTCCTTCGTTGCCACAGTAAAATCCTGCGAATTATGTGATTTTATTTTAAGATAAAACTATAATTTTCATCCATCAATTTACACCTAGAAACCCATAAGTGAAAAAAACATGTTTTCAAAAGCATTTGCACATTTCTTAAAAATCCCAAACTGATCCATCTCATTTACAAAACGTTTCATACTCTTAATTCATGACAGCAACAGGTGCAGCTTTGACTCTTCCTGAAAAATCCTCTACAAGGTTCTCACACCTGGATTTGGCTTGTTTGTCCCATTCATCCTGGTAGATTATCTCAAGATGAGTCAGATTAGATGTGAATCATCTGTAACCTGTCATCTTTAGGTATCTCCACACATTGGGGCGTTCTATGGGGTTTAGGTCTGGGCCGAGGCTTGCAGAGCACTTCTGAACAGTGATCATTGGGTTCTAGTTGCCAGAAGTGGACTCTGGTCAACATCTAAAAAATGTATATATATATATATATATATATATAATACTATTGTCATGTTTTTGATCTCTAATAAATGTTTCAAAAATCTTTTAAAAATGTTTCACTTTGTCATTATGAGTTGTTGAACATAGAACAAATAAAGTGCAAAAAATTAATAACAGCCTAGACTGGAATTCATTTAAAGGAGTCACCTGTGTAGGTATATTCATAACAGTAATTTATTGATACATACGCTGCACAATTATGTAAATGTACTAAATGTGACCTGGGGAAGTCATAACAAAACTATAATGCACCAGAAACAGTGGTCATTCTTTATAAGGGAGAAAGAGGAATAGTGTGCACACCAAATGTTGCAAGTTCCCCATATTTTTCTGTTTTGAAAAGTTCATGATTTTCTTTTATTGCCACAGAAGACAGAAAAAAACTGATGCGCAAAAAATTACAACCTTAGTAGTGTCTAAACTACCTTTTTTCTTTTACATCTTGTTTAAACATACCATAGAGTTGAATTAACACCTCTGACCATCTCAACAAATTGACTGTTGTGCTGTTATGTGTATTGTGAGCTTCACCAAATTACAGGGTTATTTTGCAGCTTAAAGTTTATAATTTTGTGAATCCCCTGCATGAAAGCATGTCTGAAACCTCAAAATAAATTTTACCATACACAGCAAACTGAAGTTGTCAGCTGACAAATTCAACAGACTCAATATTTTTAACAAAATGTTTGCTTTATTTTTTCAATTTTTTTTATCCAGGACAACTCATTCAAGGATAATCAAGGAGAAATAAGCACTAATATTTTTATTCTAATTTTTTTAGGTTTTACATTTTGTCAGAGATGGACGGTTAATTTTCCCAGAATTGTTCAAAGTAAAACAAAAACATAATAAATGAATATATAATAATACATTAATAATTAATTCAATACAATGAAGTGTGGCATCAATGATAGAATAACAATGGCCCAAAAAACGTAGGGTTGTCATTGTTTTCACTGCTTCTTCTGTGGTACTGCAATAATCACCAGCACTAACTCAACTCAATCAACAACAGCAGAGGAAGAGATGGAGCACGCTCACAAAGTTCTGCAACCCGGCCTCCCAAAGAGGAAACACTTTTTTTTTTTATTTAAATAATATTTTATCAAAGCTTCTGTTTTTTTATATTCATAAAACATTTCTAAAACATATCTGTCTTCTTTAAAGTTTTCTCTCTTTTTTGCATTTTTGATTCATTTTCATTCTGAGAGATTTTGAAAGTTTTTCGTCTCCATTTTACCACAATGTGTCCGTTTTTGCAGATGTGGTTGCCTATGTGTTTTTGTATATATGTACGTGTGTGTGTGTGTGTCTCGGTGTGTTCTGATGTGTCCTTGGCTGACGCTTGTTGGAACAACGGAGTTGTTTAAGTGCTAGTGTGAATGTAAAGTCTGCAAATATGAAGCATGATGTGTTTCATAAACGTGTGTGGAGTGTATGCAGGAGTGTTAGGTTTTTTCTTTGTCCTTACACTGCTTTACCTGTAATGAGGTTATTGCAGCAAAGACATTCATACTGAGAGGTTGAAGCTGGCTCAAGTAACAAGGTGTGTGGTCTTGAGCTAACTGTGTGTGTGTGTGTGTGTGTGTGAGAATCTGCAGTGAGCTTATCCAGGAGTGTGTTGAGCTAGTATGTGCACGAGGATGAGCAGACTAACTGAAGTTGGCATCTCTCAGTGTCTAAATAGGTGTCAGTGTAAGTGTGCGTGTGTGTGTGGGTGAGAGAGAGGTTGTGTTCATACTGTGTGCAGATTTATGTACCTGCAGGTGGGATTTCTCATGTTTGTACGACTGTGTGCAGCTTATTATGAGTCTGTATAGCTACTGCATGATGTGAGAGGGGGTATATCTCTGTATGTATGTGTATGAGTGAGTGTGTGTGTCTGTGTGTGTTTGTGTATAATAGAAGGCACGGAGGGTGGTGTGGGAGGCTCAGTCTCTCAGGTCCATGCTGGAGCCAAACAGGGCCACCAGCTGTTCCTCATAGTGAGCAATGTTCCTCTTCATGATCTCCTTACAGGAGCCCAGGAGGCGCTCAAATGCCTGCACATCTATTACTGCAGAAAGAGAGAGGAGAGAGACGTTAGGACGAGTCTGTGTACTGTAGATTCATCTGAGCTGCTCAGTCACTTGCCCCAGCAAATTAAACAGCTCAGTCATGTCAGATAAATGGCTACAGATTTGCAATTTCTCAGATGTTTTGTGTTAATGTTTCAAACTTGAACTCGTTGACTTATTGTCGAGAAGTTCAAGGCAGTGACAAGAGAACAAAGACGATGCAGTACAGTAATATGAACCCAGCAGGTGACAGAAGTGTCCAGTGTTACAACAGAAAAAAACTCTATTGTGAAAATGAGAATCAAACGGTTTTGATATGGAAGTGAGCCACATTAATGAGGCTGTAAACACACACTGAACAGTTGTTTTCTGCATTTCTACAGCCTAGCCACTGTGCTTTTCCAATTTTACCATCAAAACTGAAGTAAACATTTGAAATGTTTTAGATTCACTGAACGGTTTTAATTTATGATCAGGCATTTAGGCATAGCCAGCTTGTGAGTGACTGACACTATAGCTACAATGAAAAGATAAACAATCTGTGTGAATAAAATAAAATCTGTGCAATTGGAGCTATAAAAAAAGCTGACGCAGGTTTCATGGTGGAGAGAGGAGAGGAGACAGACAAACATGGTGAGCTGTTAAAAATCCCATGTTCATTTTCAAAAGTGAAGAGCTGCTCATCTGCTGTAGAGCCTGAATTAGTGCACCCACTTTGAAAACGTAATAATTACAGAACGGCCTTCAATCAGCAAAAAAAACAAAGGTGATGACAAATGAAATGACGAGACAAATTATGAATGAATCATAACTCAAAAACCACTTGATATGTCACGACAAACTGCTTGTAATAATTCGATTAGAGGCACAATAATACGACAGGCATTGCTGTAGGACTAAGTGGGTTAAGTATTGCTTATTAAATCCTTTAATTTCAAATTAACTTTGACTATTTAGCCAGGATTGATTGATTATTTAAAATTATAATTTGAGATATCATAATCAAGTTCAGGTATCACATCTGACTTTATCATCAGTTTTCTTGTGAGCAGCTTTAGCTTCAGTGCTGATAAACTGTATTATACAAAGTTTATTTCTCTTACCCAAACACTTGACATCACCCACTGCATAGGCTGAGGCGGCCCTGGGCTTGTTAGTGACCAAGGCCAGTTCCCCAAAGTACTGACCCCTGCTACAGCGTGTTATCTCCACCTCCGCGTTGTCTGCGTGGTCTGCCTTCGTCTGCAGGGATGAAGGAGAAGAGACGAGAGGGAAATAGAGCAGAGAAGATGATTAAAGGTTAGGAATCACTGAGCACCTCATTTTTTCCCCTAACAACGAGAAGCACTCAGCAGCTGAGTAGACAATTGCGATTCCCGCTGTTGCTAGGCAAGAAACACTTTTGTACTCTGGTGGTTTTTAATGGGTTATCATTGTCAAAATGTGCTGCAGAGCCACTACGCGGTAGAAGAATAAATCAGCTATTATGTTCATGCATATTCTAAATATGCTTTTACAATATTCAACAGCCTCTAACAGAAACATTTTCCTACCTTTTATTTATGTGATCTGGCATGTTCAAACCAACTGGGCCTTAATTATGACTGAACTAATAAATATGTAACTGCTGGAATAAATGTGGAGTAGAGCTGAAGGTGAATTTATTTGGCTACATGGGGCTATGAGGGATGTGCAGTGAAATAAAATCACCTCCACAGTTAAACCTTTGCACTAAAAGTGGTGCATTAGACAATTTGAGGAAGGTGGAGGAAGGAGAAGCTTCTTACTTTACTCTTCATCATAATCTTGACCTCCCCAGATTCTACAACGTAGAAGCAGTCAGCTTTATCTCCCTGAGGAGGAACCAAACAGATTTTCAGTTAAGTTCAGTCAGTTCAGATAATTACACAGAAATTCAAAACATTGCAAGGTATGAGATATAGATGCATATATATATATATATATATATATATATATATGCATGCAACTACAAGAACTGCATTAATGTCATACCTGTGTAATGATGCGCTCACCATCTGAGAACTGCTTTGCTCCTAAAACATCAACTATCTTCATCCTCTCTGTCACCTGGACAGAAAAAATGAGGGAGAAATCCAAGAAAGTTGAGAGAAGAGAAATAACGAGAGAAGCTGTGAGAGAACCGAGTTTCACTGACTGCATTCAACTCTGCTCTTGTATGACTCAACCATCAATTTATTTTAGTGCTATAAACAAAGCTTGTATTACTAAGAAAATGTACTTTAGTTACCAATTAAATATACCATTTCTTAATTAATGTAGACCAGAACTTTATCCATCATAAAACTCTTAGCAAAACCTGCTGCTGTTCTATTGTGCTCTTAACAATGGGACACTCTAAAAACTGTAAAAGCCTACAACAACTAAACTTACCTCCAGCGATTTGAGTAAGGGCACAGATTCAATGAAAGACTCGTACATCCTCCTCTTCTTGGCATTGTTCTTCACAATGAGTCTACGAAATGTGGCTCGGTCCTAAAGAAAACAAACACAGGTGAACAAAACCTCCAAAGAGACTCACTCTCACTCCTTGACTATTGCCGGTGTTTCTCTGCTCGACCACAGGGAGGAGCTACAGCAGCATAAAAAAATCTGAGCTGAACACCGGCTCCATTCACAGATAACAGGACTCCATTCTTAACATGTCTGAGCGTCACAGCTGAATGTAAGTGTATTTAGTAACTGAAACTTAAAAGACCAGCTTTTGTGAATCAAAAAATAAGACATTAGAAAAATGTGATAATGATTGAAATGTAACTGAATACAGTTATTTGTCAAATTGGATCATTAAAGACAGACCCACTATATTATTGAATGGTATTTCTATAAACTCATGATGATTAGCAAATATGCTAAGAGTAGCGCCAGCGTATGACACATCTAACTGTCTGGTTTCTACGCTTCGTGTGTGTTTGTCAATTTGGACGTTCTTACCAGACCCCATAGTGCCCCATCCTGGGTGGCGACGATAGTGGCGGCACGTGACGTGTTGTACATGAGTGCCAGCTCCCCGAAGCTGCCCTTATTGTCATACTGACCCACGCATGTTCCTGATACCACTATGTCATACACACCCCTGGAGAGAGAAAGAGAGAGAGAGAGATGAAGGGATAGGGAAAAAGAGAAACAAATAGCAGTAGGGAAAGAGGGAAGAAACAAGAATTCAATCCAAAAAGGGAACACAGAAAGAAACTAGAATGACTTTTATTTATTTAAATGAGCCAGAAGTTAAGAGGCTATTAGTGTTTTGTTTCTTAACTTTCTGGCTCGTTTAAATCGACATCTAATTACAGATTATCTGTAGCCTTTGGACAGGACTCTGTGGTAGTCTGGCACACTGGGTGTTTCATTGATTGTGTGTGTGTGTGTGTGTGTGTGTGTGTGTGTGTGTGTGTGTGTGTGTG